>CM056824.1:8817972-9490472 GCA_029853015.1 Chelidonichthys spinosus
AAAGATGTATACAGAATATAGGAATATGGGCACACATGTTTTTTTTAGATATTTTATAGTAATATGGAGAAACATTAATACAAAAGTTTGATGAGATGGGAGGGGTAAAGACAAACAAAAAAAGGCCAAAGTTCAAATCCACCACAAGCACACACCCGACTGACGAGTCCTCCAGCAAGACACTGATCCGCTTGCTCCCTCATTGTTAGTTGCTATGAGACAGAGTTGGAGAAAGTTTTAAGATAAATATATAATTAGCTGTCTTAAATAACAATGAGAATGTATTTCTTCTGTCTTATTTCCTCTGTCTAGATTACATTAACACTCTCCTTGGCTGTTGGTCCCATCTTTGTGCCGTCTTCTCCCCTTCACCCCACCGCCTCACTCTCTTTGTCTCCCTCCTCCTCCTCCACGCTTCCACCAGACACACAGGCCTCCTTTACCTCTGCAAGTGTTGCATTATTAATTGAGCTGCATTGGCCATACAGTAGTGAAAACATTCACAGTCTGAGACACACACACATGCGGCCAGTCATAACAAAAAAACACACCAACAAAAAAACACAAACAGATGCGACAGCATGTGCACTTCCATGCATACGCATTTCCACGTGTCTGGTTCTTTTTTAAGCATGTTGTGGTTGTTTTGTGTAGATCATCTGATTCCGTCAGACATGTTAAGATAAAGCCCGGGGCAACTCCCCTCTGAGGCTTCACTATTACCGCAGTCATGATCACAGCTCCGCTCCCTGGTGTGCATCATGAGCCTTTGTCTGCATCTCTTTGTTTGATGTCTACCCTGAATCAGTGTATGTGTGTGTGTGTGTGTGTGTGTGTGCATTTCAATATGTGATTGTTTGTGTGTGTGCCTTTGTCATTATCTCGTCGCTATCTTTGTAATACTCTGTGTGTGTGTGTGTGTGTGTGTGTGTTTGTGTGTGTGTTGCCTGTGTGACTGATGCACATGACCTGTATAGTGGTGAAATAAAGCCCAAGACAATATTCCGTGTCATAAAACACTTCATAAAAGCAACATGATGTAATCAAATCATCTGCTAATTTATTCCAGCCAAACCAGCAGAACAGACTGGTAACTACAGTAGGAGCTTATCTCGGCTAATAGCGGCTGTCGTCAGTGCCAGTTGTTGCACACTAATTACTTTTGTCGTGTTGCTTTCATTTTTTTATTTGACAAAAGGAATATATTTTATCTCCGAATTTTTTTTTGTCACCAGGTTTACACAGTTCCCCACGCAGAGTTCTGCTATTTTACTAATTATACATATAAATAAATGATGAGTTAAACATTATATAATCAGCAAGTCAGTTTGTGTGTGCAAATGACTACAGGTTTTATTTACCTGAATGCTTTGCGATTGGTTATGGAGATTTGCGATTTCCATGCCCTGTTATGCAAACACGAGTGTTTGAATATGTGACAGATACACAGAGTTAAAGCATTTTATCCTCATTGGTCACGGCCCTAATCTTAAGTCTTGTGATTGGATACGGAGATATTGCTGAAGTGCTTTAATTGCTTGAAGGGTTTGAACGCATGTGTCTTTTGGCCACGGGGGACTCTCTCTGTCTCTCTTTGTGTTTGTGTGTGTGTGTGTGTGTGTGTGTGTGTGTGTGTGTGTGCAGGCGCTGCTACTGTACAGTGGTATGTACCATCGACAAGCTCAGTGCTACAGTCAGTTCTTTTTTTTATCTTTTGCTTTCACACACTGACACCTTCCCACACTCACACACAAATACACACACACACACACACACACACACACACACACACACATGTACAGACATGAGCGCGCATACACTCACACTGATACAGCGGTAAAGAAAACAAAAATACAACAAAGGCAGATAAACAGTGATTATTTACCACTGACATGGAGATCAAGAATCACATGCCACACACACATGAATGCTCCCAAACAGATGCCTCGCTGGCACAAAATAAGGGTACGAACCCAAATCCAACAGCAAAAAACTTCACAATATCGCTCACATGCAAACACAGGACACAGATGGGGACACGCACCGAAGAACGACCCATCTAACTGACGGAGCGATCTGATGTCCCCACTTTCACCTCACCGTGACAGAGCACTCCCTTTAATATAAATCAGGAGAATCACACCACATCAGGAGTCTAACTCCCCCCTGTAGTCTCATCAATCACATGCCCTGCCCACCACTTTGTCACCATCTGTCTCTATACCGTCTGTCTGCCTGCTTTCTGCCTCTTCCTCCTATCTAGGTTTTAAACCATCAACAGGTTTACGTCACTAACGTACAACAAGTAGTAGCAATGTGATCACTCTCCGAGACTTGAGCGAGTAGACCCTGTCTGACGTTCCCTCCTTATCTGCCAAGATTGTAGAAGGAATTTTAAGGATGTCCTAACATTCGACTAGAACTTTCCCTGCAGCATATTTTTTTGAAAATGACAATACCGCTCACTGTAGCATGGAGAGTGACGAGGAGCTGGTAGACAGATCTAAGCAGCCATGAGCAGCGATGGTCACACTCTTAAGTTTCTCCGCTGCAGAGACAGAAACTATGGCGGAGCTTTCATAGTCACTACAGGCACATTTATGGCCCTTTGAGAGTCGTACTGTGTGAGTATCTGTATTGTAATTGGGCATATGAGGATCTTCGGTTCGTGTCACTGCATTGCTATGGACCTGCTCTTTATCAGGGTTAAGATCCGAGTCAGTCGGCCGTAAAAGTCGGGTTTCTGCGATGCTGAAATTTGCCAAAATGTGAATGCATTTTCTGAAAATCTGTTTTTTCTCCACCATTTATCATTTTTTCACAGTACCAAAAACTATACGTCTTTGGCCCTGATTTTCTACTCCTTCTAAATAAAAGCCACATATCGGAGGTAAATTGGTCAAGTGCTCGCTGTTCAAAGAGGCAAGCCAACGCATCACCTAGCAGGCTAGGACAGTTTATAAGAGAGCAACAGGAGGGGAACCTTGGGGGAGAAACTGAGGAATGTGACTGTACTGTACTGTATTACTGTACTCAATCCCTTTGTTTGATTAAAGACAATGCAATGTTGTGCATCGTCACTGATGTTCACATTGAATATTTTCTTATGAATTGTTAAAAATGTTATTCATCCACCACATGATTTTTCTGATGACAAATAAGCATACAATCATAAAACACAGAATTCAGAAAGATTTAAATGAAAACATAGATTTGGGGGGGGGAGGGACCGACACTCAGTATCTTGTGAAGCTCTGTAATTTACAGGGGGTTCAAGTGTTTACTTCAACTGAATAAGAATACATCTGGTTCATGTGCGATGATGGTTTTCCACACAGCTAGGGGCTATTGCGATGACTGCAATTAGCTGGTGTTCTGCATTTTATACTTGGCACAGCAGCTGCTACAACATAGGAAATATACCTCAGACCAGGCGCGCCGGAAGCACCGGTGAAAGGGGTGTGACTGCACCCCCACTTTTCACGGGGGGAAAAAAACACGTAGTTGTTGACCACGACACGCCATCGCATTGATGGCAGCATGAACTAGATCTATTTACAGCGCTGTAGCTATAATTAAGTCTGCTCTAGTCTGTCCTCTTGGTCATGATGTCATGCTCAGCCAATCGGATACTTTGCCTGCAAACCAGGCCCAGGAAAAGGGTTACCTACGACCAACGAGGCTACAACACTGAAGCTCAGCTCACCACCACACTTACCTTACAAATCGCTGTGCATTACTGTTTTACGCTACCTTCATTTGTAGTTGTTCTTGAAACTTGTGTGTGGAGGACTACAGATCTCGGATACATTACTACATCGCTACACTAGGCTACGGTCAATGTTCGCAGGTGAATGAATGCTTCTTGGACAAATGTGTAAACAATGATCCGAAAGGCTGTTACATGTCAGAGTATACAGTTTGAGAGAATGAGATGTCATTGTTAATCGATTCAATAAAAACAATGTTGTCATATCATTGTGTGCTATGTTATTAACAGTTGCCTATAGGCTATCTTATCTAGTTAGGCTATCAGGTGCAAGCTTCCTTCCGAATGATTTCAGGGCTCTCAACGCATTTCAACATCTAGTATTTCTCACACAGACAAATTACCGGGATAATGAAAAAAAATACTTCACCGAAATGTGTTTCTGAAAACATTTTATGCAAGAAATAAGCTATGCAGTTGCTGAAACTGTCTTTATTTTAGATCGAACGGTCAGTTTAAAAGATTTTCAAGAGCTTGCGGGAGGCGGTGCCTGTGGACACGTACCTTCAGCCAAAATCTCACTCTGAACTAAGTTAAAAACTTAGCCCTACAAATACAGTCACACACCTAACATAATGAGAGTTTTTTGTTGGACTTTTTTTTATTATTATCTTATATCGTAATATCCCACATGAAAACGTGCGTGAATGCGAGTTGGCCTCTGCAAATTTCAAAATTGTCGGGGAACCCAGCCCGAAACCAGCTTTCTTTTTTTTTTTTGCACCCCCACTTTCAAACTCGTTCCGGCATCGCTGCCTCAGACTCTTGTTAGGAGGGCAACGCCGATAACGTGTTTTGGAGTCCCTTGCTAAGTTAACGTTGTTGGCTACAGTACTGGGCCCAGTTTTTCGATAATGTCCACTCTTAGCGCGCTACGAAGACTCCTACGTTATGACTTACCAAAGTTGTTTACCTCTGTAGTCATGGTTCCCTAACGGTCTCTTAGGAGTCTAAGAGAACACACTCCTTATGTCGTACGTACACGGCGCTGTCCAGAAAGAAAGTGCTGAAATGGATTGCTGAGAGTTCAATTTTCCTTTTCATGAGCAGGTGCACAGCACTATATTATAAAATGTAGGCTATTGCAGTGTTTGCGAATAAAACATTGCTAGAAATCCTTCTAGGCCTAAACATTTACTTAACCATGGTCGAACATACTACCATATACTGATTTAAAAAAAGATATAGAAAATATAGAAACAGCGGGGGAGATTGAGCCAATTACATCCTTAATTACATGTGTATTTGTTGCCGTTGTAGTCGAAACTTATGCAATATAGCCGCGGTATATTACTGTACAGTGGCGGCGACTAGCGTCAGGAGCTGAAACATCACTACGGTAGAGCTAAGCTCTAAGAGTGCTCCAGACCACTCTTACCAACGTATGATGTACAAAAGAGATTCGTAGCAAAGAACGTTTCGGGAAACACGCAAAAGTTTAAGTAGGAACTCTAAGTAGGGGTTGCGAATGACGTAGAAGAAGAATGCTTTAAGAAGGCTTCGGGAAACCGGGCCCTGTACTGTATACCACAGACAGAATAGAGGAAAGCTGCAGACACACGAGGTCAAAGTCAAAACTGATTAGGCATAAAATTCGAAGGGTGCACAACGTTGAAGATAGTGCTGCTGTCAGGTTCAGTATTTTCATAGAAAAACAAAGCTCTTGCCAGTGCAAGGTGATTCTGTCACCGATAATGTATAGAGAAAAATTGAGTAATTTAAAAGTTTGAGAATATGATACTTTTTGACTGTGCTTCGAGATCCATGGAGGCTCAGCTAGTTATTATTATTGTTTTGGTTATAAGAAATTGTTGAGAAGCAGAATGATCAATAATGCAAAAATCTGGATGAAGCGGGAAGCAACACTTCATGCAGACATAAAATCCAGGTGAAATGTGGTCTAAACCAATCTGCCCTTTTAAAAGAATATGTGAAAAACAATATAAACTGAAAATGACCAGAGTCATAACAATTATTTGTGTTTGTGTAGAGCAAAGCTGTACCAGCTCTTCCCATAACGCCAGTATTTTCCTGATTTTCAAAATGCTTTGGTCATGATTGGGATGATTTTACTTGTAGAATGGTGGTTGTAGCACTAAAGCCTCATATGATTTTAAGCTTTTTATGGGTATAATGATACATTAGAATATTTCAGCCATAGAAATAGGAGTAAAACGGACACTTTTTCCGGGGTTATTTGACCCCTAGTACAAAAGAAATTGGCGATCATTGTTGTTGTGACAACACCTGTAAGCAAAGTGGGAGAATCAGACGCAGCCCCGGAGACAGTATGCTGGCTGGTAAGCTAAGTTACCTGTAACTACACTCAACAAAAATATAAACGCAACACTTTTGTTTTTGCTCCCATTTTTCACGAGATGGACTTAAAGATCTAAAATTCATTCCAGATACACAATATTACCATTTCTCTCAAACATTGTTCACAAATCAGTCTAAATGTGTGATAGTGAGCACTTCTGCTTTGCTGAGATAATCCATCCCACCTCACAGGTGTGCCACATCAAGATGCTGATCTGACATCATGATTAGTGCACAGGTGTGCCTTAGACTGTCCACAATAAAAGGCCACCCTGAAATGTGAATTTTTTTGCTTTATTGGGGTCTGGGGACTCAGAACCAGTCAGTATCTGGTGTGACCACCATTTGCCTCATGCAGTGCAACACATCTTCTTCGCATAGAGTTTATCAGATTGTCAATTCTGGCCTGTGGAATGTTGGTCCACTCCTCTTCAATGGCTGTGCGAAGTTGCTGGATATTAGTGGGAACTGCTACACGCTGTCGTATACGCCGGTCAAGCACATCCCAAACATGCTCAATGGGTGACATGTCTGGTGAGTATGCTGGCCATGCAAGAACTGGGACGTTTTCAGCTTCCAAGAATTGTGTACAGATCCTTGCAACATGGGGCCGTGCATTATCTTGCTGAAACATGAGGTGATGTTCATGGATGTATGGCACAACAATGGGCCTCAGGATCTCATCACGGTATCTCTGTGCATTCAAAATGCCATCAATAAAATGCACCTGTGTTCTTCGTCCATAACAGATGCCTGCCCATACCATAACCCCACCACCACCATGGGCCACTCGATCCACAACATTGACATCAGCAGAGCACTCACCCACACGACGCCACACACGCTGTCTGCCATCTGCCCTGAACAATGTAAACCGAGATTCATCCGTGAAGAGAACACCTCTCCAACGTGCCAGACGCCATCGAATGTGAGCATTTGCCCACTCAAGTCTGTTACGGCGAGGAGCTGGAGTCAGGTCAAGACCCCGATGAGGACGACGAGCATGCAGTTGAGCTTCCCTGAGACGGTTTCTGACAGTTTGTACAGAAATTGTTTGGTTATGCAAACCAATTGTTTCAGCAGCTGTTTGAGTGGCTGGTCTCAGACGATCTTGGAGGTGAACCTGCTGGATGTGGAGGTCCTGGGCTGGTGTGGTTACACGTGGTCTGCGGTTGTGAGGCCAGTTGGATGTACTGCCATATTCTCTGAAACGCCTTTGGAGACGGCTTATGGTGGAGAAATGAACATTCAATGCACGAGCAACAGATCTGGTTGACATTCCTGCTGTCAGCATGCCAATTGCACGCTCCCTCAATGCTTGTGGCATCTGTGGCATTTTGCTGTGAGACAAAACTGCACATTTCAGAGTGGCCTTTTATTGTGGGCAGTCTAAGGCACACCTGTGCACTAATCATGATGTCAGATCAGCATCTTGATGTGGCACACCTGTGAGGTGGGATGGATTATCTCAGCAAAGCAGAAGTGCTCACTATCACACATTTAGACAGATTTGTGAACAATGTTTGAGAGAAATGGTAATATTGTGTATCTGGAATGAATTTTAGATCTTTAAGTCCATCTCATGAAAAATGTGAGCAAAAACAAAATTGTTGCATTCTTATTTTTGTTGAGTATAGCTCATTTTCTGTAACCAGTGTAGCTTTAAAGCATGGTGGAATCAGCAAGCTAGCAGTACGCTAGTCAGCTAGCTAGGTTGCTGACCTGTGCATCGTAACGTTACTTCTACGCTGTCTATTAGTGTAAAACCTCCACGAGTCCGCAACTTTTTTTCAGTTCAGTTTATATGCTACTTTGCCTGCTGCAAGCGGTGGAATGGCAACGCTACACATAAAAATGACCAAACCTGTCCTGCTACAATGATTTGAATGTGAAGGTCCTTTTCCATTTCTACGTGAGCACTGTTCACACAAGCTCTGCTTGAATCAACTATCTTGTGGATGAACGGAACAAACTTCCAGAAAGTGGATGCAGGATTATTGTGGTGGAAAGTGATTTTGTCGCGAGGCCTTGTAGTAAATGAATGACCGAAATACCTGGTCCTGGTACTTCCTGGACTCAGTTCTGATCATAGACTCCGAAGAACCGTTTTTATAGCAATAAAAAAATTACTTAACCCTCCTGTTATCCTCAAATATTAATCACACATTTCGTCCTCGGGGTCAATTTGACCCCAGGGATATTTGCCCCTAGAAAATGATTTACAGGAAATTGTTGACCAAGTTTTTGTGTCAGGCACATTGTTTATTAGTTGAACACATAAATAACCACCTGATAATAAACCTGGACAACTCCTCTAGCGCCACCATCAGGCCAAAGTTTTGAATTAGAAATAATTTATCTTGAAAATCTTTCATCCAAATCTTTTCTAATTTGGGGTGCACATTGATGATTCTCACAGAATGAACCATAGTGATTCATTAACCCCACCCCACCCACCCCTCTCACTCCCCCCTCCTCTTTTTTTTATCCGGGCTTGGGACCGGCAGTGGCAGAGTTAAAGAGTTTTTTTTTTTTCTTGTTTTTTTCTTTTTTATGAAACAGAAAATCATAATGAGAACATCAGTCAGAACATGTAACAGCTCTTTATGACCACAGTCAGCTTCTAGTCTGCCCTACTGTACACAGGATGTACAGAGAGTGTGTCTCAGACACATTCTCCTCCATGTCATTCTCACTTTCAAAGAGCTGCTCTAAAACCTCACTTACAGTAAACCCTCTTCCAGAGGCCATTCTCAAATAAAGAGAGACAGATATCTTGCAGATTGAGAGCACACTGAGGAATGATTTGGATAGGGAGCAAGCTTGTATATGTTTGCTCCTCCCTTATTTTGCCTGAACTACCAATGTCCTTGCGGGAAAACCCACCCTCCACAGCACGAGAAATATCAGTTCTACTTTGGCAGGTGTGAGTGCTTACTTGCAGGTTTGGGACTGCTAGGTCACATACACACACAGACAAACACACACACACACACACACACACACACACACACACACACACACACACATACATGTGATGTATCAACTCAAATATATCAATTCTGCACCTGCAGGTGTGGGAATGTTAGGTGTCACACACACACACACACAAACACACATGCGCACACACACACACACACACACACACACACACACACACACTCACACTCCATGTAATGTATCAACTCAAAAGTATCTATACTGCACCTGCAGGAGTGGGACTGTTAGGTCAAACAAGGGTCACACACAGGCAGACCAGTTTTACATAGTTAAAAAAGCTTGGGGTCAAATTGACCCCAGAGGAACACCGATGCGTGTATAATATGTCTCCAGCACATTGTAAAAATATCATCATGAAAATGTTATGCTTAATCAATTGTACTTATCAAATTAGGAAAAGTCATAAAATATGAAGCAAAAAATTAAAAGTTAGCCATAATATTTTGAACAATAAACATTGAATGGGGTCAAATTGACCCCAAGGATAACAGGAGGGTTAATAGTTTGTCTCGGATTATTGCTTCTTTAATAAGTATAGCAAAAATAATTCCCTGCTTCTTCTCTGCACTTCCTTCCCCCTCTTCCTCCACTCGTGTGACAGGCTGCCCCCCCCCCACACACACACACAGGTATTTATGTTACTGCAGACACACACCAGCAGGAGAGAGCTGATCGCTCCAGGCAGTAGTTTGTTAGCTACACATTACCTGCCTGCACTCTAGGAGCCGTCTTACAGCGATAATATTTACATCCACCTCATGATATAACTCACTATAAAGTTTCACAGAAAATCGAAATGGATCAAAAGTTATCTGGGTGTACTAAGCAGAAAATCTAACAAGGCGTTGAGGTTGTCGGTGCATTGGAACAATAAATAATCTGTAACATCACAGGTGTGGCATGAAACAAAGTGTATTATTTAATTTATGCTACACAGCAGGCAAGAGAAACATTGTCTGCAGGGGTAATGTGTAATACAAGACTGCAGGGAACAACGATAAATCACCAGTAAACATATAGGGTGAGACATCTACAGTAGCTATACCATCAACACCTGCACTTTTTGCCAACCATGCAGAAAATCTATATGTATTGTACCCGTACTCTCTGATGAAAATAACTTCTTTGTTTGTTTGGGTTTTTTTTTTTTTCATCATTAAGTTATTCTACACATCCATGTGTTTAAAAATATGTTTACAAATAATGTGTAATAACAGATTGTATTTCAATCTTTAGATGGGCATTAAAGTGCGCAGACAGGCTCACGAGTCCATCCATTGTCCACCGGTTATTCTGTATTCAGGGTTGCGGGGCGGCTGGAGCCGATCCCAGCTATCATTGGGCGAAGGCAGGGTACATCCTGGACAGGTAACCAGTCTATCACAGGGAGACATGTAGAGACAGACAGGTAACCAGTCTATCACAGGGCTGACATGTAGAGACAGACAGGTAACCAGTCTATCACAGGGAGACATGTAGAGACAGACAGGTAACCAGTTTATCACAGGGAGACATGAAGAGACAGACAGGTAACCAGTCTATCACAGGGAGACATGTAGAGACAGACAGGTAACCAGTCTATCACACGGCTGACATGTAGAGACAGACAGGTAGCCAGTCTATCACAGGGAGACATGTAGAGACAGACAGGTAACCAGTCTATCACAGGGAGACATGTAGAGACAGACAGGTAACCAGTCTATCACAGGGCTGACATGTAGAGACAGACAGGTAACCAGTCTATCACAGGGCTGACATGTAGAGACAGACAGGTAGCCAGTCTATCACAGGGAGACATGAAGAGACAGACAGGTAACCAGTCTATCACAGGGAGACATGTAGAGACAGACAGGTAACCAGTCCATCACAGGGCTGACATGTAGAGACAGACAGGTAACCAGCCTATCACACGGCTGACATGTAGAGACAGACAGGTAACCACTCTATAACAGGGCCGACGTGTAGAGACAGACAGGTAACCAGTCTATCAAAGTCTGACATGAAGAGACAGACAGGTAACCTGTCTATCACAGGGCTGACATGTAGAGACAGACAGGTAACCAGTCTATCACAGGGCTGACATGTAGAGACAGACAGGTAACCTGTCTATCACAGGGCCGACATGTAGAGACAGACAACCATTCACACTCACATTCACACCTATACGGGACATTAGAGTCATCAATGAACCTGCATGTCTTTGGGAGGAAGCTGGAGAACCCAGAGAGAACCCACGCTTACCAGTGGCAATTTCCGAGGAAGCCAAGTGAGACACAACCTCTAAGCTGTGTATGTTTTACAGGGTGGGAGCAGAAAAACGGACGTTGCAGTTTATATGTTGCTATTTCCCATGGTCGGATGAACTATCGCTAAGCATCATTTTACCAGGACTTACATACACTGAGCAGCGACTCTCTCTCTCTCTCTCTCTCTCTCTCTCTCTCTCTCTCTCTCTCTCCCCCTCTCTCTCTTATTATTATATGATTATTCAGGGAGCAGGAATCCTTGTCAAAAAGGAGACAGGGCCAGCAGAATAGCCACTGTAGCTTGGCGCTACCAGCTAGCCACTCAGTGAGAACGTAATTCTCCTCAATAAAGGTCCGAAAACCTTTCTTCCTCTCCGTACGGACTCCGTACTACGGAGCTCTAGTTTTGGTGTTGGCCGGCCGTCAGATTTAATCCGGAGTTGCTGTTGTAGAGGCAGTTTAGTAAAATAATTTTTTACTAAATACTCCAAATCTCCACCCTCCATAATCGTGCTTAAAAAAATCGCTAGCTTATCAAGAGATGAACACAAAGCAACAAATCTTCCGTTATTTCATTCATTGACGTTGACGTCGATAAAATACTGTGATTTGATTGGCCTGATGCCAAAGAGTTTGCGGCTCCCCTTTACACTGTCCTGACCAATCACAGGGGAGCAGTGTCGTGAAAATAGCCTCACCTGATTGGTCAATCATTCTTTTTTTTTTTTCACCAAGGGCCAGTGCAGCTTGGCCTCCTCACAGACAACAGGGTGCAGTAACATGTTTTCAACGCTCATTTACCCCGTAACATTTAGAGGGGCGCTGTTTTACACATCATGAAACGCTCAATAATAAAAGAAGAGAGACGAGGAAGAGACGACAGACACATCACAGAGGGATTACTTTAAAAAAGTGATTTTATTAAATGATAGTTATATTCTGAAACAACTGAGGAAGCCTGGCTTCCCTTGGCCTCTGCAAGAAAACGCCACTGACGCTTACACATGGAGAACATGCAAACTCCACACAGAAGGAACCTGAACCCTACCCGGGAATTGAATCTTGGACCCTCTCGCTGTGAGGCTACAGTCTTACCCACTACACCATGTGCAGCCCATGGCTCACAAGTGTGCACCAAAAATAAAAAAAGTCAGGGTTGGTCTTGGAGTTTGTTTCCGGTGCAGGACACAGTGTCACAATGATCTGGACCTCAGGGAACCTCAAGGGAATGAAGGCAGTGGGTAAGGTGAGGTGAATACTGTAAGGAACACATATACAACTCTGTTGTAATAAGAAATTAAGAGTCGGTAATTTCAGTTTCCTATCATGTATTGAACAATTAATGAGGTGTCTAATTATTATGGCCTCAGCAATGTGAAGTGTGTTTCTCTGGCTGAGACAACTCACTGCCGATGCACATAAATGACACAAAAACGTGAAACGTGAAACGTCAAATGTGGTGTGACTCAAACAGTATGATGGACCTGGTGGTTCAAAAGTGGGATGGTTTAAAGAGTAATTTTTGAATTACACAAGCCACAACTGTGCGAGTACATTGCAACATACATTTTCAAATCCTGACCTCTGGGCAGACACTCATATCGTTTGACTTATTAACAAATGCAAATGTGCACGTGCTTGATTTAAAATGTGCACTTGGATCATCTGATACCAACCAGATTAAAAGCATGAAAAAGTTCATTGCATTCATTTGGAATCATCGTTCGGTCAAGCAAACAAAGTCATATGACATCCCACAGTATGTTTGTGATTCTAATCCAATACACACGTTGTCAAATAATGCAAATATCTCCTCACGGCCCTCTAGCTGTCCCTTCTGTGTGCACGCTGAAAAGAAACCCAGCATTCACACACAGCATACAGTGTACATGTGAACCAAGCTGCACCCAATGCACTTTCCCCTTTCGCAGCTTCTATGAAGGTTTCTGAATGGAACTCCCGACGTCTGTTAATACAGCTGCAAGCCTCTCGTTTTGTGTGTGCTGCAGCAGCGAGTGAGAGAGCAAACAGTTTGTGACCTTAGTGAAAATGTTGCTGTGGAAAGGTTAAATGCCAACAAATATGGACTGAAGCAGGATATTTCATTCAATTACATCGCGTTGTGAATTCAGAGTTTTGGACACAGCTGCAATGCAGGATGTTTGTGTTTTGTAATGATTAATGAAACCTGCAGGTCAAGCTTATAGATTATGTATTTATACGGGCAGGGAGAGAGAAGATGATAAGAGACACGATACCGACCGAGTGGTCACTTTTCAGGTCAACACCCCCGAAGCAGATTACTAATATTTTGTCCTACAACAGGCAAAATTAGTTTTGAAGGCTGAAACTGAACTTTGCTGCCACACTGGAGACTGGACTTACCAGGCGGCAACCTCCGGTTCTGAAAAAGGAAAGCCAATGCAAAAGTGCATTGGCTTCAAAAAGAAGTCTGATTGTATAGATAGATAGAAATTATCCTCCTTCTCCCTTGGCTTATTATCTCAGTAAACATTGTAAACATGAGTTTAATGGTCTCAATCTCTAGTTTCAAGTATTGTTCAATCCTGCATGATGTTCATTTAGTAAATTATGGTCCATTTAGAGTCAGGGTATGCTTTAGGCTTAATTTAACACCTAGCTGTAAAGTTTATCTTGAATTATGAAGCTAATGTTAACAGCTTCACACTAGAAGCCAGATGGATCCAGATGCAGTAAAGTTGCAGCTCTGCCGCTTGTGTTTATCCCGATCTACCTGTCGCTCCTCCAAAGTCCAAATATGGTCACTTTCTTAACTGGTTGCAAAACTCTATGGCAACTGCAAAAATGCAGAACTTTAGGCTACAAAACCGCAGCCCACAAACCAACAGGTGATGTCACCATGACAATGTCCACTTCTCATATACAGTCTGTGGGAATTACCACTTTCTGAACATGGGATTTCCTGATCCTGTATCGGGAGGAGATCCTGCAGGATGGCTCCTTCTGAAACCAGATTGACCCTGTGACCCACAGACACCTCCAAGGTCTCCTTCCATCAGAATGATGGAGGCTCTCAGATATTTTTTTTTTTTCATTGTGTACAGTGAATTCTATCTTTGTAAGTTTACAGTTTATCCTACTCTATTGTCAATTTTTAGGCAATTGTTTACAGTGACATTTTATTGCACATCATTATAATATTTAGCACAGCTCCATTTACATACATGAGAGGGAAAGAATATGACAGCTTTATACTGTATTGCATTTGATGGTAAAGGTGGAACTAATGAGCTGGCGCATCACCGCTGTGTCAGGAGTATGAACAAAGCGCTGTGCATTTGAGAACTGTCATCCTTGTTTTTTTTAGAAGGTCCTTTATTTCGAGTGCAGTCGGCATTTTACTCCAAATAATAAACTTCAAAGATCTGATCTTTTTTATCTTCAATTTTTCATGATTTCCTCAGCTCTGTGATCTCTGTGGTGATCTTTTGTCATGATTCTCTCATATCAAATTCTGTTCTGTTCTACTGTCTGGAACAATGCTCCTGCACCCGAGGAATGTATAACAAGAAGAAATGGCCCAAACGCTCTGACGTCTTGAAGTACACCTCATGTTTGAAATGGCCGAGCAAGCGCCAAAGCATTATGAGGGGCGTCAAACTGCTTTGACGTGACTACTTTGACCTTGTTTCAATTTTGGGAGCATCAAATGAAGACCCAGCAACCAAGCTGTTTTATTTCCCTGCAGCTACCTTGTCGTACCTGTAGACCCAGCAGGGATAATTCTCCCCAGAGAATCATTTTTCATAATTAAATAACCAATAACAATTGTTGCCTTCACAAAAACAATTATGTTTTATTTAAATGACGAAAGTGGCTGGTAGGTCACATCAGCTGTCACTCACAGAAATAGTTTTTGTAACTTGATGGCTGTTTGTGTGCTCTCTGCAGGATGATGTCTGTACTCGGCCAAAGATTGTTTATGAGGTAAGAGAAGCTTCACTCTGTAACAAGACTGTACCATCTTTTGTGATCCTCCATTTAGTGTAGGGCTGAACGATATTGTGAAAAAAAAATTGCAGTTATTTTTTCTGCAATGTACTGTATATATTGCAATATGAAATATTCACCCTACATTTTGCAAGCTAGATTTTACAGTTATATGCATCAATCTTGTGCATTTCTAAACTAAATTAAGAGGCAAGATGAGTGATTTTGTGCTCCATTTAATATTCTCATCATCATAAAACTATCGGTTTGATAGATGTAAATGGTGATGACGCAACAAAACACACAGTTCAGGATATCGGTGCAGAACCGTGACGCACTGAGGACAGTCACTTGTCCCTCTCAGTGAGAGAAGCAGCGGCTGGCATCAAGTCAAAGGAGAGGCGAGCATCAAGTCATCAAGTTGAAGGAGTGGCGAGCATCAAGTCGAAGGAGTGGCGAGCATCAAGTCGAAGGAGTGGCGAGCATCAAGTCGAAGGAGTGGCGAGCATCAAGTCGAAGGAGTGGCGAGCATCAAGTCGAAGGAGTGGCGAGCATCAAGTCGAAGGAGCGGTGAGCATCAAGTCCACGCCATGGAAAGCAGCGAGGTCCAGGCCTCGAATGCTGTGCAATTCATGCCACTTTAAACCTGAGCCTTTAAACTATATATCATACAACCCTAATCTAGTGGATCGCATGATGCCTAATAACTAACTTTCATTCACATCATACCAATAATTTCATAGATACGGTGTTTAAGAGAATTTCTGTATAATACAAAATTGTTGCCTATACGTATATCGTAACCTTTCCCTAAAATACTGCTGGTTCTGTGATGTTGGCATTTCAGTGCATCACTGGAGCATCAATTGATGCTGGTCAAATGAGGTGCGTCATTTATTGCTTTCAGTGCGTTTGGGCCTGAAGGTTCATTACGTACATGTAATTGATTTTTTTAGAGCATCTTTATTGTCAATAACTAACCAACCCTCAAACTGTTGATAATATTTAGTAATATTCAGGAGGGAAAGCATTGATAAGGTTTCCTAGTATTGTCGGGAGGCAATATTAATAGTCACATTTCACATACTCTATTAATCTGGACTTTTATACTGCTACTTGGACAATTAGAATGGTGCCTCAATGACGTAAAGACCCTTCCTCCGTTTATAAATGCCTAGTCTGCAACACAAGAAGGGCTCTAAGTGATGTCATCAATTAGAACGGAATGAATGTGCTTGTACCGATCGTGACCCACAACTTTGTCAATGAGATCTTCAATTAGGCTTTCTATCATGTGGGCCAACACACACTCACACACATACACACAGACACACACACACATGCTCCTGTGGACATACAACGATCACACATGCACAGACACACTCACACTTGGTCGTTCATGACATGTTGTCATTCATCATGCATTTTTAACTTCTCCTAAGTAGCACTATGTCAAAGACCCTTATCACAGGGTATCTGTTATTGGGAAGCTAAATCAATCAATGGATCACATTCACACTGAGGAGGATTCCCTGTGCGCCCACGTGCATGCACGCCCAAACCAATTAACCATCATATTGATTTTAGGTTTTCTTCCCAGACATGTGTCAGTAGGCATCGGGTGCTCGTGAGCGTTTCCGACTGACGGGATTGCACCGCGAAGCAGGTGGTGCTAAAATTGAGTTCTGACGCCGTTAGAATTTAGTGCTGAATTCCATATCCCGTCCTCCAATCAATGCACACGTCAGTGTGAAGTACGGGTGCCAAGTCACTTTGGCAGACGCGTGTCTTAATTAGTAAACTGATTTATGACAACATCGTTGGGTTTTCGGTGTGGCTCCGGCCTCTTTGATTATTGGACTATGAAAAATTAGCGATGCAAATCCGTACCTTCATCATCAATTCACAAATCGGCATATTGACTCGTTAGGCCACAATCCTCCAAAACCAATACATTGCTTTGCCTTGCGTTATTTGGTTTTCCCAAGTTATAGAATGAGAATGGATGCTCGTGAAAATAACAAAATAACAGAAATGAAGAAGAGAGAGAGCAGGAACTATTAGTACCAACAACAGTGATCTCAAAGGTGTGTTTTATTCATCTCCTGTTAGAGTTTTGTTTTCTCACCGATGATGTACTCCAGTTCTCTGATGGGACTGTCGGAGCACTGGAGCCAAACTTCATCATTCATCATTTTGAGTAAATGCGCAATCAGACCATAGTCACATCACTCCGCTCAAACTCGCTCCCGTAAACACGCGTACCTCTTACGCCTAATGGTGTGTGACACATTATGTACACATTGCTGCACGTGCATCTTAAACACTCCGGTTACACCTTATGCCAGACACGAGCAAACATATTTGAACACAGATGGTATTGCTTCTCCCAACCCCCAATAACCCGGCACAACCGTCCCTTTCAATCACACTTGAGTGAATCAAAGAGACGCGCTGTAGTGATGGTGACTTTGAAAAGAGATGGAGAGGAGAAACTCTGGTAAAACTGGGTGCAACATATCAATTCACATGACAGCTTATTTTATTAAATGCCAGCAATATTATTAAGAATGAGCTAAACGTCTGTGCTGCACCCGGCGTGTCTGTTATTGGAGCTGAACAACATTGAATTCATATTGACATTGAAATATGAAGGGGAACAATACTGGCATTGCAAATGCTTCAACGTGGACGTTTTAAATTCATTTTTAGGTAGGAGGAAAAAACGTCTTCAGCAAATGTCGATAAATATGAGATTTGTCTACATTGGAAATATCATTCAAAGTCATATATATACATATCGAAGTATACATGTATTTATAAAAACAAAAAAGTATATATATATATATATATATATATATATATATATATACTGTATATATACATACACACACAGAGAGAGAGAGAGAGAGAGAGAGAGAGAGAGAGCAGAAGCATACCTAATTCAGACAAATGTTAAATGACTGCTTGTCTGTCCCTTCAGTGTACTGAATGTTTAAATGACTTGTGCAGACAGAGTCAAGCTGTGCAAAGACTGATGCGAGCTGAGTTGTTTCCTTGATATTCTGACGTCCGTACAGCTGTGTGTCCTGTCTTTCTGGGTCATTTCTGTTTCACTCACAATCCCAACGGACTTTACAGAGACGAGGCCCTGCACCGTAGACAGTGGCTAAGCCCATGACTTCTTCTGCTTCATCACACACACGCACACACACTCAGAGACCAGCTGACACACAGGGATGTTATTCATAAGTTTCTGGGACAATGTCAACCCCAGTGGAGCTATAAACATGTGCGCCTGTGCGGCTCCCGTTCCCACACATTCACCTGCTCTCCTCCTCAGGTCCTTTTCTCACCTCTTTCTGCGCCCTGTCTTCCCTCACAATAGACCAACATTTCAAAGAGAAAATACCCGGCTACCATGTGCCTTTTTGAGATACCAAATGAAATGGATTACACTACACTCAGAGGCTTTTTCAGCATTTCAGAGCTATACAGGGGTGTGGTTAGAGCTGTATGGACTGCTTAAAATTGAGTTTCTCTCAGAATGTGGATATAAATATAAATGCTCCTCTTAGTGGTGACGGTCCCTCCTCTATCCTAATGCTGCTGCTCCTCTCCCTCCTCCCCTGTTGCTCCTGGGCATTCTTGGCCTGGAGGAGCAGAAGGTGACAGATGTACACTCTACCTGCTATGCTCCCCTTTGACCTCCCCTCCTTCTACCCCCCCCCCCCCCCTAATCTCTACATCTCTTGCAGACCAACTCTCTCACCTCCTGCCACTTCTTTCTCCCTCTTGTCTACCTCTCTGCCAAGCTGGCTCGTCCTCGTCGCTCCTTCCATCCTTCTCCTCATCTCTCCTTCCACTGCCCTCAATCTACCTCTCTCTACCGTCGTCCTCCAACACCTAACATGAAGAAAACTGACTCCGCGCTCCGGTGCAACGCACCTCAGGCACCCACATATGCAGGAAAACCAATAGGTTGAAAGATCCTTATACCTGCCACCTATCGTTCTACATCCTACTTTGCCTTGTTGATTCTCCTTCCTAAGCTGTAGCTGTGATACCTGATGAAAGTCCTAATGATGTACTAACGTGTTTGTGCACGAATGTGCTCTCACGTCACAGACGCACAGATGCAAACATCCAAACAAACCACGCTCGCGCTCTGCAGGGGTATGACATGACATATGTGCTCACCCCCCCCGTCTCTCTCTCTCTCCCAGCTCCTCCCTCAACACACCCACACACACACACACACACACACACACATCCCCCCCGTTAAGGGGCTCAGCAGGTACAGTGGCATCTGTACGCCCAACCTGACTCATGGATATTTCATGTTGTGGAGCTGCACTGGACCACACCACACAGTTGTAGGCAGGCAGACCAAAGCCGTACAGTCGGAGTGGAACCCATGCTGTGCTGATCCACGGTGTGCTGTATATACATTGGGCCTGCCTGTGCAGTGGATATGAGAACTGAGTCATCCACCCTGCAGTACGCCACTACACTCTACACACCGCTACGCCATGACTATGTAGCCTCGGGGTGGAACGTTGGTGTGGAGAGGAAGGAGTCGGCCTCAGAAAATTATTGTGCAGTGGTAAGACAGAAATAAAAAGCCGGGGCGGTGGCATGGTGGGCACACCACCTTCCAAGGTGCTTAAAAACCTGCTGTACATCCACAACATGGAGGACATAAAACATGGCGAGAGAAAAGAGAAAATATTGATGAAATTTAACTAATTTATGATGTTTCGCAGAGAAACTGATCCTTTATTTATTTCATATCATGTGCATGAAAACATGGAGCACCCACTGAGAGGCACCCGTGAAGATGAAAGAGGGGGGGAAAGAGGGAGACAGGTCACAATATGTTTGAAATGGCAAACAAAAAAAACTAAAACAAAAAACCCACCGAGAAATAGATATTCAAAGGGATTCATCTCACACACCATTACCTTCCCCTCTTCCTCCTTCTCTCCTTGTTTCCCACATCCTTGGACAAGACCCCAGGACACAGAGAGGCAAGGAGATTGACACGTCTTCCTTCTGCCTGCTCACATTAAATGGGAGCAGACATGGCCAGTCGAATCCAGATAGCCCCGGGGAGGGAGGTTGGTGCAGTGTTCGGAGAGGCTTTTATTAAATATAGCCACACAGCCATATAGCTATCTGACTGCACTTAAAATAGACCCTCCACTTGCTACTGCAGAGCTCTCACTGGAGATTGGATATTATGACCACAGACCACAAAGCACTAGCGATATTTAAACTCCAGTGTTCTCTCATTAGCTCAGATACAATGTATGTAGACAATTTGTAGCAATATAGGAAATATTATGGTGATTTGATGAATCCAAATGATGCGTATGAAGAGGAGACTGAGGCCAGGAAA
The DNA here is from genome assembly GCA_029853015.1 of Chelidonichthys spinosus. Classification (NCBI taxonomy): domain Eukaryota; kingdom Metazoa; phylum Chordata; class Actinopteri; order Perciformes; family Triglidae; genus Chelidonichthys; species Chelidonichthys spinosus. Next base: position 8,838,680 of record CM056824.1, read on the forward strand.
TGCAGTGATGCCCCGAGAGAAAGTTTATCATAATTGTTATTGCTGGCCCGCCATAAAGAATTTGTGCATCCATGTTCCTTCAAACCTGGTTCATTGCCTTAATTCAGGACTAAAAGGTTATGCATAGCTGTGAGTCGGATCATTACAGGTCAAAGGTCATGTCTGACTCAGTATTGATCCGACGTAGGCTTAAAAAAAACCTCTTCATACTTGATGTTCATTTTGCACGTTTTTCATGAAATTAGAAAATATTTTCATAGGAGTATACAAAAAAATATAAAATATTTATTAATGGAATATCCACAAAACATGTTATATCATGATATTGTGACAGTTATACATACATACGTGCAATTGTCTTACCGAGGGGTGGAAACAAGAATCTAAACTGAAGAAGTTCTTGACCACTTGCAGCTCAGTTAAGAGAAGTGAGGACTCAACAGTGAATGACTGTCAATAAATGTGTTTTCAAAAAGAAAGACTCACTGCGACCCTGAGAGGTCTTTGAGCAACAGTCATTACTGAGCACAAAAAATATTAAGCTGATGGTTCCAATACCACACACACACACACACACACAACCGAATATATCATCTCCTGGCAGAGATAACAAACACGCTACTCAAATAACTGCGCAAAACAAAAGATCCCAAAGTACCAAAAAAGGGCTATCCTGGTCTATTTTAATATAAAAGCAGTGCATGATGGGTCACCATGGCTTGCTGTGGGACAGAAAACCTATTGTACGTAACAAAAAAAATAGCATTCACAATGCAATTTCCTAGTATCCCCAGAATGCTGAGATGTTATACCATTTCTCATTATCTCGGATCTTGACAAACAATATAAAGTTCGCAAGTTCATTAGTATCCATCTACGGAGGCAGCTCACACAGGGAACGACCATGGTCCCTGGAACGAGTATGAAAGCACAACCACTCACACGTATGTCAAAGAAGCACTACTTCAACCAGAAAAAAGCTAATATTTATACTGAACGTGGGGAGCTGCTATATATAAAACAATATCCCCTTTATATTCCATGCATAAAAATGCCACACACATAAATCCTCCCCGTATGGACCTCATTGATGAGACAACACCACTAGATTGTGTGTGGGCTGGGAAATAAGTGTCTCGTTTCCAAGGTAGCTGACAATGACACTCAGAGTTCATGCACTGAAGGCAGTGATATAGCTCTCCATTACCGATACAGTACACCGTACAGTACGTGATGCACAGCAAATTCATTTAGAGAGGCACTTTGATACAGCTGGCCACATAGTCAAGTGCATGTATGGGTGGACCATATATCAGCTGAAAGATAGCGCTCCTTTCTCCGTCCTAAAGAAAAGCTGACAATAGCAAGCTTGATAGAAGTCACAGCTTCGCTCCGGGGATGGATGACAATGACATCAGCGTGTGTGTAGGTGGAAAGTGTGTGTGTGTGTGTGTGTGTGTGTGTGTGTGTGTAGGTGTGTAGGTGGGGTAACACAGTGTCATTTGTCATAGCTGTGGGTTAATGGCACAGTCATATGGCAGCAAAAGCCTCACACATGCATCATCCATGACCTTTGTTTTAGAACAGGCGAGTGACACATCAAACATGCACCGAAGTCAACACGCAAACATTCAAATGGTGAACAATTACGTGTCACTTTTTAGTTTAAAAACAGAGCAACTTCTCAGTATTTGGAAGTCAACGTTGTTGTTTTGCCCCCGTCAAATGAATAACTGTATTGATTGTAAATCAGCTCATCAGATGAGATGGCATCCAGCCATCCTCATTTTCTGGGCATATTTTCTGATTCAGAGCTATTTATGGCATTGTGAAACAAGGCTCAGCTGTGTAGAAAAAAAAGAAAGGAGGGGGAAAAAAGCTGAAAAACACATTTTATGAAAAAGTTGGCCTTCCATCTGTTGTTAATGGATCGGCTCCAAAATGCATCTCAACATTGGCATCCCAAATTGTCACAGTGGCACTGTTTGAGAGACACCAAATATTGGTTGAACTGTTCAATGTCAAAGGAGAATGTAAGCTGTTGTTATAGTGGTGCAAAATAAAACAACCTCCGGTACTTCAGAACTGTAAGTGAGGCATTAAAAATACCACTTCACACAACTACGGTGGGCATGACACTGAAATTGTTTGCAATTAAATAAATCCTTTTGCGGAAGGTAACACGTGTTGTACAGCTGTGACCCACACAAAGGAATCTGCACAAACACACAAACGCAGCCACACACTCAGGTTGAGTCTGATGGATAAAAAAAATGCCAGTCTTTAATATTTCTGAAGGTCTTTGTACACAAGATCCTTTAGGGACCGTTCGGTATTTATAGAATGGACCACGGGAGGAAAATAGGGGGGGGGGGGTATGTCTTAATATTCTTTGTTGAGGGGTGGGTCACCCAACAATTTTTAGTCGAGGGGGTTTCCTGAACTTTTGTTATGAAGACAGCAACATTTGAGAGTGCTTTAACCTGCTCTAGGTTATGTTCCTGATAAGAGTTCAATGTGTAGAAAAGCATCGCCTACTGACCAAACAGCTCTCTTGGAAAATGGCATCAATATTTGTAAAAGATCTGTGGAAGAAACTCTTCAGGTCCAATTCTGTGGCTGGTTCAAATGAGGTTTAATCACTGACAGTGGAGAAAAGAAATTCACAGTGTATCCATGAAGATCCAGTCTGTCAAATGGCCTGGCCGAGATGAATTTATACAGAACATGCGAGAGAACAAAAGGGAAGGCGTCATGAGTGGATTTGCATTGAATCAACACATGTCTCTCTGCAGAGGAAGAGACATCTGTTGATATCTACAAGGTGTGACCGTTCTCGGGAGAGCTAGACGATGTCACTACAGGGGTCACTCATCGGGCCTTGATCAATGTATGAAAGACAAATACAGTTCAGGAAGAGGGAAAGATCAAAGAGTCTTTCCATCAAGTTGGCAAGGTTTAAATTCAATAGAAACAGCTCAGCAGGACATTTGATGTTCCCGAGAGAAAGGAACATTATATGGGGAACAAATAAGAAATGTAAGGTAACACATTTTCTTCTACAGATCCATGCAGCTGAAAGAATGAGGCTGATATTTGTCATACACCACGGAACACATTACTTTGTTTAAAGTTAATTTTGGGGCTTTTATTGCGGGAGGACAGCGTGAGAGTGAAAGGGGTGGGAGAGAGGGCTGCAGGAAGCATCGTTACATGGGGCGGTAACTCTACCACTGAGCTATCAGCACACTTATCACATTCATTTAATCAGTCAGATCTAGTAGTGCTCTAATAACGTACAGTCCCTAACCATTTTATAAAACTAACGATTATTTTTGTTTGGTCAATTAGTCTAAAAATACATTTTCAATTAATCTATCGATAAAAACAGTTCAGATTATTCAATTAATCCTTTGTTTAACTTACCAATAAATACTAATAACCACAATTTCCACTATAAATCTTACACCCTTTAAATTATACACCTTTCTCACACAAAAAAACATACTTATTTGGCCATACTTGTCCATGCAGATCTGTGGTGAGTGTGATTTGTGTTTTGACCTCTTTCACTCAAGAGTCTCCTGGTGTTTTCTCTCCAGTAAAGTGAGTAAAGTGGATCCTGGAGGGAAGTGTGTATCTTGAGTAAAATGTGTTGACCATCTCACGACAGCCATGACCCTCCACAATAGAGGGGTCTCATATCCTTGACTGTCACATTGAGAATGCCATCATAGAGTCCAGCAGCCATGCGAGAACAGGCTGACGCACAGGCTTATGGAAGACATCTTACACACAGCTTTGCCTCTTCCTGATGCATAAAACAATAAAATCTCTAAAATCTATGAATCATTTTAAACTTGAATGTTACCTAATGATATGAATGAATGCAGGCCTAATGGGAAAGGTGTGGTTTACTAATGATATCATGCCATTATTTTCCATAGATAGTGATGAGTATGATTTATTTTACTTCAGTGACAAGTGTAATCAAAATTGCATATGTATTATTGATCTGTAAAAGGTGGTTACAGTGCAACGTTAATGGAAATCTACATCGTTCAGTTTTATAGGTCTCTATGTACGTTAACAAACTGCTTACTACAGTGGAAACTGCTTAGTTGATCACATTTGCCTGGGCAAATGATAGTTTTAACCAATTTCTATTCATTAAATGAATATAAACTGAAATGGACAGTGTTGCAATTAAAATGATTGCCACAGGCATTTGTTTTCTGTCTCCATCACTGGCGCGACGTGTCGTGAGTAGAATACACAAGCCAGAGGATACTAATGCAGCATATCGGCGGCTCGTTTAAGCTCATAGACCTAAAATTATCACTTTAAGCAAATTATTGAAAGAACATAATCGTGACCTATAAGCGTTTCCAGCAGGGCTCTCAGGCCTCACGCATTGGGCAAAATGTGTTTCCAAAATGTGTTTCCGAAAAAATGTGTTTCTGAAAACATTTTATGTACGATTTTTGAGAGCTTGCGGGAGGCGGCGCCGTTTCTCAAAACTCGCCGCAACGCGAAGGCATTGCACGGCTTCTTACAGAGACAATGAATGGGAAGCGTGGAAGTAACGCTGCCTGTGGACACCTACCTTCAGCCAATATCTCATGCTGAACTAAGTTAAAAACTTGAGAGCCCTGGTTTCCAGTTCAGTCTACTTACAGATGTAAGTAATAAGAGTAAGTAATGCTCGTGTAACAGAGTTTTGGTGTTGATTCCACTTCCACAGTGACAGCCAATCATATTTATTTATTCATATATCACGGACGCTCACTGGTTAGCAGGGCTCTCCTCAGGACATAAATATGGGCTGTGACGTAAACACAGTGCCAGTATGCGAGGATTGAGCCCATGGTAGGTTTGTTACAGGAAGCACAGCGTTATAGCCTACTGAAACTGTGTAAACAATGTAATGTGATAATGCAGTTATCATGATATTATGTTCAGGAAGCTGGCGACAGTTTTACATGTAACTAAATGTGTTACAGAGGGTTTATTTTGTTTAATGTTTATAACTAGCGACGTTAGCTCGAAGGCTAAGCTAACTTGCTAATTTTCCTCCATAAAGCTGTGCCGAACGAGTGCTGTGCTTGACCGTGAGCTGTCATTTCCGTATCATTGTCCAGGCAATAAAAGTTCGGTCCTGAAGCTACGAGAGTGTCGGTCCTTCTTGCAACTAAACAACACAACGCAGACAACTACACTCGAACAAAGGAAAAATGGCAGCTCAAACAAAATCCATACAAAATGGTGACTAAAGGTGACGGCAAACAAAATGACAAAGCACTAAGGCTCAATGAGAATTTCGCTAAGAAAGTGTTACAATACAAAAGGTTTTGGAGACGGAGGATGAATGCTGCTGCTGCTGTCAACCCACTGCTGGGATGGTGTGGGACTGGTGCCGATTTAAACCGGTGGATGGTTTGGATCAGCCAATCAGCTGCTGACCAGCCCCCAATCTTAACAGCCAATTGCAGCACCTGGATTCAAAGGGACAGATCCTCACAACAGCAGAGCACAGAACACATGCATACAGAAAAGGAAAGCAAGACAAGCACGAAAACACACATACTACAATAAAGCCAGGGCTGTAACAGATGGGAATGGTGTTGCCATACTAGCCATTAGCTCTCGGGAGTCTTCGTTGAGTTCTTGCCTAAACCCCTAAAACCTTAAAACCCTAACCTAATGGTTAGCGCTAGTCCCAAACATGGCTAATGAATGAAAGAAGAAGCCATCTTTTAGCTGCCTGGAGCACAATCACTACTGTCTTATCACTTGTGCGTCATTTGTTTTGCGACCCGTTTCTGAGCTGTCCTTTAATCACCTGCCAAAATGTATCTTTAAATTACACAAGGTGGATGAACGAGGGAATCAGCTTATCAGATGCCGTTTTGGATGATGACCATTTACGTTGGCTGTGGGTGGTCAAACAACTGTCGACGGAGCCGAACCTGTTCTGAAAATGGTGACGGTCGGATGTTTTGGAGTCGATGTGTAAGTATTTATTTTGATTTATTTATTAAATGTTCGACAATTTTGGATAAAAATACTTGATGTGCACAGGCCTCAACTCTCAAATAGCTCTAAAATCTCAGCATTTCCTCTTTACTTGCTGACCTCTTGTCTCCTCCCTTCTACCAAATCCCCATTCATCGCCTCATCTCCCTTTCCCCATCTTTCACCTCCCTCCTTTCTAAATCCCGGGGTGCAGTTGAATAGTCAAAAAATAAGGTCCTAACTCCTATTCCTATCTCCTATTCCTTGACCTCTGGGGAAAACGTCACGGGGTTAAGGAAAGGCGATAAGAGAACTCAAAAGGACTTAGGAATAGTCGACCGCGGTGTTCAGAGAATCCGACCGGACTTTCACTAAGCTACGTCATTATAACGCGGCCGCTGATGATTGACAGCTGATGATCGGCGCCGGCGATTGACGTGCGTCTGCGCTGGAGAAATTACAATAATGGACTACAAAAAGCGCATCGTCCACTTCTCCACATGTTGGTTTTATAAACACCTGGTTCACTGACCGGCTTCAGGTCCAGCAGCTCCTGTTTGCCCGGTTGTTTTATTTACGTTTCATTTGTGTTTTTAGTTTTGTTTTTGTCAAGTTTGTAACATGATTGAAATAGAAAAAATAAAAAAAACATTCGATTATTATCACTGTCCACACACATTTATCAACACTATTCCAATGGCTATATGTCTGCATGAAAGTTAATGTTAAATATGCTAATGCGCATATCGTTTGTTTTCATGAACGGCCGAGGTGTGTGGCACTTTAAATGTTGCTCTCGCAAAGAATTGTGGGTCGGCGTAATCTCCTTTCCTATCGCATAGGAAGGTCCGTTGCATCCTATGCTAAAGGAGCTCTGAAAGGAAGCATTGGAGCTCCTTACCTTTGCATTTAGAGAATTCGAACAGCTCTTATCATGGCGGCCACTTGTTTACTTCCGGGTCACTTCTTCAGTTAGGAACCTTCCTAAGCAAAATAGACTATTCGACTGCACCCCCTCATTCCCTCTGTGTCACCTCAACCTGTCTCTGCCCTTCCCTGCTCTGCCAATCCTCTATTCCCTGTCCCTGTCATTGCAGCGCTGTGAATTTGCATTTAAACACTGTGCCTATTCACTGGGTTACAATAACACCATCGCTCCCGTCATCTAGTTTGAGCACCACAGCAAACAACCCCCCCACCACACACACAGACACACACACAGAAAAGAAAAACCCAAAGGGACAGTGCATGCACACACACGCATGGCACGGGAACACACAAACACACACAGTTTGGCTTTGATTAAATGTGTAAACAGTGATGTAAAAGTAAAACGAGGGAAGTGTGGAAGACCGGATGCATTGAGGACACACATACTGAGACACACACAGGAAGGAACACGTGGCGTTTTGCTCATAGTAATTGGTAAACAGTGATGTGCGTCTGAAAGGGATAGAGTGTCAGCAAGGTGTCAGCACAGTGCGGCTGATGCGTCAGTCAAAGCAAACAATGGCCCTGAGCAGTTTTAGTGTGCGTGTTGGAGTGTGAGAGTGTATAAGCATGTGTGTGTGTGTGTGTGTGTGTGTGTGTATGTGTGTCCCTGAGCTGTCCCCTAAGGACTGGATGCCAGTCAACATCCAAGCACAAGTGAAATATTGAGCTCTGATAAAACATCAAGTACTGTCAAGTACTCTTCCATGTGTGTTTATGAGCTTCTTCAACGCACAAATTTGGATAACTAATATTCACAAGACATAAATGTTGTCAGTGAATAACAAATGTGACAGGATGCTGAAGGCCTCATGTCATCGTGGTCATTGTAGCACCTGCAGGCAGACATGGCCTCATTAGACTATTGCTTGATGGGAAAGCAGATGTACATTTGCAAGTTAATACGAGTGGCATCAACAGCATCAGTCTGGCTGATACTGGGCTTTTGACAATATAGCTTTCAAGATTTTTTTTTTGTTGTGTTGTATTTTAACCACAATAGCATGCAAATACTTAAGTTATAATAGTAATTAGTTAGTAATTGTCACTTAAATGTCAAAATTAAGTAACTGAGGCATGTACTGACAAAGGATGCTCTGTGGTTTACAAACAATGTAAGTGGAGACTTTTTCTAAAACATTTTTATCATGAATGAGATTTATTGTTTCCTTCAGAGCCATTAAAAAAATGAATGGATGTTCACACAAAATAGAAATACATATCCTTGCTCACACATGTTCATATACACACCGAAAGACATTCATGCACACACAAATACAGATATACATTCATACACACATCTGAATAAATAAAAACAATGAATAAAAAGAAAATAATTCAATAAAGAAAATCATTTTAAAATGTAATAAGAATAAAATAAATAAAAATATTTTAAAATATTTTAACTAAAAACAAAGAAAGTTGGTTTTAATAAACAGCAGGGACAAATGAAATACAGATTGCAAGCGCAATACATTAATGTTAAAAAATAAAAAAATACAAATACAAAAAAAAAAATACAAAAAGAAGGCAACAACCAAAGGAGACATGCATATATGTATATTATTTATCACATACCCCACCATAAGTATACACACATACCACATGGACATGTGAAGATGAACTGAAGGGCAACTACTTTCTATAATCCCATAATAAGATCCCTATTCACATCCCGCCGTTGAAACATGATGCACTCTAGTTAGTTTTAACTGATGAAGACACCAGAATTGTCTCTGTTCATGCTTCGCTGATATGTGTTAGCAATGGGGTCCATCAAAATAAATGTTTGATATCCCTGTACTACAATAGAGCCCTATGATGTCCGTGATGTAACCTGAATCAGCTTTCCTCAGATCTGCAAACCTGAATTCCTCCACAAAGAATCACACAAAAAGCAACTCTTTAAATCTTGTGTTTACAAGAGATGTGCTCATACGTTTCTAGGAAATAAGACATTCAGCATGAAAAAAAAACCCCATTAAAATTGGCTAATGTGTGAATGCAATTATATGAAAATCAAAGTTTGCCCTTCCATTATAAGCATTTCATCACAGCTCATTCCCAGATCAGAGGAAAAATTGGCATTGGCTTGGCAGTTGCTGTTCAAGGACAATGTTTATGTTTAGCCTTCTACCTTGTTCAACACTTTAATTCAGCAAGTTAGGATGCTAACTTTTGCTAGTTAGCACTAAACAATGACACAGGATGTCATTAGTTTTGGAGACTTTCAGAGTACTGGACAAATTAAAAGATTAATGTGACGATGGCACTTGATGAAATGTTAATTACCAAAGATATTCATACTGAGGAGTAGTGTTGGGCAAGTTACTCTAAAAAAGTAACTAGTTAAAGTACTAGTTACTTCTCCCAGAAAGTAACTAAAGTAGTTACTGAGTTACACATTCTAAAAGTAACTAGTTACTTTGGAGAGTAACTATTGCGTTACTTTCGAATCATTTTTAAATACTGATGTGTCAAATTATTTGGACCCCATCTCCATCCCTCTTTGACGGAACTTAAAATACATGTGCGTGTTCAATTATTTATGATAAATCTGAGTATTATAATGGAATGGATACTCAATACATTGCAAACAGAAATCCAGAGTGCACAAATCTAAAACATTTTATTGGAGATATAATTACTATGCTTATAGAGTGGATTGATAAAAATAACACAATATATCTTTTGGAACTTTTGATATTTATTGCACCTCAATAGGTCACAACTAAGCCAAATTAAATTATGCTTGTTAATTTACCAGATTATTGAGAGCTTTGTAAATGATGAGGATGATCTTGAAGTGGATATGCTGCTTTATTGGGAGCCAGTGAAGGTGTTGCAGGATGGGTGTAACGCATTTCTTTGAGTAATTTACAATTTGACTTCTAAAGAAATCTCTTATGTACACTTTTCTTTTTTTAGACATCCTGGCGCGCACATACGCGATTCAAACGTTAATGTAAATGAAACCACTGATATTAACATCCTTCTAGTTTACGTGAACCAGGCAGAACAAACTCCCAACTTCCAGTAGCGGACCGTCGGTCTGCAAGCAAGACGGAGTGACAGCGGGGACGGCCAATCACACAAGAAACGGCAGAGCCAATCGAGGAGCTTATGGGCGGTCTAGGCTAAGGGAAACAGGCTTCAGCTTGAGCGGCTGTCTTCCGCTTGGTCCTAGTGCTTGACGTGTCTCTGTTTAATATAGCGTAACATTTGTTATTTTCTGCCTTCAATGTAGTAACGCGACACATTTTTTGGCAGTAACGATAACGGCGTTATAATAATGAGATAAGTAATCAATTAGTTACTGAAAAAAGTAACGGCGTTACTAACGCCGTTATTCCCATCATTGCTGAGGAGGACATAAACAGATTTGCCAAATGTCATTTATTGGATTGTTGTTAAGATATTTCAATCTGAACTGAAGTGGATCAGACGGTCAGTTCAGCGGAAAGTGTATTGGAAGAATCGGATCAGGGACGTAGCCTGTTCATTGTCTATTAAAATATATTCATAAAAAGATTTGACACACACATAAGACCTTCCAAGTTGGGAATATTACCTTTGATGAAGACAAATGTATTCAACTCATTCTTTTCTTCAATGGCTAGTAAATCAGTGCTGAATCTCCCTCCATGCTCAGGGTTATACGAGTATGCTCATATTAAAAATATATATATTACTCTGACCTAGGAGTACTTGCAGATTCTTTCCACGTTGCTAATGTGACAGAAGGGAAAGTTAGGTAAATTCTACTTGAAATGCTGCTTAAGCTACAGGGCCGGATAATATCCTGGCTATGGTAATGTGCAATGCCGACAAATGTTGTATAACCCATATCATTAACTTTTCATTAGAAACATGTTAAAACTATTCAGAGCAGATCTGACAAAGACAGCTATGGACCTGCATCTGTAACACAAGCTCTTAGAAACATATATCTTCTGTGACAGGTGTGATTAGGACCCACATGCAGCAGAACCAGAGAACCAATAAACTTGGTAATGGCTTTTATTGAGAAGTTCAGCAAAAACCGGTGAGAGCAGATTAATCACATAACGGAAGATTAGAGGGACATGGAGAAAAAAAAAAGAAAAAAAAATCAGTGGCAATGTAGTTTTGCTTCATCTCGCAAAGTTTTGCGAGATCCGCTTAATCTTGTGGCGTTTTACGATATTTCTCAAGATCTTGTGAGACCTGAGGGGTATTCCATCAAACTCGCTAAGCGCAAAGCGGGCTAATTTCTATAAGCCTCGCTACCTTGAGCGAGAGTTGCGTTCCATCAACGTGACTTGAGGCACTCTCCACTAAGTAACCATGGGAATTTATCCGACCAAACTAGCCTGCCCCGGGGCAGGCTAACCATCAGGCTTACTTTAGCGGGGGTTTCAGAGAAGTCTGTCTGTCGGAAACAACTGTACCAGCAGAAGGTTCCGCCAAGCATAGTCCTCATGATTTCGTCACGTGAAAGACCAAAAATTACCATAATTACATATAAGACTGTAATTACAAACAGACTGTATTTTCATCAAGCGTCTAAGAATACATGCTTACAATTAAAAAAATATGAATACATAGTTTATTTTGTTTAAGACCGACTGGCCATATCATAACTCTAAGCCCCCAGTTAGGTGAGCAGTGATGCACCTGCCCCCGAACGTGGGCATCCCAGGTTCACATCCCGGGGAGGACATCTCATGTGTTTTTTTTTTTATGCCTGTATAATTGTCTTTAGATCAGATAATTAGACCAACATTTTACCTTAACTATGATAAATATGTCATACAATTTCCCCAGAACCCAAATATAACTTGCAAAAGGCATTGCTGCATGCAATTGTCAGCCACATAAATTCCTTTCAGGTGAGTTCATTAGTAGGTTCATTGAATGTTTTCATTGAATTATTGAGATAAATGAGTTGATCTATATAGATGCATTTACTAGGCCTATCTAAAAAAAGAGAAAGAGAGAGTTCAGGCCAAAGAAAGAAGTTTCACAAAGTTCCGTAGTCGGGAATTAAACGGTGGCCGGCTGCGTGCAAAGCCGGCGCGTTACCTCTACACTATCCTCAAGTTCGAGAAATCGTTGTCAGTGATATATTAGAACATGTTACTCTGAACGGTACTTCCGTATTTAATCGCTCGGTAATTCTTGCCCAAGCAGCCTCGCAATTTTTATGTATCACTACAGTATTCCCTTTTTTGGTTATGATGGGTTTATACTCCTCGTACAGTTCCATCACTATTTTTTGCTCTGGTCTTTTCTAACATTTTCTTGATGATTCGACATTCACGGTTCTGGTCTGGCTTCATATCCCGTGAACGGCATAACACAAGACAACGTTAACCTGGCTTGAATTAGCCTCAACAAGGCACGGCTGAAATGCGTTAATGGAATGGGTTTAGCCGCAAGTGGAAGTTGGCGTTAGTTCTAACCAGGCTTTACTAGGTAAGCGCCGCCTTAATTAGCGAGTTTGGTGGAATACCCCTCTGGTTGGATTGCCGGTCTGTTTTTAGCAACTGCTAGGTGTTAGCTGCTCAATGATCCTTGGACAGTTTGAAGTGAAATGCAAGAGCCAAGGAGGAGGACTTGAGTATTTTGTTTCTTCAATCAAGACAGGTCCCACAAGAGGACATGAGGAAAATGCAAAGAGATAAGGTGGTTGGAAAATTCTGTCAATATCGCCAGTAAAATCGGGGGAAACTAGTTTTGTGTGCTGTAAACAGGAGCCCAATGACTATTTGTAAACATAAAACATTACGTATTCAATACATGGGACAGACGCTGTAACTAAATTACATAATATTAAATAAACAGTATACATATAGGGTGTGGCTTCTTTCATCGATTTAATGATAAGATATTTTGGCTTCTGCTTCCTTCATTCACCATTTATTGTCATGTGTCTTTTGTTCTTTCTTCTGATTGTCTTCAAAGAAAACCCCACCAATATTCAATCCTTTAATTAGCGGTGCTGGGTCCCTCTAAATAACTATCAAGATTGTCGTCTTTATGAGTGGAGACGAGGAAATGCTGAAAGCCTCGAACATAGCGATTTTCAGTTCCAAGATCGCCTCTCACAACTGTAGGGCAGCCCTTTAAATACTGTACTGCTTCCATGTAATATTCTCCAATCAACTTTGGGTCACTGCTTGTTGCGTAAGGCATTGAGCCAGACTAAAATTACACCCAATACACCCATTGATACATATGCCATATGGCTTTATTTTGTCTTACGAGTCCAGGTGCCAGATAAAGTTCAGCCCTCTGGAGAAGTACCTCTGTCTGAGGCGTAATGTTTCTTTGATACTCCTTTGGGGGTCCAGCTCTTTTTAACACCATCCTCTTTTCTCACACGCAGACCGTTTTCTCTTCATTTCCCGTACATCCAACGACATCCATGAAGCTACCCAGAGAACAGAAGTTTGTTTCGAAAAAATTCAACCACCACTGCTAATTCGTAGTAGTCTTTCCAATGAGCGTGTCTCCTTCAGATGCCTCTCGCTTATCTGATGACCATGTCTTCTGTCTAGAACTAGACATAAATGTTTGTAGTTAAGACCAATCTCAAAATAAAAATAAATAAATCTTCCCAACCAGTGTGAAGGCCCAATTGTTTTGATTTCAATTATCCTGGCCTGACCCAGAAGCACACGTCGTAAATAACGCGAGACCACACAAAACCACGAGATTGCCTGAACTTTGCGAAATAACGCGAAACTTTGCGAGATAAAGCAAAACTACATTGCCACTGATTTTTTCTCCATGTCCCTTCCAGGCTTCCACAGTTCAGTTCCAGAAAACAGAGCATCATTTATTCTTCTAAATTATAATTGTGGTTGGACTCGAACTTGGACTTGTGGTTGGGGGGGCGCTGCAGTTAGGACTCAGCATCGGTACATTGGGCGCCAACTCTACAAGCAACATACCAGCTTCACTGTACTTGCCAGCAGTATTTCCACAACAGACCAGGAATGCAGAACTGTGACTACTTCAAGTCAGCATTCAGAAAAGCATACTCAGCGGATTCCTGTCTTTTATGTTTTTTTAAAGCAATTGATAAAGGAAAACGTATAGAAAGCTTTTCATGCTTTGAATCACGAGCTACTTATCACCAAATAGAGGGCTGTTGTGTTAACAACACCGGCAAAGGAATTGCCAAAGTCTTATTTGTCTCATAGGGAAATTAATGGCCAAAATTGCGGAGTCCCCTAAGGGTGTCTGCTAGGCCCCTTGTCATTCCTAATGTTTATTAATGACATGAAAGAAACGGATAAAAGTAAATTGTTCCTATATGCAGATGTCTCCCCTCTGGTGTTTGTTGACAAAAACGTGGCTCTACTCCAGGAAAGACTTAGCAAACAGCTGACTAACATCAGTGTATGGCTTTCCAATAATAAACCCTTCTCTCACCCTGGGACACAGAATCACTTCTGTTCAGGTCTAAACCCAGATTAAACAAAGCAAAGAATTTCATGATAGATTTTAGGGGAATGACATTACCATTAAAACATATCATATGTTGGTTAATTGGGCCATACACATCAGGACAATGCAAGGTGTGCAGGTTTGACTCTGACAGTGGTAACCAAAGTGAATACCAGAACTAAGATATTGGCCAAACAGGCAGTGTTCCTGGATAGAGAAAGTCAGAAAACTCCAGGTATCCTTCTTAATCCAATGCCATTTTAATTCACCAGCACATTCTGATAGTGTAGTTTTCTTAAGATATGGAGGATACAACTTAAGGTCTTCTGAATGAAACTCATCAGTGTGGTCTTAGGTCTCGATCCACAAGAGCACATAAGAAGGAACGAGTTCACGCAACTAAACTGCCTTCCTGTGAAGTCTAGATCGACAAAGTTAAAACGCTGTCGGGTTCAGAAAAATTCTTTCCACAAATCAGAGAGGCACAACAACCCAAATCTGATACTGGTAAGAATAAGTAGTTACTTGAGTGAAAGCCTATAATTGGAATAAGCTTCCTAATAGCATTAACAGACTACAAACCCAGTCACATTTAAGGTAAAATCTGTAATGACGGTTTTTAGATAACACACTCCTGTAAAGGCTGTTATGTAGGCAGGGTTTAATGGCCCAGTTTTATGGATCAGAATTATGCTTGTTAATACCGTTCTATTTCTTTGGGTGTGTTCTTTCACACAATCACTGCTTATGACGTGCTCCAGTAAGCACACACCCCTACAACATCTCACATCAATGGAAATAAGTCCTGACTTTTTTTGTCATCCAAGATGCACTGATGTACTATTTTGTATTAACTATTTTTTTAATACATTGTTAAATAAAAAAAAAAAAACAAGTCCCACCAATGATCTCTCATTGACCTATTAATTATCAATTTAAATATGTAATTAGATTGGTCTCCGAAATGAGGGTTAGATGAGGTAAAACAGAAATAAATCCATACTGCTGAACTGACTCTGGCAGTCACAGGAAGAAAGTTTAAGGAAAGGTGACCATGCACACATTCATGGACTGCACATCTGCACACAAGCAGTTCTTCATTGGGATGCACACATTTAAGGAATAAAAACGGCAGTTTAAAAATAGTTTGCAGAAGAAGCAGATGAGTGTTATGGAGCTCTTTGCACTCTGTCTTGTGATCATCAATTCCAGGTTAAAGATCGTGTTTGTCAGTATGTGTGCACGTACGTACGTACGTGT
The DNA here is from genome assembly GCA_029853015.1 of Chelidonichthys spinosus. Taxonomy (NCBI): domain Eukaryota; kingdom Metazoa; phylum Chordata; class Actinopteri; order Perciformes; family Triglidae; genus Chelidonichthys; species Chelidonichthys spinosus. The sequence continues at coordinate 8,854,382 of CM056824.1, forward strand.
GGGTATATTTGTGTGTGATGCAGCTCTGCTCTGTATTCATGTCTTGTGCTGATTGTGCTCTGAATGAATCTTGCTCCAGCCTGCTGGGTAGGGGAGAGAGAGAGGGGGGGGGGGGGGGACAGAAGGGGAGGTAAAGGCATGGATGAAAGCAGAGAGGTAAGGGAGGATTAGAGGGGGTGCAGGAGGATTGGAAAAGTGCGTGTGCTGGGGATTTTTCTCCCCCCGCCATCAGGTGCAATGCGGAGAAGGTGTTAAGATCTGCTGAACTTGCTTACCCATACGTTTTAGCAGGTCACTGTGAATAGGTCACTGCTGGGAGCAGGACGTGTAGTTATTGAGAATGATGTCAGATAAAGAAAAAAAAAACTTGTATTTCTTCTCTTAAACCTTTTCATCAGATAAAAGCCTTAGGGTGTCTGGCGAAATAGCAATTAACAGCTGATGGAGCTGGTAATTCATTGGACAGTACTTAACACATCTCATGTACATTTTATATCACCAGCAGTTATTGTAAATGTTCCCCTGCAAGCTTTACTCAGCTTGAACCCTTCCTAAGTTCAAAACCGCATAGTTAAAGAGCAGTGTGACTACTTACAGGAGTTGCAGGTGTAAGCAGTATGGTTTCCTATAGTGTCCCATATATCTGGCCTGGAAAAACTTTCTTGCAGATTTGTTTTTGTCTGCTGCAATTTGAGACATTTTTGATATATACTTTTCTAATCTCCTGCGTTTCCACATGCAAATGATGGAAACACACTTACTGATACTGTGTATGGCAGGATCAGCACTATCTTTGAAGGGAAGGAAGTCACTAGACTCTTCTTCTAAAACCACTGTTTTGTTATTAAATAGTCATACCCCTTACTGGTGGACCAGCATGGGACAGAACGTTGCTAACTTAGCAAGCCACGGTAGCAGCCGTGTTGGTGACAAAACTAAAAGATACAATGACAAACATAACACATGGGGCCCTAGTTTCATAGACCAGGCGCAGTCAGCTTTGCAAGTTTCGTGCACCGCGCAGGCTCGCGCAGGCACACCTCCCTTCTCGCCCACCGGCACAAGTGGGAAAGACGGTGGAGAAGAAGGCGTGAGTGGGAGACGAGGAGGAGACGAGGCGTGGACTGGGATTAATACAGCCGATTCAGATCTTCACCAATCAAATGAGCTCCTCTCCTCACCTTTAATGCGTTAGGGGAGGTTCAGTGCAAGTTCCGTCACTTGACAACCCGATGACAGAGGCGTGGTCGTCTCCCACCACGCGCACCACGCGCATCACGCGCTGTGCGTGCGTATCATAATAATAACAATGCCAATATTATAAAAAACAGGAGAGAGAGAGGGAGATGTTTTGGTCCGAGAGGCTGAGTTTCCGTTACGCGTGCCATCCGCCTTTGATCTGACGTCAGATGTGACGGGACAATCTATATCGATATAAATTCACGTGTTGATTCAATTAGTTGCATTAAATAGTGTTTGTTGTGATTATTTATTGCATTTAAATGTGCCTGGAACTGTGGAAACATGCCTGTGAGGTCTCGGTGACGTGTGCGCACTGCGCGCCGTCAGCCAAACTTCCACTCCGCCAGCTGTGATTCGCCTTGAATGAATGGACTTTATTTGCGCCTTGCGCCGAAAGTAGACCAGGTTGGAGCTGGCGGGCTTTCGGCGCAGTCTTGGCGAGGCTTTTTGCCACGAAACTTCCGCTACGCCAAGCTGAATCTGTGACGCCTCCCCCTGCTGCGCCGCCACACCCATCTTGGCGCAGGCGATCCACCAAACTGCCAAACTGACTGTGCGCAAGGCTGCATGGGTCGAAACTTGCATTACGCCGGCTGCGCCACCCTGCGCTGCGCCACCCTGCGCTGCGCCACGAAACTAGGGCCCAAAGTGTGACTTTCTTGACAAGCAAAATGATCTAACAAACATCCATGTGTAAATCTTTACACATCATGTGAAAATCTTGGTACAATTCAAAGGTTATAAAAAAAAAAAACACCTTGATAAAAATACCGTCACCGTACAAAAGCTGAAAAATACCGTGGTATTAATTTGAATTCATATTGCCCAATCCCCAATTCACACAAAGAGTACCTGAGATATCACGAGAACGTCCCGGAAGGACAACCGAATACATTTTGCCAGCATAAAAGTGGTTCCAGGGGCTACCGTACTTTACATTTAAACACACGTATTCACATAAATCTAACCCATGCCTGCACATGCTGACTTGACTCTGAAGAAGAAGTCTCAAACAGAGAAACAAAAAGTCTCAAACAGCTTTCAGAATGAAGAAATGCAGGTCCTGACCTTGTCTCTCTAGGTGAAATAGAACTGCTGTGTACCACACATTGTTCGGCCTATTTCAAATAAATTCTTCTCTAACAAGAATCACAGATGCCATATATCAGTCAGTTCAACAGCCAGATTCACACAGACGGTGGACTCCAATCCATTTCTCGAGCAGCTGTATCTCATTGGTTCATTCATCAAAGCTTGCTTCCTGTCCTCCATCTCCCACCGGAACCAATTTGTTCATAACCCCATGAATTCTGGCACCCTCGCCCCCAGTGTGGAGACTGCTTCCTACATAATTAGTCTGTACCAGGCATTACCGTCACAGTGACAAAAACACAACCTTATCCAGGATGGTCTGTAATTCCGGTCTGCACTGAAAGAGGCACAGAGGGAGATGGGAGGAACACGAAGGGAGGTGATAAGGTATGAGGAAAAAGTGAGTGAAAGATTAAAAATTAGTTATAATTAGGTTGGGCTGTTAAGAGACCAAAGAGAACGAGTTAGGTGGAGAAAAGGAAAAAAGAAAAAGAAAAGATCAGCATAGGGCAGAATTAAAAAGGAAAAGGACAAAAAACCATAATGAAAACGTGTGTTGTCATGTGGAACAGAGAGTACAGTACATGAAAGGTAAGGGACTGATGACACACAAAAACATGAGGGAAACTGCACAAGTTGTATGGGAAGAAATCTTAAGATATATGAGTCAGATCTCCTGAAAGTTTCTGAAAAATAGTGCACAGTCGGTGCAGAAAATGTGAGAAATATATCTTCCCAGCACGGAGGGATTTATGAGAAAGCTAAGATGGGGAAAAGGTGAAAGATGGAACAGTAGGACAGAAATACTTTGGTGGATCGAGAGGGCCTTTAAGTTGTTGGGGGATGGATTTGCTGTTTCATCTGCCTTTAAATCTAACAACTAGAGTTTAATTCCTCACTCCAGATGTCTACTTCAGGGAAAATCTTAATTAGCCGTTCTTTTGGAATCTAAAGCACCACGTGATTCTAGAAAGTTATACACTTACTCACGCATTCAACTTTATTGCTTTTACCGTGCTGATCTATGTGGATCTAGGGGTCTTTACTGAGCCAAACTGAGCCAGGATCTTTCAATCAGCTCTTGCTTTTATTGATATAAAGTCATTCCCTTGTGGAAGACTGCTAGCCAATGTACGCAGTGTATTTTGGCGTGAAACACAGAACATAAACACGACTGTGTTTGTTTACAAGAAAAACCCAACACGGTACCTTTAATCTCAAGAGAAGCTGCTTTAATTGCCAACCCCTTAATCATTACTTTTTGATTGCAGCAAGAGGAGAAAAAAACATATCCAAATAATTTGTGCGTTGACACATTGAAGTATGAAAAGCGGGCGGTCAAATATAATGTAGAGAAACATCAGTGGGAGTTGACAGGCAGGTGGATCGTGTACAAAAATAGTCAGAGATATATAATCATAGAGAAAAGCCTGAAGTATGTGTTATGCAAAGTGTTGTTTTAAGGAGTGGGCTGCATTGGCACACTGAGGTCAGGTCTTGCCCTCCGTGATTGGCGGTTCTGCTTAGGTCCACAATGAGAGTAATGATAGGATGGCGTTGAGTAACACCTACCCTCTTATTAAAACCTGTGCAGGTGATGAGCATCCTGTTCCACGTGCACATGATGGAAATACACACACACAAGCATGTGTACGATCTGTAAGTTTGGTTTAACGGCATCCTGCAGCCACATTACGATCCTTTCAGACGTCAGTGAAATAGAGCTCTAATAAGGAATGAGGGTGGAAAAGGTTAATAACCGCCCTTATTAATTTGGGATTAAATACGCTGTAATGAAATCACAGAGCTGCGCTCAATAAACTGTTAAATGTTGCACTTCAGAAGAAGTACGCCATCGCCTTCTCATCTCTCCCTGCAGCTGTTGTCTTATCCGTGGAGGGCTTTTCTCGTGTTCATTTATTTTTGGAGAAAATGGAGGGGAACTGGAAGAGTGGATGTCACGTGACCTCAAAGCTGTTAAACAATTGGTCGGTGAAGTTGTTTAATTCCGGCTTAGTCACCTTGAGCGACTTATTGCCATGGTGACTCATGAGGTACGGGACATTAAAGAAAAACAAAAAAGTTTAGTGAATGGTTTTCAGTGAGATGTTGTCTTTGTTTGTGTGTGTGTGTGTGTGGGCATGTGCGTGTTTGTGTGTGTTTTGTCCGCCTCTTGGGATGAATGAGTTTCATTGCGAAAAAAGTCTATAATCGTGAGTCACACTTTGTTGAAAATGCCAACCAGACAGTTTGAAGATCAGTGTTGCATCAATAACAGCTATTTTGGTCTGACAGCAACAGACTGGATCAGAGCCAAATGTTAATAGGTCATGATTGGATGTTTTACTTCGATTTGTCCTTGAAGGTAGCACGTGAGGAGGACCCAAACCAAATGATACGCTCCGGATGTCACATTTTGTTTTCAATGCAGCTAAAAGGGAAGTAGGAACTTGTCTCAATGAGCTCTGAGGCTGAGGGTGGATGTTTAAGAATAGTTTGGAGCAGAAAAGGTCAATAGACAATTAATCGGCCGATATCTGAATCAATGAACAACAAAATTAAAATTAAAAGTTTTTTTTTCATACAATTTAATTGTAACTCCTAATTGAATTATTATTAAGAACACATCCTTGAGTGTAATTTGATGGATAACATCATTGGAACATGTTCTATTTATTTATTATAGGCAACACTCTGATCTGTGGCTTCTGATTGGTCAGGATTACTATTTTTATGCATTGTTAAATGCCATTATTACTAACCATTTATGCTGGTGAGGAGCATCCTAAAGTGTGCACTTTCATTGCTTGAATGGATGTAAATGTGGCTGGATCATACAGTTTAAAGATTTATTTTCCCGACTTGTGGACAAACAGCTGACAGCGTTGTGTTATATCTACCACAAATCAGCTCTTCACAGGGAATGCAAAGGTCATATCGCCAGAACGAATTCATGTAGTCTACACTGAAAAACGTAATACAAAGTCGTCATTGGCTGGAGCATTTATGGCTGGAGTTCCTGCATGCACATGGAAGGAGTTTGTCTCCAGGGCTTTTTGCCAGCAACAAACTTGCTTAAGTTTAGGGAAAACATCATGGCTTGGGTTCAAATTAATCCTTTCTGGCAGAAAGCCAATAGAACTGCTGTGTACCACACATTGTTCGGCCTATTTCAAATAAATTCTTCTCTAACAAGAATCACAGATGCCATATATCAGTCAGTTCAACAGCCAGATTCACACAGACGGTGGACTCCAATCCATTTCTCGAGCAGCTGTATCTCATTGGTTCATTCATCAAAGCTTGCTTCCTGTCCTCCATCTCCCACCGGAACCAATTTGTTCATAACCCCATGAATTCTGGCACCCTCGCCCCCAGTGTGGAGACTGCTTCCTACATAATTAGTCTGTACCAGGCATTACCGTCACAGTGACAAAAACACAACCTTATCCAGGATGGTCTGTAATTCCGGTCTGCACTGAAAGAGGCACAGAGGGAGATGGGAGGAACACGAAGGGAGGTGATAAGGTATGAGGAAAAAGTGAGTGAAAGATTAAAAATTAGTTATAATTAGGTTGGGCTGTTAAGAGACCAAAGAGAACGAGTTAGGTGGAGAAAAGGAAAAAAGAAAAAGAAAAGATCAGCATAGGGCAGAATTAAAAAGGAAAAGGACAAAAAACCATAATGAAAACGTGTGTTGTCATGTGGAACAGAGAGTACAGTACATGAAAGGTAAGGGACTGATGACACACAAAAACATGAGGGAAACTGCACAAGTTGTATGGGAAGAAATCTTAAGATATATGAGTCAGATCTCCTGAAAGTTTCTGAAAAATAGTGCACAGTCGGTGCAGAAAATGTGAGAAATATATCTTCCCAGCACGGAGGGATTTATGAGAAAGCTAAGATGGGGAAAAGGTGAAAGATGGAACAGTAGGACAGAAATACTTTGGTGGATCGAGAGGGCCTTTAAGTTGTTGGGGGATGGATTTGCTGTTTCATCTGCCTTTAAATCTAACAACTAGAGTTTAATTCCTCACTCCAGATGTCTACTTCAGGGAAAATCTTAATTAGCCGTTCTTTTGGAATCTAAAGCACCACGTGATTCTAGAAAGTTATACACTTACTCACGCATTCAACTTTATTGCTTTTACCGTGCTGATCTATGTGGATCTAGGGGTCTTTACTGAGCCAAACTGAGCCAGGATCTTTCAATCAGCTCTTGCTTTTATTGATATAAAGTCATTCCCTTGTGGAAGACTGCTAGCTAATGTACGCAGTGTATTTTGGCGTGAAACACAGAACATAAACACGACTGTGTTTGTTTACAAGAAAAACCCAACACGGTACCTTTAATCTCAAGAGAAGCTGCTTTAATTGCCAACCCCTTAATCATTACTTTTTGATTGCAGCAAGAGGAGAAAAAAACATATCCAAATAATTTGTGCGTTGACACATTGAAGTATGAAAAGCGGGCGGTCAAATATAATGTAGAGAAACATCAGTGGGAGTTGACAGGCAGGTGGATCGTGTACAAAAATAGTCAGAGATATATAATCATAGAGAAAAGCCTGAAGTATGTGTTATGCAAAGTGTTGTTTTAAGGAGTGGGCTGCATTGGCACACTGAGGTCAGGTCTTGCCCTCCGTGATTGGCGGTTCTGCTTAGGTCCACAATGAGAGTAATGATAGGATGGCGTTGAGTAACACCTACCCTCTTATTAAAACCTGTGCAGGTGATGAGCATCCTGTTCCACGTGCACATGATGGAAATACACACACACAAGCATGTGTACGATCTGTAAGTTTGGTTTAACGGCATCCTGCAGCCACATTACGATCCTTTCAGACGTCAGTGAAATAGAGCTCTAATAAGGAATGAGGGTGGAAAAGGTTAATAACCGCCCTTATTAATTTGGGATTAAATACGCTGTAATGAAATCACAGAGCTGCGCTCAATAAACTGTTAAATGTTGCACTTCAGAAGAAGTACGCCATCGCCTTCTCATCTCTCCCTGCAGCTGTTGTCTTATCCGTGGAGGGCTTTTCTCGTGTTCATTTATTTTTGGAGAAAATGGAGGGGAACTGGAAGAGTGGATGTCACGTGACCTCAAAGCTGTTAAACAATTGGTCGGTGAAGTTGTTTAATTCCGGCTTAGTCACCTTGAGCGACTTATTGCCATGGTGACTCATGAGGTACGGGACATTAAAGAAAAACAAAAAAGTTTAGTGAATGGTTTTCAGTGAGATGTTGTCTTTGTTTGTGTGTGTGTGTGTGTGTGTGGGCATGTGCGTGTTTGTGTGTGTTTTGTCCGCCTCTTGGGATGAATGAGTTTCATTGCGAAAAAAGTCTATAATCGTGAGTCACACTTTGTTGAAAATGCCAACCAGACAGTTTGAAGATCAGTGTTGCATCAATAACAGCTATTTTGGTCTGACAGCAACAGACTGGATCAGAGCCAAATGTTAATAGGTCATGATTGGATGTTTTACTTCGATTTGTCCTTGAAGGTAGCACGCGAGGAGGACCCAAACCAAATGATACGCTCCGGATGTCACATTTTGTTTTCAATGCAGCTAAAAGGGAAGTAGGAACTTGTCTCAATGAGCTCTGAGGCTGAGGGTGGATGTTTAAGAATAGTTTGGAGCAGAAAAGGTCAATAGACAATTAATCGGCCGATATCTGAATCAATGAACAACAAAATTAAAATTAAAAGTTTTTTTTTCATACAATTTAATTGTAACTCCTAATTGAATTATTATTAAGAACACATCCTTGAGTGTAATTTGATGGATAACATCATTGGAACATGTTCTATTTATTTATTATAGGCAACACTCTGATCTGTGGCTTCTGATTGGTCAGGATTACTATTTTTATGCATTGTTAAATGCCATTATTACTAACCATTTATGCTGGTGAGGAGCATCCTAAAGTGTGCACTTTCATTGCTTGAGAGGATGTAAATGTGGCTGGATCATACAGTTTAAAGATTTATTTTCCCGACTTGTGGACAAACAGCTGACAGCGTTGTGTTATATCTACCACAAATCAGCTCTTCACAGGGAATGCAAAGGTCATATCGCCAGAACGAATTCATGTAGTCTACACTGAAAAACGTAATACAAAGTCGTCATTGGCTGGAGCATTTATGGCTGGAGTTCCTGCATGCACATGGAAGGAGTTTGTCTCCAGGGCTTTTTGCCAGCAACAAACTTGCTTAAGTTTAGGGAAAACATCATGGCTTGGGTTCAAATTAATCCTTTCTGGCAGAAAGCCCTGAAGACAAACTTCTCTCGTGTGTTGCCAGAGCACGCCCCACCCCCACCTGCTCTTGGTCTGGCAGTAGCACTGGGTCACTGGGTATTTAACAGTTGTTTAGGTTGATATCGGGAGTTATGTCATACACAGCCATCAGCCATTATCAGAGCTTTTTGCACTAATAACTAGTGGTGAAGCAAATTACTTATATTTAACATTTCCTTTTAATATTATACAAATAAGCTTTATTGTTTGGTCTTAATTGGTATATTGTCACCTTTTAAACAACAACAAATCCAATTTTAGCTTGTGAGTATTGGAATATTACGAGTATTGTGACGTCACAGCATATGCTAGCCAATATGCCCAGATATAAAACACACTCAAGATAATTAAACGCCACAACAAAGTCAAGAAATGTAACAGCCACCTCAAAATACAGCATTCCACGTTTGCATTGCGGAACATAAAAACAGCAAACTTAATAAACTGCTTAGCATTAGGCAGGAATGAAGGAAAATGTGGGCCTTCCCTACATTTACTTTTTTTTTCATTCAGGCCATAAGGGAAATACTGAGGCTTATTGTGTTTGATATAACTCATTATTTTACTCCATTGTATTGCAAAAATCCCATATCGGTGGAGCTCTAACCTCAACCAATAAAAATCCTAGAAATAAATTCTGGATGCTTTTAAACCATGCATAATTCTGTAATCCGTGATAATCAATCCATATTAGCAGTAAAGGCTTCACTGAGACTGATGAAGAGTGATGAGAGGATAGGAGGGAATATTAGATGGATGAAGGTGTATTAGATGATGTTAAATGAGGCAGCACCAGAATATGGCAAGACATGGGCACTGCTTTTTAAACAAATTGTTTCACTCAGTGTTTCACACTCTGATTTGTTTGCTCTGATCATCTTGTGTGTTTTGCTTCACGACGTTGTGGGATTGACCTCCTTCAACCATTCAGCACTGTCCTGTGAAAAACATATCGAGCTCAGAAGAACGTTTTGATGCATTTTTCAAAAAACCCAGTCAAATTTGATGTTGGTATATTTACACTAGGAAGTAGGACAATGTTCTCAAACCCAACAGAAAACAATCCTTCAGTTAATCATCATAAAATCACCAAATATGGAGACGCAGGGTTTGCATTGGACTTGGATGTTATTGTATGATCTAAGAAAACAAAGGAGACTAAAACCGGTGAAGACGTCTTGTCTTTGCTGATAAAATACAACAAACAACTTGTTTATTTTTCTGAGCTGCCAGAGCGGGTTCTTGGCACCGTACACTGTAAACCATTTTAGGCTAGTTTAACTTAAAAACATACGTTTCTGTGGAACGTTAGAAATGTGAGAATGATTTCTTCAGTCTTCTCATGAGCTCTCTGGGGAGTTTAAGCTCTCAAACAAAGTGTGGCGGGGAGTCTGTAAATATGCTTATCATGTCTCTCTTGAAACTTAATGAGTTGAGTTCTTGCAGCGGTCATTTGATTCAACTAGTCATTCCCTCCTGTTGGGTTCGTTTATTCTGTGCTCCTGGTCCAAAATGGCTACCCAGTTACGGCGGCAGTCCATAATTATTCGCACCCTATTATTATATTATATTATCATTAATCTTGTGGTTGAGCTTTTTATCAAATTAAGTTCTTGTCAACATTACAAGTTAACTATGGCCTCATAGATCTAAGCTGCATATAAGTGGTTTTTGCCAGAAAAAGAGTCGATACAGGCCTGGTTTGGGCCGTAGACCAGGCTCAGGCCTTTGAAATCTCACTTTTTATTGTGCCCATGTACTTCTCTGGTGGGGTGTGTGAAATTATACATCATTAATGAGTAAAATATTAACCTACATTCTCTTATTTTGTGAGTTTTTAAGGCACTTGAGAGTTTATTAGATACCCACAGTGAATGCACAGCCTAACTTAGATTAGTTTTATCTCTTTTTTTACTCGTGTAGTTTCACAAATGACATGTAGAGCTTTATTCATGACACAACTGTCATTGCTTCCAGTCATTGCATCCCAAAATAAATGAGTTTGAGCAACACCCATTATGCGCTTCCGTTACCATCAACTTGCTGATAATTTCACTCTAATTGTGTGTGAGGCTATTAGCACTGATCTTTCTGAATTTAACTGGTTTTGCAATGATGCTCATTTGTACAGAAAGGGGACAAGTTTGACCAAATGTCTGCACATACATATGGCTGCATTTCACCATTTGCAGGTGCTTTAACAATTAGACATTGGACTTTTGCACTCTTACAGGTTTGCACAGACAGAATTTTTATAAAAATTATGTTTACAAATTAAATTTGTGTGTCCAGATCCCCTGTGTGGACAAGGTCACGCAATCTTATGGCTATCAGACTAAGTAAACTATGTTTTTTTCCAGAGAGAAAACCATAACACAACAGATGGGTTAAGTAGAAGAGTAGTTTTTAAGTTCTTAACAAAAGAAAAACCCTCAACATTTTAAGTTAAGTCAACTTGAAAATGATCAAATATATATGTAAATACTGTACATATTTATCCAGTACCAGGAGTTTTCCCGGTGGGCCGGTCAGTAATGGGTCAGTGGCTGCCTTTTTTTTTTTTTTTTTTTTTGCTGCAGCCCAGGGAGAGAGACATGCACCGGCCCACAGAGCTCAGCTGCAACCCACCACATTAGAGGCCCAGTGGCTTGTCTGTCTAAAGAATACCTGGCCCAGTGGCCCTATAGGCTACAGAGGGCCAGTAGTCTCACCCATTTTCCAGACCCCCCCCCCCCCCCCCCCCCCCCCGTCCAATTACCTTTAATGATGAACAATCATTATGAGAGAGAAGAGAAACACACGAAAAACAAAGCGAAAATGGAGAGAAAACGAAAAGGCGGTGCAGAAAAACTGAGGGAAAAGGAAGAAAATCTCTCGCTACTGATGCCGCTAAGAGCAGAAACATATTAAACATGTTTGTTGCAGTGGGGGCTGTCGGCGGCATGGCCTCTGGCTCCGAGGTTTCGGCTGCGCCGGGTCCCTCTAGGCAGGAGTCGCAGGCGGACAGTGAAAGTGAGGCTCCCGCTGCCATGGTGGTACAGGAGGAGTAGGAGGAGGAGATTGGTGGTGGTGATAGAAGGGGTGTGTGCTAGTTAACATGTTGTGGATAAACACTCATTCACTAAATATTCAGAACCTTTGTCTATGAACTTTACTTGACATAATAGATCTCTGCATAGTGTGTGGTGTGTTATAACTAAATCTAGTTAGGCTATCTAAAGTGTTGAAAAATAATATACTATCCTGATTATTTAATAGTTGCTTTTATTTACCACTGTTTTATATTTTCATCAAAGCATGCCACACATTTGCAGATCTACAAGCTTAAAACTCACATGTTGCAATGTGGTGTGGTTTGACCACTAGGGCTGGGTATCGAAGGTCGGTACTTTTTGGGCACCGACCGAATCACTTCGGTACTACCGAGCACCGAAAGATGTCAAAACATTCGGTGCCAACTTTCGGTACTTTTTTATTTTTATTATTTGCGTGGCCACGGCCCGCCCATTAATAGTTAATCTCACTTCGTCTCTCATCCAATCACCATATCTGTTCTAAAATCTAACATGGCCGCTGATTGGATCGCTAGGTAGCGACTGGCTGACAGTGGAAAAACAAATGCGTCACTTCAGCTAATGTACACGTCGGGACAGCATCAGAAGTAAATTTAACGAAGGGAAAAAATGTCACAACAACGGTCCAAGGTCTGGCTACATTTCACAAAAACGGAAGACGGCGCAAAGTGCAATATTTGCGATAAAAAGGTAGCTGCCAAGACGGGCAACACTTCTAATTTAATGAAGCATTTAATCGTGCACGGCATTAACTTGAGACAACAGAGCTGCACCGTGTTTGATTGCATGAAAAAAAAAACGGTGACAAGTGGTGGGGCACAGTCCGCTTCCACAACGCCCGGAGCCACCCAGCCTATGCCACCCACATCTCCGACCCCGACAGTGTCGTCGGTGACTGATGAAGATGATGCCGGAGAAGGAACTTCTTCAGGTAACGTTAACGTTAATAATTAATTAGCTATCTATAGCTAGCTTGCTAACGTTAGTTCGCTCCTGATGGCTAGCTAACATCTTAGCATGCATATCATCATTAACGTTAAGCACAAGAGTGAACCACGTTATCGATGACGTTAACGTTAGCGTGCTAGTTCGCTCAAGTTAGCAAGATTTAACGTTAACAGCATAATATACGACGTTTGGACCAGATTAAAAGAGCCTGCAATGAACAGGACTGCAAAACAGGTGTTTAATGATCATTTACAGTAGACTTCTGTGCTGTATTTGAATTACTGTATTTATGTGCAACTGTTGTTTTCATGTGAAAGCTGCATCCAGGTGTAGTGGTCCGCCAGGAGGAGAGGGAGGATGAAGATAGATCGTCCGATGAGGGTGCAACGGCAGCATGTGTAAGATCCACATAATAATAATAATAACAATAACAACCTTGTTTTACCATGGAACAGTAATAGTTGATGTCATTCAAATATTTTCTTTCATCCTTCACTCTCTTTTTTCAGAGTCCACAGAAGAGGCCCAAGCTATCTGCTCTGGAGGAGCTCTTTGCTGAAGAGGACCGAGCACTAGAACTAACACCCACAGAGGACGTCAGCTCCAATGAAAAGGTCCAGAAGGAGGTTGACCTTTACAGGAGCCTACCAGCTACCCTGACCTCCGTGGACCCAGTAACTTGGTGGTGGGAGAAGAGGGATAGCCTGCCAGCGCTGTCTGAACTGTCACGCAAGTACCTGTGTGTCCAGGCATCCTCTACACCCTCAGAACGGATCTTTTCCACAGCAGGAGACACCATCAGCCAGGAGCGTGCGTGTCTCTTGCCTGAGAAGGCAGACATGCTAATTTTCTTGAAAAAGAATTGCTAAAGCTTCTTCCTGTTTTTACTTTGCCGTTTTAGTTTTATAATATCCATTTTATAGTATTTTTTTTTCCATTTAACATTGCATTTTGCACATTGGTGTTATTTAATTTAAAAGTACTTCGTATTGCCTTTTTTTTTAAACTGCATAAATGCACATCCTTTTTTTATTTAGAAGTACTTTTGCACTGTGTATATAGTTATAATTAAGTATTTAATAGTTCATTTAGTAGTTTAATAGTTGTTATTTAACATTGCATTTTTCACATTGGTTTTATTTAATTTAAAAGTACTTTGTTTTGGCTTTCTTTAACTGCATAAATGCACATACCTTGTTTATTTAGAAGTACTTTTGCATGTTTTGCACTTTGTAAATAGTTCTAATTAAATATTTAATAGTTCATATAGTAGTTAAATAGTTGTTCAAGTGATAAAGAAACAATAAACATTTCACACTTAAATGAATAACATTTGGATTCTTTCTATTTGGAATAACAAATGTAAAAAGACTTGCATAATAGTAAAAACTTTTACAGGCTATTGCATTACGAAATGTGCTTTTATTTACATAGGTATCGAAAAAAGTATCGTTTTGGTACCGGTATCGAAACTCCGGTACCGGTATCGGTACCGGTATCGAAAAACTGTAAACGATACCCAGCCCTATTGACCACAGTACCTTGCTTTTAGCCTGCCTGTATCTACCCTGGTTTAAATGATTCACGCTTCTTACTGATGTCCACAACTACTTTATTATCTCCACAAAGTTACGGAACACCGTGAAAACGGTAACAAAATAAAACACATTTTCCATACATTATTTTCACAGACTATTTTCTTAAAACATGGGTACACAAGTTTCAATATTCAGAATAATTACCGTGTACGCCTGCTTAGCCAGTAGTAGACAGACCCCTCTCATCTCTCTTTTCCTCACTGACAACTTACACTCTCATCTGACATTACTTGGACAGGAAGTGACCTCACAAATGATTTTAAGTGAAACATTTCAATGAATTTTGACAGCAGAACTATAAATTAACTGCATTTAGGTTTCATCATAAATTCATGTAAACATAATAAAATAATTAGAAATCAAATATAATATCTTCACTCTCTAACTTCCGGTATTGCCACGGTAACACATTGCCGTATTTCGGCGGCAGCTACACTGCCAATGCCATGATCAGTTCCACCACATATCCATCCATCCATCCATCCATTTTCTACCGCTTATCCTGTATTCAGGGTCACGGGGGGGCTGGAGCCGATCCCAGCTGTCATTGGGCCAAGGCAGGGTACACCCTGGACAGGACGCCAGTCTATCACAGGGCCGACATGTAGAGACAGACAACCATTCACGCTCACATTCACACCTACGGGCAATTTAGAGTCACCAATTAACCTATCCCCATCCTGCATGTCTTTGGACTGTGGGAGGAAGCCGGAGAACCCGGAGAGAACCCACGCTTACACGGGGAGAACATGCAAACTCCACAGTTCCACCACATATGAGTGAGTTAAATAAACAAAACTCTTGAATCTTAAATCCTTTCTCCAGTATCCTTCTTAAGAGCAAATGAGCAACATACTGTGTAGTCATCATTTATTTTATTCAAGGCTCCAGAATATAAAGGGATATTATTCAGGATAGTGTTATTAAGGGCTTGTGTGAATATATGTACAGTACATCAACAGACCGAGTTGGCACGGTATCCTTGGCGGATTATGGTGGGCCAGTCTGGACCAACAAGTCCAGGGCCAAATTTTTGTCCCAGTCCAGGCCTTTACATATCGTTTTTACATTGAATTAATTAAAATTTTAATTTTTTCAGTACTGTACCGCATGTAACTCACACTGCCAGTACAGCGTGTTCGCAGTGGTTAATTATTCTAATCCTCTGACACGTCACCAGTATCTGACAGTAATTGACCTTTTGTGCTTCTGTAAAATGTTCTATACAGGTTCCTGGTTAATACAGTGAGAGGATTTAGAGTACAGGCATCAAATTGTGCTGCATCAACAGGATAATGATGGGGTATTATATTTTAAAATAATAATTGTATTGGCTTGAGCGTACTTCTAATAGTGTTCCATTTCTAATAAAGTGCCCCGTATGTACATTGCACATCCTAGTTCAAACACTAGATGTTAACTTGTGAAATTGTTTCCAACACTGGATTCTGTGAACCAATATTTAGCCATCCTGTTGTGTTTGTTACACTTTATAAGTTTATAGAGTTACATCTTACATTTGCATCATTGTGTTTTAAGTGGGCGCTTAGGTGATGAACAGAACCAATCAGGCTCCTGTAAGGAGCGACTGGCAGCAGGGGGCGTGGCTTAAGTGTGTGCGAGACGATGCAGAGAGGCGACTGGTCATTCTAAACAATAGGCTCCTCAATGCGCAGATGATGTAATAGCTAGAGAGCTCTGAAAGGAGAGCAAAGAGCGGCACTGAAGGCTTTTTTTGATAGAAAATCAGATCTTCTCACAACGTGCTTCTGCAAAAGGTGTTCCATCCAATCACATATTTTTTGCACCTGCCCTTTACCAAACGGTTTCCAAGCATCGGGTGGTTCAGATTAGGTTAAATGCTATTTTTTTCAGATACATTTCTCCTTGAGGAAACTTGATTCAATTTGATTCAACAGCAATTTCAAAAAACACTTATGTCGTAGCCTAAGTTTTGATCATTTCAGTGTTGAACGTTAACTTGTGGTTGTAATGAGTGGGGGAGAGGACCCAAATGCAGCAGACGTAGGCAGGCAGACAGTCGGTAATGACTTTTATTACATGCTTCCTAAATGAACAGTTCAAAGTTGACTCCGTAGACTGAACTTGATTTGGGGAAAGATACAAAGTGTCGGGGGGGGGGTGCGCCGTGGAAGGCGACAGGAGGTGTGTGGTGAAGGCAACCCGCCAACCCACGTAAACAGTTTCTTGCCTGCACACAGTATCATGCAGTCGGTGATCCGTGTGGCTGGCATAGCACACCGCCATAGAGGAGGTTGCAGGGCTGGGTCTGATGCAGTTCCATCACAATACTGAGCAGACAGAAGACAGGCGGGGAGCAGGCAGAATCTGTAGTCGGGCTGGAAAGCTGGGTCGAACACCGGGACACAGGCACAGCAGACAGGTCGGGGACAGGCAGAATCAATAGCGCGGAATCCGTCTGAGAAACACTGGAGAGACCAGGGCTGGACTGGGACCAAAAATCGTCCCGGGCATTTTCAGCTGAGACCGGCCCACCAGGTATCGATGGAAAGACAATGAAGCCTATGAATGAAAACAAACTTTTTTGTGACAATGCTTGTACACCGTCGGGCATTGCCCCTCGGCTGTAATTCGTCCAGCCCAGAATCAATCATGACTAAGGGGCCGATCTACCAGTTTTGTGTACCAATAGCAGTGTTTCCCACAGGATTCTATCGTGGGGGGGCTTGCGATCTTGTAGGGGTGTCAGGGGGCATGCCCCCCCGGGAGAACACTTTTAATAGATTTCACTTTAATGCATCAATTTGGTGAATTTTGAGAACCAAAATATGACATCAATTACTGACCAATTTCTTACAAATTGCTGGTACTAATACAAAATGTTGACATACTAAATGGGGTTGAAGAGTTTAAGCATTCAAGAAAAGATGAAAACAAAAATGACTAAAACACAGTGCTGAGCCTTCCAGGGTTCCCCAATTAGTTTTCACTGAGGGCCAAATTATATCCAGGTTGCCAATCGAGGGCCAAAATGTCTGTTTTTTTTTCGTGGATCACTAAACATTGTTTTATGTGCAAATGTTATTATTGTTGCTGCTATTATTTGAAGTATTATTATTGTAATGATTAGTACTACCAGTGGTAGTTGGTTGTAGTAGCAGATAGTAGTAGTCATAGCCTGTGTTGAGGGACAGATAAAAAATGTACACTTGAAAGAAAATAAGTCCAATATCAACAATTTATTTATCTGAATACCCCTGGAGAATATTTTGAACAACAACAAAAAGCAACAGCACTACAGCAAGTGGTGCACAAGAGGAAAAAAATATTGTATAACAGTGGAGTTAATGGTTTTTGTTTGCAGCGTCTTGCTTTTGTCTTGGAATTTGCAGACGGTCACTGCGCATTCGCCCGGCTGCTGGCTGCACATAGAGATCAATGTTCTCCGTCCAGACCGGACGGCTTATTTATGTAAAAAATCTGGGTTTTGGTCCTTGTAGCTCGTAGTCTATGATATTACGGTGGGAAAGAGGCATCATCTGTGTTTGAAAACGTTTCACTTCAGATTTATTGATCCCGAATCTGTGAATATATTTCCAACTTTACAGAACTCTTTATTTCACCTTATGGCAGGTTATTGCATAGTGTCACTGTGTCCGCACGGGCCGGACACTTTGCTCTTGTGGGCCGTATTTGGCCGCTAATTGGGGAGGGCTGCTTTATACTATTAGTTTATTATGACTATTATTATTATTATTATTAATATAAGTGGGTGACTATTCCTCAGCCTTCCTTGGTGTTTTGGTTTTGACATACGCACACGCACTGTCAAACTCGCGCAGCTAAGGGGGGTCGGCAGGGGGGACACCTTGCCATGGCAACGGGGGAAAAAATAATGTTGATGAACCAAACCAGCTGCGAGGATTTCCCCTTATAATAAGCGCTGCCGCCCTCCTGTTTGGGACTATCATTAGAGCTGCTAGTTAAGTCTATTCAATGTGTGGGAAACACTGAATAGGTTTCATGACTAATACCATTACTAACACTACTACCATTAGTCAAAAAAAAAAAAAAAAGTCTCGGCCCAAAATCGCCATCAGCCGATGGCCAGTCCAGCCTTGGAAAAGACTAGTACTGGAGACATAGAACAATCTGGCAATGAGTACAGGGTGGAGAGGAGTATATATACCCGGCTGATTAGTGATCAGCTGCAGCTGCGGTGAACAGGTGAGTGGAGTTAATGAGGGGGCGTGGCAGGCAGGTGATGAGCAGGAGGGGGAGGTGAGCTGAGAGGGGAGATATTGACAGTGGTTGAATCTGTTTGTAAAAAGTTATCCAAATCCCAGAGAACACAATTTGAAATGAATATTGATAGCTCTACCCCACAATACGATGTCAAATGTAGAATGTGTCCCAATGCAACGAACATCTGCATGATCATAGAAAGTAAGATGCTCAAGTTCAATGTGTTTGTTATTTTCTCTCCCTCCATTTTTCTCTTTAGAAGATGTCACGTGTCTAAAGTTGGAACTGACTTGGCACCAAACAAAGTCAATCTAATTCTTTCTAACCAACCCAGCAGCCATGTTTAAGTGAAGGGTCCATAGTTTGTTTGTGTTGTGCACACGTACAAGGACCCATGTGCATGCACATGGGTGACGGGGTGATCCACCGTTCAAACCACAGGGTTTGGCACTTTTCCACTGTTCTACATGTGTCTGTAATGAGCGAACAAAGATGGTGGAAAAGAAGACTGCTTGCAAGCAAAACACAGGTGTAAACAATTTAGATTTAAACTTTTAAGTAAAACTCGGCTTTGGAAATGCTTTAAGAGGGAGGACACATCTAACGTGTATGTTAGACCTCAAGGATCCACACAATGCATGTTGGTGAGTGATACTGAATGTAAATATCCAGTTTATTTGTTTGTTCACAAGAAAACTCCACAGAAGGAGTTTTAAAGGTAAAATCAGCAAACACAAATCTAATCAAGAACTCGTATTTACCTGAGTGCACCCTGAGGTTGCTTTTTCTCTCACTTAAGAGGCAATGTGCTTCTGCTTCTTCTGCTCAATCAAATCTTCCCGTTATGAACACGAAGACTATAACAGACAGCAATTGATTTATGGCTTCATTAGAGAAGTTTGCCTGAGATCTTACAGTGGGATTTAGCTTTTAATACTTTTTTGGGTGTCTGTTCTTAGCAGAACCACCAAAGATGCAGAAATGTTGGAAGGTTTTGTTTAATCTAAATGTACCACATGTGTGGGCTTTTGTCTTCGCAGCACTATTGCTCGATACACTCGAGAAGGATTAGGAACGCCTGCTGACCATGATTAAATGCAGAGCAAATGAGTGATTGTCTTGCATAGAATGCAGTGTCCTGTGCAGCCCCAGCATGTGGCTTGCAGCTTGGCAATACATAAAGGGTTTAAATTTATTGGAGATGCTCATGCTATACATCAAGATAAGCTATATGGCTTATCATCATATATTAATGCTGCCCCTATAGCCCTTTCCGTGGTCATGACTCTTGCTCTCTCACTTTCGGATCAAAAGGAAAATTCCCCTTTCCCCATCTTCATGTTAAAACAGGCACGCTGTGCAGTTGAGAAATAGTAACCGGTGTAAATGTGAGGTTTTGTTTTGTTATAGTGTTAAAGCAGAGCTGACTGGACGTGTGAGGAAACCTTGCAGACTGCATTTATTACCGAACCTTCAGCCCAAGTTTAAAAGGGTGTTTTGCCTGCAACTTTTTTGCCTGGCTGCTTTTCCTTCTGCTCATTTCTGCTGGTGTGTCGATGCAGCCAATGTTATGCTATCAGGGCTTGTTTCATTTCAAAGGAAGTTGGGGGGGGGGGGGCGTTAACGGCATTCATTGTGCTGTTTGAAAAGCAACTTCCACAGACTTGAAAGTTGCCTCAAAATTGTTTGAAAGTTGTTCTCAAATATGTATTTTTTTATTTGGGGCATGTAAAGGGCCGGGTGTCCTTGTTCAATACCTATTCTGATACCTTGAATTGAATACATTGTGTGAATGAAAACCTGATAGCCTGATTAGTAGATCAGATATAGTTCTATAAATTATGCCAGATCATTGCCCGACTATTTCTAAAATTCTTTATCATGTAAACGTTCTGTATCCTGGAAATGTTCACAATGTAAACAGTCTGTTATTCTGAATAACAAGGAATTACAATTAATAACATTGTAACCTGGAAAGAAATGAATTCAACTCATTCTACTAGCCCACCAAATTCTGTTCTCAAATTGAACACTTTAGAGTTTATTTAAATATGTATCAGTTGATTTTCCAAATATTTATTTTCAGTCCCTTTTTAAAACCACATGGGCCGTATCGGATCGCCCACTCAGCACTTCTTTAAAAAAAACGATTTTAAGGTGGCTGCTGACTGTTCGCTAACAAGTAATATAGATTTTTTTTTAAATGTAGTCCGATGCAGTGTTCTCTCCACAAAAAATACACTGTTTTCTCCACTTCTAAGGCAACGAAGCAACTACCCTAAAGCAGCAAAATTTGGCACTGTTTTCCTCAAAGTTTTTTGATACTGAGTAGGACTGGCATAATTTGGTCAGGAGACGATTCCCAGCCTGATGTACAGTATGTAGACCCACTGGGAATGTTTTTAAATACATGCATGAATATGAAAAAAGTCAAATTTATTACAATTTGAAGTGAAAAACTTAACCAAAACATGACCTTAGCACAATGTTTTATTCACTAAAAGTTAGTACTGCTATTGGAAAATCTTTTTGTGGTGTAAGTGATCTACAGGTGTCAACCCCCACCCGCCCACCACAAAATATAATCCTGTCCATCCTCAGGGAATACAGTCTTCATTAGAATTAAATAGCAAACACACAGACACAAGTGGGCGAACGGTACAGTAAACAGCCATAATTTGTCTTAAGTATTTGGTTGAATGGAACACGAAACACACACACACACACACACACACACACACACACACACACACACACACACAGACAGACTTTCTACCTCCCACTGCAACTTCCCCAAACAAACCAAATTTTATCCCTGACAATACTTTCCCTCCATCGACACAAAAGGTTGATGACACCGCGGCTGACTCAGCCAGACGGTAGAAATCTTCATTGTGCTAATTGGGGCTTTCGCTGTCTGTTAAAGACTTTTATCTCTCCCACATCTCCATGCCCATCTAATCTGGCCTTATCTGAAGGCTCCATCTCAAGGTGATTGCTGAGATAGTCTCTGCCATAGAGTTAAAAGGAGCACTATTGTCTGACTGAGCAGAAATGGTATCTCATTTCTGCTCAGTCAAACTTGTCCAAAGTCAGGCTTCACATTAGTGTGTGTGTGCGTGTGTCTGTGCATATGGGTCGTTTTGAATGTGTGTGTGTGTGTTATTATCACCATCGCCCTGGGAAAAAATTGTCTGAATTGGTACAAAATGGCATTTTGTCACTGCGGGCCATCTTGCAGCAAACAAAACAAGACACACACATGGAGCCACACAATCAAGTTAAATAAAACACAGGTGGCTTGTTTAAACCCCAGACAATTGGTTTTGGTGCGGGATAAACATTTTCACTCAACGCCGCCACCAGCTGTGTTCGGGTCGTTTTCACAGTGTTTATGTACTTTTCCCATTCACATTGACTTTGTTGCATTTGGAGCACCTCTCCTGTGTTCTGCTCAAGCAAACATTCCTGTAAAAATGTCCCCATGACTTGGACGCAGCGGTTTGTGTGTTGTCACTGCAGCGAGCCTCCATTTCAGACGGCTGAACACATGAGACGATCTCAGAAGTGGCGGCTCGCTTGGAGGCAAAGAGACTGATGCCTGCAGCTTTACGTTTGTCCTGCAGTTTGACAGCAGCAACACACAAGATCTACCATATGCTGTAACATCGCCACCGTCACTGCAGGTAGCTAATGCATAATCGCTACATTACCACAATTTGTTTAAGTATCTTGGGGTCTTGTTCACGAGTGAGGGAAGGATGGAATGCGAGATTGACAGGCGGATCGGTGCAGCGGCTGCAGTAATGCGGTTGTTGTATCGGTCCGTCGTGGTAAAAAGAGAGCTGAGCCGAAAGGCGAAGCTCTCAATTTACCGGTCAATCTACGTTCCTACCCTCACCTATGGTCATGAACTTTGGGTCATGACCGAAAGAATAAGATCCCGGATACAAGCGGCCGAAATGAGCTTCCTCCGCAGGGTGGCGGGGCGCTCCCTTAGAGATAGGGTGAGGAGCTCCATCACACGGGAGGTTAAATGTAGCCTCTTTTATGGTTATCAGTTTAGTGAAAACAGACATGATTGTTCAGTTAGCAGCAAACCAAAAGGCTTACTGCAGTTAGCTGTACTGTTACATCTAACTTTTACTGTCAAACTACTAAAGTTACATAATGTGTAAAACTTTTATATTTTTGGAATTAATAATTACAATTCCTTGTTTTTTTGGATGCCACAGTCGGCTTCAGGCTTCATTCCTGATCTATTTCTTCATCAACACTGATGCACATGATTCATTTTTTCATCAATTTTACACTGAGCCTTAGGGCTACTTATTAACTTATATTACACCAGAGGGGGGGAGGACCACTTTAATGATCACTGTGCAGCATGACTGGACAGAGAGTGGGACACACACACACAGCTTCCATTCACATTATTGGTATTGAATGAAGTACTCTCTTGCTATCTGTATCACTTAATCCACAGCTGATTGAACCAGCCCTAAGTCTAAGTGCAACACATATTGAAAAGATGTTAGTCGCGCAAACAAACCACTTTTACATGAAAACTAATTTCTAAATCACACAATTTGAACACATTAGTATTTCATGTTCTAACCAACTGTAGTGATGTAAAACTTTCCTCCCACTTTTTGACCTGCAAGACATGCTGTGACATATCTTTTTAGTATTCATATATACACTCAACAAAAATATGTTTTTGCTCCCATTTTTTATGAGATGGACTTAAAGATCTAAAATTCATTCCAGATACACAATATTACTATTTCTCTCAAACATTGTTCACAAATCTGTCTAAATGTGTGACAGTGAGCACTTCTGCTTTGCTGAGATAATCCATCCCACCTCACAGGTGTGCCACATCAAGATGCTGATCTGACATCATGATTAGTGCACAGGTGTATCTTATACTGCCCACAATAAAAGGCCACTCTGAAATGTGCAGTTTTGTCTCACAGCAAAATGCCACAGATGCCACAAGCATTGAGGGAGCGTGCAATTGGCATGCTGACAGCAGGAATGTCAACCAGATCTGTTGCTCGTGCATTGAATGTTCATTTCTCCACCATAAGCCGTCTCCAAAGGCGTTTCAGAGAATATGGCAGTACATCCAACCGGCCTTACAACCGCAGACCACGTGTAACCACACCAGCCCAGGACTTCCACATCCAGCAGGTTCACCTCCAAGATCGTCTGAGACCAGCCACTCAGACAGCTGCTGAAACAATTGGTTTGCATAACCAAACAATTTCTGCACAAACTGTCAGAAACCGTCTCAGGGAAGCTTAACTGCATGCTCGTCGTCCTCATCGGGGTCTTGACCTGACTCCAGCTCGTTGCCGTAACAGACTTTAGTGGGCAAATGCTCACATTCGATGGCGTCTGGCACGTTGGAGAGGTGTTCTCTTCACGGATGAATCTCGGTTTACATTGTTCAGGGCAGATGGCAGACAGCGTGTGTGGCGTCGTGTGGGTGAGCGCTTTGCTGATGTCAATGTTGTGGATCGAGTGGCCCATGGTGGTGGTGGGGTTATGGTATGGGCAGGCATCTGTTATGGACGAAGAACACAGGTGCATTTTATTGATGGCATTTTGAATGCACAGAGATACCGTGATGAGATCCTGAGGCCCATTGTTGTGCCATACATCCATGAACATCACCTCATGTTTCAGCAAGATAATGCACGGCCCCATGTTGCAAGGATCTGTACACAATTCTTGGAAGCTGAAAATGTCCCAGTTCTTGCATGGCCAGCATACTCACCGGACATGTCACCCATTGAGCATGTTTGGGATGTGCTTGACCGGCGTATACGACAGCGTGTACCAGTTCCCATTAATATCCAGCAACTTCGCACAGCCATTGAAGAGGAGTGGACCAACATTCCACAGGCCACAATTGACAATCTGATAAACTCCATTTGCATGAGGCAAATGTTGGTCACACCAGATACTGACTGGTTCTGAGTCCCCAGACCCCCAATAAAGCAAAAAAAGCACATTTCAGGGTGGCCTTTTATTGTGGACAGTCTAAAGCACACCTGTGCACTAATCATGATGTCAGATCAGCATCTTGATGTGGCACACCTGTGAGGTGGGATGGATTATCTCAGCAAAGCAGAAGTGCTCACTATCACACATTTAGACAGATTTGTGAACAATGTTTGAGAGAAATAGTAATATTGTGTATCTGGAATGAATTTAGATCTTTAAGTCCATCTCATGAAAAATGGGAGCAAAAACAAAAGTGTTGCATTTATATTTTTGTTGAGTGTATTTGAGCCATAAGTTTAGAGTCCTTATTGTACAATATTAATATTCCAAGGCACATTTCATCGTTTTGTAGGTGAATGGTATGTACATTTCAAATTTCAAATTTTACTTGTTGAGAATGTTCATTAGTCCACTTCTATTATTTTATTAATGAAAGAAAAGGTTTTCTTTAACCTGCGTGTTGAGAAAACAATCACGTAAAATGTTAAATACATCCAAATAAACTCAAATCAAATCCCAGGCACTGTTTTACATAATGGCCGAATATCATTAAAGTGGTATTCATGATTAAAACTCTTCTATTCAACATGAAACATAACGAGCACTTTCAATTCAGTCTTGGTGTCAAGCATCATTGTAGATTCAATGCTGCTGCCTGACAATACTTGTAACTACTGCTGCAGTTGGCCAGCCGGCCACAGAACTGGGGCTGTGTGTGTGTGTGTGTGTGTGTGTGTGTGTGTGTCCAGCTGTGTTGTTCTAAGTGCAAATTAAATAGCAGATGAGAAAGCCGGCAAATGAGTTTTGAAAACGATTCACACAGAATCAATGCATCTTGTGATCAGCCTTTATAGAGACCACAGATCAAACTACTTAGAACAAATCGGCAGATCGATCAGAGCACCTTTAATCCCCAAAGTCATTCTGTCCCTCTTCTGGGGACCATGGATGTCCATACAAAATGTCATAACAATTCATTCAGTAGCTGTTAAGATAGTTCAGCCTGGATCAAAGCGGCGGACGACCTGACCGGCCCTACAGCCACAGCACACACTTTGGATGAATGCCATGATGCATCTGCCCAAAAAACATCCAAGTTCTCCATTACATTTAATGGTGTTTTTTATGTTGTTATTGCTTAAATTAACAATGTAGTTGCGTTTGCATCTGTGGGCAAAGACACGCCGACCAATCAAGCCAAATGTCTCACATTTGGCTGTGAAGTTGACGTTGCACACATTATCAATCTGTGTTTATGAGGCTCCGGCCCCATGTGCACTGAACACAGGACAATACATCGGCATGGTTGCATCTGTCTGTGTACAAACACATGAACACAGTAGCTCTAAAGTAAAACTTTTCAACTGGCGGCCCGCGGGTCAACACCGGGCCACCAATCAATTTAAAACCTGAAAGAAAACAAATCCCGCATAGGACGGACATTTTAGCACTATAGAGAAATCTACACAAATCTATTCTACTGTAATTTACTCCCATACATCAGTGAGTAGTCTCAGTAAACATGTCTACCTCTCTTACATCCTGCACATGCATGCAACAGTAACAGTGAGTTACTATGGTTACATTGTGACCTCGCTGTGCGTCCATTAGCAGATAAGGCGCTCATGGGTGCACTCTGGTGTGCTTAAGGGGCCTGCGCACAGCTGGTGGACTGTAGCTAAGAACCGCGTACATACCTGGACAGTGTTCAAGGAATCCTTCAAAGCTGCCTTTCTTCCATCTGATTATCTCTCTGAAGTGGAGGAGAAGCTAAGAGACATGGTGCAATTACCTGAGCAGAGTTTAAGGGATTTTGCGTACGACTATCGTGCTCTCTGTCTCCGGTGGAAGGCTGATATCACAGAGGCAGAGCTAGTGCGCAAAATACTGAACAACTGTAACCCCCGAATAGCTGGATGCCTTAGAGGCACTGTTACTAATGTTGACCAGCTTGTTCATACTGGCACATTGGTGGAAAAAGACTGCAGCTCTTCAAAGGAATACTGGGGGAATGTCGATCAACAGAAAGTGAAAATGAAGAAACCTAATGAGAAAACTGCTTAAAAAAAGCCTGCAGAGGTGACCGTCGTTCGTCATGTGAAGAGAGCCCCAATAACTCTTTTACACGTCCCAATCGGAGTCAGAGGGAGGCGGGTCCAGGCGGTGTTTGACAGCGGGTGTACATTTTCGCTCATGCGTCAGTGCATGTGGCGGGAAGTGGCACGTAAGGACGAGCAACTGGTGCTGAGTGTAACCCAGTCCTTTGCCCTAGCTGACAGAAAGACCTACAGCGCCTTAGGGAAAGTTTAGCTGATGTTCTGCTGGCATGATATGATGTGGGCCCTGGGTACTTACCTGGGCTGATGACCATCTCGCCTTCCCAATCATCTTGGGCTTGGACTTTCTCAGCAAGACTTCCACCATCATCAATATGGGAGACCAAACTTATGGGGTCAAAGGGCCCAGTGGATATGCTTTCCATCCATTTCTGCCACATTCTCCAGAACGTAGGCAGGAGCCTGACAAAAGAGATCACCGCAATGCAAATCTCTATGTGGCTGTTCCATATGTGCCACCTTCACTGTCAGTCCCCTCATCTGGGGTAACTGCACCTTCGTTTACGGAGCATCCTCCTGAGATCAGGGAGTTGCTGCAGTCCTGGCCAGAAATGTGTTCAGGAAAACTGGGAAAGACAAGGGTGGAGGAACACAAGATCTTCACCACAGATGAAGTCCCTGTCCGCTGCAAAGCCTACCGAGTGTCTCCATATGAAAGACAAATCATAGCAGACCACATGGACCAGATGCTCAAAGATGGCATTATTGAGCCTTCTCAGGCAGCTTGGGGTGCTCCTGTGGTTTTAGTAACCAAACCTGATGGATCAATTTGATTCTGTGTGGATTTCCGCCGCCTCAATGCCAAGACACAATCGGATGCTTACCCCATGCCTCTTATTCACGACCTGTGCATGGAGCCTCCTTCTTCAGCACGCTTGACCTAAAATCGGGATATTGGCAGGTTGCCATGTCAGCAGAAATTAAGTCAAGACGGCTGTAATCATACCGATGGGACTTTACCAATTCAAGGCTATGCCATTTGGCCTCAAGAATGCCGGGGCAATATTTCAAAGGTTGATGGAGAAGGTCTTGGGCGAGTTGAGGGGTCACATTTGCTGCGTGTACATCGATGATGTGATCGTATACTCGGCTACCACCCAGCAACATATCAAGGGACCTGAATGCCGTCATGAAGAAGTAACATGAGGCGAATTTGACGCTCAACTTAAAGAAATGTCTCTTCTTCCGACATGAGCTGACCTTCTTGGGCCATGTGGTCTCGGAGAAAGGGGTGCATGTAGACCCAGAAAAGACCACGGCCGTGACCTCTTATTCAACACCCACCAGCGTCAAATCTCTGCAACGGTTTCTTGGTCTTGTTAGGTGGTACCACAAATTCATTAACCATTTTGCCGACCTGGCAGCCCCGTTGAACTGCCTGAAGAGGAAGGAGGTGGAGTGGATAAGGTCCGAAGATTGTCAACAGAGCTTTGACCAACTGAAAACAGCACTTGTCAATGCCCCTGTCTTGACACAGCCTGATCACACTCTCCCCTTTGAAGTCCACACTGACGCAAGTGATGTGAGGTTAGGAGCTGTGCTGGTCCAGAGAACTGCTGAAGCAGAAAAGGTTATTGCTTACGCCTTCAGAGAGCTACGAGGAGCGGAATGCAATTACTCTTCCTCCGAAAAGGAGTGTCTTGCAGTAGTGTGGGCAGTGGAGAAGTGGAGACACTACCTGGAGGGGGTGGAATTCAGTGTGTATACAGACCATGCGGCCTTGACCTGGGCATTTAATTGCCCTAAGACCTCTTCGCGTCTGACCCGCTGGATCCTCCGGCTTCAACAGTTCTCCTTCAAAGTCCACTACCGAAAAGGCTTACAAAACATTGTGCCTGACGCGCTTTCTAGAATTGGGACTCCAACCCAGTGGCCAGCAGCATATGTTGCCCTGAACACGTCCCCCCATTCTGTCGACCTGCCTGTCTCTTTGTCGGAAATAGGAGAGATGCAAGGAAAGGATGCAGAGGTCAGTGAATGGGCCAAAGAGGCTGTTGCCAGCGTCTCCGAGAGCAGGCCGGACCGAGTGGGTTTCTCAGTGTTGCAGGGGTTGCTGTACCGGCAGTCACCTGTAAAGGAAGGGGGAGACTTCCAACTTGTTGTTCCCAAGGACCTTTCTGGAGTACTTCCATAACCATCCTCTAAGTGGACATCTGGGCCGACTGAGAACCCTCTTGAAAGTCCTCAAAGTGGCCTGGTGGCCGTCCGTCCGCAAGGATGTATGGAAGCACGTCAAGGAGTGTAATGTCTGCCAAGCCTACAAGCCTGACCACCAGAGGCCAGCAGGGCTCATGCAGGCTACGCCAGTAGAGAATCCATGGGAGAAGCTGGGAATGGATTTGATGGGGCCACTTCCCCGCAGCAAGAAGGGGAGTACATTTCTAGTATTAGACTAGACTATTTTACAAAATGGGTGGAGATGTTTCCTTTAAAAGACAGCAAGGCACATCGTCTGGTCACCATCTTGAAGGAAGAGATCTTCACCCGCTTTGGCATGCCACGGTCTCAGACCGGGGGCCTCAGTTCACTGGCAAGGAGATGGCAACCCTCTGCAAGTCCTGGGGAGTGACCCAAGAGTTCACCACCAGCTATCATCCCCAAGCCAACCTCACTGAGCGATCAAACCGGACCATCAAGACGATGATCGCCTCCTATGTCGGGGACAATCACAGGAACTGGGATCAGTGGATAAGAGAATTCCGTTTTGCCATCAATACCGCCTACCAGGAGACCACTGGCCGAACACCTGCCGAGTTACTGCTGGGGAGACCTCTGAAAGGTCCCCTGGAAAGGCTAATCAGGCCACCTTCATCTCAGCAACCTCCGTATGCCCTCCTGGAAAGGCGGAGAGAAATGATCAGTCCAGAGGAGAGTCGAGGCATGTCAGACCAGACAAGCCAGGTATTATAATACCCGTAGGAGAAGTGTACAGCTCCTGCCGGGAAACCTGGTCTGGGTCCGGACTCACCCGCTCTCCAAAGCAACAGAACATTTTTCTTCCAAGCTGGTTTTGCCCAAGTGGTCGGGACCAGCTACAGTGATGAAGAAATTGGGCCCCATGAATTACCAAGTGCAGGGGAATGACCGCAATAAGAAAATTGACACAGTTAATGTGGTGAACCTAAAGCCCTACTTCGGGGTTCAGCCTCCTGTGCCTCCAGCTGGGGGGGGGTTGTGTTTAGAAAGGCATGTATATATTTCCCATTATGTGTGTTAATTTTCCTCTGTGAAAAGGTGGTATGATGGTGGTTATTTTAAGTTAGGCTCCTGTCTTCCCGTGCGTCAGTGAAGGCGCACCAAAAACCTTTTATTATGGAGGGGTGCGCCGGGGCAGGGGGGCGAGGAAAAAAAATGGAATCTAGGGAGTAGCGAGTGTGTGAGGCTGAAATCACATCTGGGGAGTGATGACATGAACTTTATTTTTCTTTAATTCACTTTTGGTTCTCCTGTTTCGGTGCGCCAATAAGAAGCGGGTGCATCACGCTGAGATTCCCGGATTACACGTCGGCTCCAAACATTTTGTGGTTTTTGGGTTGGGCATACCTGGCCGCGTGATTGGAATCTTCTTTTTGCCTATTTTCTTTTGTGGATTATATTTTTTTGTTTCCTGGACAGTGGATTATTCCGAGGCAGCGGCCCCCCGAGAGCTCCGGGATTGGGACTGTGTTGCGCCAGGTTTGGTTGCGTCAACGTGGACTCAGTTTAATTCATTTGGTGGACTGCACGAGTGCTGGGGAACTGGGGATTATATGTATGCAATACCTTGTTTCGGGGGAGTGTTTAATACAGGCGCTGAGCGCGCGTAATGGACGGGATGTGGCGACGTGTCGTTATTGTTCTTACGTGGTCTCCTGAGTTCCATTATTAGGGAGGCAGGCTTCGTCTAGTAGGGAAGAAAAAATATTATTTCTTCAGGCATTGGGCGTTTTTTTATTTGTTTATTTACATTGTAGGGTACCACCTGTCTAATAGTATCGCTTTCATCCCAAAAGAATATTTTGTGCATATTAACGTCTCAACTAAATATATATGGCTGAAATGTTATAACGTGTTTCTCTGTTGCGCAGAAACTTTCTGCCAATTAGCCATTCTTGCTGCATGCTTGCTTTTTCTAGAACCCTCACTCATACTGATCAACACCAGTGCAGGTGGCTGTTGCTTGACTTTATCCCTCTATATTATAATATTTCCCCCCTTTTCAAAAGCCAGGTACCCAGGATAAGGAGAAACAAATCTGTATTATATTTTGAAGAAAATGTTTCAGAAATGGTACCCAATAAACAGATTTTGCATAAATAGGTTGAGTGGGTCATGGAAAATGTCCAGCCCCAAGTCCCTTAGCTTTCTGAAAATGCGGCCCCCTGCACAGAATAGTTTAAAAGCCCTGCTCTCCAGTGGTACATGTAATGGCAGAAACTTCCCCAGACGCTGAATTCATTTCATCACCTTATTAGATTCAGAAGCACCTAGTTGCAGAATTTGCTTGTTAGTGAGGTTAACTGATTCATTGATGCGACCAGGGTTCACCTTAAGGTTGCATGTGAAGACAAGTGTGTTAAAATACTAATATGTGCTAATCAATGCTTTAACTTGCTTGATTAATGGCCTCATCAGCATGGCTGGCTATCTTTAATAGACTTTATCACAGCGGTTATTGCAGGATATTAAACAGCTCAAGAGCCTCTTAGGCTGTCATGTAGAAGGCCCCGGTGGCCAAAGTAACAATAGATGGAGGAGGTCCATTCTTGTATGTTTTTCATTTCTACCAGACTTAATTAACACCTGCTGCAGAAAGGTCTCTTCAACCGCCTTGTCATACTATTATGAATGTATAAGAAGTGTATTTTCTCGCTCCGGAGTTTGGTGAGACAGTATAAGCAACCGCATGAAGAAAACTTCTTATTTTCATCTTTCTGCAACCCTTCTAACGGTAACACTGCCATGCAAACTGAGATTTTCCCAATGCCGCTACCATCTGAGATGACACAGAACAAACCTGTCATACCAGTATATTTTAAGCATTAAGAATACATGGCTACAAAACACGAGGGTGAAGATAATGTGCAGTCATCATACACTGTGGTGTGCACTGAAGCTTGATTTACTGACTTTTATCCACAAGGAACAAGAAGAAGTGTCTGACGCAGGACAATGGCCAATCTGTTAAGTTTGGTGGAGTGGCCAAACACACACACACACACACACACACACACACACACACACACACACACACACAGACACACGTTTAACAGCCACATATCAAAACCCCCGTCTAATACACTCGAGCCCTGAACAGCCACAGGGAGCAGTGTCTGCTGGGAAAGAGACTAATCTAAAAGTGTATCACACAGATGTGACGGGTGGGAGGGGGACACCTGGCATTAATCCTAACAATCAGAGCGCAGCGAGTCACCGGCCGGGTCCCCCCTCACGTGATCAGAAGTGACGTGGGTAAATAGAACGCCGTGCAGTCAGTCTTCCTTTTCAAACCGAACGGCGCGACTATTGCAGTGGTGAGAGCGCTGTTAATTCTGCCGGCGGTGATTCAACACAACGGGTAAGGGAAACGTTTTTGTTGGCGCTTAGGCGTAGAGCAGTCGATATATGCTGTAAGCTTACAAACTGCGTTTCTAACATTACAGTGTACCTTTCGTCTGTGATCTGGTCACAGCTGTAGTGATCAGCTGTAGTGGTCCTTGTCCGTGTCGGGTGGATGGCTGGCAGAATGAATGGTCGGTGAAGATTTTATCAAGGTAAATGCTATGTATATTAAAGTGTGATTCCTGAATTAAGATAAGACATGTATGTGCTGCTGTGTGTTAAATATGTATTCATTGTACGGAAATGTCAATTCCATTTTACATCGTATAAAATCCATACAAATGTAATCAGGTACGAACTGTTTAGCTTTCTCACCAGAGAGTATATTAATTCTGTCGGTTGTAAAGACATGTGACTAATGTGGTCTTTTGTTGATTTCAGAAGCTGATTGTAGCCACTGTTTTTCCCTAGGTTATTATGGGTCAAAGCTTTGTTGCATAGCTACTCTGTATGCCTTATTTGAGTGTAAAACCATCTCCACTTTGTTATTGATCATTTCTTTATTTTATTTTGGTGAGGCGTGTTTTCTTTTCTTTTCTTTTTTTGTCAGCCGGGGCGCGGAGAATTTAGAGGGTAGTGTAGACTGCATGTTCAGTCCAGTGGGTCTGTTTTGGCAGTAGCCAGTAGTGCAGTGAGGCCTTTTCCTTTTTGTTGTTTGGGTGCAGTAACATTAGCCTACGAGTGGTGCTTGATTTGCAGTGTACTTTTTGACTAGATGGTGCGTCAGTGAACTAGTTAGAGGATAATATATATACATAACTAACCGTGTGCGGCTAGCCTCATTATAGTCCTGCTATGATCTGTCCCTCTGAATGATTCCACTCACGGCTGGTTTCTCCTTTTCCCTCGCCCTTAGTGGAATGCTTATGCCCGGGTTTTGGGTTGATTGTTGTGTGCTGTGCTTTTCTTTTTGAAGCAAACAGAGTAGGTAAATCTAATGCAAGTATTGACGTACACCTAGTGTTACAACTTGTGAGTGTGTGGAACAGTTAACGAACTCTAATTTATTCTGTTTATCCCTCTGCTATTCCAATATTTATTGCTAAGTATTTATTGACACATGTCCATATGTTTTCATTCCAAACAAATTCAGAAAATAAAGTGCAGTATTTTTGTACATTGTCTCCTCCCTCATTCATTCACTTGAATACCTGTTAGTGGGGAATACTGGAATTACACTGTAGCTTGTTAGCCCTGACACTTGGTTGTAGTCTTAGGGGTGGCTAGGTTACACAGATTTAAACATTAATATCAAAAGCACATTTGTGAGTATACAGTTTCTCTCTCTCTCTCTCTCACACACACACACACACACACACACACACACACCCACACACACACAGTTTTCATTTTTAAGAACCAACACATTTTATTATTGCTTTTTCTTCCTCTTCCTCTGATCTGGCGTTCTCCCATGACAGTTTGCTTGCAGAGTAAGCAGATGTCGGGACAAATTCAAAGGCAGTGGTTGCGTGGGGATGTGCACGTACAGTAACTCACACCAAGTTCTAATGTAGCGCTTTTCATCCCTTTTCCTGTTTTGATAGCAGATAACAAATGGTTGACTTTCATAACCTTAATCTTTTAACAGCGTTTTACTAACAAGTTTTTCGTTGTGGTTTGTTGTAAACCATCAATTGGGCATTTTGTGAACTCATCCATTTACAAGACTCACGATTATAAGTTCGGAAAGTGATAACGAACACAATTAAAGGGAGTTAATTGTCTGACTACACTGAATGAATAATAAAAGATTTCATTTAAGCGATTTAACAGTGCAAAGGTCTCTGCTATAAACACAGAGTGAATGCTAACAATTGCTTCATTGCATTCCTACTTTATTCAACACAAGTTAACAGACTTTTCTCACCTTATGAATCAAATTTTTTCGTATACCGTGACCACTGGTCTTTTTGGTGGTCCAAAAGTAGTTTTTTATTTCAGTCATTCTAAAAGTTTATCCATAAACAAATCGTGGCTCCTCACCCCAGAACAGGTGACGCAATATTCAAGGTTCAGAAGGCAAGTGCTGTTGACCTCCTTGCTCCCTGTTGGGTTGTGGGTAACGTGACTGAATACCAACACAACAGTAAGTTCATCTGTATGTGGTCTGGTCTCCCAGCTAGCCACAAACAGCCTTCTTCTCGATGCTCCCTCCACGCTTTTCAGAGACCAGTGCAGCGTTTAAAACATGTCTGCTCAGAACGTGGTGGACGCTCGGCCTGTGGTGGCGTTGATTCGCGATTCTGCGCTTCCTCGGGTCCTCAGCAGTACACCTGCCATGACATGGTTGCATCACACCCCCAAGTCGCCAGCAAAATACACTACATTACTCATGTTCAGGGAACAACACCCGGGGCAGATTTTACCATTAGGCAAGGTGGGCAACTGCCTGAGGGCCCCAAGAAAAAAAATATTTATACGATGTTTAGATATGAAAAGTATTGTTTTATGTTATTTTTCTCAGTCACTGTACCCCAACGCAACTTACAAATGGCCCCTAAAGCACTTCATTGGTTTGCAGATCAACTTATTCTACTTTCATGTGTACTTCAACTGAGGAGGAAAACATTCTATTACTACATCTAGCTGATGAGACATGGCACTGCAGGTTACATTTTTTTTCTCACAAAATATAACAATTAAAATATGATGCATTATTAATTATTAAACTATTCAGCATCATAGACTACAAAGCTCCAGCCTGAGAAGATGTGAAGTAAATATAGGTACATAAGTACATTGAATATGAATGCCCTTTACTGTGCGGTGTTAATAGTTTTACAAAAAATGATGCTTCACTTCAGAAAGAAAGATTTGTGTACTGTTAATAAAAGCTGTTAATATGTCACTTTATGAAGTTTTAATGTTTCCACAAGAAAGTCAGAGAAACAGAAAGAAACAGCCGAGGGACTCACAGGCTTTAGCAGTTATTAGTGTTATAAGTAAGCATGCCAAAAACGTACACAACTTGAGATGCAATGTCGGGGTGGCGCTGTTCCTGTCTACGCTATCTGCTCGTTGACACCAAAGAGGTAGAGAATAGTGCTGTTGAAACCACGAATAGTCGACTATTCCACGAAACAATCCGAGGAGACTGATTCGACTGCCAATCTCAAATTGTCGCCGTGACGGGACAATGTGGTAATGAAACAAAGTTAGGCCTACATTTATTAATCAGAGAAAAACGCATAAGAACGCAGCACTATCAGATCGCTAGATGTATTTTGAATTTAGAAGGATTCTCTAAAATCAGCTGAGGGAGGCATGTAGAAACAGCTGTTTGTGTTGCATAAAACAGCTGTTTGTGGCTTGCATCTCTCTCCCGTTGACTTAGTTTCCTTGTCATTATCCTTCTGTCTATGGATTCCTTCAATGGGGGACAATATAATTAGGACAGCAAGTCCTATTTACAACCACGAAAAGCTAGCAGAAGCAAGGAAACCATGTCTCTCTATCGATCGCCCCGGCAACTACGAAAACACACAACAAACAGCATTTTCAGTTATTCTGAAACATGTATCTCATACAGTAATTTTTTTAATTTGACCATTTTTTAAAATCTTAGACTAATCATTGAGTAAGAAAATAAATAAGACATGATCGAGATCGGGCGACTAAAGAGTTGACCAGTCAGATTTGACTATTTAAATTGGAAGTTGTAACGTTATCCAACATGCATATAGTGTTAGCGGGCTTTAGCCAGGAGAGAACTGCAGTCAAAGAATCAGCCACTGTCTGACGCAGAGCTCTGAAGCTTTGGCCCTGCTGCTACACAGAGCACTGTTTGTTTGTTTATTCAAAGTGTATTAATATTGAATTGTCCAAATTGCACCAAATTCGAAAAAAAGCCCTCCGTGTAGTCCCGTGTGAAGAAGATCAGATAAGAGGTTCTTGAGATATGCAAAGAACAGACTGACAGAGATTCCTTACTTTAGTTTATATTTATAGTAGCTTTCTTAGAGTCAGTCTCTTTGTTTATGCTTCTGATCTGGAGTTGTTTTCATTAAGTGTCCTCAGTTATGAAAAAGAGAGAATGGTGTGTATCGCCCTAACAACCTCTATGATTCTTGATAGCTGCAAGCCAATCAAATGGCTCGGGACCAACTTGTATGTGAATCTGTTCTCTGCTGGGATGCACGAGGACAACCGCTTCACTTGCTTTTCTACTACTGTAATACTGACCTTAGAAATTCACTCTGGTTGTAGCAGACGAGGCAGATAGACACAAGCAATCTGCCTATGAATGAAAGAAATATTCAAACTGCTGAGCTCCGCTTTTTCACTTAGCCACACTTATGGCCATTAAGCTTACATCCATGTACCAATGGTCGTCATTATTCTGTCACTCTGCACGACATTTGATAAGAGAATGTCTTCTCCAAGTAAATGTGTGATTTTAATAAGCATGTCAGTACTGATGACTAATTAACTGCTGTGCTGAGCGTAATGCATTCTTGCAGGGGGTGATGATGTCAGAGCCTGCAGACGCCAAATATCAACTATTTGCACATTTCCAATTCATATTATGCTGCCTCAAAGTGACTTGGTTGACTGGCGTTGGTTTATTTTTCTTTGGCTTTGATTTTCCCAGAAATCCTTCGTCCTTGTTTTCCATGTCATCTTCTATCCTCTCTCTCTCCCGCTCTCAAACCAACACACACACACACACACACACACACACACACACACACACACACACACACACACACACACACACACACACACACACACACACACACACACACACTTGTACACACAGACAGAGGCACCCAGCAGGGTTTGGGACATTAAGTTACAACAACTCAGACTTGGCTCAGCATCTTTTTCAACAACATGTCACTTGAACAAAAGTGTTCTGAGAG
Organism: Chelidonichthys spinosus; assembly: GCA_029853015.1. Lineage (NCBI taxonomy): Eukaryota > Metazoa > Chordata > Actinopteri > Perciformes > Triglidae > Chelidonichthys > Chelidonichthys spinosus. Next base: position 8,891,467 of record CM056824.1, read on the forward strand.
GGAAGAACTCGAACACCCCTACAAAAAAAGCATTGCATTGTGGGAACAAGAATAGATTTTGTCAGGGACAGAGTTGTCATGGAAATGATAAAGAAGTGTGGAGCTGGAGTGCTCGTGAAGAGGGGGAAGTCTATTTTCCTAGTTCCTATACATTATTGTAAATAGATTAATGTTGAATATAATTGGGCTGCGTGTATTTATACAGAAATAAGAAAATAAACAGAATGGCTGCATGCCAGATAAATAGCAGATCTTGATCTCATTAGTTAGAATTCAAACATGACAGCTAGTATTTTAAAAAAAGTCATGACAGAATAAATAAAAGACATTCAGATACTACAGTGGTGCACCCAGTAGTGTTTAGAAGTGAATCAGACACATTCGGAAATTGCATGTCTCACACAACAGATACTCTCACATTTTGATTAATGCAGATGTTTGCACCGGCTCTTTGCAGGCGCACGTCCCGACCTTGTCTTACAGGCGTAACTGACTTGAAGTATTTATTTATGTTTCAAGTGTTCTTATTTGACTATATGCATGTAATCTTGGGATTGATGCTGAATAAAAAGGCTCAGAATTATGACTGTGTCCCCAGCCACAGAGCAGAGGATGAATAGCTGCTATTCAGTCAGTTGTATGTGGAGTTATGTTGTTAGCCAAACACACCGTCCACAACAATGAAAGTGAGCAAACTGTTTTCCCCATATACAGTCTATGGCTTCCACTGTGTCTATGGCTGCAGAGCTGCAGCTGGGAGTCGGATATGCATTCAGCTATGTTATCATAGCACCATGTGAGAAGTCAGAAGTAATAAAATAATTTTCACTTCATGTGTCCTCCACATCTTCCCAGCACACATCAGTCCAAATGGGCACCTCTCCATGTCTCTGCATCACTCAGTCTGCCCAGGGATACTATGGTCTGCTCTACGTTCATAAACGTACACTAACGTCCATATAAATATACATTAGCATCCAATACATTGTGATGGAGTTGTTTGGTTATACAGACATTCGCACTACATTTACATTTACATTTAGGTCATTTAGCAGACGCTTTTGTCCAAAGCGACTTACAATAAGTACATTTGTCAAAAGAAGGAAACAAAGAAACCACGACGTATCATTGCCGATAAAGTAAGAGCTAAAAATAGAACAAGTGTTAGGTCCTCATCTGAGTAAAGTAGTACTTCAAGAGCAACAGTGCTAAGATCAGAGTGCTATAGGTAATGTTTTTTTTTTTTTTTTTGGGGGGGGGGGGGGGGCCTGTCGAGGGAGGGTGCTAGTGGGTCATGCTATGTAGAGTCAAGGTGAAGTCTGAACAGGTGAGTCTTGAGCCTTTTTCGGAAGATGGCAAATGACTCTGCTGTCCTGACATTGGTCGGGAGTTCGTTCCACCACTGAGGCGCCAGAACAGAGAAGAGTCTGGACTTTGCTGAGCGACATTTGCTTGATTTCAGCGATGGTGGTACCAGCCGGCCAGCTGAAGTAGAAGAGCGAAGTGCTCGCTTCGGGGCATGAGGTTTGACCAGTGTTTGAAGGTAAAAGGGTGCCGTTCCATTGATGGCCCTGAAGGCCAGTGTCATCGTCTTGAATTGGATGCGTGCTGCAACAGGGAGCCAGTGGAGGTCACGGAGGAGGGGGTCACGTGGGAGAATTTGGGTAGATTGAAGATAAGGCGTGCTGCAGCATTCTGGATACGCTGTAATGGTTTAATCGCAGAGGCCGGGAGTCCGGCCAGGAGAGAGTTGCAGTAGTCAAGGCGGGAGATGACCAGTGCTTGGACCAAGAGCTGCGTTGCATCCTTTGTGAGGAGGGTCCGAATCCTGCGGATATTGTAGAGGGCGAATCTGCAGGATCGGGCCACAGCAGTGATGTTGGGGGTGCAGGATAGTTGGTCATCGAGGATTACACCCAGGTTCCTCGCAGTTGAGGAAGGTAATACTGTGATGCCCTCGACAGTGACCGACAGGTCCATGCGAGGGCAGTCTTTCCCTGGGATGAAGAGGAGTTCGGTTTTGTTCAGGTTGAGCTTGAGGTGATGTGCAGTTGTCCAGACAGAGATGTCAGCCAGACAGTTTGAGATGCGAGTTGCAATGTGAGCGTCAGAGGACGGGGGAAAAGAGAGGAACAGTTGGGTGTCATCTGCGTAGCAATGGTAGGAGAATCCATGCGATGTGATAACAGAACCTAGTGATCTGGTGTATAGTGAGAACAGAAGCGGTCCTAATACTGAGCCTTGAGGGACGCCCGTGTCCAGAGAGCAGGGTTTGGACATAGAGCCATTCCATGTGACCTGGAAGGTGCGGTTTGTCAGGTATGATGTAAACCAGGCGAGAGCAGAGTCAGTTATGCCAAGTTCAGCCAGAGTGGAGAGGAGGATTTGGTGGTTGACTGTGTCGAATGCAGCAGATAGGTCGAGGAGAATGAGAACGGAGGAGTGGGACGAGGCTCTGGCGTCTCGCAGGGACTCGGTCACTGTGAGGAGGGCCGTCTCAGTGGAGTGAGCAGTCCTGAATCCTGATTGATTAGGGTCTAGGAGGTTTTTCCGCAAGAGATAGGATGACAGTTGGTTGTAGGAGGCACGTTCCAAGGTTTTAGAGAGGAATGAAAGAAGAGATACAGGTCTGTAGCTTTGAATGTCAGTAGCGTCTAGGGTGGGTTTTTTAAGGAGAGGCTTCACGATAGCGGTCTTAAAATCCGCTGGAATGACACCTGAGGTGAGGGAGGAGTTGATCAGGGTGGTGAGGAATGGCAAGATGTCGTGTGAGATGTCCTGGAGAAGAGAGGAGGGAATCGGGTCAAGGGAGCAGGTGGTGGCGCGGTTAGATGTAACAAGTGCGTGGACGTCCTCAGAGGTGAGGGGGCTAAAGCTGGTAAGACCATCCGAGTTGAGAGTTGGGGGAGATGTCTTCTGGGAGGGAATAGGCGTGAATGAGGAGCTGATGTCATGTACTTTCTTGGTAAAGTAAGTTGCAAAGTCATCGGCAGTAAGGGAGGAAGGGGGGGTAGGGGCAGGAGGGGTGAGGAGGGAAGAGAACACGGAGAAGAGTTTCCTAGGGTTGGAGGCAGAAGAGTTGATCTTTGCCAGGTAGAAGGCAGATTTGGCTGCCGAAACAGTTGAGGTGAAGTCAGAGAGGAGGAGGTGGTAGTGAGCAAGGTCCTCGTGATGTCCCGATTTCTTCCATTTTCTCTCTGACGCTCGCAACAATGATCTGTTGGTTCGCAGAGGTTCAGACAGCCAGGGAGGGGCGGGAGATGATCGCGCCGGTCGTGAGATTGAGGGACAGAGTGTGTCCAAAGAAGAGGAGAGTGAGGACATCAGGATAGAGGAGGCTTCCTCAGTAGACATTAAGGAGAACTGTTCCGAGGATGGGAGCGAGGAGATAATAGTTGAGGAGAGAGCGGAGGGTGTGAGGGATTTCAGGTTGCGGCGGCTGGTGACCATTCGAGGCGTAGAGTGGAGGGATGAGGTGGGCTTCATGGGGATGGAGAAAGACACAAAGTGGTGGTCGGACACGGTGAGCGGGGTAACAGAGAGTACCGAGATGTCACAGGATCTTGTGAAGACAAGGTCAAGTTGGTTCCCGGCCCGGTGAGTTGGTGGAGAGGGGGACAGTGTAAGATCAAATGCGGAAAAGAAGTCTATGAATTCAGATGAATGCAGCTTTCCCGGGTGGATGTTGAAGTCACCGAGGACGACGAGTGGTGTGCCATCATCAGGGGAGCAGCTCAGGAGGGCATCCATCTCATCCAAAAAGTCACCAAGAGGACCGGGTGGGCGATAGATCACTATGATGTTGAGTTTGAGAGGAAGCGTGACAGAGACGGCGTGAAATTCAAGCGTAGATCGGGGTAGGTGGTCGAGAGGAAGGACCTGGTAGGACCATGTGGGTGAGATGAGGAGCCCAGTTCCTCCTCCTCGCCCTGCTCGTCTTGGGGAGTGTGAAAACGAGTAGGCAGTTGAAAGGGCAGCTGGAGTGGCAGTGTTTTCTGGGGTGATCCAGGTCTCTGTGAGGGCCAGGAAGTGGAGAGTCTGCAGGGAGGCATAGGCTGAGATGGTGTCCGCCTTCTTGACTGCAGACTGGCAGTTCCAAAGCCCTCCTAGTACTTCAAGTTCCTTACCGGTGGAGAGTGGTGGGTAGCAGAGATTGGATGGGTTACAGCCTCGAGTGAAGGGACTTCGGTGAAATCTTCTCCAGTGCGATGTCCTGACTGGGATAAGACACATGGCTGCGAGGGGTTGAGATGTTATACCTACCTCAATGGGCTTCCTCGATGGACTCCCGCAGATAGACTCCCCTTGTCTTTGTTCAGCTGTCTTCGTTCTGATGGCCCGACGCTGCAGCTGACGCTGAAGTGACAGCCTTTTAAGTGCTCAATTTACCGCAAGTACTGACTGTGGCTCCTCCTTTCCTCTAATCAAGTCTATTCACTACAGGTGAGCTGGCTCAAAAACAAGCTGATTGCTCACTTAGCACAGACAGCTTCACAAGAATTTCAACAACAAGCTATCAATACTAGACTAAATGTTACCACTAGCTTTACTCACACAATGCCTAAACTCAAATCTACAATTAGTTTCTGACTTACCAACAAGAGACAAAGCAGCTTCCTTCCTTTCTCCAGACAAAATGTGGTTTGAAGAGAGTTACTGCTGTCCCTTAAGTTCTGACTGTGGCTCCTCCTTCCCTCTAATCAAGTCTATTCACTACAGGTGAGCTGGCTCAAAAACAAGCTGATTGCTCACTTAGCACAGACAGCTTCACAAGAATTTCAACAACAAGCTATCAATACTAGACTAAATGTTACCACTAGCTTTACTCACACAATGCCTAAACTCAAATCTACAATTAGTTTCTGACTTACCAACAAGAGACAAAGCAGCTTCCTTCCTTTCTCCAGACAAAATGTGGTTTGAAGAGAGTTACTGCTGTCCCTTAAGTTCTGACTGTGGCTCCTCCTTCCCTCTAATCAAGTCTATTCACTACAGGTGAGCTGGCTCAAAAACAAGCTGATTGCTCACTTAGCACAGACAGCTTCACAAGAATTTCAACAACAAGCTATCAATACTAGACTAAATGTTACCACTAGCTTTACTCACACAATGCCTAAACTCAAATCTACAATTAGTTTCTGACTTACCAACAAGAGACAAAGCAGCTTCCTTCCTTTCTCCAGACAAAATGTGGTTTGAAGAGAGTTACTGCTGTCCCTTAAGTTCTGACTGTGGCTCCTCCTTCCCTCTAATCAAGTCTATTCACTACAGGTGAGCTGGCTCAAAAACAAGCTGATTGCTCACTTAGCACAGACAGCTTCACAAGAATTTCAACAACAAGCTATCAATACTAGACTAAATGTTACCACTAGCTTTACTCACACAATGCCTAAACTCAAATCTACAATTAGTTTCTGACTTACCAACAAGAGACAAAGCAGCTTCCTTCCTTTCTCCAGACAAAATGTGGTTTGAAGAGAGTTACTGCTGTCCCTTAAGTTCTGACTGTGGCTCCTCCTTCCCTCTAATCAAGTCTATTCACTACAGGTGAGCTGGCTCAAAAACAAGCTGATTGCTCACTTAGCACAGACAGCTTCACAAGAATTTCAACAACAAGCTATCAATACTAGACTAAATGTTACCACTAGCTTTACTCACACAATGCCTAAACTCAAATCTACAATTAGTTTCTGACTTACCAACAAGAGACAAAGCAGCTTCCTTCCTTTCTCCAGACAAAATGTGGTTTGAAGAGAGTTACTGCTGTCCCTTAAGTTCTGACTGTGGCTCCTCCTTCCCTCTAATCAAGTCTATTCACTACAGGTGAGCTGGCTCAAAAACAAGCTGATTGCTCACTTAGCACAGACAGCTTCACAAGAATTTCAACAACAAGCTATCAATACTAGACTAAATGTTACCACTAGCTTTACTCACACAATGCCTAAACTCAAATCTACAATTAGTTTCTGACTTACCAACAAGAGACAAAGCAGCTTCCTTCCTTTCTCCAGACAAAATGTGTTTAAGAATTACTGTGTCCTTAAGTTCACTTGGTCTCCTTCCCTCAATAAGCTATTATCAGGTGAGCTGCTCAAAAACAAGCATTGCTCATTACAAACATTCAAAAATTTCAAAACAAGCTATCAATACTATAAATGTTACCATAGTTTATCCAAAGCCTAAAAAATCACAATTATTTCTGATTACAACAAAACAAACACTTCCTTCCTTTTCCAGACAAAATTTTCAAAATTACTGGTCTAACACTTGTCTCCTTCCCTGAAAATAGCATTATCAGGTGAGCTCTCAAAAAGCAGCAATGCTCATACAAACATCAAAACCCTTTCAAACAAGCTATCAATACTATAATGTTACATAGTTATCCAAGCCTAAAAAATCACATATTCTGATTACACAAAACAACATTCCTCCTTCTCCAACAAATGTGTTGAAGAGATATCTCCCTAAGTTCTACTGGGTCCCTTCCTCATCACTATTATACAGTAGCGTCAAAAACAGTGATTGCTCCTGCACGGCTCAAAGAATTTCACACAGCTCATAAGAAAAGTACATACTTTATACACAGCCTAATAAATCAATTAGTTGATACCACAGAACAACAGTCCTTCTTCTCGAAAAATTTTAGATTTATGTGCTTATCACTGGTCTTTCCTCAATCAAGTCTATTCACTACAGGTGAGCTGGCTCAAAAACAAGCTGATTGCTCACTTAGCACAGACAGCTTCACAAGAATTTCAACAACAAGCTATCAATACTAGACTAAATGTTACCACTAGCTTTACTCACACAATGCCTAAACTCAAATCTACAATTAGTTTCTGACTTACCAACAAGAGACAAAGCAGCTTCCTTCCTTTCTCCAGACAAAATGTGGTTTGAAGAGAGTTACTGCTGTCCCTTAAGTTCTGACTGTGGCTCCTCCTTCCCTCTAATACAAAAGTCTATTCACTACAGGTGAGCTGGCTCAAAAACAAGCTGATTGCTCACTTAGCACAGACAGCTTCACAAGAATTTCAACAACAAGCTATCAATACTAGACTAAATGTTACCACTAGCTTTACTCACACAATGCCTAAACTCAAATCTACAATTAGTTTCTGACTTACCAACAAGAGACAAAGCAGCTTCCTTCCTTTCTCCAGACAAAATGTGGTTTGAAGAGAGTTACTGCTGTCCCTTAAGTTCTGACTGTGGCTCCTCCTTCCCTCTAATCAAGTCTATTCACTACAGGTGAGCTGGCTCAAAAACAAGCTGATTGCTCACTTAGCACAGACAGCTTCACAAGAATTTCAACAACAAGCTATCAATACTAGACTAAATGTTACCACTAGCTTTACTCACACAATGCCTAAACTCAAATCTACAATTAGTTTCTGACTTACCAACAAGAGACAAAGCAGCTTCCTTCCTTTCTCCAGACAAAATGTTATCCACTACTGACATTTTCGCACTGTGATAAGTTGAAGTACCACCTTGAGGTTTCACTTCAGCCGAGTTCGGAAAAGAAATGAAATGAACTGAATGTGATCAGAGATTTGAGTCTCCCCTTCAATGAAATGGCAGCAAATGGCATCAATCATCAAAATCAATCAAAAAACATCCCCCTTTCCAAAAACAATGTCACCATTATACTGAATAACTCCCATAAGAGAGTTGTTCACAGTGAGGATTATCCAGAGCCTAAAAAGAAATTCACATTTACATTTTCTGAATGTATTTTGACATAAACAACATTCAACTCACCTCCAACTGTATATGTCAGGAAGCAGAAATCTCACACACAGATATCTCAAACCATGGGTACAAAAAACCCAAACTATCTCATGGCCGGATACCACTATGGGTAAGTAACAAAATATGTCCGATTCAATAATACATGGGGTTGGGAGTCTGCTGCCCAGTCCTTCTTGTCTATCGGCCCAGAGTAGTAATTTCATAGTTTGGAGCTTAAATTTCATGCCCTCCATAAGAAAAGACATACTGTATAGAGATAATCACAGCTCTCAAGTAAATGCATATGTGAGAGAGAACCTGGACAGGAACCACAGTCCTGATATTGCTGAAAGTAATTTTTCAGGGTTGTAGAGGCTTTTATGCGTCGCAAGCCACCGTTATTCACACTGGATCTATTATCCACTGAGAAGCTTAATTTCTGCATGTACTTATAAGCAAAAAGAACAGTAATTCACATAATTTATAGCCACAGAGGATGAGGCAATAAAATCGCTGCCATTAAACAGGGTTTTCAGAGACTAAATTAGTTTTCATGCAATTATGTGTCTCCACTAATTCTTGACACACAGGCACCGAGCATGAAGAGGGGGAGGTGCTGGAAATGAACACACACACACATGCACTCACACACACACACACACACACACCTTCAGAGACACCCACGCACAATGCTAGTGACATGCCGGGTGCAAACACTCCTGAGGCCTGATTGAGTGCCGTTGGTCTTGTTAGTACCTTGTCATCACAGGAGAATGTAGTTAATTAAAAGTGTGTGTGATGTTCCTCCCACACTCCCTCGAACCGCTTTCTTAACTTCATTAGCTCAACCCAACGCGGCAGCTCCACAAATACGCTGCTGATGATTGGTTTCTCACCAATCGTACAGCACTTTTACACGTGTTTGAAATTGACAACGATTATTCAAAACTTTGCATGAGTGCGTGTCTTGTTTGCACGGCGTGCAGGTGCATGGGCGTGCATGTCAGCATGTGTGAAGGCTCTTTGATTGTGGATGTCAGAGGTGACTGCCCACGCGGCAATTACGAGTGCTGGTAGTGTGTGTGTGTGTGTAAAGTGATCATGGATACTGTGAAGGAGTTTTTAATAGAGATGCAGAGACAGATGGCACACATTCATTATAGCATGATAGGCTAACACATCTGAAAAAACGCCTGTTCCTATTTGTCTGTCCCTCTCAATCAAACTTTATCTATCTAACACAAAGCCAAGACAATCAATGCATTCAGCGAGGACTCAAGACCCACAATGGCCTTGTATCACTTTCTCTTTTACTGGAAGAAGGCGATAATCAGATACTCTGGCGTTGCACATGTTCCATACAAAAACATTCAAACCCCACTTCAACACAGAAATAGGTTTCAATTCTGAATGTATTCACTGCTCTGCAGAGGGATATCACTTGCACAAGGGAAGCTGTGTAGAAGCTCTAATGCAGTCCCGAACCATAATACCTCAATCGGGGAGCTGAAATATTAAAACTACCATTCCCGCCATGGAAAAAAAAACTGAAAAACTCCTGAAATATATGAGTTTGTCCATCCCCACCAGCCCTCCCGTCCCCTGTGCTCCAATTTCCTTTCAGAAAGAGATTGAAAAGTCTCTTAGAGTCTTCCGTCTCATTTCTACGCCTGTCAAAGAGCTCTACGGTGGAAAAAAGGAGAAGAGTGCTAAGAAGGGTGTGTATAGATCAAACGCTTTATAATGTAGCCCAATGAAGCTGGGAACTCCAAACGCCATTACCCGCAATGCCACGCTGCCAAATCACCATCAGAACCTCCCTGTCAGCTTTTAAGGAAATAGACTTCATTTTTTAGAGGAAAAAAAAGAGGGCTTTGACAGTTAAGGGGTGTGGGGGAAGAAAAGGAGACTCGCTGAGAAATAAAGTGATAGAGTAAAAGAGAAAGGGAACAAGAGAGAATGGGAGGAGGCTCTAGATAGGGTGAGGAGATGAGAGGTAATTGCCTCGACTGTAGAAGAGAGGGGGAAGATGAGTGGTAAGACATTTTAAAGTCACGCCATCCAACTTCTAAAAGGTCACCTGTGATGTCTATGCAGATGTGTCTATTATGAGCACACAGCTGTACCCCACACGCCCGACAGAAAGTTGTTTGCTTGCTTCAATGGTTTTCTCAACTAGTGTCAGTTCCATTAGAGCGTATTCGCTTACAGCATCCGCATAGTTTTACCCCCACAGACAGCCTGTATTTGTCAAATGATCGCCTGGTGTTATTGTCCTTGTAGCCTGAAAAAAGAATGCAATTTTCTCTTTAAATAGAGAGACCAAAAGTGAAACGAGCATCAGCCTTGGTGGGAACAGTTGCCTCTGACCTATCTGTATCCCTCCACTCTATCGGGCTTGTATCTCTGTTGCCAGAATGCATAAGTGGCTAACCTGTCTTCACCTCTGTCTTGCTCTTTCAGCTGCCTTTCCTCTCCTCTCCCAACCCTCCTTTCACTCACAGGACCCAGAGGAGGTTTATCAGCACGTCTTCCCTCTATTTTCTTATCTGCCTTCACTCTGCGCTTCCTGTTAAGATCTCCCATGTTACTGCACTTCTTCTTTCAGGGTCATCAACATCCCTCCATTACCTTTGTGTTAAAGCTTTTCTCAAAGCTCAACAGAGTTGGCATCACTCTCCCCAATCATCGAACTTGGCCTTCTTCCGTCGCCACCATCCTGCTCCTTTCCTCCTATTACTCCCTATCCCCTCTCATTCCTCTTCACATCGTTCCTTCTCTCTGTCTACTTCACCTCATCCCATCCTCTTAAATCTCCTTCTTAAATCTCTCCTTTCATCACTCATTTAGTCCCGCTCAAATCCTCCCTTTTCTCCCTCTGCTTCATCTCTCCCTCAGCTCCACTATCCCTTCACAACTCTGCCCTGCTTTTCCTCTCTTCTTTTTTTATTCGTTCCCCTCCCTTTATCTGCAGTTGCGCATACCCTCCCTCCTTCACTTTTCTCATTGGCTGCTCCCGTTCCCCGTTCTCAACTCTCCCCACCTCCCCCGTTTCTCCCCTGGTTTCCCTCTCTTTCACCTGCTCCAAGCTGTCTAAGAGATAAGCAGCCCCAGTGTAGAGCCATCAGGTTCCTGACAAGATATGGCCCCACGTGTTCAGGCATGACCCGCGGCCAGGCAGCCATCAAACTTGTCAGAGACAAACCGGTGGCTCGGGGGCACAAGATGGCTGCTGGCGGGACAATGTGCGCCTTGCAGTGGGGACCGTTTCAAGTATGAATTGTTGTTTAGACACACCGGAGAGGTTTGACCTCTCCCACCTTGAGCACGCTTTCAAGAGTTGTAGACTGGATGAGGTTGAGCGGAGGGGGAGGGGGGGTCAGAGGGAGGAAATCTTGGGCTGTGACAAAAGCACAAGTACTCGATGCAGTCGTCCTAACACGCTGGCTTATAAACACACAGAGAAGACAGACAAGTCACAAATTACACTCAGTAAAAGGATGTGACAGATAATAGCCCACAACCAAAGACATGACAAGGCTTCACGCGCATGTACAAAATAGTCGCATATACGTCTCATATTAGAAAAAGTCATCAGCATTCTCACAGCGAACGCATCCACCCATACACATTCACTCCTGAATACCTAATCAGCCGCCCACTTACACTCACGCACACACAGATACGCGAGCACTCACCAGAGTCCCGGTGGGCCTGATGGCGCTGCGTTTGTCTTGTAGTAGGGCCTGTGGCTCTCACCAATTAGCAGAGCAGAAGAGAGAGATTTAAAACATGATGACACCATGGTTTTTCATCCCACAGGCCACCGACGCCCCAAAAGCACAGATCACAAGTGATCAGATCACATCAAAGTGCTAACACAGGCCAGATGACACATGCACTGTACTTACCTCAACACTCACACATATGCAGAAAGCACGCATGGACACACACTCTGGAGTACAGCAAAGCACGCAGCCATCGTAAACAAGCAGAGGTGTGCTGGCTGAGGCCACCTATAATTAACCCCACCTGGGTGTAGTAATTGTAATTGCTATGCCGAAGAAGGCCCTCTTGCCCGAAACATCTGTGTAGCAATATTAAAAAGTTGAATTGGTCTGATGTCTTCATCTTTCCTTTTAGATTTCTCACATTTAGCAGCCAGCTTGAGATGGCACGATATAACATTGTATTGCATATTGTGATAATAAACACACAGCGTTGCACGTGACTTGAAAAAGCTGTCTGGCTTGCTGTCACGGTAGAGAAGTGAAAAATGGAGCCTGATTTCAATAAATCCAAGGTTTTCTTTCGCATTTATTCTGGCCAGGATAAACGTGACATAAAATGTCTCTGTCTTTAAGGTCTAATCGTGAGTTGACCACATTGTGTCTTAATCCCTGCAAAGCACTGTACATAGAGTATACTACCGAGTACACATTTCAGTGTTGGATTCAAAGGTAAATCAACATCTTAGATGACCATTATTTACCTTTTAATATTCTCCCAACATTTCTGCAGTTTTGGACAGATTTCCAATATTTTAAAAGTTTGATGTGTCGATTCCAATTTTTGCCAATTGCAAACGAAAATAGGAAACTGGTTGAGCAATCATCTGAAAACCATCCATATTCGATCGACAGCTGATAAATTGACGAATCTAGTTCGCGTCAGTAGCTACTAGCCTACTAGAGATTCACATTTAACACTTTCAACAATTAAGAATTTGGTTATTCTACAAAAGTAACAGTGCATCTTCGCTTTTTAAAATCAAACTCAATGAACAAAGGTTCAGTACTGTGTATTATAAAAATATTACATGGCTGACATCAATGCCTTATGGCTGAAAGCCTTCGTCATGGTGTTGATATGAAATGCAAACAGACATTTAACCCATATAACCTTTATAACCTATAGCCGTCACCAGGAGCGTTGCTAGACATAAAGCTCTACTGGGGCACAGGCCCCCTATTACTAAAATCACAAAAAACATCCTTGAATTCCCGCTGCGTGTATGAAATATGCTATACAATGTGCTATATTAACTTCCTTTGCTTAGCCCACTATTGCTGCCACAGCCATACTGCTGCTGCTAAAAGTGAAAGGTTAAAAATGTAGAGATATTAATCTCTAATTCATATTTATTTCAACAAACATAATGAACATGCTCAACATGTTTTTGTTGATTTTGGAGTATCATTCCCACATTTGTGAAAGAAGAACATCAGACTTTGGGGGTTGGGGAAATCACTGTGAGTGTAAATCTTACTTATATGCTTAGCCATCACTTGGTTAAAGTACTATAAATTAAATTGTATTAAAATTAAAAGATAATGGGGTAAACCATCAGCTAACTCCTATGAAACAACACAAAGAGTGATCTGTGATTCAGAGCAGCAGGAATGAGGACTGGTGGTGATTATTGAGTGGTAATAGAAATGTGTAACACGTCGTTGTTTGAGTTACTTACTGGAACGACCGCAACACTGTCAGAAACTACATGCACTGTGCCGCTTCGCCGGCTACTGCGGGCATCGGGGCGAGCGGGGCAGGTGGGAGAGAGAAGTGGATCATACCATATCCTGTCTATGGTTTTTTTGACCATATTTAAGCTTGTCAAAAACACGGACTTGCGTTTAAAAAACAACATGACTGATATATATATTTTGCGGTGCCCCGGCTACGACATGCACACTGCCGTGCAAGGACGTAATGTGTGCGCCGGACCCGGACCACAAGGTGCGCGCCTCAGCTTGTATTTTGGGTTAAACTGCGTTGGTTTGAGATTGTGGATGAGAAAGAAAATCCATTATTTTACTGTTATTATCAATATAAATGAATCCACTGCCAAATATAGTAGCTCGTTAAAACTCGAACATGAGATTTTACTGGGGCACGGCAGTTCAATACTGGGGCACGTGCCCCAGTAAAAAGTGTCCAGTGGCGCTGATGGCCGTCACCATGTAACCCACAATGAGCGTCCCCTAATGAAATAGTAATTTGAACCAAAACCAAAATATTTGCCTTTACAGAGTTATTTTAACCCAAACAAGCTTTGTTTCAGGCCTGCGTGGTGGTGTAGTGGGTAGCACTGTCACCACCGTAGGTGTGAATGTGAGTGTGAATGGTTGTTTGTCTCTACATGTCGGCCCTGTGATACACCTGTCCAGGGTGTACCCTGCCTTCGCCCAATGATAGCCCCCCCACAACCCTGAATACAGGATAAGCGGTAGACGATGGATGGATGGAAGCTTTGTTTCATCAAACAGGTTTCAATAGTGATTTTTTAACAGTTTTTGAGGGCAGAAAAAAACATGTTGTCTTGTCGATTACTTCACCTGTCGTGTTGTTATTTTTATGATTATGACAATAATTCTGTTTTGCAAGAAGAGCAGCCGTTTAGTGTTACAACTTGTTTGAGTGCTGGTCTATGACTCCAGAGTTAAGCTTCCCTATCTAGTCTGTGACCCTCATCTATTTTTAATGCTTTTGAGTTATGTGTGCCTCCTTTATATCCATTCCAGTGCATCTGCACTCAAACAATCTTTTCAAACACATGTTTTGCTTTAACTGAGAGCTTTGTTCTACAGACAAAAAACCCAGCTATTTTCTACGTGGTTTAAAAGATAGAAGTCACATTGTGTCAAAAGGGTCATTTTAGTGGTAATTAAATAGTAAAAGTAAAAAAAAAAACAATTAAAAAAAAACAGACTGATTCTGATCATCATCGTCTCTTAACAGTTGAAGTTAAAGGTTGAATGATTTTGGAAGAAATATGTTTTTGTCTCTGGAAGAGGGCTTTGTGCACATACTGTATGGTCCTGTTAGATATGCACATTAGCTCAGTATCTCTGCATATTAGATTCTATTCATCAGAGTGTTCTGAGATGTGTTAGGAACAAAAATACAATAACAGCAAACAGAATTGAACTCACTTTCTTTCTTTCTTTCTTTCTATTTTGTCCGTGTGAATGCTCAGTCACTGTGGTATCTCATATTTATTCATGAATCCATTCTGCCTGCTCTCCCTTTATTTATGTATTTAGATTACAGAAAACTGTAGAGGTGGCTAAAGCAGGAGTTCCCGAGATCCCCTTCTGCTTCCAGTCCCAAATGCTTTGTCAACAAATGCGTACTGGGAATCCATCTCGGTGTCTGCCCTCGCTGTGATGAACAGCCTGCGGGAAGATTTCAGATTGAAAGAACGAGCTCTTCTCGCTGAGTTCAAAGCAGTTGGTACGACGATGAGAGATGATTCTATTGGGAGATGTTAAGGCTTTGAATTTGTTTGTCTGTATGGCGTTAAGAATGTACCCGACCATCATGCTCACGTTCACTCCCCCATCACACGCTCACTCTTCCTCACTTTCATCATCGCGGCATCTCGTGTCTTTCTAGATGTATTGGACGGCTTTGCATGATCTGTATGTCCTGATGTGTTCTCAGCTTGGCTTCCTTCCCGCCTTGGTGGGAATACCCTGCTAAAGTCAAGGCTACAGCTTTACACTGTGCGTGTGTAGCGGTTTTTAATACTCGTCGTTGCGTTGTGTAGTTTTTAAAACATGAGGCAAGTCTTCACAGTTGGCATATCTCGCCGTTTATTATGCGTGGGTCCGTGGACTGACCTGGTAGAAGAATTAACATTTACAGTCAGTCCAGCTCTTCGTTTGCACACACACACACATGTAGCAGGGAGATAGCGTGGTCCGACTGCCACATAAACATTCTCAAAACCAACATAAAATAACACAAAGCGTACCTGGTAGAAGAATTAACATTTACAGTCAGTCCAGCTCTTCGTTTGCACACACACACACATGTAGCTGAAAAGTGTAAAATAAAAGAAAGTGCAGGTTAGCTAACATGCATAACCCTAGCCATTTCGTAAACAAAAATAAGACAAAAACACCGTCAACTTTTTATGAAAACGGGCGTGCTCAACCGTTAGGGAGCTATATGATTCAGAAACACAACATAAACCATCACTTAGTAGTGAAATTAAAGTAATTAATATAAAACTATTGCAGAGCCTTTAGCCTGTGCACCTACCAGGGAGATAGCGTGGTCCGACTGCAGCTACCCCCCGGGGTGCACGACCCTACGCCACAGGGGTGATGCATTTAATTACCGTGGGAAAACACAATTTTGTGTTGTGTGATGCGTATTTTTATGGCAAGTGGGATCAATTCACCTTTTAACTCCGTTACATTCCCCCCTACTGATCTCCACTTGCCCATACAACCAAACCAAAAGAAAAAAAAAATTTGAGACTGGACTGCATATCACTCAAACTACAACATACCAGGCACAAATAACACCACATCAAGAGGAGGTAATGGATTATAAAAATAAAAAAAACATTAAAGTGTACAGTGCTGCAAATATCACAGATACCAAATACTCCAGTCAAGAGACTATTCCTGAAGAATTAGAATGAGGAAGGGTTGCAAAACCTCCCGACACCCATAGGAAAAACATGCCCATATACATGTCACATTACTCAGAAATCATGTCAGTAAAACAGCACACATTATAACCACCTGGACACACCTATCTAGTAGTCACACACAGGTGTCAAACCATCACAAAAAAATATAAAAACCAAACCCTCCTCAAAATTGAAGGAACTCAGAGGCTATTTCTGAGCCAATAACCACTTACACATATGTACGGCCATAACAAGAAATAATACTAGCGGCCAGCAACAACTTTCTGGTGCATGTTCTGAATAAGCCTGACGACTGGCCTAACAACCCTCCCATATCTTGTTCGCATTCTCTGCAAACTATCACAGGAATGGTTTTGCCCTGCCTCCGATGCAGTAACAGGAGGCAGCAAGTCAACAGAAAGAGAAACAGAAGGTTGAGAGTCAGGCAAGTCAACAGAACAGCCATCATGAACAGCAGAACCACAGGGGCCAGACTGGTTCAGTTTGTCAGAAATGGTCTCGTCTGACCTGTTAAGTCCATTCCCATTGCGACTGTCAGGCGCATCAGATCCGGTCTGGTCATGTCCATCCACATCAGCCATAGAGATCGACTTATCTCCGGTGGAGGCTGGAAGCTGAGAGATCCAAAAGACAGTCCTATCCTCAGGTCCGCATCCAGGAAGAACAGGCGAACCATCATGTCCAACACCGACCACAGACTCATCCGCAGTCTCATCAGACAGGTCACTGACAAAGGAGCCACCATCTTCCGGATCAGCAGGAACAGGTAAAAAGTTCACAGGCATGATGAGGTTCCTGTGGACCACTTTCTCCTGGGTAGTCGCACAGTTCCTGAGTCTGAAGGTGTGAGTGTTATCCTGTTTCTCCACAACCGTGTACAGATGACCTTCCCAGCGATCAGCCAGCTTCCTCCGACCTCGTTCACCTTTGTTAGCCAACAAGACTCTGTCTCCGACCTCCACAGGTGCACCCCTCAGCTTGCGGTTGTACAGCTCAGTCTGCTTCTCTTGTTGTTTTGTGGTTGAAATCTGAGCAATCCTGTTAGCCTCTGCCAAGTCACGGCGGAGACACTGCACATAGTCACCATAATCCACCACTTGCTCATCCATGAGCACAGACTGAAACATCATGTCCACAGGCAATCTAGGAACCCTGCCGAACATGAGCAGAAAAGGTGCAAAACCTGTGGTTTCATGGACTGTTGCGTTGTAGGAGAGGGTAAGAGAACGCAGGAGCTGGGGCCATTTCTGCTTGGCTCTGGGTGGAAGAGCTCTGATCATGTTCCCAAGGGTGCGATTGAACCTTTCGACTGCCCCATTGCCCATGGGATGATAAGGTGTTGTATGAGACTTCTCAACACCAGCGACTTGGAGCATCTCTGCAATCAGGCTGCTTTCGAAGTTCGCACCTTGGTCCGAGTGCACACGCTCTGGGAAGCCATACACGCAGAAGAAGTTGTTCCAGAGTTGATGAGCAACAGCCTTAGCGGACTGATTGGGACAGAGGTAGGCCTGCGCCAGCTTAGTAAAATGGTCAGTCACAACGAGCACGTCGCGAGACCTGTTGGATGAGTCTTCAGCTGACCAAAAATCAATGCAGACCAACTCAAGAGGTCTGGATGTCTTAACACTCTCGAGTGGCGCCCTAGCCTCAGGCTCAGGAGACTTACTGACCAAACAACGCCGACAGTGCTGCACATAATCCTTGACATCCTTCTCCATCCCGATCCAGTAAAACCGCTGTCTAGCCAAGTAGAGCGTCCTCTTCTGCCCCTGATGACCTGCTTCATCGTGGATACCTTTCAGGACCTTATTTTTCAGTTGAGCGGGTACAACATACCTGAACGTCTTTTTCTTTGTCACAACATCTTTCGACGTGCGATACAGAACACCTGCCTTGATGGAAAGTTGTTCCCAGTGCCGGAGAAGCCGCAAGGCTTCAGCTGGCTCACGGGGGCGTTCTCGTCTCGACGGACGCCTCTGACGTTCCACAAAGTGGAGAACCCGACCCACTCACGGATCAGCACGTTGCAACGATGTCAGTTTGTCGATGGGCAAAGGGCGGAAGTCAGACAGGTCGGAAGGCAGAAGAGACTGAGTGAGTTGCGGCAAACATAAGGCATGAGGGGGCAAGCAATCATTCTCCAGAGAGTGTTCAAGAACAGCTGACACAGCTTTTGAGGAGATAGGAGGGTTTAGGGGTGCAGACACTGCACTGTCGGAAGCCACAGTCAAAGGATGATGTTGCAGGCGGCTGAGAGGATCACAGGACAGCCGGAAAACATCCTGCACACAGTCCGGTTCCAAGGCATTCGCTGCCTCCAAAAGTGCACCATAGGGGACTGTAGTGAGTCGATGGAGAACACTGGGGTGCACAAAAGGCTCACGGCTGAGGGCGTCCGCCACCACATTCTTAGGACCAGGGATGTATCTGATGTCAAAGTCATATGGGGCCAGTTTTGACACCCACCTCTGCTCACAGGCGTCCAACCTTGGTTTACTGAGAATGTAAGTGAGCGGATTATTGTCGGTCCATACAGTGAATTTGTGACCTCTCAGCCAATGGCTGAACTTGTCGCACACAGCCCACTTAAGTGCGAGGAATTCCAGCCTGTGCGCTGGGTAGCGAGACTGGGCATAATTCAGCGACTTGCCGGCAAAGGCAATGGGCCTCGCAACATCCTCACCAACAGCCAGCTGAGACAGCACAGCCCCGAGACCATTGGAGGAGGCATCAACCGACAGGAGAAAAGGCTTACTGAAGTCGGGATGAGCAAGAGTGACATTGTTCAACAAAGCTTGCTTGAGCTTAGCGAAAGCCTCACTGCACGCAGGAGTCCAATCAGCCGAAGAGAGGGTCCGAGATGTAAGCCGGACCTGCTTCCCTCTGGTACGCCGCACCCTCTTTCCACCAGATGTCAGAGCGAACAAAGGCTTGCTTATACCAGAGTACCCCTCAAAAAACTGCTGATAAAATCCAACCATCCCAAGGAAAGACCTGATCTTGGTGGGGGATGGGATGTCGGTGCCCTCCACCATTAAGTCATTCTCCTGCAACTCCACAATAGTTTTTACCTTCTCTGGGTCAGTTGAAATGCCTTCCTTTGTCACAATATGCCCCAGAAACTTCACCGAAGGTCTCATGAAGTGACACTTCTTGGGAGCTAGTTTCAGGTTGTGCGCCTTTAACCTCTCGAAAACCATCTCCAACCTCTGCAACGCCAGCTGTTCATTGGGGGCAAACACAAGAATGTCATCAAGATAACACAAGAGGCACAGGAAGTTTTGATCACCGAAGATAGCCATCATCATCCTCATGAACGTGGCCGGGCTGTTGCAAAGTCCCTGCGGAAGCCTGTTGTACTCATACAGCCCAAAAGGAGACGTGAACGCGGTAAACTTCTTATCCTCTTCATGTACCTCCACATTATAATACCCCGAGGTCAGATCCATGGTTGAGAAGAACGCATTCCCCCCCAGGGCGGCCAAGGCGTCAGCCTGGTGAGGCAAGGGATGTGCGTCGCGGACAGTGCGTGCGTTCAGCCACCGAAAATCAGTGCAGAGACGCAGGTCGCCGTTCTTTTTCCAGACAAGAACAAGAGGTGATGCGTACTCACTTGCAGACTTCCTTATGATGTCACGCTCTTCCATCTCATTTAAAGCCACCCTCAGCTTCTCATAGTGTGATGGGGACAGTCGGCGATAGGGGAGTCTGAAGGGCCTGTTGTCACTCAGCCGGATGCGGTGAACAAACTCTTTGGCCTTACCACAGTCCAATCTGTGGCGAGAGAAGATGGACTCATACTTAGCCAGCAGGTCAACAAGCTTCGTCTTCCAGAAGGGGGACAGGTGAGTAGCGTCAATGTCAATGTCCTGCAGTCCAAGGTCAGAGAGCGTAGGGTTAAAGGTCGGTCTAGCAGAGCAGTCAGAGTTAACAGTCAAGCTTTTCTCACTGGCTGTGTCAGGTTTGTCAGCCATCTTTGTCACAGTGCATTTCACTTCCTCAGGTAAGTCAGTTACATAAAAGTCGTCAGTGTCAAAGTCTTCCAGAGCCACACAGGGCAACACGTCAGCAATCTTGCAGTTGCGTCTCAAAGTCACCGGTCTGGGGGAGGTGTTAATGACTCTCACTGGAACACATCCGTCGCCCCACAGTGGCGTCACAACACGGCCCACCATCACCAAACGCGGCGCAGTTCTTGACACACTTGGCTCCACAACCACCGTGCTGCCAGCCGAGAGACACAGATGAGCAGGTAGGCGACCCCAAACTAAGTGTTCTGTCAAGGGCTCCAGGGTAACTGCGTGCTTGAGTTTAACTGTACCAACCTTATCAGGACACTCATCACCTCTCCATGTCTCCACAGTGGTCAACAGCTGCAGCAGGTTCGCTTCCTCGACAGGGACCTGACCAGAAAGACACGCTCTCTCCCCAAAGTCTCCAGAGTGCTTCAGCGCCCGAATCAGGTGTTTCATGACATTGCTGCCAAGAATGAGCTCATCACTTTGGCCCTCGACGATGAGCGTTGGAACCGAGAAGCAACAGCCAAACACTTTCATCTGCAACTCACACACACCGACAGGGTTTGTTCTTGAACCTCCACACCCAACAAGGACAACAGAAGTGGGAGAGACAGAGTCAGGAGAAACAACATTGTTCTGTGTCAGGAGGGGGAGCACACTAGAGCTCAAGGAACAGGCCATAGAGCCGCTGTCAAGCATAGCTCTAAGTTTTACAGTATCTTGGATCAGCACGTCAGTGTGAAACAGGTTATCAGTTGCAGACAGTCTTTGAGAACTTTGAATAATCACAGTAGAGTTATCACCTGCTAAGGAGCAAAACTGCGAGTACACTGACTCAAGGTCAACATCATCAAAATCTCTTGGGGACACATCACTAGGCCCTACACTACTCCCCTGCTCATGTGGGCCAGCTAGTTTCCCTGCTGGTTGGGACCACCAGACTGAGCAGCAGGTAAGTCAGAAGGAGGAGCGCTCTGACAGGTTACAGCCTGATGTCCAGTAGCATAGCAGCGAAAGCAAAGCCGCTCTCTCCTGCAGTGAGACACTGTGTCGTGGTCGTCACCCCCACAAACAGAACACGGGCCACGAGATCTGCTGCGGCTACCAGCACCTGACCTTGGCAACCTGGAATGACGGACGGCCTCTCGCTGCAGTAACCGTTCCAGAAGAGTGATAACATGCTCCAGCGACTGCCCCTCAGACTGTGATGTTCTGCCGGCTGTAACTGGTTGAGGGGCAGGGGCCCCCCCTGCTGACTGGACGTGGCACTGCAAAACGCTCGCAGCCTGGTTGGATTGCAGGCCTCCAGTTGGATGTGAAGACTGGCGCTGCTGGAGGCGCCTCTTTCGGTGGTGTTCATCCAACCTCACCTGAACATCAGTAGCAGTCCACTCTTCCAGCGGCTTGCAGCTGAAGACCAGAGACAGCTCAGTATCTGGACAGTGAGTGATAAACATGACTGTGACTTCACGAGAAGGATTGTCGAGAGTTTTCCCCTGTCTCTTTAGACCATCTGCAGCAGTGTCAATGGCTTTGTTAAGCCGGATCCAATAGTCAACAGCTGTCTCTGTGGGTCGTGGCTTTGTGTCATAAAAGTCAGCAAGGGGCATAAAGGAGGTCACAGAGTCACCAAAGTGCTGCTTAAGTATGTCAAATACTGGTTGAGGGCCTGACTTTAAGTCTAAGGAGGGTCGACTGCGAAGCCCAATGGTCACTACATCACGTGCCCTCCCCCTTAGCTTGCCCAAAACCTCCTCCACCTGGTAACATAGCTCAATGCCCCTCCTACTCAGGTAAAGCCCCATAGCTTCCTCCCACTCAGAGACTGACATCCTATCAGTGTTATCCCCCCGGAAAGGATGTGGTTCATAACTGTCATGTGTAATTGTCAAGTTAACTTTAGAAAGATCAGCTGTGGTTGACTGAGTCATGTTAGCATCAGTAGCTGGAATGGACTGAAGACATGAAACAATGTTCTCACCTATACTGGTCCCTATCTGTTTCACCAGATCACTGAGAACATGGACATCTTGACCAGAAAGTGCAGACTCCCCATCCACCCCAACATCTGCAGTGGCACATGCACCATCCCTCCCAGGGCGACCGTGAGGAGTAGATGTAACATGTCTGCTTTCACTAAATCCATCCAGTGTAGGAAACTGACTGAACCACTGCTTAGAACCCCTACCAACACTTGACACATTATGTTGATCCATTGTCTCAGAAAAAAAAAGATGAAATAAAACCTCAAAATCTGCAACCAAGTTCTGTTACCCTTTTTTTTCTCTAACTTATTACTCTTCTCTTATTTATTTATTTTTTCCTTTCCCCGTGGCACAGACAGGCAGCCTTAAAACACAGAAAAAAAAACACAGTCCAAACCCGGGTTCTTAGCTAGAACCGGACTCACGATACCCAGGGAATGAATAAAGCACAGGTGAAGCAGCCGCGTGCAGATCCACAGGTCCCACGTCGAGCTCACAGCGTCACCATGGAAACGAGCCGACTCCGGTCCGGCGCACCACCGTAGTCGGGAACGGGTCACGGCACCATTGTAGCGGTTTTTAATACTCGTCGTTGCGTTGTGTAGTTTTTAAAACATGAGGCAAGTCTTCACAGTTGGCATATCTCGCCGTTTATTATGCGTGGGTCCGTGGACTGACCTGGTAGAAGAATTAACATTTACAGTCAGTCCAGCTCTTCGTTTGCACACACACACACATGTAGCAGGGAGATAGCGTGGTCCGACTGCCACATAAACATTCTCAAAACCAACATAAAATAACACAAAGCGTACCTGGTAGAAGAATTAACATTTACAGTCAGTCCAGCTCTTCGTTTGCACACACACACACATGTAGCTGAAAAGTGTAAAATAAAAGAAAGTGCAGGTTAGCTAACATGCATAACCCTAGCCATTTCGTAAACAAAAATAAGACAAAAACACCGTCAACTTTTTATGAAAACGGGCGTGCTCAACCGTTAGGGAGCTATATGATTCAGAAACACAACATAAACCATCACTTAGTAGTGAAATTAAAGTAATTAATATAAAACTATTGCAGAGCCTTTAGCCTGTGCACCTACCAGGGAGATAGCGTGGTCCGACTGCAGCTACCCCCCGGGGTGCACGACCCTACGCCACAGGGGTGATGCATTTAATTACCGTGGGAAAACACAATTTTGTGTTGTGTGATGCGTATTTTTATGGCAAGTGGGATCAATTCACCTTTTAACTCCGTTACACGTGCCTGACCCCGTAAAGAGCACAGTATGCGATCGGTTCATGTTAAAGGGGTCCTGTTGAACTTGTGAACCGTGTGTTTGCGAGCGTGGCTTCAGCCGTGCTTCACGGCAAAGTGCCCTGAGGGGCTCACACTGAAACCACTCACAGGAAGGATAAATAACCCCCATGTTCAGTCATTACCCCTCTGTTGTCTTTCTACATCCTGGTCTGCACATGATTCAGGAAGGAAGGCTTTCCATTCATCTATTTTTCATGCCTCTCGTGTAGTTTTCATCAGTGAAAAGGGTGCAGTCCAAGCTCCCCGCTTCCCTTTTCCCCCTAAATAAAAGACGCTCTTAGCATCATCCACTACCTGCCCTCCATCAACTCGTCTCCGGTCCCTCTGCCTCAGGAGGAGTGCATGTAAGTGTGCAGGTGTGTGTCCTAGCTTGTCGTCCCGGCATCTGTGTGTGCGGTGTGTGTTCCAACGTGTGTGTGTCTACAGTCTGTCAGAAAAAAAACAACTCATCTCCTTACTCATCTTCCTCCCGGAACAAATGCTTCCTGAGTGAATTTTTGCTTTCAGAGGCGCCTCCAACAATGGTGCTCCCTTTTAAAGACACCGGGAACAACGCACCAGCGCACACAAGGAGAACATCAAACCTCCACACTGGCCTTATGCTTGCCCTAGTTAAAGGGACACCATGTTCACTGCTCCTCGACATGTATGTGGAGGAAAAAACATTGGTGTCATGTCAAGAATGACATTAGCAGAGCATTGGAGTAGAAGGAGGGCAAGAAATACAAGGCATTGCGTGTGTGTGTGTGTGTGTGTGTGGAGGTGGTGGGAGTGGGGGTGGGGGGTTGTTATGGGTGAGTGAGTTTCATGTGTTTCTCTATTACAATGGAGATGACCATATGTGATCTGCGTGTGAGTGTACTTGTGTTTATATTGTGTGTTAGAGGCCTCTTTCTGTTCATGTGTACGATGCATTTTGGAATGAGCTATTTTGCCAATCTTACTTATTTGAGCATAAGCAAATGACTATTACATATCTGGTTATGTTGAGAATGAATATGTGTTTAAAATAGTGGAAGTTCACATAACTGCAACATCCAAAACTAATTCAAATATATATATATGGGGGGGGGGGGGGGGGGGAGGGGGTGTTTGTATTGTAGTGTTCCTCTGTGAGTGGCTGTAAACAAGTCTATTTCTGTCTTTTTGTCTTCTAACAATAAATAATATATAAAAAACAATGGTATAATGCAGCAATCACTCAATTTGAAATAGAGATGTTTTTGAATGTTGTGATGTTGCTATGTGTCTGTTTATTTTATTTTCATAGCCTTGTGTTCTTTCAGATCTTGTTATTTTATGTCCAATGTTAATCACTTTGAATTGCCTCATTGCAAGATGCTATACAACACAAATTTTTTTTGCCCGATAAAGATGGGTGTCAAATTAGAGGAAGAATCAACATATAATACACTAAATTGTTGGCCCGCCACATTGTGGTGCAGCAGCGTCTAAATGTCGGTTGATAATCTTCCACAGGTATTTAATCAGGCTGAGATATGACTGCATATAGCATTCACATCTGCATTTGTTATGTTTCTCCGCTCATGTATTAACATTGAGTGATCCTAATTTAGAATTCTAACATTAACCAACAATACGTAGATTGACAGATCAAAGTCGAGCTGAACTGAAACATGTCTTTTTAACCTTTTTAATATATGCCAAAACAATAAAAAAAAATGTTTATCTTAATTTTTTGTCAAAATCGAATGTATTTTTCTTACTGGAAAACAAAATATGATGTGTGTTTACAACAACCAGTACCAACAAATAACAACCAATCAATAAATCAATCAATCAATATGCAACTTTTAGCGGCACAGAGCTGGAGAAAGTCGTGAGATAATCTTTTGAACGATCAATTCAAATTACTCCCAAATGTCCCGTCTGTCTATCCTGTTTCAGTCGGAAATATGTCACGATACGGAAGATAAATTCTCTTGAAATGCCTTTTCAGCTCGACTTTAATCAGCAGGTGGCTGGCAAGAGGGACAGGAAGTTAACTAGGGTCTTGAGGATTTCAGCATTCATTCACTGACAAATAAACGGTTCACACACTGCTTCATTTACAGCTATAATCTTATAGTTTCAAACTTATCTTCACACACACAGATTCTCTCTAAACTGGACTGAACTCTTTAACGTAACCCTGAGGCTGTGTCCGAAATCACTCACTGCTCACTAACTTTGCAGTGCTGTCCAAGTCTATATTGAGAATTATAATAATATGAATAAGTATTACACAATTTCATCTTATATCTAATACGCTTATTGCCCCCATATTGACAACAACAGTGCATACTGCTGATTCCATTCTTACCCTTCACAATAAAAGCCCTAAACATATCACACATCACTGCTTACAAGGGGAAATTCCTCAAAGAAAAGAGTTTACTCACCAAAATAGCTTCATGTAATTCTTTTTACATTACAAAAGATTTGTCCGTATTTATCCGTCATGGTTCATCGGCTGTCGTTGCTTTGGTACGTTTTATTTGTGCGACAGCGGTGACTAATTAATGGCACAGAGAAATTTACTCAAGTAGTGTCCAAAATAGTTTTGTTTTTTTCATTTTGCAGATGAACTTACCATAAAGTCCTCAACATCGAATCCCTGCAGTAGTAGTTGTGAATAATGCGGTATACTGATGCAACGTATTGGATAGGCTACTAACTCTTCAGAGACTCAGTTTTAATCGATGTAACCAGTTTGTGCACCAGATATCGCTGCAGCTGGGTGACCACAACACACTTGCATGCAAGGCACTAATTGTGTAATTGGTAAATAATTGATTAACGAGGGTTATCGGTCAAGCAAAAAATTCAAAATCAGCACCCCTAGCTGTCTCTTCTGATGTAGTTCTAGGAGCATGCTGTAGGCATTTGAATGTGCACGGTAACTACGCTATGTATGCAAACTCCTTTTCAACCATCACATATTTCTTTGTGTATAGTCTGTTCTGTGTGTACAAGTGTGAGTGTCCACGGCGTAGTGGATCCAAACCTTCCTGCGGAGTGGGTCTGGTCATATTGCCATTGAGCCGGCTAAGATGCCCCATAGGTCAGGCCTTGTCTCTTCTTGTCAGCGCATGCAGGTAACATCATGTAATGTATCCCTCCTCTCGCTATTAGCCCATGGCCTGGGGTTTTGGCACAACTTCTGACCGGTGTGCAGCAGTGCACGAGCCATCCTCCCTCTTAATTGAATCATCGGAGTGCAAAAACAGGCATCAGACAGGATTCATGTCAGACTTGCCCCTGAGCATCAAGCCAGCCAGCCAGCGAGGCAGCTAGGCAAGCAGGCAGTCCAGCGGTCTCCGGTTATTCGGATGCATGTGAGTCTGTGTGCTAACGGGACGAATGCGTGTGCAAGTCTGAGGCTTTGGGAATGTGCAAATGTGTTTGCCGTGAGGCTCCAAAGAGAGCACTCTGATTTCTGTCTCGGAGGAAAGTGTGATTGAACAAAAACCGTTTCGCCAGCGGGTTGAAACAGTCACACACTGCAAAAAAGAAAAGAAAAAAAGAACGAAAAAAGAAGTCTTATTTTGTTCTTTATTTTCCTCTTTTTCCTTTCTGTATACTGCCCTTTCACGTTTTTCTTCTTTCTTTCATTTACTCTTTTCTAATTGAGTATCTTTAAGCATGTTCTACAACTTTCTTTCTTTGCTACTTCCAACCATTTTCTGTTGGTGTAAAATAATGTGGTGTGTTGAGGGATTTAGCAAATTATTTTCTTTCCTTTGAGGAGTTCAGCTCCTGGGCATCTTTGTGCAATGAGTGTGTGTGTGTGTGTGTGTGTGTGTGTGTGTGTGTCTTTCGGGCCATCTGGCCACGGACAGACCTGACTATGGATACAATCACAACAGATTAGAATGAGGTGGAGGGGAAAGCTCCCCTTCTCTCCTTCATTTAACTCGTCCCTCCTTGTCTCCTTCGCTTCATTTAACCTGCTCCACTTCTTCACATTGTGCGTGGGCGTCGGTGTGCGTGCTCTTGCAAATCATCTGAGCATCTGTGTGCGCCCGAGCCTCTTCCTGAAATGCCGCTAAGTGTGATCTATCTTGTATTGGCCAGTAATTGAGAACAAGTCACCTATTGGCTGATAATGGGTCGTGTTTAGCTTCGGTGGCTGCGGTTGACATCGTGACTAACCTGACGAATGTTAATCATCACTGGGTCGGCATGCC
Organism: Chelidonichthys spinosus; assembly: GCA_029853015.1. Classification (NCBI taxonomy): domain Eukaryota; kingdom Metazoa; phylum Chordata; class Actinopteri; order Perciformes; family Triglidae; genus Chelidonichthys; species Chelidonichthys spinosus. The sequence continues at coordinate 8,919,167 of CM056824.1, forward strand.
AACGAGCGAGAACACTCGGGCTGATTAAGAAGATTAATAAGGCTAATGGGTGAAAAACAGTGTTGGTTTAGGCTGAAGCACAGCCGAGACAAACAGACACAAAGGGAGGCACTGAGAGAGAGAGAGAGAGAGAGAGAGAGAGAGAGAGAGAGAGAGAGAGAGAGAGAGAGAGAGAGAGAGTTTGGTCTCCCCTCATCTCTGCATCTGCTCAAGTCTGTTTGGCAATCGTTCGCCATGAGTGGCTGTGACCCCAGTTTTGGCATGCCGTGAGAGTGAGCTGTATGAGTGAGTGCATTTGTGTGTGTGTGTGTGTGTGTGTGTGTGTGCGTAACAACACTATAGTACTGTGGCTCTTTTTTTGTGTGTGTGTGTGTGTGTGTGTGTGTGATTGTATGTGTGTGTGTTTGTTCGAAATTGGCTCTGCGTGAAAGGAGCGAGGTGGGAGTCACCCAGAGAAGGATTTTGGGGTAATTTGTCTGACGTGTCTGCAGCTCCACGGTGACGTAACTGCTGCAGAGCTGCTCTGTCCTCTTCCTCAGACTGGCGAGCGGGCGGGCCGCGGTGACTGAATGTGTCTCACCGACGGACTGACGATTCCCTGTTGTTCAAATGTGTATTTGCGAGTCGAGGCGCGTGGTGCACTCGAGGCGAGATGAGAAAGCGCCGCAAATTGACCTTGATGGGATGTCGTGGGGAGAGGAGTGGCTTTCAGCCTTTTTTCTTTATCTTTCCCCCTGGAGTAGTGCTTGGTGCGTTATACATTTCATTCTTGAAGTTTACTTCACTCCTGCTTGTGGATATAGTAATGATGTGCTTTTATAGCTTTCAGCTATGTGTGTTGCCTGCAGTAATCGCTATATCTGCAACATCAAATGCAACATCAAATATATTTTAAAGGAAATACAGAGTTATTATAACATAATGAAGAAGTGTTAGGTTATCAGTTAAATGTTAGGTGAAAAAGCATTTCATTTGTTTTCCATCAACCTATCGAATCTTGCAATACAACGTCCACCTCTAGTGGTCCACCTGTAGTGAATATTAGGGCTGTGTATTGGAACCAAAAAATTAAATATTTTCTTTTTCAGCAATATATTGTGATTTATTCTACTCTGATTTTAGCATTTTTTTTAAGTTAAATGCAACAATTTGATGCACTTTGAGTGCTAACTTCAGGAGCTAAATCTATGAAAAAGTTTGTGCTCTAGTAAGAAAGCATGGTTAGCGAGCCAGGCTGTGTGTTTCATGACGGCCAGCCAGGTCGCCAACATGGCCACAGAGCCCTCCCGCTCTGGACTGTCTGCCCTGGTTGACAGTCATGCTGGGACCCCCATTCCTCCCCGCAGGGAGAGAGGGCGAAGCGAGTAGTAAGTCCACAATGCAGGGTGCTGTAAAGCTCAAAGTGGGATCCACAAGTTCGTGGCGTAACCCAACTGGGAAATGCACTCGCTGGGGAGAGGATCCTCCTACACACGGAGGCCGTGTAAAAAGTTCATCATGAAACTGTGGAGGGCCGACCTGGGCCATTAATCAGAAATACTGGATTAGTCATGGAAAATGAGAATCGTGCCAGTATTCCTTTGTGTCAAGCTGCAAAATAATGACCTGACTAGTTTGACTTAAAGGCAGAGTAGTCCATTTGGAAAAAACACAGAACCGAAAAAGTCCCGCCCCCTACATTCAGACATTGGTTCCCCGAGAACGCAAGAAGAGTGCTTGAGATTGACAGAGTGCGTGCAATCAGGAAGTAAACATTGACAGACAGGCAGGCTGTCCAATTATTTTCTCCAGTCTGACTTTTTTGATTGGACGGGGTTTTTACAGTCCTGCTACGGCCACAGATGACATTTTTTAAATGGATTTATGTCATAGCATTTAATGTATTCATTGCTATCGGCACGTTATGAGGATTTCAAGTAATATAACAGAAAGTGTTTCTGAATAGAATCACCTACTCAACCTTTAACTCGCCAACATCGCACACCCTGCGATGTGATGACTGCGCTAATATGAATGTCGAAGCTGAAACTACCAGCTCTGGTGACGACACTATCAGTTATGTTTAGGTATGCACAGTACTTAGGGACGATGATGCTCTTTTTAAATGAATAGATTTGATCTGATATGGTCCTCTGCTGACTAACTCCATCCTTTCCACCTCAGACAGGGCTCAGGGGATTTATAGGTGCTGCATGATCGACTCACTTGCTTTAGGATTATGTTCCAGTTGATGGGCTGTCTGGAAGTTGTAAAGTAGCAGCAGTATGGTGTGGTGTGCTTGTTGTTCCTTCACCCTCCAGCATATCCAAGCATACATACACATATAGTTATCATTTACTAAATATACACAGTGATTTATAGATTACCACAGATTAGGGAATAAACAAGAGTGAAAAAAGGTAAAGAATCTGCGTTTAAAATATTTTTTTGATGGGATTAAGTTATTCTAGGTTTGTTGTGTATCAACTTGAATTAGATGGTTGCAGTCTAATATTAATTATGTGTCTGGCCATATTGACATACAGGCTGAATTGCAGTCTGTGTATCACTGGACGTAGCTGGAGAGCTGGAAGTTGTGGTGCTGGATGTTTCTTGACCTGCAGCTGTATTCAAACATACTACACATTACACCACTGCATTAAGTCCTTTGTTTCATTCTGCTTCATATAAAGTATCACTGCAGAAAAAAACTTAATTTAATTTGACTATAATTAGAGCCCTGAATACTGGATAAGCGGTAGAAAATGGATGGATGGATGGACTATAAGACTATATTTATTTGTTATAAGGTGTGACATACAACCATAATGACAATTATAGCAGTGTATTATCAATTACACAGAGACCACAAATAATTGGCTGAACTTCCATTCTTCAGAGTGGTGTATTTCATTCTGAAATCATTTGAGCTAATGTCAACTCAACTGAGAGAGCATCAAACGGTAGCCTACCCATCATCCACCACATTCAGCAGTTCATTCCACATCATGTTGTCAACTTGTGACAGTTCAAGGGGCACAATATGTTTATTGTTGTTTGAAGCATATCTTTTGTTGACAATGTTGTTACTGTAACCATAATTAATGCAGTAATACTAGTTGCATATTTCACTTTATTGCAGCCGACAGTGCTACCCACTACACCACGGTGCAGCCCCCCAATACACATTCTAAAATACATTTAAAAATAAATAAATAAAAAGGAAACACCACAAGAGGGCGCCCCCTGACATTCTGCACCCCAGGCGACGCCTGATTAAACCATTTGTGTTTGATATATAAAATGAATGGTACTCAGGTGTTGGAATGCCATTGCCAAAACATGCACTAAAAATTCAATGATACTTATCCTCCTGGGAGTGTGACCTCAGATGCATCACAATCCAGCAGCATTCTGCTTTGCTTTGTGAACGGCAAAATGCATCCACGGAACAACCTCCACCTCATATGGTTTAATTGAAGAGTCTATTAAAATTGCATGGATCTTTGCAAGGACAAATAACCCTTTTTTCTTCTGAAGCACTGTCGGTAAACATCTCTTTTTTTAAGCTACAGATGTATGCAGTACTTGATAACAAAAATGCATTTGTAAAGCAAATAAAAGCAGCAGAGTTGTCCGTAGAGAATTGTAGTAGATGGAAGCACAAATGTGACTGATGGCTTAAGACGATTTGTCTGGAGAAAATGTGTGTTGCATGCAGTCATTCCTTGACAAAACCTTGAGGTGACGTTATTGTGGATACACCTCTTTATTGAGAGAAAAGCTTGTTGGGTCAAGTCCTGCAAGTGTATCCACAGATGGCATCTCCAACATCTCAAAACCAGAGAACATGATAAAAACAGAAATCTCTCCTTCCAAAACATAGAAATATTAATGTAATTTAGTTTTGTGGTGCAGTTGAATTATTTTGATTTGAACCAAAGACAGTAGGTGACTTGGTGCATTGGGATCACTAAAATTTGGATGTTCTGAATTTCATTATTTGGGCCTTGAATACATGTCTGAGCCACTGTTAACTTAGTATTCTAAGCTTTATATAGAGCTTGCACAAAAGTGCAGGAAAGGTTTGAGGTTCAGAGAGGAGGAAGAGAGAAGAGACAATGAAGAATGTCGACATAGGACAAGGACATAAGGTGGGCTATTTTGTTAAAAGATAGCTTCATGGTTATAATAACTTCTATTGCATTCTACAGGCACACAATTTATGTCTTTATTGAAGCAGATTGTTCTGTGATCATATGAAGACATTCACCTTCCGAGTCGCCTCTTTTTATTGATGCTCTAAAGTTTCCTGAATCCATCCAAAAAGTTTAATCTGGCTAAAGTTAATATCGATTTCCATTAATTTGTTAGTGATGAGACAAGACATAAAAGTGTACAGATATCAATCCTGATATAGAATAATAATTTTTGTAAAAAAAAAATCCATCTACTTCTGATTGACTTTATTTGGGAAGGAACAACCCATTGATGGCCAGATAGTTACGCTTCAAAGGTTTCAGTTTTTAACAAACAGACTGTGTCTGTCTGAACCGAGCATTCCCTTCCTGTATCTTTTACAGTTTTTTACTTATTTCTTTCATCTAACATCTATCACAGGACTTGCATCAGCAGGGATTTTGCTCTTCTACCTACTTGGATGATCAAAAAGCATCACAACACCAGCGTGGTACCCACTGGTGATAGGACCCAGTGTGACGAGGGAAGACCAGTATGATTTGGCCACTATCGACTGTATACAAGATGCTTGGGCTGATTTGGTGAGGATGTTGCTCCAAATTCTTCTCCACCTGAACGGAATTCATGAGGCCTATTACATGGTAATGTTGAAGACATTTCAGTTCAAATCGATGCTAATTTCTCACAAAGCTAGCAATGTTGATTAGATTGTGTTGTGAGGGGCTTCGGTTCTGTTGTCTTGACGAACCCCTCATTTATGCTGATGTCACGTTTTATTAACTTAACATTTACTGTGTCATAGCAGGTGCAATAATAACATTAAAAATGATTGCATTCTATTTCGGTGAGCTGTTTTCGGGGTCCTGGTATTTGGCAAGCTGGCTCACTGCCACTTCTTACTGTGACGCAGAAATGGAACGGAGCCATCGTTCGCCAAATTTGTTTCACCTGTGCTTTTCCTGTTATAAAAAGTCAAAATGTCTGTTGTCAGAAAGGTCTATTCAAACCTATAGTCATTTCTAAAGTTGGCCATTGTGATGGCTTCTCGCTCCTTTGTCTTCCTCCAGAGTCCTTGGAGTCAACACCGCTGAAAGAATCAAGCTGGATGAGTAAAGGTCATGAAATCGCAACGACTTTGTACGGCATTGTCCGGGTGCATGTTATAATGTCCACCCATGCCAAGTCTTCTCTGTGCTGTAAGGTGCATTGCCTGATGTGCTTGTAGGGACAATTTACCAAACATTTGACAAACTTCATGCTGCACTGACATGTGGGCAGCTTTGTCTAATTGTGAGTCATTACATATGACTGCTCATCACGGATTGTTTCCAAATGGCTAGAACTCAAAAGGGGATTTCGATATGTATTAGTGTTCCTAATATTAGTGTGAGTGCTGTATTGTCTGAATTCTCAGTGTATTCACAAGGCAAGGAGACATAGAAGGTAAAAAATACAAAGTGAAGGCTGTAATCAAGCCTGTCCTTTTTTTTGCCACAATGCAGAGAAAATCACTGGATGTAATTTTAGACCACCCTGAATTGCTTTTTTTCTTCTTGCACAAAACAAATTCTCACTCAAATACAATTAATATACACTGATGGCTATAGGGCTGCCAATAACACTGTGCAGTGCTAAATGGAGATGAGCACAGTGAGTCTACATAATAGATGTACTAAACAGGCAGTTTGTCTGTAATGGCCTCAATAAATAGCCACATCGCCATCTAGTGACACTGAAAGGAAACACGCTTGAAAGCTGGCTGTTGAAGTTACATTAGCAGCTGCTGTAGTGCAGGATAGTGCTGACCTTGTGTGTGTCATTGGGGATACAAACATCCATTCAGGTATTCTACACACAGACATGGTGTACAAACAAATACACATATCACACACACATGCACGCACGCACACACACACACACACACACACACACACACACACAGATAGAGAGAGAGTTCACATTCCATGAAAGATGTCTGTGCACAAACAAAAGGAATGCAGTGTTTGTCCATAAAACATACTGAGACGAATACTCAATGGTTCCTCCAGATTCATGTAACAAAATGAAAAAAAAAAAAAAAAAATGCATCAAATCAAACAAAAACCAAGTGCTTTAAATAAATGTCCTTCTGGTATCTTGCATTGTCACATAAAGTAAATTAACTGAAATGAACTTATTTTTATTATTTATTTATTTATTATTATTATCCACCTCTCTTCATTTATGAGGATATCCATAAGATGGCGCATAAGATGGAAGGTGCTCAGGCCTTCCATCTTATGCCTTGTGCTCGCAGGACTCCCTGCTCTTTACTGTCTGTACCAAGGCTACGTATAGAGACTGGTAAAATAACTCCATTTCATCTGAGTGAACTAGTGACCTTAAATGCTTTAAAACATAACGACATAGAGATTTCCTCATGAGTGAGAATGGCCAAGTGCTTGGTTTTATCAATTTTTTTTACTGAATAGTTTAACAAGGAAATGGTGTGCTTGTAATAATCTATCCCTCACGTTCCCTTATTTATTGCCTTTGGGTAAATGTTAGTTCAGGACAAGATTGTGTTGCCATTTTGTCCAAGATTCCCTCGAATAATTAACTGCAGTGTCAAGAGACCTTCCTGGTTAAATAAAGGTCACATAAAATAGCCTAAATAAATAAAGGGCACAATAATAAAGCTGCCATCATTGCACTGACAAGACAGTCATTCAGTTGATAATGATTTGCACGTCTCAAACAAATGTTCACACTGCCCAGGAGGCCTGCGTTAACCATTTCCTGTGTTGTAGTTTCAGAATCAAACACAAAACACACACACACACACACACACACACACACACGCTAACAGGGGGCTGTAGAGGGTGACCAAGCAGTTGACATTTGACAAGTGGATGGAAACAGTTGTGGTTTCTGCAGGGCCCAGCCCCCCCCCCCCCCCCCCCCCCCTTGATGCTGCAGAGGGGCTTGAGCTGAGAACAGCAAAGCTGAAAATCCCCTGGATAACATCTGCACCAACTAGCATAGCAACAGTATTGTGAAAATAAATACACACACAGAGACTTGCAGAAACACACAGCCAGATCCAACGCACACACCGCAGCGCTGAAAAATATAAGCAGTTTTGAAAAGCTTCCTTTCCAGCTTGCTTTGCATTTCAGTTGACTTAATTTTTTAGCCCACTTTAGTTCATTTTAATCAGCATCATTTACTAAGTCTCCAGGCGCCGCTCTGTCACACACCATTTCTGTTTAGAGAACCACCCTCCTTGGACTGCAGTTCAAGTCTCATTTTTCAGAAATGTAGTCTGCATGATGATACTTAAAAAGCTTACTGTAAGTTAAGGAACAGACAGAATTTCAGATATGACCCCATTTTATTTTAGCCTTAAAAAATGCTGTGAGTTTGATGCCAATAGTGTGATCATATCGGGGCTTTACTGGGAACATCCTTAGCATTATAGTAACATGTTGGGTATAATTTATTTTGGTCTACTTTTATTGAAATGATTAAAAAAAAAAATAAGACACATCAGTTATGTGAGCAGACAATGCAGGGAGGAAATTAGAGAGGAAATAGGAAGCAATATCCTTATTTATTCATAATCCTTCATTGCAGCGAGACCAGGTGTAAACAAAGGGATTAGTCCAAAGCAGTGGTCTTGGCAGCTGTGGTATTTCAGGTTCATGAAAGATCTCTATGACATTACTTTGGTATGTTTTCTTGTCTATAAAATAATATTGATACAACTGCAACCTATTGACTGTGTGGGTCCATATAGCCAGCTGCCTATTGTGTTAACACAGAGCCTCATTAAAGGCATTTGTGTCTGGAGGGTGGCCAATAGCAGTTTTGTGAGGCCTTAAATGTTTGGTCAGCGGGCGTATTTGAATCAAAGCCACTAGATCAAAGTGGACTCTACGGACTTCTGGTTCAGAATGTCACAAGCAAGACAAATGTGAGGGAGGCTCCTAGAAACAGCCTTCAATTTGTTAAATGTTTCATAATTACTGGACCAGAACCCCAATTCAACTGCAAAGCGGAAAGGAAAGATAGAAAAAAGAAAAAAAGGCAGAAGTGAAGGGGCCGTGCTAACCCTGCAAGAAACTATGAGTCCTGTGATGACATACTGCCATGGAGATTGACAAACTTTGTGCTGGTCTGACTTCACTGTTGAAAGAAGCACTCGAGAGTGCACTTTGGCCAATCTCAGCATCTTTGGATAAGATTCGATCCACCACTGACTCTCAGGGCCAAATATTAAATGGGGTCGAGCACACACTATCGGAACACAATGACAGAATTGTGGCACTGCAAGCAAGATGCGCTGCTCTCAAGACGGAGAACACCGTGATTAAAGCTAACATCGATGACCTTGATAAAAGGGCTTGCTCAAAATCATCAGCATTCCTGAAAAAATGTCAACACGGTGAAATTCATATCTGAAGTGTCGTAGTAGTGTTTAGAAGAGTAGACTATGAATGACACAATGGGAGAGTTATGGATTTAGAATTGATTCAATAAAAAAAAAATGTTTCATCAAGTTTGAGACCTTTGTCTGTAAAGTAGGAATCCATGATCAAAGCACAACACATATTGTACATGGTGCACCTTTACTGGCTCTATGAAAAGATTTTTGTGAAATAAGTAAATAATGTGTCATTTATTATTTATACATTTGAGGAAAATGTAATTTCCACATGGTTTATGTTAACTGGCAATGTGTTTCATCACACAATACAGGTGTTTGAGTCATATGTCGTTTTAGTTTAGTCCACAAAAATTCTTGGGTAATGGGAACAGAATGATAATGGTTTTGGTTACATTATTTTTTTAAAGGCATTATTTACCATTTCTGTGAAATTACAGTTTCTTACATTCCTATGTTTATGATTTCATTTCAAGATAAGTATACCTACCAATCATACAACAGAGTGGCACCATCTCAAACTGTTTCTCAAATTCAACAATGACTTGGACCTATAAAAGAAAGTCTGGTTGTATCTTCAAACTGTGTCCCGTCTCTGACTGAGAACATAGCAAATCATATTTTAAGATGATGGGATGCAACAATTAGATTTCAGGTTAGACCCAGGCCAGTACCTGGACACCTCTGGTTTAATCTGTACATTTCAACTTCAACTTCTGAATGGAAGTAAAAGCCTCTACTGAACCTTTGTCATTGTAAATCTCAAATGGAAAAAAATGATTTGGTCCTTCTAGAGAAGGGATTATTATGTCTTCAAAATTCATTTCAAAGGTGGAGTTTAAAACAAGAATTTATCATTTCTGAAGATCCTTGCTTAGCTTTAAAAAGGAGTAATCAGCTCTAGTCTCTGAGGCGAAAGTGTCAAACTATGGTAAGAGGCTGGAAACAAGTTATAAGATGCTCTGTTGTAAATTAGTATAAAAATACATGTTCTTGCCACAGCAGATGGAAATAAATGTACCTTCATCAGCTCTCTTTCAGACACCATACCTCTGAGTCACACTGAACCTTAAATGTGGTGAGTATTTCCTGTAAAACAACAGAGCATCAAAGGCTGCACAGTATCAAAGCGTGAAGCGTGGAAATGCACACAGGCACCTGTAGACAGCTAAAATTATATCACCCGCTGCATTAGACCATGTTCCTGCCCCAGCGAAAAGACAAGCACATTTGGTGGTTTCTGAAACCAAGCTTTAAACACATCCTACCATCTTCTCATGAGTCCACTGAGGCGATATGTGCACTCGGAAACTGTGAAAGTGTCGACAAATATACCTCTCACGCTACTGTGTTTAGCTACGACATCAGATCTCCAAAATAACAACTTCAACTTGATCATTTGTAGGGACGTTTTTTCTATAGAAGAGGTTGCGTTTAAGTTTGGCTGATCAAAACATTTTGGTCATGTGCAGAACGCCAGATTCCATGACATTAGAGGTGCACCAGTCTCTGGTTTATCCACATAGTTTGGTTTAGTCTCTGTACTTATGTGAGGTTCTATGGTCGAGCTCTGGGAGACCAAAGACTGCTGTAATATATTTTGTCTCCATTTCTGATTCAGTGATGACAGGATGAGAATCTAAACACTGATAGGCTTTTGCGTAACAAAACTCTATCAACTCGCACAAGTAAAATATTTGCCTCATTCTCATGGCATCTCGGCATGGTCGCTAAGAATAGCTAGGTGGCTAATGCTACTTCCGCCTCTCTTTTCTCTCTCATTCTGTTAGTAATGTTAGTACTGTGAGCTTTGGGCAACAAGTTGCATATTTTCCAGTTGGTAACGTACTGTTATATTTTAACTAGGGCCGTCAAACTATTAAACATTTTAATCAGATTAATCAGAGGGTAGCAGTGGATTCCTCACGATTAATCACCATTCGTAATTATACCCGAAAAATTCCCATTTTCTCTGTATATGTTTGTAGGGATTGAAAGAAGACAGAACGCTCTATGTTCTGTCCTCAGAATTACATTCAGGTTCCTTATGCAAATGATTTAATAAATATGATGTAGTTAAAATTGAAAGAAGAACACACAGTAATATTTACATGTCGAGGACTTTTATTTTGAAGGGTGATAGTAGTCGCGATGTCGGTCACTCGGTGAATCTTCTCTTCTCTTCTCACGCTCACGAAAGCAATGGCTGTAAGTTCTAAATGCAGTACCTTTTGTATGAATGAAACGAATATCTGAGTTTCACTCTTGGTATATTATAAAGGAAATAAAGGGAGCAAGACGCTCGGATCCTGGCTCAAGTGTAGCAGTGTTATATCTGAGTTTGGCTTGCTGTTAAACTGCAATAACGCACCGGAAGTGCCTAACGTGCAGGGAGAACAGTATACTCTAAAAATAGGGATGCACTGATACTAGGGGTGTCAATCTTTGGCTTCACAGCGATTCGATTCGATTAACGATACAGTAGTTGGCGATTCGATTCAAGGACGATTTTTTTTTGTAACGATTCGATTAGATTCCATTCTGTAAACCACGATTCGATTCAGTAACTTGTAACCAAAATTCTATATCCATTAAATAAACATGCAATAATGCGAGTGAGACTATCTGTATTCTTCTGAAAGGTGAAAAAAATAACATATTTATTCTATAAAAAAGTAAACCTGCATAATATTTTATGCTGAATACAAAAATGTAATTAAAATATCCATCCATCCATCCATCCATCCATTGTCTACCGCTTATCCTATATTCAGGGTCACGGGGTAATTAAAATATGCTCGGTTATTTTTAACATTTTCAGTAGACAACATGCTGGCAGGGGAGAGAGTGTCTTAAACATATTAAAACATTAATCATAAGTAAGAATCACGATTAATCCGATTAAATGCATTTATATCGATTATTGTTGAAGCCAAAATTATTCCTTCTAATTATTTATTTTAGCAGATCGATTTAGTAAAATCTATAGGACTGACAATCCATTCAATTAATGGAATGAATCGTTACACCTCTAACTGATACCACTGTTTTTCAGACCAAGTACAAATACTTAAATTTCAGTACTTTCGATAACAAGTACTGATATGAGTATTTAATAATACCATTACAGCTCTAACAGTGACTTTGAAAACATTCAACTTTGTGTTTTCCTGATACAAACAGAGCAGAGTAGAAATATTAAATATAAAAAAGCTAAGAGACTCAGAGGAGCAGCTTGTCACTAAAAAGAGAATAGCTCTGGTCCACCTTAAGTGTTCCTGAGCCAAAAATGTTGCTAACTTCAGGGCTAACCTCATTCCCCTTTACTATATCACCTGGATGATAGTTTAGATAACAGGAAGTGAAGGCTCTGGATGGGCGAGTACCTATGTTCCCCGGGTCCTATGTTCCCCGCTTTGTATGTGACCGGGGAACATACTTGACCCTTTTCCAAAAAAAGGGTCCTATGTTCCCAGGTCTGTTATTTTTTCCGCCATCAGCGCCAAATTCCACGGCAAATAGGCTTATGTAGCCTACAGGCCGTTTGATGCGCATATCCAAATAGGCCTAGATGAGGAGATTCGGCTGTAAATTGGCTTTTGTTTTTGTCATATTTGGACAGTTTAAATAAACTAAACTAAATATATGTATTGCGACCAGGACCCTTTTTCGGAAAAACGAGGAACATAGGACCCGGGGAACATAGGGACAAACTCGCTTCCAATCGGGAAACAACAGCATTAACCTCAGAGCTAACAAGCAGTGACATTTGCCGCGTTTCCCAGATTCGTTAAGAAGCTCTTAAGTGCTAAGATCGTCTTTGGAGCGCTCTTAAGAACGCTGTGAAAGAAGGATGTGTTTCCTAGAGTCGCTCTTAGCCTAAGAAGATCTTTCACTAAGAAGGAAACGTAAGATCGAGTTGACCCACTCTTAACAGCCTTCTTAGCGAGGAAATGCTCAATGATCAAGCCGCGTCAGGGAAATTTATATTCTCCACTTTCCGAAATAATAAACAAACAATGCTCAATGTTGTAATGCGCTAAAAAAAAACTAAAAAACATTTTCATTGAATTACACGTTTAAGTTTTCCACACACATCTGCATATATGAGTTTATAGTACTACACATAAAAACACATCAACAACCCCCACAAGCATTTCACAGATATCAAGGAAACAGATGTAATTGAACTCAGCTGAACCTCATCCAGAGAGGCTCCACCTGCTACTCTATATAAAGGCGTTGCCAAAGTCCGCGTGTGTGAGAAACCAACGAACCAACAGCGTCGCCGTGCGCGAAGCCAGACAGTTTATATAAATGCTTCCGTGCGTCAGCACTTCTCGCCACTGGACGTGCTGTCAGTCCGGGCTGTCCAGGCAAAGTACCGGCTGCCCCGTGCGGAGATCCAACGGCTGATCACTCTGGTGTCTCCACACATCCAGAGAGCAACCCGCTGCAACTTTGCCCTCAGCCCGGAGGTGCAACTCCTGGCTGCGCTGCTTTTTTTACGCAGTGGGGAGCTGGAGGTGGTGGGGGGATGGCACCGGCCTCAGCGAGGCATCGGTGTCATGGAGTGTGGCAGCTGTGACACCGATTCTCCTGCGCCATGCCCGGACCCACATAAAGATGCCCACCACACAGGACAAGGTCCGCCAGGTCCACCAAGGGTTCCACGCAGTGGCTGGGATCCCCCGGGTGATCGGTGTGGAGGACGGCACCCTCATTCCTTTCTCACATGTGTGTGCCTATATCCACGGGGGTGTATATGCGCTAATGGGCTTGATTACTGCTTGGATACACCTGTTGGCACACACACACACACACACACAAAACATGGGTAGCCTAATTGCACCTGTGTGGGGGGAACACGGGGCGCTGTGTGTGACTTGTGCGCTGATAAAGAGGTGGGTGATCGATTTTCCTGGCGTCGATTGATTCAGTTTCAGCACCACCGCGGTGGACAGCTCCCACTAAGAGCTACGAAAGAAGCTTCTTTGGCTTGATCTTAAGGTTCTCCTAAAGGCGGGTCCACACCGCACCGACTGCCCGACTCGTGAAGTCGGGCTACTTAACATGGCCGATTCGAACAACGACATGGGCGGTTCACACCAACGGAACTACAGCCGACGCCATACGTTCCGCGCTTGCGCGAGATGTAATGTCTCCAAAACAACAGGCGGCGCTAATCTGTATTGTGCACCAAAAAACACGAAAACCGGAAGTAGGCGGTCCTCTCTAGACCACCTTCTTCGATTCTACTGGTTATCTGGTATGTTTAACATCGTCACTTCCGGGCTTCACTGATTCGCTAGTCAAGCTGCTAGCCTCCACCAATCAGAATGGTAAAAGAGTCACCGACTCGCTTGGCGGATTACACATTTGAATCGGCTGAAATGAACGCCGACGTGGGCCGATTCGAGCGACCACACCAAGCAGACTCATGTCACGGACGTCACCGACTTTCGGTCCGGTGTGGACTCGCCTTAAGAAGGCAGTAAAGAACGCGTCTGGGAAACACCCGTATCTTAACGCTCCTTCTTCGCTGAACCCTTCTTAAGAGCCTTCTTAAAGTGATTAAGAATGATTGAATCTGGGAAACGCAGCCATTGACTTGACCGACGTACCCGGGTCACCGCTGGTCAAATTATGTTTTTTGTTCTTGTCACACAGTCGACAGGTATTTATAAGGTTTTATGCAATGTTTTCTTTTGTGGGGAATCAGCAATGTTGATGACAGGGCTCGATGTTCTATCGAAACAAGTTACCGTCCACTATTTTGCTGCTGCACCACAGCAGCTCCTGAAGCTTAGCACCGCCCAAGACCATTGTGATTGGTTGAAAGAAATACAAACAAGCCAGAGCATTTTTCCCTGATCCCAGAGATGCGATATACTGTAGCCAGACCCTTCTACTGTGGAAAAGGGGAAGGCAGAGCGAGAGTACCTTGATGACAACAAGACACAGGAAGTTTGCTTGTGAGTAGTTGTAGCATTTATTTACCAGCAAATAAACTGTAGTTTAGTGTATGTACACTCACAGCTGTAACGCCGTCACTCTCTCTCTCGCTCTCTCCCTCTAGCTCTCTCACACCTCCTTGTGTGGCTGCTCAGACTGTGCCTGTGCACAAAGGTCCTCAGGAATTGAGATATTCAATACCTCTTCCGTAAATGGTGCCAATCCGTAAAAACTTTGTCAAAGACGATGTCCATCATCTCATCAACATACCCTGTGCAATATTTAGCAAATAAAGATTTGTTTTAGACTCATATATCTCTGACAACACAAGGACCGAAAGTTGTTCAAACATTTTGTTCCATTTATTCAATGTGCCAGGTTGATGTTTGCATTAACTGTGTTTGTGAATTTAAAGTGGAAAAAATTGAAGTGCAATATTACATAAAAACTGAAAATAACATTGGTAGATGGTGGATGGTATTATTAAATACTCATATCAGTACTTGTTATCGAAAGTACTGAAATTTAAGTATTTGTACTTGGTCTGAAAAACAGTGGTATCAGTTAGAGGTGTAACGATTCATTCCATTAATCGATGAATCGCTTGTCAGTCCTATAGATTCTACTAAATCGATCTGCTAAAATAAATAAATAGAATTAATCGTTTTGGCTTCAACAATAATCGATATAAATGCATTTAATCGGATTAATCGTGATTCTTACTTATGATTAATGTTTTAATATGTTTAAGACACTCTCTTCCCTGCCAGCATGTTGTCTACTGAAAATAAATAACCAAGCATATTTTAATTACATTTTTGTATTCAGCATAAAATATTATGCAGGTTTACTTTTTTGTAGAATAAATATGTTATTTTTTTCACCTTTCAGAAGAATACAGATAGTCTCACTCGCATTATTGCATGTTTATTTAATGGATATTGAATTTTGGTTACAAGTTACTGAATCGAATCGTGGTTTACAGAATGGAATCTAATCGAATCGTTACAAAAAAGAAATCGTCCTTGAATCGAATCGCCAACTACTGTATCGTTAATCGAATCGAAACGCTGTGAAGCCAAAGATTCACACCCCTATGAGAATCATAACACTTCGATTGACATCAGCGTAAATCAATACACACTGCACACGTTCCCGTATATTGATCATGTTACATTACAGGTTTGAAATGTTTTTAATGTTGGAAAAGCCTCTCACAGTACTACATAATGTTAACGTTACTCCAACATTGATCTGTCAAGGCTGGATCACTGCGCAAAACATGCTAATGCTAAGTTTATCAAGCAATTATCCAAGATAAACAGTGAAACAACATAAAAGTGGCAAAACACAATACAGTTTCAATGTCTGTGGTTGAGTCATGGATAGTTAGCCTCAACCTTCCAAAGGTTAGAGGCAAATCCAGATTTGTAGTGACAAGGCTGTCTTCAGTGAAATGAATGATTTGCACACAAACATTTCTGTGCACATTTCAATAGCCATGACAATGGTGAGGTGGATTCAGCTATTCTGTTGGTGGGGATACCTAACTGGAGGGGGGTTTGGTGCTCCACAAGCAAACCCATATATGATCACATTTGGGGCCCTAGTTCTGATCCAAAATGGGAGCTACCGCTGGGGTGTCGTGAGCTTGGTCTTATTGTACTGTTATTGAGTAGAGATGGGAGAATCCACTCATATCACCTGGATCCTTTAACTGATCCGGGTGAGTCGAGTCTCCATTCACCCGGTCACTTTCTGCTAACGCCAGTCAAAATATATTAATTCAAACGATTGATCTTTAAAACCTGTAAAATCACATTTTAACATTACTTCGTCCATCAGTTTATCCGAGGATTGGCTGCTAGAAGTTAACACGGACAAGTGAAGGTAGTTCAATGACTTCCGCGGAGTTAAACTTCGGCCATAGCTCGAAGCAGCGGAGGTTTTGTTACTGTGTATCACTCCACCATCACTCGGAAGAGCGACAGACTTGCTGCATGGATCACTCGCTGATTCACCCGACCAGACCGGAAGAGAGGCTACCTCGCTGCATCACAGTGAAAGTTCCGCCATGAAGACAGACCTTACTCACGTAGCCTGACAGATTGAGTGAACGTGCTACCTTAAAACTTAATCAATCAATCAATCAACTTTATTTGTATGGCACTTTTCATAAATAAAGTAGCACAAAGTGCCTTACAGAAAATAAAAGAAAGACAAAAATGAGGAACAAGGAAACACCATAAAAACCAAGACGTCCCACCCCCACAAATATACACACAGAGATACACCAAGACATACACACTCACACACATACGTAGTCATACTCACAGACATTCACACCCACACAACCACACACATACACTAGCTATTGTTGAGGAGACATGGCTGGGCACCGAGACCTGAGGTGAGGAAGAAGCTACCTTTGGGGGGGCCGCGCACACCTAGAGGAGACATGGTCCATGACTGCAGGGGGCGCCGCCACAGGGACCACCCCAGCCTAGGCAGACAGGAGGCTCCACACCACGGTGTAGAGCTCTCCAACCACCCGGGCCAGGGCTGTCCACAGGACAGCGCCCCCAACGGTGGACCAGAAACAACTCCCGGTGTAGTAGGCCCCCAGGAGGAAAACACTGGAAAACCGAGGGGCTAAAACGGTAAAATAAGATAAAAGGTAGAAGCTTCTTAAACCACTGATATTTAAGGAGCGGATTACACTTCAACAGCATAAATCATCCTTAAAAAAGCCCAGAGCTGCACATTGTGGCATAGACTGTTGCCACCCAGTTTCCACAGCTCAAGTTAAAGTGTAAGTTTGGCGGAAATTGAAAATAAAGCTATTTTCTGAATGAAAATACATCAACTAAGCCGTGGAGGAAGTAATTTTCGCTTATCACGCAGTTCAGAGCTAGCACGGGCGGGAGCTAGAGTCCAAAATCGCAAACAGTGGGTTAGCATGGGGCCTACAGCCACACGCTTTCAAAATCGCATTTTTAAACCACTAACATTGCTCAAAAACAGCGCCAAACCTCGTCAGCAGCTTGCTCTGGGTGTCTACACATAAAACGAAGCACCAATAACTCAGTTCATGAACCCGAAGTTTATAACAGAAGACAGTTAAGAACACTCACCAATTCTACCCCTGCCAGCTCCTCGCGAAGGATAGTCCGTAAGTGTCGATTACCGAACGCGTGACATGTATGTGCTTCAGATAAGGCTGCTGTCTTGAACTGATTGGAAGTGTATACAAACTATCCCGGCGTTTTTACCCACCGTTATTAACTTATATTTGGCCAAACTGCCACTAATTTAAAAGTATACTCGTTTTATTCTGGGCGAAATCTTCAGTGGTCTCCCTCGTTTTGCATTGCGTTCGGAGGTTTGGCGCTGTTTTTGAGCAATGTTAGTGGTTTAAAAATGCGATTTTAAAAGCGTGTGGCTGTAGGCCCCATGCTAACCCACTGTTTGCGATTTTGGACTCTAGCTCCCGCCCGTGCTAGCTCTGAACTGCGTGTTGAGCGAAAATTACTTCCTCCACGGCTTAGTTGATGTATTTTCATTCAGAAAATAGCTTTATTTTCAATTTCCGGCGAACTTACACTTTAACACTACGACACAGGCTGATCGTAAAGTTCCTTCAATTGTATACCATTTCAAGGACATACGGCATTATTCATTCCATTACAGTTCCATCTTCCTGCATGCTGCTCGCTCTCTTCCACCACACGGCTTCTACTGTGGAGCTGTCGGATCTTTAATCCTTCAGTCAATCCCCCAGTTCACTTGTAGCTGCATCAATCAGCTGATGCTGCTCCCGTAAACTGCCTCCACACACCTCTGTCTCTCCTGCAGCCAGATGCTGTACCACATCCACCTCCACTCACATATTCACATCAACAGAAAACAACTGCAGAAGAAAAGGTTCTACATGAAATCTTGTCAGATTTGGGAGCTTCTACACTCTGTGCACTGTACAAACATTTTATCCGATACTGTTGTCTCATTAGAGGATTTTCTACTATTGTATCAGAATCTTCAAGTCTACAACAACCCTGAGCATACTGTACGTCCTAAACAGGCACTACTGCAAGTATTACCAAGCCTAAATTGACCATGTAAATAAAAAAACTAGGGCCAGGACTCGATTAAAAAAAAAAATCTAATTAATTAGAGGCTTTGTAATTAATTAATCGAAATGAATCTTTTGATTGCTGATTGATTGATTTTGATCGCATATAAATTTGACCTGAGAACAGTGAGAAGTAATTTGGATTTTTAGTATACCATTGAATAATGACAATGCATAAGCTTAAGCAACAAAATATTGTTTATTTTTGTTCAACCAAGTCCCACAGACCAGTGCAATTTTTACCATTAAGTGTAGTGTAATGGCTGGTGGAGTGTGGGTTGGGTGTGGGTCCTTGTACTCGGAGTCGGGCTAGCGTCCACGCTAGCATCCACGCTAGCTGCTATATGTTTTGCATTGAGGTGATACCAACCAAAGCGGTCTCATCAGCGTCTTACATTTACATTTAGGTCATTTAACAGATGCTTTTGTCCAAAGCGACTTACAATAGTACATTTGTCAAAAGAAGGAAACAAAGAAACCACAACGTATCATTGCCGATAAAGTAAGAGCTAAAAATAGAACAAGTGTTAGGTCCTAATCTGAGTAAAGTAGTACCTTAAGAGCAACAGTGCTATGATCAGAGTGCTATGGGTAAGGTTTTTTTTTGGGGAGGGGGTGTTAGTGGGTCATGCTGTGTAGAGTCAAGGTGAATTTGAACAGGTGGGTCTTGAGCTGTTTCGGAAGATGGCAAATGACTCTCCTGTCCTGACATTGGTCGGGAGTTCGTTCCACCACTGAGGCGCCGGAACAGAGGAGAGTCTGGACTTTGCTTAGCGACATTTGTTTGATTTCAGCGATGGTGGTACCAGCCGGCCAGCTGAAGTAGAGGAGCAAAGTGCTTGCTTCGGGGCGTGAGGTTTGACCAGTGTTTGAAGGTAGATGGATGCCGTTCCATTGATGGCCCTGAAGGCTAGTGCCATTGTCTTGAATTGGATGCGTGCTGCAACAGGGAGCCAGTGGAGGTCACGGAGGAGGGGGGTCACATGGGAGAATTTGGGTAGATTGAAGAAAAGGCGTGCTGCAGCGTTCTGGATACCGTGCAATGGTTTAGTCGCAGAGGCCTGGAGTCTGGCCAGGAGAGAGTTGCAGTAGTCAAGGCGGGAGATGACCAGTGCTTGGACCAGGAGTTGCGTTGCATCCTTTGTGAGGAAGTTCCGAATCCTGCGGATATTGTAGAGGGCAAATCTGCAGGATCGGGCCACAGCAGTGATGTTGGGGGTGCAGGATAGTTGGTCATCGAGGATTACACCCAGGTTCCTCGCAGATGATGAAGTCAATACTGTGATGCCCTCGACAGTGACCGACAGGTCCATGCGAGGGCAGTCTTTCCCTGGGATGAAGAGGAGTTCGGTTTTATTCAGGTTAAGTTTGAGGTGATGTGTAGTTGTCCAGACAGAGATGTCAGCCAGACAGTCCGAGATGCGAGTTGCAATGTGAGTGTCAGAGGTTGGGGGAAAAGAGAGGAACAGCTGAGTGTCATCTGCATAGCAATGGTAGGAGAATCCATGCGATGTAATTACAGAACCTAGTGATCTGGTGTATAGTGAGAACAGAAGCTGTCCTAATTAGGGGTGCAATGGTACAGGTGTCTCACGGTACGGTCCGTACCTCGGTTTTTGTGTCACGATTTCGGTACGGGTTCGGTACGGTTTCGATATGTGTTTTGTGCATAAAGAGACATTTCATTTCTCTCAAATGATTTATTTATTTTGCTTCTAAGAACAAGTTCCAAACAATTCCAGTGCTGAATAACATAATACTTCAAGTAAACAGTTAGTCAGCAAGCACAACACTTCAATAAACTCAAATAGTACTGTAGACTTGCCTTTGTTTCCTTGCCTACTACTATTACACCATAGCATAAAATATGTTATATAGCACACAAAATGTAAACAAAAAACACTGTTAAAGTACATTTTAGACTTTACTTCTAGTGGACACTAAGTAGTAGTATAAAAAGAGAGGTAAACAATTTCAAAAGAAAAAGTGCACTTAATCCATGACAAATTGGGGGAAACATAAATTCACAGAGATTCAGATACCTCGTGCTTTGCCCATTTTAAATGAACATAAGAGGCTACATTCAGGATGTAAAGTGCAATATCAATTTGCCAACATTGGCATGAGCTATTTATTCCTCTGCTATTGTGAAATTTTTTAATTATGACGTCGCTAAAATGTGTTCATCTGTTAATATAAATAAATATGGCAGCGTCACAACGAGGATCCTCTTCAGTAAGTACGCTGGTCTGACTCATCTGATTGATCTATGCTTGACCTCCACTGAATGTAACTGTATTTGACTAATTGATCAACATACAGTAGGAAAATATGAGCACATGAAACATTCTGTATGTTTACACTATGTGTGTCAACATGCCTATCTGGAGTGAAATAGTGTACATTAGTATGTTTGTGCAGAGTGAGTTTACTTTTTAAATCTGAGGTTCAAACAAAGCTAAGCGCGGCACATTTCACTTCATTCTTGAAAGATATGAAAAGGTGATAAACCAAAGACATTAAAATGAGAATAGATATTTCTTTCAAGCTAATTCTGAAATGGGGCCAAAGTTTGAAAAAAGTCCACCAACCAGACTGTCAGATCTACTGTATGTGTGACTTCCACTGAATGGCATTTTGTTGAGACCAGAGTTTAATGAAGCTGATTGCCACACCTTTGTTTTCTGATTCAGACTCTAGTGAGCCTCACCATGAGAATCCACGAGACAGTGGTGCATGTTGGATTCTGCTGTACTCTTTGTGTCCAGCTTTAGCTGTTCTTTCCTCCCTCGTCTCCTCTCTTCTGGTTTATCACCTCTGCATGAAAAATGGTAAGTACTGTATATCTCTTGTTTCAAGCTTAACGTTATGATGTCAGAAATATAACTCTTATATTGATGTGTTTGAGTTTGGGTGTACTGTGCTGTGGTAGGGGTTGTGTTAGATGTTCTCGTCCGTAATTTTCTGTTAAGTTAGTAAAAATTCTTTCATAATCCTTTATGATCCATCACTTTAATATTCCATGATAATGAGACATATACCTGATTAAAGGTGGAATCTATGATAGAAGATAGAATGTATTTCTATGGGCTGTGCCAAATGAGTCTTTAAAATAGATACAGCAGCTTCCTTTCTGTGCAGCAAGCAGCCGTGATACGGCAAAACTTTCTTTGAGCTCAATCAAAATGTTTTTTAAAGGCTGAATGCCAATAAATGTGGATTGAAGCAGAATATTTTGTTGGATAAAATGTTGCGAATTTTGGAAATTATTTCATCTATCTTCAATTGAGATGATGACTGTGCACCACAGCACCGGCACTCACAGTGTATATGTGTGTTTGTCTTTATTAATAATGAACAGAATAGACTTAGATTATTTATTCATAAACAATGGGGGAAAAAGTTGACTGCAAAAGCAAAATTACTTTTGACGAATGCCGAGCTAAATCAAAGGATACAAAAAACAGTGCAGCGCAGGCCTAAGATAAAAAAAAAAAAAAAATTCTGATTCATGTCGATCTTCATTTGAAAGATCTGTTATTCATTCAGAAAATCCTTATATTAATCTTTGAACAAATGCCATTTCTTGCATCCTCTGTGTAAGTCTCCCGTGGCCTGAGATCTGTTCACCTGAGAGATGGTGAAAGGAAACATGACTCCACTGAAAGCACCGTCAGGCCTGAAGGCAGACGTCTGCAGAATTTTAGGTTTAAAAAGTATGAGGACAGAGGAGGGCTGGACAAAAGCAAATCCATATGCTTGTTGTGGAACTATCACAAATCTCCCAAACCATTTAACCAGACCCAGAAACTCTACGAGCAAAGACGTCCGAGGCCAATCAAACCGCACTGGAGAAGACATTTGTAGTCAAGTCACTGTCACATTCTCCATTTGCCCAAATTATAACTGAGGCTGTAGAGTCGTTCATATGCAAGGATGTACGGCCGTACAGCATTGTTTAAAAAATTGCTTCCTGGGACATGATGATATACTGGAACCATGACTTAAGTCAAATTGCTTCCTGGGACATGATGATATACTGGAACCATGACTTAAGTCAAATTGCTTCCTGGGACATGATGATATACTGGAACCATGACTTAAGTCAAACTTGTAGGCACTATAGGCAATAGCTAAAACTCAGTAGGTTACATAACACAATAGAAAGAGATTCTTGGTGTATGAGTTGTGGTACCATCCAGGAGAGGTACGGCAATGATGCAACATAAGCTGGATGTCAAAGTCACATTTCTCAAACAATGTGCCTTTAATTGGTTTAACGGTGACAGTGCAGAATCAGCCAACATGCTAGTTTCAGAGCTGACCAAGGTGTCATGATCCCTGTTTAGTCCTAGTTTTATTTCCTGTTTTATTTTGTAATTTTGTCCCCTGTGTGATTCCCTGTCTTGTACTTCCTGTTCCTTGTTGTTTCCGCTGTCTTGACTCCCCCACCCTCTCGTGTTGATTACCCTACCTGCCCTAATGTGTTTCACCTGTCTCTCGTCAGCTCCCTGCCTCCATCCATCCATCCATTGTCTACCGCTTATCCTGTATTCAGGGTCACGGGGGGGCTGGAGCCGATCCCAGCTGTCATTGGGCGAAGGCAGGGTACACCCTGGACAGGTCGCCAGTCTATCACAGGGCCGACATGTAGAGACAAACAACCATTCACTCTCACATTCACACCTATGGGCAATTTAGAGTCACCAATTAACCTATCACCATCCTGCATGTCTTTGGACTGTGGGAGGAAGCTGGAGAACCCGGAGAGAACCCACGCTTACACGGGGAGAACATGCAAACTCCACACAGAAGGAACCCGGGCCGACCCGGGAATCGAACCCGAGACCCTCTTGCTGTGAGGCGAGAGTGCTACCCACTACACCACCGTGCAGCCCCTCCCTGCCTCCCTGTGTATATAGTCTGCGTGTTTCCCTTGTCTCACTGTCGCATCATTGTATTGTCACTCCCTGCATGCTGCACCACCCCGGTTATTTGGATTATTATTTGTGTTCCTGTGTCCTGCCTCCCAAGTCCCTTTGTGTTTTGTTTAATATCGTGAGTGTTTCTTTGACTGTCGTTTTTGCCCTTGTGGTTTTCCTTAGTTGATACGTTTTAGTTTTGTATTTAGTTTATATTAAAATAAATCCTTTTTTACTGCATTTGGGTCCTCACCTGCCTTTTCCGAGTCCGCTCCGTGACACAAGGGCCTGACGTGTACATTAGGTTTACATTTTATTTTAATTCAGTACTCAATACTAATCACGTAATTGCCTAAATGCCTTTGAACGCCCTCAGAGTTGAAGTCTGTTAAAATGTTTCTTTCATTGTTTAAAAAAAATATCAGTCAAAGAGGGAAAGTATTTGGTTAACGCGACCTCTCTGATGTAGTTACTTATTGATATCTGCAGCAAAAGAACCTCAAGCTGATCAGCAAAGACCTCAAACAAGACTGCATCAGGTAGGTGTAACAGTAAAATACATTGAAACATGGCAATAAATCAATACGCAATCAAAATGTTCTCAAACCTCAAATTGTAGGATGAAGATGTGTGTTATGCTGCACTAGAAATCCAGCAGACTTTTGACTTCAGCATCTATTCTACCATCATTTATTCATCTTGCGATGGGATCACTGCAGCAGCGACACCAAATCAGGGCAGGGGCATAAAGTCCTTGCTTGGACCACGCCTATCTTCAACTAGACATCTGTAAAGTGCCATGACTGCACGATTATGACGAATGATGAATATTTCATATCACTTGCCAAAATAATTGCGATTAACGATATCTTTCTGTCACCATGGTTTAGTTTTAATTGTTCTCAGAGTCTAAAATACTGCCATTAGGGGGGAGTGGTCTCTTGAAAAGACACAGGAAGAGTTCTAGAGGAGGCATATTGCATACAGAACAGCTATTCTACACCGTCTGTTGACATCAGCAGACATCTGTTCACATCTTATGCTATATGGAGCGTCATCATTATGTATTGTCAGTTTATGGCCTTTTGTTTATTATTTGTCAGTAAAAAAAAAGATTGTTTGTGAAGTTTGAGGAAAAATGCTGATAAGCAAGTCTCAGTTGATTTCATGTTGTAAAACGGCCAACAAGCTAGTCTATTGATTTGATTCATAATGTATGCTTTGCTTACAGTCACGAGGAGAATAGTAGCTGATCAGTGACATGTTTGAAATATGAATGTTATGAGTAACTTGATTGATAGTAGAAACATTTTTTATATGTGACACATGTAAACTTGAGTGAGGTGAGAAGGTGGAAAATGAGTTTATAATTAACAATAAAGATATGTTTATATATGTTTACATATATTTACAAGCACTTTATAGTAAGTAATTTATCTGATTATGCCATGTTTGTGTGTTCTCAGTTCCACACCTACAAGTCAATAAACCTGTGGATAAACTGACAACTGTCTCCAGAGTTTTGATTAAAAAAAGAAGGCATTTAAATTAATGCCAAGAATATATCTTGGCATTAATTAAGCACATATATTAAGGGCGGCACAGATATTATCCCGATAATCATAAAAATGGTCAAACATGTGCACCAAAACATACTGAAATAACTTCACATTTAGTTAGGAAACTAAATATTTGTATTGCATAACAGATGAGACACAATTGTTCTTATTGAACATCCAAATGATCATAAACAAGATTATCATGAATCATATGGTCTCCCAGCATAAATGAATGATAAATACATTTAAAAAATATTTTGTATCCTGTATTGGTTAAATCAGGATCATTTTTATTTTTCCATCCATCATAATAGTGAACTAAACATCTATTACAGCATTTACTCATGACAATATTTACCATGAACAAAAACTGTGATTAAAAAAACCTATATCGTCTCATTCCTAGTTACCATACTACTGCAGCCAAAAAATATGCCCGAAGACGTATAAACGCTTGGCAAAGTACTCTATACTGCATCTGTGGTATTTACCGATAGAGTCGGTTGCCTTCAGGACAACATTTGGCCATGATGACATACACTCAAGGGGCGTTCACACCAAGCATCTGTTGAGCCAATAAATAACCGCTATTGCTGCTTTGTACATGTTTTGGAAGTCTCAGATACACTGGCTAATCAAACAGCATCCCGTCTGAGTTCAGAGGTGCGCGGTGAGTTTGACATACACTATATTAATTTTGAATAACAAGGCACATCAAGGAATACTTCACCCATTTGCATTAAGCATTGTATCGTTAGAAACCCGGAAGTATTTTTGAATGGTCATGCATCATTCCCTCATTTTCTCCAGAGATGGGGGATCTCCGTATTTCTCTTCTGAAAAAAGAGCCTCCGATGATGCAAATATTGTCATTTTGTGTCATCGGAGGCTGCTTTGGTTAGAGGTGGTAAGACGACAACACTAGTACCTAATGTTTTCAACCAGCCTATAGGGGGTGGACCCCACTAATGCCCAAGTTATGCTTCCGCGTTGACACAACGCAAGGGGGCTTACGGACCCATTACGTCCTTGTGGACCCCCCTTACATCCACCCCAAGGGCCTGACGTGCACCCCCATTACGTCCGGGACCCGCACCTTCATCCACTACCCAGGAGCCTATCGGTTTCACTCATCCCATTTTTAAAAGTCTCAATCGAAAATCTCGATATCCAGCGCCAGCAGTCTCTCTATCGGTCTCCATCCAGCCGGAAGGTAAACAAATAGGCTATAACGAGGCTAACAACGATATACGTCACAAGAGTCTCAGTCAGTCAGTCAGTCTTTATAAAAAAACATAGCGCCCTCTACCGGTGTGGCATTGAATTGCATTTCGGCACGTAAACCCAACGCAGAACCATCACGGTCTCACGACTGTGTCCAAGCAACTGCGTGGCCATTGCGTGATCACTATGCGGAAGCATAACCAATGCTTTAAGCTACAGACCTATTACAGATCAGTGGTGGGACCTCACAGCAGACTCGGGGTGCGGAACTGGACTATTGTCATTTTAGAATAAAAATGCTGCTCTGCACTCCAAAATCCACTGTCGGTTTGGGATCGCTACCACCAGTCGTTCTGCAATCGGCACCACCAGTTGGTCGGTAATCGCCACCACTGGTCAGTCCACATCAGTGGGAGTGGCCTGCGAAACTGTGCATTGTGGAAGTTGTTGTCTAGTCAGTCTGCCTTTTCTCGGTCAAGAAGGCTTGAAATTAATTTTACATTTCAACTACATATATCTGCTGCATGGTGGTGTAGTGGGTAGCATTCTCGACTCACAGCGAGAGAACCCCGGGTTCGATTCCCGGGTCGGCCCCGGGTTCCTTCTGTGTGGAGTTTGAATGTTCTCCCCGTGTTAGCGTGGGCTCTCCCAGGTTCTCCGGCTTCCTCCCACAGTCCAAAGACATGCAGGATGGGGATAGGTTAATTGATGACTCTAAATTGCCCGTAGGTGTGAATGTGAGTGTGAATGGTTGTTTCTCTCTACATGTCTCCTTGTGATAGACTGGTGACCTGTCCAGGGTGTATCCTGCCTTCGCCCAATGATAGCTGGGATCGGCTCCAGCCCCCCCGTGACCCTGAACACAGGATAAGCGGTAGAAAATGGATGGATGGACTACATATATCATCCACTTTCAATACAGATTCATGTTTTCACTAGTGAAGTAGTGCTTTAGCTTGAGCAGTATAAAATCGCAATCGTGCCAGCGGTTGGTCCGTAATCGCCACCGCCGGTCAGTCTGCATCATTGGGAGTGGCCTGCGAAACTGTGCATTGTGGAAGTTGTTGTCTTCCATCCACATGCGCCAAAAAGTCAGTCTGCCCTTTCTCCGTTAAAAAGGCTTGAAATGTATTTTACATTTCGACTACATATATCACCCACTTTCAATACAGATTCATGTTACCACTAGTGAAGTAGTCCTTTAGCTACAGCAGTATGAGTGGAAATTTAACAACTTTGTTTTCAGTTAATTGCAATAAACGGTTAAAATGATGCTAAAGTAACAACATAATGACAATGATTGGTAAAAAGTCTGAAGTCATGGTTTGCTAAGTCTGTCCATAAGACAATGAGCAAATAACTTTTAAAAAGCTTGTTTTGTCAATTGTGGTCGGATCGATAGGCTATGTTAATGCTAATGTAATTCAACACAACATTCCCAAGTATATTGATCATGTTATTTTCCAGGTTTTAAATGTTGTTTAACATGAGAAAAGCCTCTCACAGTAGTACTGCATAACGTCAACGTTACACCAACATTGATCTATCAAGGCTGGATCACTACTATGGAAGTTCATTGGAAGCTAGCCATATTAGCCACGCAACATGCTAACTCTAACTTTATCAAGCAATTCGCCAAGATAAACGGTAAAACAACATAAAAGTGGCAAAACATACAGCTTTAAATTCTGTGGTTGAGTCAGGGATAGTAAGCATCAACCTTTATCCACAGGTTAGAGGCGAATCCAGATTAGTAGTGACCCATGTTGACAAGGCTGTCTTCAGTGAAATGATAATGATTTGCACACAAACATTTTCCAAAGACTGTGGGCACATTTCCATCAGAAATTAAAGGGGACCTATTATGCTATTTTTCCACAAGTTAATATAAGTTATTGATGTCTCCAAACCTGGTCTTTGAATTCCTCAACTGGAAAAAACAATCGGAACATGTATTTCGGGGTAGATCACACTCCTAATTTTCGGCTTTTTTACCCCACTTTTTCAAACGGGTGATTCTGTCGGGTGTAGCCTTATGCTAATGAGATGACCCCAGACCCTGCTCCTACTGAGGAAGTGGTTGTGTCTCTCCGCCCCGTGCTGTCCGCGTCCAGCTTGTTGCCATGGTTATGGTTCTACGCTACAAACCAACAGCGGTCCAGCCGAACTCCGACCGGACTCCGACCCAGAACCAGGACGATCTCCTGTAGAAGTTCTACGCCGCGGATGCAGCAGGACGTTTCTGAATGGTTAGTTAACATGTCTTTGTAACGTTTTGAACGGTAACTTGATGTGTGTTAGCGTAGTTAGCGCTAAGCACAATGACGCTAATGCTGCGTTCTTCGCTCTATAAGTAGCGTATCTGTGAGCTATTTTGGCCACAACTAATATCGTTAGTAGTGCCGTGTTGTTGACAGTTTACAGTTGCATGTTTTCCAAATGGGGACGTAACATTATATATAAACGGATGATAACCCAATGAAAACAGCGTCCTGTATGCGGGCAGTTTGTTTACATCACATTAACGGGATTTAAAACGTGATCCTCTACACATAAAGATATAAAAGGAACGGGATTTGGCCAGTATCATGTCGTCCTCCAGAATTATGTGCTGAATTTGAATTATAGGCTGTCTGCTGTGTTTTATAACGTGATTTGCTCCATCTCAACATTACGTGCCAAACTTACTGTTACAAGTTGTCTGTTGAGATCATTATTCACATAACATGACGATGATCATGATTCACACTAGGTAAGAAGACGGATGCAGCAGCTGGAGGAGGAAGAGGCTTGCATGGTGGGACATCCTGGTTGGAACTGTCTGTCTGAATGTTCTCTCTCCAAAACGAATATACAGCTTATGGTGCTTTACACGTAAGAGGAATACAGCAGTCTGTTGTTTGTTTATCAAGTGTGTTTTATAAAAAATAAATCCTTCTATGCAACATATTGTGCAGTCTTCTTGACCATTACTTCAGTAATATTAACCATGACACATTTTACAATTACTGTAAAGACTTTATTGTCAAATTAATCAGCAGTTGAAGTTCACAGTTATCTCAGAACACAAAGCAAACTGTTTGTGGCCGACTCTGCAGGGTCATATCAAGCTCTTCTGAAGTCAAGGAAGAGCTGCCCTCCAAAGTATCCTCCTCCTCTACCGGGTCCAGGCGAGCTCTCTTTGATGGTCTCCTTATTGGAGTGGTTGTGAAACAGGTCTGGAACCATGGCTGTGCCAACACCAAAGTCCTTGCAGGACACAGTAGCTGTAACAGAGTTGTATGGAGGAATGAAACCCATGATATCACATAATAGAAATACACATCTGCACAACTACTAGTAGTTGCTGTTAAACCTGATCTCAAGTAGGCTAAATGTCAGGCTACACACCTTTACTTGGGTAAGGAGCCTGTAGAGTCCTCCTAGACAGCCAACAGTAGCTGTAGTGGGTCGCTGTGGGACGCTGATAT
The DNA here is from genome assembly GCA_029853015.1 of Chelidonichthys spinosus. Lineage (NCBI taxonomy): Eukaryota > Metazoa > Chordata > Actinopteri > Perciformes > Triglidae > Chelidonichthys > Chelidonichthys spinosus. The sequence continues at coordinate 8,949,034 of CM056824.1, forward strand.
GAGCTGCTGCTCTGTAAGCAGACAGACAGTCAGACAGACAGCGTTTACAACTACATCTGAAATGTGGAACACGTTACTATTTCACTATAACTGATGTGGTGACGCACCAATAGCTCGTAAAATCCCTTCGTTAGCGGTGCAAAAACAAACGTTTGGTGACGTCGTCTTTGCATCGGCGTGTATAAACAAACAGATCAGCTGCTCTTGCTGCCGCATTCAAGCTACAAAACGTTCCCAAGCAAACTGATGTCTAGCGTTATTTTACAGGTTTGGGCACCGCTGGACTGGGCATAGGGCATGGCGGGCATATGCCCGGTGGCCTGAAGCCTTTTATTTATTTTTTTATTCATGCCAAACTCGCGTCTAACGTAGCAGGCCACGTTAACTTCAATGCAGGCCACATTAACGTCAATTCAAGTTAATGCAAGTTAAACTGGCAGATCTGCCCTTTATCATGATTGATTGAAGCCTGGGCCAATGAGGTGAGGGGCAGGCCAATTACGCCTACCCCTCCATCTCAGCCTCCGTTGCTGACTTGGTTGGTTAGCCACTGCTAGCAGGCAGATCGAAAACGGGCAATATGGACCCTAGTGGGAAGAAAAGAAAGGGTGGCGCTGAAAGAGCCAGGGACCAGAAAAAAGCAGCCCTTCAGGCAGATGCTACGAAATGCCTAAAAATATCTGATATGTTTGCTGCTCGTGGACATGGAGCCTCCACATCTGCAGCAGCAGCATCAACAGGTAGTGGAGGAGAAGATGCTCGACAGCAGGTGGACGAGGCGGCCATGACGGTAAGTCAAGGTTAACTTCAGCTATTAATTAATGAACAGCAAAATGTTTATAAATCAGACATCTATGTGTGAGAAAGAAATATTGATCTTCTGTCGAAGTTAAGTGCTGTCTAACCTTGTCACTCAGATATGAATTAATGTCGGACCGTCGGATATTATTTTGGTGCTGCTCACTGCCAGTCATGTAGCCTAGCCTAGCAATGTAGGCTAGGCTAGGTTAAATGGTGTGCATGGCTAGCTACAACGCTGCCGCAGCCAGGTTGTTTATTTATTCTTTATTCGTTGTATTTGTGTGACTGTTGTGCCACCGCGGGGTTGCTTCTTTATTCTTTATTTTGTTTGTGTGACTGTCGTGCGTCGGCCTTACGAAATATGCTGTTTTGCACAGTCTTACTGAGTGATGGGGTGGACGGTCCCTTTCTATAGAACAGAACTAATGTATTTTCTCACTCCTCACTTCTGGGCACCTACGAGTGCAGTCACGTAACCTAGCATAGCAATGTAACCTGTGCAAATTGTGTGCATGGCTAGTTACAACGCTGCTGCCGCCAGGTTGTTTATTTATTCTTTATTCTTCATTGCATTTGTGTGACTGTCGCGGTGGCTGCCGCCAGGTTGTTTCTTTATTCTTCATTCTGTTTGTGTGACTGTCGTGCGTCTGCCTTACGAAGTAAAAGCTTGCTGTTTTGCACCGTCTGTGATGCGGTGGCGTCTGCTGGTGTGTGGTATGACGGCTTCCCTGTGTAGAATGTATTTTGTCATTCATCAAGAATCTGGGCGCCGACGAGTGCGGCAGAAAGTCTGATCAGCTCTGTGTTTGTATCTTTGATTCTCGTCAATTTTAGCCAACTTTTCAACTCCTTAATTTCCGTCGGGGTTAATAAAAGCATTACTCTGCTCTATTGTCCCAACTTGCTGACTGCTCGTGTGCTTTCCAAAGGTGTATCAGTTACAGAGGGAAGGGAAAGGGGAGTAATTACATAGACTGACATGTGTATAAAATTTTATAATAACTGCACGGGATTAAAAGTAATGTAGTTTTATCATTTTAAAATAAACATAAACTCTGCATAAGATACTTCATTTAAAGGTCGTGTATGGTGTTTGTGGTATGGTTATGGTGTTGTTGTTGTTGCAGTAGTAGGCTACTTCCAGGCTGCTGCCAGTTTCCAGAAGCTGCAAAACATACTGTACTTTCGTCAGATCAGTAAATAGTGGGCCCAGTTTATTACTTGGTAAATATTTATGAAAAGCTCAAATATAGTTTTAATGCCTACTTGGGCCACAATCCTAAATCCATTTATAATCATGAAACAAAATGTTTCTGTGCATGTGATTTTGTGCAATTTCATGGTATAAAATGTTATATTGGCCTCTGCTACTTTCTTTGGAAAAATGTGGGCCTTGAGGTTGTGACTGTGATAATGATAATGTTTGTTACTTCAGGTTGATTCACCATCCTTAGAGAAGGGGGCAAGTGAGGAGAGGGAGGAGTTGAGAGAGCCAGAAGAGCAGGAGAGTGAGTTGGTAGAACAAGGCAGAGAGAGAGAGACGGAAGAGCAGGAGAGTGAGACGGTTCGATGTACAGAGTTGGAGCAGAGAGATGCAGAAGAGCCACAGAGAGAGAGCCAAGGCATCAACTACTTTGCTTGCCCAGAGGCTGCCTTTTTACAGGCATTCTTAGATCACCACCCACAGCAGAACACCACCAGTGCAGTTGTTCAGAAGGTGTTTACTTGTAAGGATGGGACGAGCAGGAAGTGGGTCACATACTGCAAAGAACGTCATTCACTGTTCTGTTTTGTGTGTCTGGCATTTGCGAAGACAACTGATACCAGCCCATTTATTACTGGCATGACTGACTGGCGACATGTACATGTGCGCATTATGGAGCACGAGAAGAGCACTACACAACATACCTGTGCTGAGGCATTTTTCTTAAGATGCTCAAAAAGTGACATCAGCACCCTGTTCGCTGGAAGCCAGATATCAGCCCACAGGGAACAAGTCAAAAAGAGACGCCAAGTTTTGGAGTGTGTGGTTGATGTGGTGAAAGTGCTTGGCAAGAGAGGGCTGAGCTACAGGCATGTAGCCAATGAAGCCGCATACACCCTGGACGACCAAACAATAGACCATGGCAATTTCCTGGAGCTGGTGCTGTTGCTGGGTAAATATGATATCTGCCTCAGAGAACACCTTAATGAGTGCATTGAGAAGAGCAAGGCACACCTGTCCAGTGGAAGAGGCAGAGGCTCCCTCATCACCCTACTTTCCAAAACCACTGTAGACTCAGTGATTGACGCTGTTGGGCACTTCATTCAACAAAGCATCGCCAGTGATGTCCGGGAAGCAGGGATGTTTTCTCTTCAGTTAGACACCACCCAGGACATAACAGGCCATGACCAGTGCTCCGTAATACTGAGATACGTCAATGAGGCTGTGCAGGAGAGGCTGGTGGCAGTGGTAAGGTGTGAAGCATCCACAGGACAGTCCTTTATTGATTTAATCTCAGGAGTTTTACAGCGCCTGAACCTGGACAAGGAGATGTGCATTGGGAATGCGACCAATGGGGCATCAAATATGCAGGGCCAATACAAAGGCTTCTCGGCTCTGATGACTGCACAGTCTCCAACACATGTGCATGTGTGGTGCTATGCACATGTGTTGAATCTCGTTCTCTCCGATACAACACAGGCTGTAATTGAAAGTGGCTCCCTCTTTGGTCTTATCAATGATATTGCTGTCTTCATCAGGGAGTCATATCAGAGGGTCAGTCTATGGGAGAAAACCAAGCAGGAGGAGACAAGACACAAGCGCCTCAGCCCAATTGGGTAGACACGATGGTGGGCAAAGCACGAGGCTCTGAAGAAAATCTCCGGGCATTTCGGGAAGCCAGAGGATGGTCTCTTCATCGATGCCGTCCTCACCCTGGAGGCCATCGAGAAGAAAGAAAAAGAAAAGCCAGCTGTACGTGCCAGAGCGCGAGGGTTTAAAGAGGGCCTTTTAAGACATGAGACTGTCTTGACTGCTCAGATATTTCTCAGGGTGTTTGAGCATACGACTCCTCTTTCATAATACCTCCAGTCCAAGGGCATGGACATCCTCTCTGCCCACCGTATGGTGACTGCCACCCAAGAGGGCCTCAAAGGCATTGCGAGGGACTTCAGAAGTGTGAGGGCGGCCGCAGACTCATTTGTTAAATGGGCAAATGAGAAACTGGAGGAGAGGGAGGAAAACACAGATGTGGAGGTGGAGGCTGCACTGCCTGAGAAGAGGGCCAAAAAAAGAAGACGCATGGCTGGAGAGATGGCAGACGATGAGGTCCCCATGGAGGCTGGCAAGTTGTACGAGGTTAAGGTGCACAACCCCATCCTGGACGTGGCTATAGAGGCAATACACAGGCGTTTCCTAACGCATGGCACCCTGATTGCTGACCTGGCTTGGCTGGACCCCAGGAGGTTTGATCAGATCAGAGCCATTACTCTTCCGGGCAATGCACTTAAAAACCTCAGCATGTGTCTCCTGAAATTCGACTCAAGGGCTACAGTGAATGAGCTACAGTTGGAACTGAAAAGTTTTGCCGCACAGTGGGACAGGCTGAAGGAGTCCCATATGGATGAGTATAAGACAAGAACAGCAGAGGAAGCCTCAGCAGAATTTGAAGAAGATGGTGGCATAGTAACCAAAATCTGCAATTCCTGCAAAGATTGCCCACTCTGCTGCTATCAAGTACTTCGGAGATTCAACATGCTCTCAGATGCCTATCATCTCCTTGGGCTTGCGTACAAATACCTTCTGACCCTCTCCCTTACTCAGGTGGCCTGTGAGCGAAGCTTTTCAACACTGAAGTTCATTAAAAGCAGACTCAGAAGCAGCCTGTCCGCAAACAAGTTGGAGGCATTTATGCTGATGGCTACTGAAAAGGACATCCTCATGTCTCTTGATACAGATGTCATCATTGACAGGGTAGCCGAGAAGAGCGATCTGATGAAAAGGCTGCTTTTGTGATGAGGTAAAATAATACGCTGACTTGAAACACTCATAGTGGATCAGATTAAGTTAAACTCTGTCCTTGCACAAAGTACATTGCAGAGAAAATGTAAAGCAGTATCTACCTTTAGTGCACATGAGACCTTTTATTAGAATCACTGTCATTTAGAATTAAAACATTAGATCTGAATACGCATTTACTGTGTCACAGTCTTAGAACGTTTTTGTAGAGTTGAAATGCACTACTATGATCACCTGTGTTATTTTTCTCACATTTCTATCTTTCTTTTGTCTTTTCATCTTTTTTAAGGTTCCCATGCTTAAGGAGTGCTGGGTGTTGCTGCTGAGAAGAGGCAGATGGGATAGCATCAGCATCTCTCCCACTTGTTGGATTGTGTGTGTGTGTGTGTGTGTGTGTGTGTGTGTGTGTTCTGGTCCATTTGAAAGCTCTCATTGGTTTGCATGCTGCATGTAAGTTACCCATTCCTTTTCGTTTTAATGTTTGTTATATTCATATTCTTAATATACAGTATAATTGTGTATTTATTTACTTTATTTTTTTCTATTTATTTTGTACAGTTAAGTGATTTGTTAAGTTAAGCAATTTGTGTTTAACTTCAATTGTTATGTGTGTCATCACTTTTTATTTTATATTCAAAATTAAATGGATGAAAATCCTATTCTTTCCAAGTCCTGGCATAATTTCACACACCTAACATTTTATTTTGTATTGACAGTTGATTAGCAACACAAATTGGTAATAAGAGAAATCATTGCTGTTACTTGTAGCTTGTAGTGAGATAAACATCTTGTGGCCTTTTTGTGTATTGCAATTTTAGGTCAGCCTTTGCATCCAGTCATTGGTACAGTCATCCAGTCATTTCTTGCTTTAATAATGCATTGTATCACACAAGTAATGATATATTATTCATAGTTTAGCCTACAGTATTACATTTATTATAATTATATTAACTAAAATGAATTAATTAATATTTTTTAATATAATTCCTTTACTTAAATTTAAGTAACAAGGTTGAAAGAAATGACATGTCTAAAAAGTAATGTGACCTACGGTCAATAGATCATACTTTTGATAAGCCTAACAGTATTTTGGGAGAACTTTTCATAATGCTTCTCATAGTGTTAAAATGTTTGTGTCTCCTAGTGCACATTGATCGTTTAAGGCAGTGATTCCCAACAAGGGGTATATGGTACATATACCACCTGAGGTGTGCAAGCAAACTGCAGGGGGTATGTGGATAAATTAACGAATGTGTGCAGCATAGTCATTGCATGAGTGAAGGGGTACTCATGGTGTGACAAAAAGGCTTAAGGGGTACGCATGTCAAAAGCAGTTGGGGAAAAAACCCACGCTGTCACACAGCGCGCTTACATTTTTCCCCGTCAATACCTGGTGGTGGCCTGCTCTTGGTTAAAAATGCCCGGCCTGAAAAATTTCCCCAGTCCAGCCCTGGGTTTGGGCCCCCGCAGTACTACGTATCATTAACGGTCCTCAATATCAATACAATGGAAGCTTTTAACGCAACACGCCGATGCTAACTTTAGCGCAACACGCCAATGCTAAGAAAGAAACGGTAAACTGTAACACGGCATATTACATAATATTTAGTAACTTACCGCTTCAGTGTCTGTGGTTGGCTCTCAGACTGTCGGTATGGATCCAAACTTTAGCCCCAGGTTAGGTATATCCTGAGCTGTAGCGACCCATGTTTTCAAAGCTCCTGTCGGTGAAGTGCGTCTCACACACAAACACACATTTACGGACGCGTGTGCGCACATTTCCATCGTAGATGCTCCGACGATGCCAGTAAATATCAGCAATCGGACTGCCAACTCACTTTCCGTTGATTTTGGTATTTTGGTTCACTGGTTTGTATGTACATCACACTGACAGCCAACAGGTATGGGAATTATGTGGGCGGGACCACACAGGTGGAGCGATTCTAATGAGCCGAGATGACCCATGGGCACAGAAAAATTCGGTGCTGACGTCATTTAGTGGACATTCTGCAAACCGTTCTTTTATCGGGAGGATTTCTTTCAAACTGAGAAAGTGAAACAGGGAGATGGTGGTCTTTTCTGATACCGTGGGGACTTATTGACACCCCAGGGACCCATTTTAGGGTTGAAAAACATGGAAAAGTCGATTTTTCATAACAGGGCCCCTTTAAGTGACTCCACTGGGTCTTGAACTCCTCTGACTATGCAAGTATATGCAGGCTTTTGTTTTGAGTATTGCAGCCAACAGAGGAAATAGCGTGTTTGGGATTCATGCAATAGAATTTACAATGGAACCACCTTGCTGGGGGGGGGGGGGGGGGGATGTAGTGCTCCACAAGCAAACCAATATATCATTACAGCTCCCGAATTTTGATCCGATCATTGTTGAGTTTTTTGGATGGAGCAGGAGAAAAAGAGAGGGTGGTCTGTTCTAATACTTTGGGAGCCTGTAGAGACACCAGGGACACAGATTTATGTTTAAAAGTGCTTTAAAAAAGTGCATTTTGCATTAAATGAGACCTTAAATGCAGAGTGGTCAGAAAAACTTCACACTATGATGGAAGCAGACACTATGATATGAACCAAACCGAGGCAGGGATCTGTACAAACCACAGATCAACTTCAATCCGTTATACCACTACATGACATGAAGGGCCCTAGTTTCGTGGCGCAGCGTAGGGTGGCGGAGCCGGCGTAATGCAAGTTTCGACCCGTGCAGCCTTGCGCACCGTCAGTTTGGCAGTTTGGTGGATCGCCTGCGCGAAGATGGGTGTGGCGGCACAGCGGGGGGAGGCATCACAGATTCAGCTTGGTGTAGCGGAAGATTCGTGGCAAAAAGCCTCGCCGAGACTGCGCTGAAAGCTCGCCAGCTCCAACCTGGTCTACTCTCAGGGCAAGGCGCAAGGCGTAAATAAAGTCCATTCATTCAATGCAAATTACAGCTGGCGGAGTGGAAGTTTGGCTGACGGCGCGTAGTGCGCACACGTCACCGAGACCTCACAGGCAGGTTTCCACAGTTCCAGGCACATTTAAATGCAATAAATAATCACAACCAACACTATTTAATGCAACTAATTGTCATGTCCCCTGGGTTTAGTATTTTATTTTCTTATTTCATGTCTTGTCTTCCTGTGTTTTGTGATCACTCACTTCTGTCTCTGTTTCAGGTTCCTGTCTGCCCCGCCTCCTCCTTGTCTGTGTGCACCTGATCCCTGATTGTGCCTCCCTCACCTGTCTCATCACTCCCAATCAACCCTGCATATATTCCCCCTTTGTGTCTTGTCTCGTCGCCAGTTCGTTGATTCACCTCAGATCGCGTCCCAGCCTTTTGTTCATAGATAAATCATAGCTTACTAGTGTTTTTGAACCTTGCTTGTTTTTGAGCTTGCCTTTTGCCTAATGCTCACTGGATACCTCTGCCTGTCTGACTGCTTGCCCGTGTACCGAACCCTGCTCGAAATAAACCCTGCTTTTTTTTAACATTTGACCGCCGAGTCGTGCAATTGGGTCCCTTGCCTTCTTGTGTCTAGTTCATGACACTAATTGAATCAACACGTGAATTTATATCAATATAGATTGTCCCGTCACATCTGACGTCAGATCAAAGGCGGATGGCACGCGTAACGGAAACTCAGCCTCTCGGACCAAAACATATCCCTCTCTCTCTCCTGTTTTTTATAATATCGGCATTGTTATTATTATGATACGCGCGCACAGCACGTGGTGGGAGCGGCGACGCTGCTTCTCTCATCGGGTTGTCAAGTGACGGAACTTGCACTGAACCTCCCCTAACGCATTAAAGGTGAGGAGAGGAGCTCATTTGATTGGTGAAGATCTGAATCGGCTGTGTTAATCCCAGTCCACGCCTCGTCTCCTCCTCGTCTCCCACTCACGCCTTCTTCTCCTCCCTCTTTCCCACTTGCGCGGGTGGGCGAGACGGGAGGAGTGCCTGCGCGAGCCTGCGCGGTGCACAAAACTTGCAAAGTCTGGGCGGACACACCCCGTCGGCGTGGCGCAGGTGTGCTGAGAGCTGACTGCGCCTGGTCTACGAAACTAGGGCCCAAAGTTTTAAATTGAGTCTTTAAAACAACCGCTTCAAACGAACATAGCCACAGCCAAAGACCCAGTGGATGTTTTGGTTTAACAAGTGACCGTGTTAACTGGTGACTATCAGTCAAATGTGTCTGTGGTTGCATGTAATGATGGCAGCTGTTGTCTTGCCTTCAATCAGTCAATACTCATCAGTGTTTTTTCTCTACGCCAACCATTTTAAGTTACTATGAGCAACCACGGATGTATTCAGCTGAAAGTGATCAGTTAACACTGTCACTCGTTAAACCAAAGCACCTGTTGATCTGAAATGGTTGTGATCCTGTTGGAATTCTGTAAAACTTCAGTCCTCTGTTGGAATATCAATTCTGGGAACCTAATATATCACAATCAGACATTTTGATGCTGGTAACAGTTTTACTTCAATGTTTAAAGTTTGCTAACTCATCTGGATGGCTGGAGAAAAATGGCAATTCCGTTGCCAACATGCCAATGAATGTTTTGATGACATCAATGGTAAAAGGGGTCTATATGACAACTTCCCAGAATTGGAAGCTTCTGCACTCTGTGCACTGCACAAACATTTGTTGTCCAATTCAAGTATTTTTTACGTCTACTGGTCCTTAAGTATTACCAAGCATAAATATACCATGTAAATGGACAAACCTCTGTTAGATGCTGGAGTGTTGAGGGGTTGGTGTTATTGTACTGTTACCAAGTAATCACGGAGTAAACACAAAAGCCCAGAATAGCACATACCTTCACATCAATAGAAAACAGCCACAGAAGAAAAGGTTCCACTTGACTGGCCAATCACATGAACTTCCTTTGGCGGAAGATTCAGTGCAGAGGTGAGTAAGACCTTCTTGGATGTCATTTTAACTCTCGATCATCATCATCACACATGGACATTCTGCACATTTTTTTGGTCGCTCTCTTAGGTAATTCTTTTGATAAACATTTTTGATTATTTAATTAGGAATATTAGGTTCCATTTTTAGATGAATTCATACCTACATTCTCATTGGGGTTGTATTGAGTAGGAACCTGGATCTTCTGTCATGTGGAACCGTGTAACAGTGTGCACGTTTCAATCTGCATTTACCGTTGTTTGTATTCCAGGAGTTGTATCCTGCAGTGATGATTCTGGATCAGTGTTGAAGGTGATAGTCAGACCAGGAGACAACGTCACTCTCTACTGTGACTGTAAAGTATCATCTGGAGTATTCATAGTGTGGTACAGGAACTGCTCTCATGAGAACCAGCCTTCTCTTGTCCTTAAAATAAACTACCGTTCACTCAAGTTAACCAATGATCCCAGAAATATTCTGCCTCGTTTTGAACTTGTGAGAAACAATTCTTCCAATTCCTATGACCTGCTGATCGAGAACATCACTGATTCTGATGAAGGACTCTACTACTGTGGAACTGAAGAGAGGAGAAGCACATCTGTTTATGAATATGGCAACGTCACAACAAGGATCCTCTTCAGTAAGTACGCTGGTCTGACTTTATGCCTGTAGATCTATGTGTGACCTCCACTGAATGTATCTGTATTTGACTAATGATCAATATACAGTAGGAAAATGTGAAACAGAGCACATAGAACATACTGTATCTTAACACTATGAGTGTCAACATGCCAATCTGGAGTGAAATAGTGTACATTAGTATGTTTGTGCATAGTGAGATTTAGGATCATTTTAGTTTTTAAATCTGAGGTTTAAACAAAGCTAAACGCTGCACATTTCACTTTATTCTTGAAAGATATGAAAAGGTGATAAACCAAAGACATATAGATATTTCTTTCAAGCTAATTCCGAAATGGGGCCAAAGTTGAAAAAAGTCCAAGCATGGGTCTTGGCAGAACAATGTGTCGAATGTCAATGAAGTATAATCATTTTTTACAACAGTGTTTTATTGTTGGGGTTCTTGGTCCTTGGGGTCATGGAACAGCTATTACACTTCAGAGCAGCTTGCACAGCATGTTTTAAATTTGGCATGTTGTTGAGACCAGAGTTTAATGAAGCTGATTGAAACACCTTTGTTTTCTGATTCAGACTCCAGCGAGCCTCACTATGCGACTCCACGAGACAGTGGTGCATGTTGGATTCTGCTGTACTCTTTGTGTCCAGCTTTAGCTGTTCTTTCCTCTCTTATCTCAACTCTTCTGGTTTATCACCTCTGCATGAAAAAAGGTAAGTACTGTATATCTCTTATTTCGAGCTCAACATTATGTCAGAAATATATTTGTGATAATCACCAAAATTAATTTAAATTAGAGAAACCTGGATTCAAGTCTCTTATATTGATGTGTGTTTGAGTTTAAGTGTACTATGCTGGGGCAGTGGTTGAGTTAGACTTTCTTGATGTCTGTAATTTTGATAATTCCGTAAAAATGTCTTCATAATCTACTATGATTGGTCGTTTTCATATTTCATGATAATGAGACATATCATTATCATGATTAAAGGTCTGTTTGGGGGAATCTAACGGAAATATAATTTATTTCTATGGGCTGTGCCAAATTAATCTATGAATCCTTCCTTTGTGTGCAGCAAGCAGCCGTGAGAGGGCAAAACATTTTTTGAGCTCAGTAAAAAAGTTGTTTTTGAAAGGCTGAATGCCAATCAACGTGTATTGAAGCAGAATATTTCAGTGGATAAAAATGTTTTGAATTTCGGAAGTTATTCTAGCCATCTTTTTTTATCAATTTGAGCTGGGATCGGCTCCGCAACCCTGAATACAGGATAAGCGGTAGACAATGGATGGATGGACGATCAATTTGATACAATGAATGTGCACCGACTCTCCAGTGTATATTTGTATTAGTGTTTTTTAAATAAATAATGTATGGAACACGCTGTTGGGGAACTAGCAGGAGCAGATTCAGTTATTAATACATCATTATTAATATCAATACAACTGTAGATATTAATAATATTATCAAAATAATTAATAAAAAACTGGGCACCAACCTAGAATGAGGTTAAAGATAACCTAACCATGACTCAGTATAAAGGAGTTTATACTCAAATGCCAATAATTAATAACTATTAGCATATGAGTACAAACAGTTTAAGGAATTGTGAATTATTTGCAGAGAAGAGGTTGATATAATTCATTATTATACATGATTAACATTAATGAACACAGCAGTATGTTCAAAAGGGGTTTATAAACAATAAACAAATAAACATACACTTAGTCTAAGTGGCCTTTGTGGCATACATCTGCAGAATTTTAGGTTTAAAAAGTTCACAGGAGAGATGGGAAAAAAGCAGATCCATATGCAGGATGTGTAAACTAGAGGCAAAATGTTGTGGAAATATCACAAATTTCCCTAACCATTTAACCAGACCCAGAGACGCTACGAGCAGATACGTCCAAGGCCAATCAAACCGCACCCAGGAGGAGACATTTGTAGTCAAGTCACCATCACATTCTCCACCTGCCCAAAATATAAATGAGGCTGTAGAGACGCTCAAAAGCATTGCTTCCTAGGACTTGATAATATACTGGAACCATGCTATGTGTGAGCTAGTCGCCAACATATGAGCGAAAGGGCGATCCCTAACATGTATGCACCAGTGAAACATTGCGCTGCAACTTGACTTGAAAATATTCAAACTGCTTAAGTGATTATGAGGCATATGACCATTATTTGACGATGTGCAACACTTGTAACTCTTAGGCACTAGGCAGTAACTCAAAATCAGTAGGTTACATACAAAACAATAAAAAGAGACACTCAAACAGTGTGCATTTAGTTGATTTAACAGTGGAAGTGCAGAATAAGCTAACATGCTAGTTTCAGAGATGACCAAGGGCCTGACGTGTACATTAGGTTTGCAATTTTTCTAAATTCAGATCAATAGAAATCATGAAATTGCCTAACTGCCTTTGCACAAACTCAGAGTTTGTCAAAATGTTTCTGTCATTGTCAAAAAAAGGCCTGGAGGGCAAGTATTTGGTTAGGTCTGCAATTTTTTATTTTTTTTTTAAATTCAGAACACCATCAGAGTTGTAGTCCATCAAAATGTTTCCGTCATTGTAAAGAAAATACATTTTATTCAAAGAGGGAAAGCATTTGTTTAATGCGACCTCTCTAATGTAGTGACATATTGATTTCTGCAGAAAAAGAAACTCTAGCCGATCAGCAAAGACCTCAAACAAGACTGCATCAGGTAGGTCTAACAGTAAAATTGAAACATGGCAATAAATCAATACACAATCACGATTTTCTCAAATGTCAAATTTTAGGATGAAGATGTGTGTTATGCTGCACTAGAAATCCAGCAGGCATCAAAGAGACTACAGAAGAAGAAAAGCCGGACTTCTGACTTCAGCACCTATTCTGCCATCAATACCTTCAGGATGTAGGGTTTAAAACAAAACAAACATAACTGCATATCATCTTCTGACAGGATCACCCCAACAGGGACCTTTCTTGGACCACGGCCATCTTCAAACTCAAAGTTTCTTTTGATCTCAACTAGACATCTGAAAAATGTGCCATGACTCCACTGTTATGATGTGAATTGTTCAAATCACGATATGAATAGTTCATATCACGATTATCCTGGCCAAAATGTATTAATGGTATTACCCAATAATCATCCAAATGTCCATAAATGTGCACCAAAACATACTAGAATCACTAAACAGTCAGTTCGGAAACAAATATTGTTATTGCATAACAGATGGGACACAACATTTTCTTATTGAACATCCAAATCATCATATATTAGATGCTCATGAATAATCATGCCTCCAAGCATTATCTTTATTAGAATGGTGCTCTGGATCCTATTCTACTCGCTCTAGTGGTTTACTATTTCTTAAAGTCCCTTTTGTACACACAGAGTTTGGTAAATCTGCCTTTTCCTTTGATGCTCCCAACTCATGGAATATTCTCCAACATACTGGGCTGGAGATTATTCCTACTCTTGCTGATTTTAAACATATGGTGTCTGACCTTTGTAAATCATCCTGCAACTGTTATAAAATGTAATTGTTATGTTCTGCTGCTGCGTGTAAACTCGTCGTCCCTGTAAATGAGGGAAAACCTCAGTGACCAACGAGTTAAAATAAAGGTTTAAATAAAAATTAAATAAGGATGAATACATTTAAAACATATTTTTGTAACCTGTGTTGTTGTTCTATAATAATAGTGAACTAGAATTTTTTTTTTTAATTACTTGTGGTGATATCTCAATGATAAAAATCATTATGATCAATTATTGTTCGAAACGCTATATCCTCCCATTCCGAGTTACTATACAGCTTGCGTGCGCACAGTTTTATAAATCAGATTTTTTCTTTTGGCGCACGCAAACTTTGGCTTTTGGGCGTACGTACACTTTTAGTAAGGATCCTACGCACAGTTTTATAAAGCTTGCATACGCACAAAACGGGGCTGGAAACGCGCGTACGCCACTTTCCACGCAAAGGTTGTGATCTATAAAAACCAAACTTGACGGGAAAGTGTGCGTACCCGTAAGCAAACTCTGAGGCATGCATAACAGTACGCACATTCTGGAGACTGGAGGGGAATCAGCGATACAGATATCAGATTGTAGGAAGTAAACGTGAGAACAACTATTACAGATGACTCGCACACATTTAATTTCACTCCATATTATACGTTAGATCCGCGTTATCATGAGGAACTCAACTTCATAAACACCTTCTTTTAAAATCCAACCCGTATCTTAAATCGAAATAATTTTGAAATATTAAATCAGCGCTGTCACCGCAAGAGGAGGAGACGGCCGACCGCATGTAATACAGGATACAACAAACACCCTCCATTAGATCACTGCAGAACACAGCGGGAATAACTAAATATTCTCCTTATTTACTGTGCATATGTCATCAACACACATACATACAGCCATTAAGCCATCGTATACTTGTTACACTTTATCCTCATTTTTAAACCACCAGAGCGCAGAAGAAATGCGCTATAATGAATGCCACGCTCGTGTGCGCTCAGCCGTGGAGCGTGGAGAGCGCAAATTTACAGAGGCAGACTCCACCACCCGGCAAAGGTGGTAGAGTACCCAGCATGATGACCCCGAGCCACGGCCCCCTGCCCGACTGGAGGGGTATCAACAGGGTGCAAGAATCCGTGAGGATGTCATGCGTTTGTAAGATAAGGAAGACAACAATGTTCATTTTTAATGTATTCTTTTATTAATATGGCAATTTCTTGCAACACAGTGCACGTTTGCTGTAGCTCATCTGCAAAGTTGTTGATGGCGGTGATTGTGTCTCTCTGAAGTTGCAGAACGCCATCAGTGTGCACCCGACCGCTTGATTTGCCATGCGCCCGGGGTGCACTGCTGCTTTGCGCCGGACCCGGACGCTGTGCCGAGGGCCCATCACCGTCACCCTCCTCACCGCCCAACGCTGCAGACTCTGGAAGGACAGAAACGATTTAACGTTTTGTTTTATAAATAATAAAAGTTTAAAATATGTTCACCCTTATCCCTCTGGTCTCAATCGCGTCTGTGTCTCCCTCCTTTTCAGACACAATCCCCGTCAAAGTCGCATCAAAATCAAACTTCCTCAAATACTCAAGTGATACATTGAATACATGTTGGTAAAGGAGCAGAAAGATGTAATTTACCTTCAGATCAGACCACTTTTTTGTAAGTTCCGCCACCGTCCCACTGACGCAGTGGACAGCAGCAGCAATGTGTTGCCACTCGCACTGCTTCTTTTTATTTGTGATCCCGCTGCTGTGGCCACTAAATAAAAATTTTTTCCGGGCTTCCACCTCCCCAACAAGTGTCTCTTTCTCCGTTTCTGAAAAGTGAGAAGTTTCTTTGCTTTTTCCTGGCCTGTCGCTGTGATTCACCACATGGAAACGATTGCATGCCGGCTCATTAATATGGTAAAAAGTAGGTGTGTACAGGGCGGGATTCAGGTATGCACACTTTGTAGGTGATCCTGTGATTTATAAAGGAAACATTGCGTACAGCTTGTGTGCGCACATTTTTGTAACGCGACCTCTCTGATGTAGTTACGTATTGATTTCTGCAGCAGAAGAACCTCAAGCTGATCAGCAAAGACCTCAAACAAGACTTCATCAGGTAGGTGTAACAGTAAAATACATTGAAACATGGCAATAAATCAATACGCAATCAAAATGTTCTCAAACGTCAAATTCTAGGATGAAGATGTGTGTTACACTGCACTTTTGACTTCAACATCTATTCTGCCATCATTTATTCATCTTGCGATGGGATCACTGCAGCAGCAACACCAAATCAGGGCTTCTTCAACTAGACATCTGTAAAAGTGCCATGACTGCACGATTATGACTGGGCATGGGACGATATGAATATTTATATGGGAGATCTCCGTATTTCTCTTCTGAAAAAAGAGCCTCCTATGACGCAAATATTGTCATTTTGTGCATCATTGGAGGCTGCATTGGTTAGAGGGGGTAAGACTACAACACTATGTGACTGGGTGAGTTATCTCCCTCCTGGTCACTGCATGGCGCTGTGTCAGCCTGGCGCAGGTTAATGGGGGGACGGTACTGTTAGGTGATTAAAACAGCTGTGTTGGTCGACATTTTCCCTCTCTGCTTCTGCTGTGCGGTGCGTCCGGTGAGCTGGCCGGCGTGCTTGTTTGTGTCTTCCCGTCGTATCATTAAGGTAGGAATTCTGCGTATTTGCTGGTTTGTGTTTGCGGTTATTGGGCCTGAGGCCTCATCCTTTCGCTCCGTTGCAGTGTTGGAGCAACGGCGAGCTGGTGGAGCGACGCTGTGTGTGTGATTGGGACAGGTGTGTTTGGTCGCTGTTCTCCCTCTCTACCTCTGCTGTGCGGCGTGTTCGGTGAGCGGGCTGGCGTGCATGCCCGAGTCTCCCCGTCATATCACTAAGTGCTCGGAGCGGCGGTGAGCCGGAGGGAGCGAGCGGTTCTGGTGGGCGCGTGTTGGGTGCAGTAGAGCTCAGAGCGGGGCGCTGTAACCAGCAGCCCCCACTCTCCTAGTTCTGCACACTATCCTGCGTCCTGGTGTGTTCCGGTCATCGGCCACCATGATGTTTGCTGCTGTTTTGATTGGCTTGATTACATGGTTTTGATTAAATGATTGTTGTTGCCGACGATAGTGACCTCGGAGACATATAACAATTTATTTCTTTTTTTTTCTTGTTTTCCTTTTTTTTTCTTTTGTGGGGGGGGCGGGTTTGATAATTGTTTAATTGTTTTCCTCTAATTTGTATTTGGATATTTTAAGAAGACTTCATTATGTTTAATTTGGTTTTGTATGATAAATAATCTCTAATTGTTTTTGGTGTGTGTGTGGGGAGGTCAGCTAGACTGCGGCCATCTTAATTTTTCCCTCTCTCCCTGTGGACAGGTGCTGTAGTCCAGCGCGGCGGCCCAATCCCTGGTGGTGGCTTCTTCACTTCTCCATTGCGTGTGTATGCAGTGTCACGGGTGATATTATTTTCTTGGTTTGTTTCTCCTTCCCCTTGGTTTGGTTTAGGGTCGCCGTGGCTGGCCCAGCCCTGTCCATTCCCCTTTCTTTGGCCCAGTCTTTTGTGAATGTGAAATATTTTGGCAACTATTGAAGTTTATAGAAATAATATTGTGACAATAAATTATTATTCTTTTGATACCTGAACTCTCCCCTGTGGTGATTCGAGCCTGCGTGACCTTTTTTTCCATTTTTATAAAAAAACAGTAACTATTTCCTGGGGCGAAACTCCCCAAGTGGCGTTGTTGGCAACCACACACCACTACTCACCACTCCACCACGCCACAACTAGTACCTAATTTTTTCAACCCACCTATAGGGGGCGGGCCCCACTAAGGCTACAGACCTGTTACAGATGAGTGGTGGGACCTCACAGCAGACTTGGGGTGCGAGCGGAACCGGACAGGTCCTTTTAGAATAAAAATGCTTCTCTGCGCTCCAAAATCCACTGGCCGCCTGTTGGTCTGGGTTTGCCGCCACCAGTCGGTTCGCAATCGTGCCAGCGGTTGGTCCGTAATCGCCACCGCCGGTCAGTCTGCATCATTGGGAGTGGCCTGCGAAACTGTGCATTGTGGAAGTTGTTGTCTTCCATCCACATGCGCCAAAAAGTCAGTCTGCCCTTTCTCCGTTAAAAAGGCTTGAAATGTATTTTACATTTCGACTACATATATCACCCACTTTCAATACAGATTCATGTTACCACTAGTGAAGTAGTACTTTAGCTACAGCAGTATGAGTGGAAATTTAACAACTTTGTTTTCAGTTAATTGCAATAAACGGTTAAAATGATGCTAAAGTAACAACATAATGACAATGATTGGTAAAAAGTCTGAAGTCATGGTTTGCTAAGTCTGTCCATAAGACAATGAGCAAATAACTTTTAAAAAGCTTGTTTTGTCAATTGTGGTCGGATCGATAGTCTATGTTAATGCTAATGTAATTCAATACAACGTTGCCAAGTACACTCAACAAAAATATAAACGCAAAACTTTTGTTTTTGCTCCCATTTTTCATGAGATGGACTTAAAGATCTAAAATTCATTCCAGATACACAATATTACCATTTCTCTGAAACATTTTCACAAATCTGTCTAAATGTGTGATAGTGAGCACTTCTGCTTTGCTGAGATAATCCATCCAACCTCACAGGTGTGCCACATCAAGATGCTGATCTGACATCATGATTAGTGCACAGGTGTACCTTATACTGCCCACAATAAAAGGCCACTCTGAAATGTGCAGTTTTGTCTCACAGCAAAATGCCACAGATGCCACAAGCATTGAGGGAGCGTGCAATTGGCATGCTGACAGCAGGAATGTCAACCAGATCTGTTGCTCGTGCATTGAATGTTCATTTCTCCACCATAAGCCGTCTCCAAAGGCGTTTCAGAGAATATGGCAGTACATCCAACCGGCCCACAACCGCAGACCAGTGTAACCACACCAGCCCAGGATCTCCACATCCAGCAGGTTCACCTCCAAGATCGTCTGAGACCAGCCACTCAGACAGCTGCTGAAACAATTGGTTTGCATAACCAAACAATTTCTGCACAAACTGTCAGAAACCGTCTCAGGAAGCTCAACTGCATGCTCGTCGTCCTCATCGGGGTCTTGACCTGACTCCAGCTCGTCGCCGTAACAGACTTGAGTGGGCAAATGCTCACATTCGATGGCGTCTGGCACGTTGGAGAGGTGTTCTCTTCACGGATGAATCCTGGTTTACATTGTTCAGGGCAGATGGCAGACAGCGTGTGTGGCATCGTGTGGGTGAGCGCTCTGCTGATGTCAATGTTGTGGATCGAGTGGCCCATGGTGGTGGTGGGGTTATGGTATGGGCAGGCATCTGTTATGGACGAAGAACACAGGTGCATTTTATTGATGGCATTTTGAATGCACAGAGATACCGTGATGAGATCCTGAGGCCCATTGTTGTGCCATACATCCATGAACATCACCTCATGTTTCAGCAAGATAATGCACGGCCCCATGTTGCAAGGATCTGTACACAATTCTTGGAAGCTGAAAATGTCCCAGTTCTTGCATGGCCAGCATACTCACCGGACATGTCACCCATTGAGCATGTTTGGGATGTGCTTGACCGGCGTATACGACAGTGTGTACCAGTTCCCACTAATATCCAGCAACTTCGCACAGCCATTGAAGAGGAGTGGACCAACATTCCACAGGCCACAATTGACAATCTGATAAACTCTATGCGAAGAAGATGTGTTGCACTGCATGAGGCAAATGGTGGTCACACCAGATACTGACTGGTTCTGAGTCCCCAGACCCCCAATAAAGCAAAAAAAAAAATGCACATTTCAGGGTGGCCTTTTATTGTGGACAGTCTAAGGCACACCTGTGCACTAATCATGATGTCAGAGGTGAGGTGGGATGGATTATCTCAGCAAAGCAGAAGTGCTCACTATCACACATTTAGACTGATTTGTGAAAAATGTTTGAGAGAAATGGTAATTTTGTGTATCTGGAATGAATTTTAGATCTTTAAGTCCATCTCATGAAAAATGGGAGCAAAAACAAAAGTGTTGCGTTTATATTTTTGTTGAGTGTATATTGATCATGTTATTCTCCAGGTTTTAAATGTTGTTTAACATGAGAAAAGCCTCTCACAAAATTACTATAACGTCAACGTTACACCAACATTGACCTATCAAGGCTGGATCACTACTATGGAAGTTCACTGGAAGCTAGCCACATTAGCCATGCAACATGCTAACTTTAACTTTATCAAGCAATTCGCCAAGATAAACAGTAAAACAGCATACAAGTGGCAAAACATACAGCTTCAATGTCTGTGGTTGAGTCAGGGATAGTAAGCATCAACCTTTATTCACAGGTTAGAGGCGAATCCAGATTAGTAGTGACCCATGTTGACAAGGCTGTCTTCAGTGAAATGATAATCATTTGCACACAAACATTTTCCAAAGACTGTGGGCACATCTGCATCAGAAATTTAGTGACTCCACTGGATCTTGACGTCCTCTGACAATGCAAGTATATGCAGGCTTTTGTGTTTTGTGAGTATTACAGCCAACAGAGGAAATTTGTGTTGTGTTTGGCATTCTTGCAATAGAATTTAAATGGGACCACCTTGCTGGGGGGGGGGGGGGGGGGGGGGGGGGTTTAGAGCGCCACAAGCAAACCAATATATCATTACAGCTCCCGAATTTTGATCCGATCATTGTTGAGTTTTTTGGATGGAGCAGGAGAAAAAGTGAGGGTGGTCTGTTCGAATGCCTTGGGGGCCTGTAGCTTAAAAAAAGTGCATTTTGCATTATGTGAGACCTTAAATGTGGATTTTCCCATATCTCCTGATACCATATTATAATATTTATTACAGTGTCCAAATAGTCTTCACACTTCACTCTATGATGGTAATCAAACCGAGGCAGGGATCTGTACAAACCACTGATCAACTTCAATCCATTATACCACTACATGACATAAAGTGTTTTAAAGTCTTTAAAACAACCGCTTCAACATAGCTGCAGCTTAAGACACTGTGGGTGTTTTGGTTTAACAAGTGACCGTGTTAACTGGTGACTCTCAGCAAATGTGTCTGTGGTTGCACGTAATGATGGCAGCTGTTGTCTTGCCTTCAATCAATCAATACGTACTCATCAGTGTTTTTTATCTACGCCAACCATTTTAAGTTACAATGAGCAACCACAGATATCCATCCATCTATCCATACCGCTTACCCTGTATTCAGGGTCACGGGGGGGCTGGAGCCGATCCCAGCTGTCTTTGGGCAAAGGCAGGGTTCACCCTGGACAGGTCGCCCAACCACAGATATATTCAGCTGAAAGTAATCAGTTAACACCGTTACTCGTTAAACCAAAGCACCTGTTGATCTCAAATGGTTGTGATCCTGTTGGAATTCTGTAAAACTTCAGTCCTCCCCAGAATATCGATTCTGGGAACCTAATATGTCACAATCAGACCTTTTGATGCTGGTAACAGTTTTACTTTAATGTTTAAAGTTTGCTAACTCGTCTGGATGGCTGAAGAAAAATGGCAATTCCGTTGCCAACATGCCCACGAATGTTTTGATAACGTGTTAAAAGGGGTCTATATGACAACTTCCCAGAATAAGAAGCTTTTGCACTGTGCAAACACTAACATATGATTTGTTGTCCAATTAGAGATTTTTTTACGTCTACTGGTCCTTAAGTATTTCCAAGCTTAAATCTACCATGTAAATGGAAAAACCTCTGTTAGATGCTGGAGTGTCGTGGGGTTGGTGTTATTGTACTGTTACCAAGTAATCACGGAGTAAACACAAAAGCCCAGAATAGCACATACCTTCACATCAATAGAAAACAGCCACAGAAGAAAAGGTTCCACTTGACTGGCCAATCACATGAACTTCCTTTGGCGGAAGATTCAGTGCAGAGGTGTCTTGGATGTAATTTTAACTCTCGATCGTCACCATCACACATGGTCATGCTGCACATTTTTCTGGTCGCTCTCTTAGGTAAATCTTTTGATATACATTTTGATTATTTAATTATGAATATTAGGTTCCATTTTTAGATTAATTCATACCTACATTCTCATTAGTGTTGTATTGAGCAGGAACCTGGATCTTCTGTCATGTGGAACCATGCAACACTGCACGTTTTAATCTGCATTTACCGTTGTGTTTGTATTCCAGGAGTTGTATCCTGCAGTGATGATTCTGGATCAGTGTTAAAGGTGACAGTCAGACCAGGAGACAACATCACTCTCTACTGTGACTGTAAAGTGTCATCTGGAGTATACATAGTGTGGTACAGGAACTGCTCTCATGAGAACCAGCCTTCTCTTGTCCTTAAAATAAAATACAAGTTCACCAATGACCCCAGAAAGATTCTGCCTCGTTTTGAATTTATCAGAAATAATTCTTCTGGTTCCTATGACCTGCTGATCGAGAACATCACTGATTCTGATGAAGGACTCTACTACTGCGGAACTGAAGAGAGGAAAACTCCCACATATGTGTATAAATATGGCAGTGTCACAACAAGGATCCTCTTCAGTAAGTATGCTGGTCTGATTTTGTGCCTGTAAGATATATATGTGACCTCCCCTAACGTATCTGTATTTGACTAATTGATCAATATACAGTAGGAAAACATGAAACAGAGCACATGAAAGATACTGTCTGTTAATGTTATGTGTGTCAACATGCCAATCTGGAGTGAAATAGTGTACATTAGTATGTTTATGCATAGTGAGATTTAGGATAATTTTTAGTGCTGTCAAAATTAACGCGTTAATCTTTGCGTTAATTAAATTATCCCGGTAATTTATCTGCGTGAGAAACACTAGATGTGGCATGTGCTGCTTTGTCCTCTGACAATGTAAACAGGTCTGTCTCAGTAACGGGCTGAATGTAAACGAGGACTAAGCTGACTTGTTGTTCTATGGAGTGAAAAGGATTTATCATTCTGACTTCACAGCAGAATATTTCCTTGTTCTTTTTTCCATATTTGCATGTTCTATTGCTGACCTTTTTGAAATGTTCTGTTAGTGCATATAAGAAATATGCCTTTTTCAAGCTGACAGTTAATTTTGATGGCCTTGATGTTTTTTTTGGAAATCTGTAGTTCACATGAGAGAATCTGTGCTTAAAGTTAAAAAAAAAGCTGCTATTTAACAATGGTATTTGAATTTAAATACTTCCTTTGTGTTGATTCTACATGAATTCATTTTACATTTAAATATCCATTATAACATACTTTATTCTTAAGAAGAAAGAAAGTGATTAATTACGGCAAATTGTGCGATTAATTAGTTAATTTTTTTTAATCGATTGACACTAATAATTTTACTTTTCAAATCTGAGGTTTAAACAAAGCTAAACGCTGCACATTTTACTTTATTCTTGAAAGATATGAAAAGGTGATAAACCAAAGACATAATATAGATATTTCTCTCAAGCTAATTCTAAAATAGGGCAGAAGTTGAAAAAAGTCCACCAAACAGACAAGGTCAACACCAAGCATGGGTCTTGGAAGAACAATGTGTCGAATGTCAATGACATTCACAGCTTACACAGCATGTTTTAAATTTGGCATTTTGGTGAGACCCGAGTTTAATGAAGCTGATTGAAACACATTGTTTTCTGATTCAGACTCCAGTGAGCCTCACAATGAGACTCCACCAGACAGTGGTGCATGTTGGATTCTGCTGTACTCTTTGTGTCCAGCTTTAGCTGTTCTTTCCTCTCTTATCTCATCTCTTCTGGTTTATCACCTCATCATGAAAAAAGGTAAGTACTGTATACCTCTTGTTTCGAGCTTAACGTGATGATGTCAGAAATGCCACTGCACCCAAGAATGAGGGAAAAGTATAGTATAAAGAGTTTGTACTCAAATGCCAATAATAAATAACTATTAGCAGATGAGTACAAACAGTTTAAGGAATTGTGAATTATTTGCAGAGAAGAGGTTGACATCATTCTTATACATGATTAACATTAATGAAAAAGGGTTCAAAAGGGGTTTAATAACAATAAACATACACTTATTCTAAGTGGCCTTCGTGTAAATGGCCTCATTTATATACATTCACACACCGACAGCGGAGTCAACCACGCAGGGCGACAGCCAGCTCGTCGGGAGCAATTGTGGTGAAGTGTCTTGCTCAGGGACACCAGGCACTCAGCTAGGAGGAGCCGGGGATCGAGCTGGCAATCTTCCGGTTGCCAGTCCAACGCTCTACCTCCTGAGGTTTGCAATTTTTTTTAAATTCAGAACAATATCAGAGTTGTAGTCAGTTGCATGGCGTGGGGCGCAACCTCTAAGCTGTGTATGTTTTACGGGGTGGGAGAAGAAAAACAGATGTTGCAGTTTATATGTTACTAGTTCCCGTGGTCAGATGAACTATTAGAGCGCCCAGCATCATTTTACCAGGACTGACACACGCTGAGCACCGACTCTCTCTCTCTCTCTCACTCTCTCTCACACACACACACACACACACACTCGCTACCAGCTAGCCACTCGGTGCCAACGTAATTCTCCTCATTAAAGGTCCGAAAACCTTTCTTCCTCTCCGTATGGAGCTCTAGTTTTGGTGTTGGCCGGTTGTCAGATTTAATCCGGAGTTGCTGTTGTAGAGGCAGTTTAGTAAAATTATTTTTTACTAAATACTCCAAATCTCCACCCTCCATAATCGCGCTTAAAAAATTAGCTAGCTTATCAACAGATGAACACAAAGCAATGCATCTTCCATTATTTCATTCATTGACATTGACGATAAAATATCAATCATTCTTTTTTTTTCACCAAGGGAGGCCAGCACAGCTTGGCCTCCTCACAGACAACAGAACGCAGCAGCAGAATGCTCATTCACCCAGAGGGGCACTGTTTTACACATCATGAAACGCTCAATAATTAATGAAGAGAGACGAGGAGGAGAAGACAGACACATCACAGAGGGATTACGTAAAGGGCCCTAGTTTCGTAGACTTGGCGTAGTCAGCGTGCAGCGCACATGCGCCATGCCAACGGGGTGTGTCCGCCTGAACTGTGCAAGTTTCGTGCACCGCCTTGGCTAGTGCAGGCACTCCTCCCGTCACTCCCACCAGCGCAAGTGGGAAAGAGGGAGGAGAAGAAGGCGTGAGTGGGAGACGAGGAGGAGACGAGGCGTGGACTGGGATTAATACAGCCGATTCAGATCTTCACCATTCAAATGAGCTCCTCTCCTCACCTTTATTGCGTTAGGGGAGGTTCAGTGCAAGTTCCGTCACTTGACAACCCGATGACGGAAGCAGCGCCGCCGCTCCCACTATGCGCATCACGCGCTGTGCGTGCATATTATAATAATAACAATGCTGATATTACACTCAACAAAAATATAAACGCAACACTTTTGTTTTTGCTCCCATTTTTCATGAGATGGACTTAAAGATCTAAAATTCATTCCAGATACACAATATTACCATTTCTCTCAAACATTGTTCACAAATCTGTCTAAATGTGTGATAGTGAGCACCTCTGCTTTGCTGAGATAATCCATCCCACCTCACAGGTGTGCCACATCAAGATGCTGATCTGACATCATGATTAGTGCACAGGTGTGCCTTAGACTGTCCACAATAAAAGGCCAACCTGAAATGTGCATTTTTTTTGCTTTATTGGGGGTCTGGGGACTCAGAACCAGTCAGTATCTGGTGTGACCACCATTTGCCTCATGCAGTGCAACACATCTTCTTCGCATAGAGTTTATCAGATTGTCAATTGTGGCCTGTGGAATGTTGGTCCACTCCTCTTCAATGGCTGTGCGAAGTTGCTGGATATTAGTGGGAACTGGTACACGCTGTCGTATACGCCGGTCAAACACATCCCAAACATGCTCAATGGGTGACATGTCCGGTGAGTATGCTGGCCATGCAAGAACTGGGACATTTTCAGCTTCCAAGAATTGTGTACAGATCCTTGCAACATGGGGCCGTGCATTATCTTGCTGAAACATGAGGTGATGTTCATGGATGTATGGCACAACAATGGGCCTCAGGATCTCATCACGGTATCTCTGTGCATTCAAAATGCCATCAATAAAATGCACCTGTGTTCTTCGTCCATAACAGATGCCTGCCCATACCATAACCCCACCACCACCATGGGCCACTCGATCCACAACATTGACATCAGCAAAGCGCTCACCCACACGACGCCACACACGCTGTCTGCCATCTGCCCTGAACAATGTAAACCGAGATTCATCCGTGAAGAGAACACCTCTCCAACATGCCAGACGCCATCGAATGTGAGCATTTGCCCACTCAAGTCTGTTACGGCGACAAGCTGGAGTCAGGTCAAGACCCCGATGAGGACGACGAGCATGCAGTTGAGCTTCCCTGAGACGGTTTCTGACAGTTTGTGCAGAAATTGTTTGGTTATGCAAACCAATTGTTTCAGCAGCTGTCTGAGTGGCTGGTCTCAGACGATCTTGGAGGTGAACCTGCTGGATGTGGAGGTCCTGGGCTGGTGTGGTTACACGTGGTCTGCGGTTGTGAGGCCGGTTGGATGTACTGCCATATTCTCTGAAACGCCTTTGGAGACGGCTTATGGTGGAGAAATGAACATTCAATGCACGAGCAACAGATCTGGTTGACATTCCTGCTGTCAGCATGCCAATTGCACGCTCCCTCAATGCTTGTGGCATCTGTGGCATTTTGCTGTGAGACAAAACTGCACATTTCAGGGTGGCCTTTTATTGTGGGCAGTATAAGATACACCTGTGCACTAATCATGATGTCAGATCAGCATCTTGATGTGGCACACCTGTGAGGTTGGATGGATTATCTCAGCAAAGCAGAAGTGCTCACTATCACACATTTAGACAGATTTGTGAACAATGTTTGAGAGAAATGGTAATATTGTGTATCTGGAATGAATTTTAGATCTTTAAGTCCATCTCATGAAAAATGGGAACAAAAACAAAAGTGTTGCGTTTATATTTTTGTTGAGTGTATAAAAAACAGGCGAAAGAGAGGGAGATGTTTTGGTCCGAGAGGCTGAGTTTCCATTACGTGTGCCATCTGCCTTTGATCTGACGTCAGATGTGATGGGACAATCTATATAGATATAAATTCACGTGTTGATTCAATTAGTTGCATTAAATAATGTTTGTTGTGATTATTTATTGCATTTAAATGTGCCTGGAACTGTGGAAACCTGCCTGTGACGACTTGGTGATGTGTATGCACTGCACACCGTGAGTCAAACTGCCACCTTGAACGAATGGACTTTGTTTGCACCTTGCGCCTTACGCCAAGAGCAGACTAGGTTGGAGCTGGCGGGCTTTCGGCGAAGTCTCGGCGAGGCTTTTTGCCACGAAACTTCCGCTACTCCAAGCTGAATCTGTGACGCCTCCCCCTGCTGCGCCGCCACACCCATCTTGGCGCAGCAGGGGGACTGACCGCACAGCCTTGCGCACGGTCAGTTTGGCAGTTTGGTGGATCGCCTGCGCCGCCACACCCATCTTGGCGCAGGCGATCCACCAAACTGCCAAACTGACCGTGCGCAAGGCTGTGCGGTTCGAAACTTGCATTACACCGGCTCCGCCACCCTGCGCCTCCCTGCGCTGCGCCACGAAACTAGGGCCCAAACTGTTAAAAAAGTGATTTTATTAAATGATGTTTATATTCTGAAAAAACTGAGGAAGCCCGGCTTCCCTTGGCCTCTGCAAGAAAATGCCACTGGTTGTAATCTGTCAAAATGTTTCCGTCATTGTAAAGAAAATACATTTTAGTCAAAGAGGGAAAGTATTTGGTTAATGTGACCTCTCTGATGTAGTGACGTATTTATTTCTGCAGCAAAAGAAACTCAAGCTGATCAGCAAAGACCTCAAACAAGACCACATCAGGTAGGTGTAACAGTAAAATACATTGAAACATGGCAATAAACCAATACACAATCACGATTTTCTCAAATGTCAAATTTTAGGATGAAGATGTGTGTTATGCTGCACTGGAAATCCAGCAGGCATCACAGAGACCACAGAAGAAGAAAAGCCGGACTTCTGACTTCAGCACCTATTCTGCCATCAATACCTCCAGGATGTAGGGTTTAAAAAAAAACAAACATAACTACATACCATCTTCCGATGGGGTCACCTCAACAGTGACCTTTCTTGGACCACGGCCATCTTCAAACTCAGTTTCTTTTGATCTCAACTAGACATCTGAAAAATGTGCCTTGACTCCACTGTTATATGAATAGTTCATATCACAATTATCCTGGCCAAATGTTTTAATAATATTACCCAATAATCATCAAAATGTCCATAAATGTGCACCAAAACATACTGGAATCACTAAACAGTCAGTTAGGAAACAAATATTGTTATTGCATAACAGATGGGACACAACATTTCCTTATTGAACATCCAAATCATCATAAATTAGATTCTCATGAATAATATAGCCTCCCAGCATTAAATAGGGATGAAAACATTAAAACACATTTTTGTATCCTGTTGTTGTTGTTCTTATCTATTATAATAGTGAACTAGATTTTTTTTTCAAATCACTTGTCATGATATCCCAATAATAAAAATTAATTATGATCAATTATTGTTAGATTAAAAAAAACCTATGTCCTCCCATTCCAAATTACCATACAACTGCGGCCAAAAATATGACAGAAAAACAAACACCTGGCAAAGAACTCAAAACTGCATCTGTGGTATTTACCAATAGAGTCGGTGCCTTCAGGACAACAGTTGGCCGTGATGACGTACATTCAAAGCACATTCACACAAAGCGTTTGGTGTGAACTTACTCATGCAAGTTTGGTTGCAGGATCAGCTGTATTCATCCGCATCACTTATGTTTATTTGCAACACTCGGGCTGGACACGCGGAGAGTAGGAGGGTGCTTACCTACATGTATTCACCGACAATGTTTCATCATTCGTGGCAGAAATAACCATGATTGCTGCTTTGTACATGTTGTGGAAATCTCAGCTACACTGTCTACTCAACGGCATCCGGCGGCTAGTTAGCGATTGTGTCAACAGAGCGCAATGGACCGATTTGTGATAGCCAAAAAGCGAATAAGAGTTGGACGATGGTGGTGGTGATTCACGGATGCAGGACAGAGTGAAGACGGACTTGGAGGATGCGAGGATGATGAAGGGGCGGTAGTAGGTGAGGAGAACAGAGAAAAGAGGAGGAGGGGAGAGGAGAAGAGAGAAAGACAGTATTGGAGAGCGAGAGAAGCAGAGTTTAGAGGACAAGAAGGGAGGAAGAGGAGAGGAAGACAGGAGTGGGGAGTGAGTGAGGAGGAGAAGAAGGGAGGAAGAGGAGAAGAAGACAGGAGTGGAGAGTGAGTGAGGAGGAGTAGAAGGGAGGAAGAGGAGAAGAAGACAGGAGTGGAGAGTGAGTGAGGAGGAGTAGAAGGGAGGAAGAGGAGAGGAAGACAGGAGTTGAGAGTGAATGAGGAGGAGTTTAGAGGAGAGGAAGACAGGAGTGGAGAGTGAGGAGGAGGAGTTTAGAGGAGAGGAAGACAGGAGTTGAGAGTGAGTGAGGAGGAGAAGAAGGGAGGAAGAGGAGAGGAAGACAGGAGTTCAGAGTTAGTGAGGAGGAGAAGAAGGGAGGAAGAGGAGAGGAAGACAGGAGTTGAGAGTGAGTGAGGAGGAGTTTAGAGGAGAGGAAGACAGGAGTGGAGAGTGAGGAGGAGGAGTTCAGAGGAGAGGAAGAGGAGGAAGACAGGAGTGGAGAGTGAAGGAGAGAACAGAAGGAGAGAGAAAACATATTTAGTGAGTTAAGAGACAGTTGTATACTGTATACAACTATACACTGTGCTACAATTCTCAGTTACACTCTTGTAAATCCACAGATGTTCTCTGTGGTGGATTTGTATTGTTTTTTGTGCTTGTTTTTTCGCACTTCATTTCATTAAAAGTAGTTAAATATGCTTGTGTTTGTTTTATGATAAACATGTAGTAACATGCATTCGACAATATGTAGTGTGTCAGCACGGCCACGGGAACAGTACATCTATTATAGTATTATTTGTTGGTGTCAGAATTCACTAGCACCTCCTATAAACAATCAGACCCCCTCATTGCCCCCCCAATAATAATTTTCTGGTGCCGCCGCTGACTCCCCTCCCTGGCTGTCCGAATCTCTGCGAACCAACAGCTCTAACCTGGTTGACATGGTGGTGCACCCACAAATTGTGCGACCACTTTTGTGTTTATTGATTGGAGACAGCTAGGGAAAAGTTATTTATTTTGTTGATATTGATATTGATGTAATTTCCAAGGATTAGAATAGAATGTGATTGCCACATTGTATTTTTATAGGAAACCTGGTAAATGTAAGCAGCACTCAGGTGGAACCTTTGTCACAAGAGCAGTTGCGCCCTGGGTTGTCTCAGGTGGGAACTTATGGCTATGCAACGCAACGTGTGGTTATTGCTGCTGAAATGTATCTGTTTTACAGGTTAGTAGTTACTGCAATTATCACTGCAAAACCTACGTAAAGCTTAACTACATGTGAGCATGTGTTGTATTATGTATTGATTTTGACTATTTATGTGCACTTTCAAATTTTGCCTCTGCATAAGGTAGCAGGCACACGTCGCAGGTGTGTGGGTTATTTTGCCCAATTTACGGTCTGGCAGACAGTTCGCTACTTTTTGTTATTTTAAACAAAGATTTATTTTGGCTCTGACACATGTAACGGGTTGCAGGTGAAGAAGTATAAAGGCAGGTCCACACCGCACCGACTGCCCAACTCGTGAAGTCGGGCTACTTAACATGGCAGACTCGAACAACGACTTGGGCGGTTCACACCTACGGAACTACAGCCGACGCCATACGTTCCGCGCTTGCGCGAGATGTAATGTCTCCAAAACAACAGGCGGCGCTAATCTGTATTGTGCGCCAAAAAACACGAAAACCGGAAGTAGGCGGTCCTCTCTAGACCACCTTCTTCGATTCTACTGGTTATCTGGTATGTTTACATCGTCACTTCCGGGCTTCACTGATTCGCTAGTCAAGCTGCTAGCCTCCACCAATCAGAATGGTAAAAGAGTCACCGACTCGCATGGCGGATTACACATTTGAATCGGCTGAAATGAACGCCGACGTGGGCCGATTCGAGTGACCACACCAAGCAGACTCGTGTCACGGAGGCCGACTCTCTCAAAGACGCCGATTTTCGGTCCGGTGTGGACTCGCCTTAACGTGTTGCAGGTGAAGAAGTATTGTTGCCAAGTAGTTCATATAAAGGGCAGTTAAATGCTACAGGGTTTATTTGTTTAAAAAATGTTGATATAAAATGTACAGCTAAAAAATGCAAGATACTAATGTGAAATTCATTTGGTTACATGAAAAGTGTTTTGCATTTACCTTTGAGTGTAAGTTTAGTTTAATGTGGTTATGTCCAGAAACACAGCAGATTAGATGTTGCTGCGATAAATACAGTTAAGAACCGCTGTAACTTGCACTATATCATTATAGTGCCATGATTCACTTTTCAGTGAGTATGTGTATTGAACATTGTGAATGCATTTGTGAGATATGATAGAGTATTTTGATTGATGGACATACGTTGCACTAAATATACAGTCATGAAGGACTGAAACAGAGACTGAAACTTAAAGGAATGTGCTATGTGAATATTTTAATGTGAATTTAAATACAGATCCGATCTTGATGACAAAATGAACGCCATGTGTCGTTATTGCTGCTGAAATGTATCTGTTTTACAGATCTGTATTTACTACTGTGGTACCAATCTTGGGACCAGTAACAACATCATACCTGACAAATCTGACCTTTCAGGTCACATGGAATGGCTCTATGTCCAAACCTTGTTTTCTGGAAACGGGTGTCCCTCAAGGCTCAGTACTAGGACCGCTTCTGTTCTCACTATACACCAGATCACTAGGCTCTGTAACCACATCATATGGATTCTTCTACCATTGTTACGCAGATGACACCCAGCCGTTCCTCTCTTTCCCCCCAACCTCCAACACCCACATTGCAACTCGCATCTCGGAATGTCTGGCAGACATCTCCGCCTGGACAACTGCGCATCACTTCAAGCTTAACCTGCATAAAACCAAACTCCTCTTTATTCCGGGAAAAGACTGCCCTCGCATGGACCTGACGGTCACTGTGGAGGACATCACAGTATTGCCTTGGTCAACTAGGAGGAACCTGGGCGTTATCCTCAATGATCATAGTTTATTTATGGTCGAGTCATTAGGTTATGGGTTGGTGCCACTGGTGTATGGTTTTGGCAGCCATTTTGTTAGAGCAGTTAGTTAAGCCTTGTGTTCTTTTTTTCCCTCCCACAGTTAGAGGTAGTCAGGCCCAGTTTTGTTCTATTCATTTTATTTCTCTGGCACAACCCTCACGGCCCTCCTTCCCTCATCCACCTGTTAATTTGTTTGCTTCTCATTTTTTTTTGTGAATAAGCACTTCCCTCCTCTATTTCAGCTGGCCACCATTGCTGAAATCAAACGAATGTCGCTCAGCAAAGTCCCAACTCTTCTCTGTTCTGGCGCCTCAGTGGTGGAAGGAACTCCCGTGTCAGCACAGCAGAGTCAATTGCCATCTTCCTAAAAAGGCTCAAGACTCACATGTTCAGACTTCACCTCGACTGCATTTCCTTCATCCTCGACCCACTTCCACCCACCCCCCCCCCTCCCCCAATTTAAAAAAAATTTAAAAATGTTCTTACCTAGCACTTTGATCATAGCACTGTTGTTCTTAAGGTATGTTTGCTGAACAGCTACTACTTTACTCAGATGAGGACCGAACACTTATTTCTATTTTTTCGCTCTTACTTTATCGGGAATGATATGTTGTGGTTTCTTTCTTTCGACAAATGTACTTATTGTATTGTATTTTTAAAATGGGCGCAACAAACGAACATAGCTGCAGCCAAAGACGCTCGGGGGTGTTTCGGTTTAAAAAGTGACCGTGTTAATTGGCGACATTCAGTCAAATGTGTCTGTGGTTGCACGTATTGGCTGTAGTAAAACGCCACTTCCGTTGCCAACATGTGCATATTTTTGATGACAGTGATCATTGGTAAAGGGTTCTACATGACAACTTGTCAGAATTGGAGGCTTCTATGCACTGTTCAAATTGTGTATCCTATACTGTTGCCAAATTGGAGGATTTTCTACTTCTTGCAGTCCTTATGCATCAGACTCTTCAAGTCTATAACAACCCTGAGCATACCGTACGTCCTAAACAGGCACTACTGCAAGTATTGCTAGGCTTAAATCTACCATATAAATGAAAAAAACCTCCATTAGATGCTGTGTTGTTGTGGGGTTGGTTTTATTGTACTGTTATCAAGTGATCATGAAGTAAACATAAAAGCCCAGAATAGCACATACCTTCACATCAATAGAAAACAACCACAGAAGAAAAGGTTCCACTTGATTGGCCAATCACATGAACTTCCTTTGGCGGAAGATTCAGTGCAGATGAGTAAGACCTGCTTGGATTTCATTTTAACTCTTGATCATCACCATCAAACATGGACATGCTGCACATTTTTCTTGTTGCTCTCTTAGGTAATTATTTTAAATTACATTTTTGATTATTTAATTATGAATATTAGTTTCCAGTTTTAGATTTATTCATACCTACATTCTCATTGGTGTTGTATTGAGCAGGAACATGGATCTTCTGTCATGTGGAACCGTGATCAATCTGCATTTACCATTGTTTGTATTCCAGGAGTTGCATCCTG
Source organism: Chelidonichthys spinosus (assembly GCA_029853015.1). Taxonomy (NCBI): domain Eukaryota; kingdom Metazoa; phylum Chordata; class Actinopteri; order Perciformes; family Triglidae; genus Chelidonichthys; species Chelidonichthys spinosus. Next base: position 8,982,621 of record CM056824.1, read on the forward strand.
CAGTGATGATTCTGGATCAGTGTTGGAGGTGACAGTCAGACCAGGAGACAACGTCACTCTCTTCTGTGACTGTAAAATATCATCTGGAGTATACATAGTGTGGTACAGGAACTGCTCTCATGAGAACCAGCCTTCTCTTGTCCTTAAAGTGAACCATGGATCAGTCGAGATCACCAATGACCATAATTACCGCAGCAAGATTCTGCCTCGTTTTACATTTGGGAAAAACATTTCTTCTGGTTCCTATGACCTGCTGATCGAGAACATCACTGATTCTGATGAAGGACACTACTACTGTGGAACTGAAGAGAGAATTCCCACATCTGTTTATAAATATGGCAGCATCACAACAAGAATCCTCTTCAGTAAGTATGCTGGTGTGACTTTGGGCCTAGAGGATCTATGTTTGACCTCCACTGAATGAATATGTATTTGGCTAATTTATCAATATATAGTAGGAAAACATGAAAAAGAGCACAACATACTGTATCTTAACACTGAGTGTCAACATGCCAATCTGGATTGAAATAGTGTACATTAGTATGTTTGTGCAGAGTGAGATTTAGAATAAGTTTACTTTTTAAATCTGAAGTTCAAACAAGACTTAATGCTGCACATTTCACTTTATTGTGAAAAGATATGAAAAGGTGATGAAATAAAGACATTATTGAAATGAGAACTGAAATGGGGCCAAAGTTTAAAGAAAAATCCACAACCAGACAGGTCAACACCAAGCATGGGTCTTGGCAGAACAATGTGTCGAATGTCAATGAATTTAATATAATATAGTATGATTTTTTTATGCTCAATGAAAACCTGAATGCTGCTGAATTTAATTCAAACCCAACAGTGTTTTATTGGTGGGGTTATTGGTCCCTGTGGTCATGGAACAGCTATTACACTTCACAGCAGCTTACACAGCATACACATACACATAGCTTTGTTGAGGGAAATGAAAAACAAACATGATTTAATTTTGGCATTTTGTTGGGACCAGTTTTTGATGAAGCTGATTAAAACAACTTTGTTTTCTGATTCAGACTCCAGCGAGCCTCACCATGAGACTCCACGAGACAGTGGTGCATGTTGGATTCTGCTGTACTCTTTGTGTCCAGCTTTAGCTGTTCTTTCCTCTCTCGTCTCCTCTCTTCTGGTATATCACCTCTGCATGAAAAATGGTAAGTACTGTATATCTCTTGTTTCGATAGTAATGATGTCAGAAATATATCTGTCATAATCTAAAAAAATCAATTAAAATCACAGAGAAACCTGGATTCAGACAACTCTCTTATATTTGAGTTTGGGTGCACTGTGCTGGGGCAGTGGTTGCGTTAGACTTTCCTGTTGCCTGTCAATCTATTATCACCCATCATTTTCATGTTTTATGATAATAAGATGCCTGGTTAAAGGTGGAATCTGTGATAGAAATAGAATTTATTGGCTGTCGAATGAATCTTTGAATCATGTAGCTGCGTGCCTTCCTTTGTGTGCAGCAAGCAACCGTGAGATGACAAAGCTTTTTTTTACACTCAGTCAAAAAGTTGTTTTTCAAAGGCTGAATGCCAATTAATGTGGAGTGAATCAGAATATTTAATTGGAGAAATATGTGAATTTTGGGAATTATTCTATCCATATTTTCTAAATACATTTTGACTTTTCAATTGAGACAATGGGCCCTAGTTTCGTGGCGCAGGGCGGCGCAGGGTGGCGGAATCAGCGTAATGCAAATTTCGACCCGTGCAGCCTTGCGCACGGGCAGTTTGGTGGATCGCCTGCACAAAGATGGGTGTGGTGACGCAGCAGGGGGAGGCTTCACAGATTCAGCTTGGCGTAGCTGAAGTTTTGCTCCGAGGGCTTTTCAGCCTTGGGGGTATAAGTGCCGACAGTTCGGCCCGGTTCGATTGCCTATTTGCGGGTAGTATTTTGGGCGGCGTGTCTTAGAGTTTTGAGTCTAAAAGAGCAAAGTAAAATTCCGCTGCTGCTGAGAAAGTAGTCCCTCAAAAAATGGATGATTCATGCGATGCGAGGTTAGTTTTGTTTCAAATATTATTCTATCAACACAGATATGTACATCAACAGTCTAGTGTTTTAATTGATTTGCCTCGGGTGCACTGTGGAGTGGGCAAGACTGTTTTTAATGCCTGTCTAACTAGAACCATTGACTTGCGCTAGCCATAGCACAAGCGAACTCGGCAACTAGAAGAACTGAATGAAATTTCTTGAAAACGTCTCCAGACGTCTCGAACACACCAGCTGACTTGGAAAATAGGTCTTATGTCCAAAATTCCGAACTATCCCTTTAACACATTGAGCAGGACTAGAATACGCTCAAGTTTTCCAGAGTCAATACAATTTCAAAGTCCCAACATCAGAGCTGACCAAGGGCCTGACGTGTACATTTGGTTTGAAATTTTTATTACTTTTTTAAAATTCAGAACACCATCAGAATTGTAATCCGTCAAAATGTTTCCGTCATTGTTAAAGAAATTTTAGTCAAAGAGGGAAAGTATTCGGTTAATGTGACCTCTCTGATGTAGTGACATATTGATTTCTGCAGCAAAAGAAAATCAAGCTGATCAGCAAAGACCTCAAACAAGACTGCATCAGGTAGGTGAAACAGCAAAATACATTGAAACATGGCAATAAATCAAAACACAATCACAATTTTCTCAAATGTCACATTTTAGGATGAAGATGTGTGTTATGCTGCACTGGAAATCCAGCAGGCATCACAGAGATCACAGAAGAAGAAAAGCCGGACTTCTGACTTCAGCACCTATTCTGCCATCAATACCTACAGGATGTAAAGTTTAAAACAAAACAAATTAAACATAACTAGACACCATCTTTTGATGGGATCACCCCAACAGCGACACCAAATTAGGGCAGGGGCATAAAGTTGCTGCTTGGACCACGGCCATCATCAAACTTAACCTTTCTTTTGATCTCAACTAGGCATCTGTAAAGTTCCATGACTGCACGGTTACGATTAGGCATGGGACGATATGAATATTTCATATCACAATTATCCTGTCCATAATAATGATTAATGATATAATCCCGATAATCATCAAAATGTGGTTGAATGTGCACCAAAAGTGGAATCACTTAACATTTAGGTAGGAAATATATTTATTGCATAACAGATGACACAAAATTGTTCTTATTGAACATCCAAATCATCATTAATAAAATAAATCATGTGGTGTTCTAGCATGAAGTAATCATAAATACAAAAAAAATGTGTATCCAGTATTGTTGTTGTTCTTACCTAGTTTTGATTGGACTTTATTATCTATAAATGCACAGTAGTGTGACAAATGTGTACCATGATTCACACGTATTTCACTATCCACAAATATGTATTTTTTTATCTTGCAAATATGTACTTAATGTAGTCATATATTAAGCATTTACGGATTCATTTTTACATGGGAAACAGGGTTTGCATATTGCGGATCGCCTTCTGTGAGTTTGTGAGCAACGTACATTTTTTTATTTATTTGCATAATTTTGTCCAACTTTTACCACCCCGGATCTGTAGAATAAACCTTACAAATGTGAGGTGTTATAATTTGTACGTGTGTATTTGTGTTTTGTCAAGTTCTATCCACAAAAATAAAAAGTAATTTGCAAATAAGTAGAACTTAGGTTGTAAATGTGTTTTTTACTTTCATAAAAAATAAGAGATATTTTGCATATATATATATATATATATATATATATATATACAATAGTTTCACCACAATAAATACACGTCAACTCATATTTACAGGTCCATTTCTACATGTGAAACTGTGTCTGCTAAGCTAAGTTTGTGATCCACGTGTATTCGTGACATAATTTTGTCCAATTCCGACCACAGGGATCTGTGGAATTTAATTATGTAAAGTTAAGGTGCAAAGTAAGTTACAATTGATGCAAGTTACTCCAATCCAACCACTTTTTTCAGTTACGAGTAATCTAACGCAATACTATTTCCAAACCCGTAATCATATTAAATTGACTTATCCAAGTTACTGTGCGATACTATGTTTGTCATTTTCCTTTAATAAAAGTATATTTGCTTTCTTCTTGTGTCTTTGGGAGTGAAGTCATGTAGCCTATGCAACAAATCATGTTTTCAGCATGAGGATAGTTCACGTGTCGGCTACACAGACACAAACAACAACAATGGAGGGAGGAGAGAGATGCGCGTTTGCTAGCTGGAAATATAGTCACTATGTAACAATCCCCCTTCCATTATAAACTCCAAAAAGATAAAGTACACACGTGTGCCGCAAATGGACATTGCCGACTGACAGCTAAATAATTTAACAAAACCGGATGCACACAGCAAACAAAGGAACACTCCAACAACAAACATTTGGCAAAAGATTGCGACGGTGCCCGTGATAAAACAAGAGTCAACATCGGACCTGCATTTTAAAGGTGACGTGATCTAAGGGATTTCAAAGGGCACGAAGTCGAGGGGAAGGAGCTCGGTCGTCGTGGGGGAGGAGCGCGAGAGTTGTAAACATTCAAAATCTGACAGAGTGCCCTCGATCTGCCGGACTTGTCGACTGGGAATGCAAGGTTTGTTGTACACTCTGTGCTGGTGGCAACAAAGTGCTATCAAGCTAAAAAAAAACAAATTTGAAGAAACATTTGGAATCGCAGCATTGCACAGTCAAACTTACAGAGCAAGTCCGACCAGCTGGTACGAAGCAGACGGCGGGGGTGTTGTCCGCATCTGCTGAATGTAACTAATAAAGTAACTTGTAATCTAACTTAGTTACATTAAAAAATCAAGTAATCTGTAAAGTACGATTGAGCCTAAAGTTATGCGTTATCCGTTATGTATTTAGGAATGGTACGCTTCCTTGTCCCCGGCATGCTTGGAAGAGGTGGATTTGAGTATGGTACGTTTCATGCACGCTCACATGCAAAGTGAGAATGACTTAGGCTTTAATTGATAGGCCGTCTCTCTTATTATCAAACTTACTGAAAATACTCTTGATGACTGTCGACACTGCAGGATTCTGGGTCGGGCTTAGGGCTTCAGACTTGTGGTGTGAGTGGTACCGTAGCGAAACCGGACCAGTACTTTTATAATAAAAATGTTGTGTGTGTCCGTCCAAAATCTGCTCTGCGGGGTCAGGCTGTCCGTTCCTGATTACTTGCACTCACATGCGCTGAGTCAGGCTGAGTGTTTACTAGAAATATGTGCAGATGGGACTTATCAGTAAAGTATAAGTCATGTTCTCTGTGTTGTAATCTATTGTGATGACTTGAGACGGCGCTCCTTGAAACAACATCAAGCCATGTGTGTGTCATATTGCAACGTGATGACTGTTACGTCCTGGCTCGTTTGGGGAAAACTAAAATAAATAGACTAACCTAAACCCTCTCTTAATTAAATCAAACAAAGTAGGACAAGCACAGTTAACTTACGGAAATAAAGAGGCTCTCACTGGCTCTCTAAACACAACCAAAAATACAAAATGCAGTCCCCACTAAGCCTAATGTTGCTAACAATCACCTTCCTTGGTTGTGTGTGAAGCTGGAGTACTGGAGAGGAGGAGGAGGGACAAGAAACGGAGCGGACAAAGGAGCGGAGCTCCAAGGGCAGAGGCCACCAGCCCTAGGGCCGTAACAATGACGTATGTACAAGAGGCAATCGGGCCGAGGCCCATTTGGACTGGAGCAGTGTGAGTGCAAACCGGTTGGGGACCCCCTGGTGTGGGTGCGAGTAAGTGGAGATTGTTAATCTGAATATAGCACATACAATATATAGAAATTTAGGTATGATGCAAATTAGCAACATTAGGCATAATTGGGCATACTAGTAATTAAACATATTTTCCAGTCTCAGGTATGTAGATTATTTTATTTATGTTGATATTGCTGAAACAGGGTTTTGAAATTGAATAACAACATACATGTCTATACAATCATTGCTATTCCATCATCACAGTATTTCAAATACAGCTTAATACTGCAAAATAACCTTGTGGGTGGGTATGGGCCAGAAAGCAGGCTACAGAACAGAACATGCTCACCACTACTGTCAATTGTGCGTTTTCTAACCTGTGCAAAAACATATAAAGATATTTTTATGTATATATATATATATATATATATTTTAAGATAAATCTCTTTGATGCACAGTCCAGCAGGCTGGTATCCCTTTGTTTGCAAGTAGAAAACCAGCAGTCACATGACGAGACACAGTTGTTGTTCTTGTTGAGTTACAGGTGAACATTTGAATATTTCACTACAGTCTGGCCCTCACAATTTGGGCGATTGCAGCATCGTCGCCCACCTTCAAACACTGGCCAGTGACCCACAGCAGCTGAACGGACTTCCAGTGTTGGAAGAGCCTCAGCTGGACCTCAATGTTTCTTCTTTTCAAATTCCCTTTCAATATCAGATGGAGGCTGCCCCCTCTTCTTCCTTTAAATATACTTGCATGCAGAGTGCCTGTGCTATTGATTTTCTAAAGGGAAGCAAATCCTTCTGCTTCTTTCTTGGAACATCTAGTGAATCCCAATCACGCCGATATAACAGCCAGCTGTTTACAATGACCATATCGACCAAATGAAAAAAATAACCTATGATAGTACTTTTACTTATTGATGGTGCTGGGGCATTCTACAGAAACCTTCTTTTTCAACTTCCTGTCACATCTTTCTATGTTAGAAACAGACTGGGCACTAGCAAAAGTGCTGGAAATGATCACCCCTCTATTGTCAAACCATTTGACTGCTCTCACCTCTACACTGTTGAAGTATCTGGTCAGTTCAACGGTCAGTTGGACAACAACACATTCCAGTTAGGATTTAACTATAACCAGATGTTGCATGAGCGAAGGTGTAAGGAATGTTTGGTTGAGGAGGAAGATGAGAAGAGGCCCAGTTGTAAATTAAACTGATGAGGAACAGAGACATGAATTAGAGATGTCTCTCTTTGTGTGTGTGTTACACAATTGCTATAGGAAGTAAAGCCCAAATAAGGGAGTAACTAAGTATATTTTTGCCGCCAAAATGTCTAAGCTAAACATGACCTTATGAGTACAAAATATAGCTTAAGAAAGGAGCGCCTGGCAACCTCTCTCTTCCATTGGAGAGGAAAAGGAGGAATTTAATAAGGTGACAGGATGAGTTAGAAGAAGGCCGATCAGGAGGGAGACCGCTTTAAAAGAAAGACATGTGGCAGGGCGAGTTTAGATTTCCTTAGATTTGAGGGTAAGAAAGGACTTCTAAGGTGTAGCAGGTGCAGAGGCTCAAGAGAGAACTCTGCCAGGGATTCAGAAGAACCAGGTGTGCATGCACGGTTTCGGACGCAGGCTTGATATCTGTTTAAATAAAGATCATTCACCTTCCAACTACCTGACTCCATCACCATCACGCTTGATGTTGTTATCACCAATTTACACATCGACATCTTTGGGGAAGCTGCCTAAGAAACCACACTGTCTACAACAACCTTTTTCTCTTCAAATGTTTCCCTTCTTCTTCATATCACTGTCTGTGCTGAAACTCCACCCTTGCAGGCGACTTCGCTGTACAGTCCCAATTGCTGGTCTCCCTTTGTTTGCTGGAGCAGAAAACAAATCCATGAAGAAAACCAGTGGTCAAAATACAACAACAATGTTTAAAATATGCTAACTCATCTGGATGGCTGGAGCAAATTGCCACTTCTGTTACCAACATGCACACAAATATTTTTTTTAAGGCATCAATGGTAAAAGGGTCTATATGACAAAATTGGAGGATTGGTCCTTATGCATCAGAATCATCAAGTCTATAACAACCATGGACGATTACCGACTTAACATAAGAGACCAGAATAGTACATACCTTCACATCAATAGACAACAACCACAGAAGAAAAAGTTCCACTTGATTGGCCAATCACATGAACTTCCTCTGGTGGAATATTCAGTGTAGAGGTGAGTAAGACCTACTTGGATGTCACTTTAAATTTCAATCATCATCATCACACATGGACATGCTGCACATTTTTCTGGTTGCTCTCTTAGGTAATTATTTTGATATGCGTTTTTGATTATTTAATTATAAATATTAGGTTCCATTTTAGATAAATTCATACCTAGGTTCTCATTGGTGTTGTATTGAGCAGGAATCTGGATCTTCGTTGTGTTTGTATTCCAGGAGTTGTATCCTGCAGTGATGATTCTGGATCAGTGTTGACGGTGACAGTCAGACCAGGAGACAATGTAACTCTCTACTGTGACTCTAAAGTATCATCTAGAGTATACATAGTGTGGTACAGGAATTGCTCTCATGAGAACCAGCCTTCTCTTGTCCTTAAAGTAAACTACTATTCACCTGAGTTAACCGATGATCCCAGCAAGATTCGGCCTCGTTTTCAATTTGTGAAAAACGTTTCTTCTGGTTCCTATGACCTGCTGATCGAGAACATCACTGATTGTGATGAAGGACTCTACTACTGTGGAACTGAAGAGACGAGAAGTTCCACATATGTTTATAAATATGGCAGCGTCACAACAAGGATCCTCTTCAGTAAGTACGCTGGTCTGACTTATCTGATTGATCTATGCTTGACCTCCACTGAATGTATCTGTATTTGACTAATTGATCAACATACATTAGGAAAACATGAGCACATGAAACATTCTGTATGTTAACACTATGTGTGTCAACATGCCAATCTGGAGTGAAATAGTGTACATTAGTATGTTTGTGTAGAGTGAGATTTAGGATAATTTTACTTTTTAAATCTGAGGTTCAAACAAAGCTAAACGCGGCACATTTCACTTTATTCTTGAAAGATATGAAAAGGTGATAAACGAAAGACATTAAAATGAGAATAGATATTTCTTTCAAGCTTATTCTGAAATGGGGCCAAAGTTGAAAAAAGTCCAACAACGACTGTCAGATCCACTGTATGTGTGACTTCCACTGAATGGCATTTTGTTGAGACCAGAGTTTAATGAAGATGATTGCCACACCTTTGTTTTCTGATTCAGACTCCAGCGAGTCTCACCATGAGACTTTACGAGACAGTGGTGCATGTTGGATTCTGCTGTACTCTTTGTGTCCAGCTTTAGCTGTTCTTTCCTCCCTCGTCTCCTCTCTTCTGGTTTATCACCTCTGCATGAAAAATGGTAAGTACTGTATATCTCTTTTCAAGCTTAACGTTATGATGTCAGAAATATAACTCTTATATTGATGTGTGTTTGAGTTTGAATGTGGTAGGGGTTGTGTTAGATGTTCTCGTCCGTAATTTTTTGTTAAGTTCGTAAAAATTTCTTCTTAATATTTTATGGACCCATCACTTTCATATTGCATGATAATGAGACATTTGCCTGGTTAAAGGTGGAATCTATGATGGCTGTGCCAAATGAATCTTTGAATCATGGATACAGCAGCTTCCTTTTCTGTGCAGTAAGCAGCTGTGATACGGCAAAACTTTCTTTGAGTTCAATCAAAATGTTGTTTTTTAAAGGTGAATGCCAATAAATGTGGATTGAAGCAGAATATTTCTTTGGATAAAATGTTGTGAATTTTGGAAATTATTCCATCTAACCTCCTTTGCAACTGAGATGATGGCTGTGCACCACAGCACTGGCACTCACGGTGTATATGTGTGTTTGTCTTTATTAATAATGAATAGAATACACTTAGACTATTTATTTAGAAACAGATGGGGGAAAAGTTGCCGCAAAAGCAAAATCCTTATATTAATCTTTGACTATATGCCTTGCATATTTCTTGCATCCTCTGTGTAAGTCTCCCCTTGGCCTGAGATCTTTTCTCCTGAGAGACGGTGAATGGGAACTTGACAGAAGCTGCTCCACTGAAAGCACCGTCAGGCCTGAAGGCAGACGTCTGCAGAATTTAGGTTTAAAAAGTATGAGGACAGAGGAGAGCTGGACAAAAGCAAATCCATATGCAAGATGTGCAAACTAGAGGTAAAATGTTGTGGAACTATCACAAATTTTCCAAACCATTAACCGGACATCACCCAGAAACTCTACGAGCAAAGACGTCGGAGGCCAATCAAACCACACTGGAGGAGACTTTTGTAGTCAAGTTACCGTCACATTCTCCACCTGCCCAAAATATAACTGAGGCTATAGAGACAGTCATATGCAAGGATATACGGCCGTACAGTGTTGTTGAAAAAAAATTGCTTTCTGGGACATGATGATATACTGGAACTGTGACTTCAGTTTACATTTTTTTTTAACCTAATACTCAATGCCAATCACGTAATTGTCTAAATGCCTTTACACGCCCTCAGAGTTGAAGTCTGTTAAATGTTTCTGCATTGTTTAAAAAAAATATCAGTCAAAGAGGGAAAGAATTTGGTTAATGCGACCTCTCTGATGTAGTGACGTATTGATTTCTGCAGCAAAAGAAACTCAAGCTGATCAGCAAAGACCTCAAACAAGACCTCATCAGGTAGGTGTAACGGTAAAATACATTGAAACATGGCAATTAATCAAAACACAATCATGATTTTCTCAAATGTCAAATTTTAGGATGAAGATGTGTGTTATGCTGCACTAGAAATCCAGCAGGCATCACAGAGACCACAGAAGAAAAGCCGGACTTCTGACTTCAGCACCTATTCTGCCACCAATACCTCCAGGATGTAGAGTTTAAAACAAAACTAAATAAACATAACTACATACCATCTTCCGACACCTCAACAGTGACCTTTCTTGGACCACGGCCATCTTCAAACACAAAGTTTGTTTTGATCTCAACTAGACATCGGAAAAATGTGCCATGAATTCACTGTTATGATATGAATAGTTATAGAATAGAATAGAATAGATTATCCTGGCCAAAATGTATTAATGATTTTACCCAATAATCATCAAAATGTCCATAAATGTGCACCAAAACACACTGGAATCATGAAACAGTCAGTTAGGAAACAAATATTTTTATTGCATAACAGATGGGACACAACATTTTCTTATTGAACATCCAAATCATCATAAATTAGATGCTCATGAATAATATGGCTTCCCAGCATTAAACAAGGATGAATACATTAAAACACATATTTTTGTATCCTTTGTTGTTGGTTTTTCTTATCTATTATAATAGTGAACTAGATTTTTTCAAATCACTTGTGATGATATCTCAATAATAAAAATTCATCACAATCAATTATTGTTAGATTAAAAAAAAACTATATCCTCCCATTCCAAGGTACCCAACTGCATCTAAAAATATGACCACAGACAAATAAACACCTGGCAAAGTACTCAAAACTGCATCTGTGGTATTTACCAATAGAGTCGATGCCTTCAGGACAACATTTGGACGTGATGACGTACATTCAAAGCACATTCACACAAAGCGTTTGGTGTGAACTTACTCATGCAAGTTTAGTTTCAGGATCAGTTGTATTCATCCGCATCCGTTTATTTGTGTCACTCGAGCTGGACACGCAGAGAGGAGGAGGGGCTAACCTACATGTATTCACTGACAATGTTTCATCATTCATGGTCGAAATAACCATGATTGCTGCTTTGCACATGTTGTGGAAGTCTCAGCTACACCGGCTACTCAACGGCATCCTGTCTCAGTTCATAACAGTGTTTAGAGGTTTACGGTGAATTTGATTAAAGTGATGGTTCGGAGTGAAATGCACCCTAGGTAATTTCCACCATGACATCCAGCCAAATACCCCCTCGGAAGCATTTTTAGTAATGGTCAGCATTGGTCAAGATAGCTGCTATCAGCCAAATGGCTTAGTACTAGCGCTATGGTACAGAGGGTATATATCATAAATTACCCCACTAATAATGCATGGCATGTTACCAAACATCTGCAGTAGTACACATATGGACTGTACTCACAAAACGAGGCATTTGAAAGTTTGTAAGTACACCAGGAGTTTATTAAAAAAGAACACTTGCCTGATAGCTTCTATCCTCGGCTGCTATGCTACCGCAGTGTAGACGCCACTTCCGTGGTTACCCCAGCCGAGTATGAAAAAGTTTCGCAGAGTTTTTATAAATGCTTGTATTATCAGGTCAACACATTTTTATAAATGCTTGTATTATCAGGTCAACAAGTGTTGACAAGTGTTGACCTGATAATACAAGCATTTATAAACATTTAGCAAAACTTTTTCATATTCTCGCGTGAAACTCGCGTCACGGCATCGGCTGGGTAAACACGGAAGTAGCGTCTACGCTGCGGTAGCGTTGGTTAGCGTTAGTAGCCGAGGATAGAAGCTATCAGGCAAGTGTTCTTTTAAAGGGGCCCTATTATGAAAAATCAACTTTTCCATGTTTTTCCACCCTAAAATGGGTCCCTGGGGTGTCAATAAGTCCCCACAGTATCAGAAAAGAACACCATCTCCCTGTTTCACTTTCTCAGTTTGAAACAAATCCTCCCGACAAACGAACGGTTTGCAAAATGTCCACTAAATGACGTCAGCACCGAATTTTGCTGTGCCTTATATGGGTCATCTCGGCTCATTAGAATCGCTCCACCTGTGTGGTCCCGCCCACATAATCCCCTTACCTGTTGGCTGTCAGTGTGATGTACATACAAACCAGTGAACCAAAATGCCAAAATCAACGGACAGCGAGTTGGCAGTCCAACTGCTGATATTTACTGGCATCGTCAGAGCATCTACGATGGAAATGTGCGCACACGCGTCTGTAAATGTGTGTTTGTGTGTGAGACGCACTTCACCGACAGAAGCTTTGACAACCAGGGTCGCTACAGCTCAGGATATGCCTCTAACCTGGGGCTAACGTTTGGATCAGTACCGACAGTCCGAGAGCCAACCACAGACACTGAAGCGGTAAGTTACTAAATATTATGCAGTATGCCGTGTTACAGCGTTGCTTTCTTAGCATTGGTGTAGCATTGGCGTGTTGCGCTAAAGTTAGCATTGGCGTGTTGCGTTAAAAGCTTCCATTGTATTGATATTGAGGACCGTTAACGATACGTAGTACTGCGGGGGCCCAAACCTGTAAAATAACGCTAGAGATCAGTTTGCTTGGGAACGTTTTGTAGCTTGAATGCGGCAGCAAGAGCAGCTGATCTGTGTTTGTTATACACGCCTATGCAAAGACGACATCAACAAACATTTGTTTTTGCACCGCTAACGAAGGGATTTTATGAGCTATTGGTGCGTCACAACATCAGTTCTAGTGAAATACCGTAGATGACCATTTAGTAGCCCGGGCGTTTATGCTAAATCGACTTGGAGCCCAGGCGTTTATAAGAACCAGGCGCGTATTTGCAACAGGCTACAATTTATTTTTGCAATGAGCAGCACCAGACCATCATGCAAAGAACAAGGAGCTCACCATAGCACCACTGGAACAAAACTACTTTTTCCCCCCGACGCATCTTTATTGACATCAGACAATAAATACAAAGACAGTTTGTCTGTGTTACCGCGACACAGGGAGCTGATCAGAGCAGTGTTATGAATGATAACGGAAGGGGGGGTCGATCGCGGTAATTTCAACACTGTACATTAGCGCATTTATCTATATCCCTATATCCCTCAGTCTAGCGCGCCTGTGTTTGTGTGTCTGTGTGTGCGCGCGCGCCTGCATGCGAGAGAGAGAGAGAGCGAGAGGAGGGGCTGACTGACAGAAGAGGTGAGAGCCAGTGAAGTGCTGTTAAAAAAACTTGTTTTCTGTGCAATGGACTATGGTAAACATTTAATCGCCCGGGCGTTTAATTGAACCGGCGTTTATTATGCCAAATGAGGTCGGACCCCGGCGGCTATTAGAGCACAGGCGCGTATTTGCACGCGGGCGATTATTTGGTCATCTACGGTAGTAACTTGTTCCACATTTCAGATGTAGTTGTAAACTCTTAACTGTCTGTCTGCTTACAGAGCAGCAGCTCACATCAGCGTCCCACACCGACCCATCACAGCAGCTACTGTTGGCACTCACCTATCTAGGAGGACTACAGGCTCCTTACCAAAGTAAAGGTGTGTAGCCTACTTTAGATCAGGTTTAACAGCAACTACTAGTAGTTGTGCAGATGTGTGTTTCTATTATGTGATATCATGGGTTTCATTCCTCCATACAACTCTGTTACAGCTACCCAGGCTACTGTGTCCTGCAAGGATTTTGGTGTTGGCACAGCCATGGTTCCAGACCCGTTTCACAACCACTCCAATAAGGAGACCATCAAAGAGAGCTCGCCTGGACCCGGTAGAGGAGGAGGATACTTTGGAGGGCAGCTCTTCCTTGACTTCAGAAGAGCTTGATATGACCCTGCAGAGTCGGCCACAAACAGTTTGCGTTTGTGTTCTGAGATAACTGGGAACTTCAACTGCTGATTAATTTGACAATAAATTCTTTACAGTAATTGTAAAATGTGTCATGGTTAATATTACTGAAGTAATGGTCAGGAAGACTGCATAATATGTTGCATAGAGGGATTTATTTTTTATAAAACACAATTGATAAACAAACAACAGACTGCTGTATTCCTCTTACGTGTAAAGCACCATAACCAGCTGTATATTTCATGCGTTTTGGAGAGAGAACATTCAGACAGACAGTTCCAACCAGGATGTCCCACCATGCAAGCGTCTTCCTCCTCCAGCTGCTGCATCCGTCTTCTTACCTAGTGTGAATCATGATCATCGTCATGTTATGTGAATCATAATCTCAACAGACAACTTGGTGTAACAGACAGTAACATTACCTGTGGTGTCTCCATGCAGCAGACGTGTTCGGTGTCTGAAGGCTGTTGCACAATTCCCACATGGTCACCTAGATGAATATAGTACAGACTTTGAGCATTTCAACAACAAATCTTGTTAATATGGTAACCTGACGGACTTTGCTGACAAGCTGAGGTGTAAACCTCATGTTTGAATTTTGTAACAGTAAGTTTGGCACGTAATGTTGAGATGGAGCAAATCACGTTTGTAAAACACAGCACACAGCCTATGATTCAAAATTCAGCACATTATTCTGGAGGACGACATACTGACCAAATCCCGTTCCTTGTATATCTTTATGTATAGAGGATGACGTTTTTAATCCCGTTAATGTGATGTAAATAAACTGCCCGCATACAGGACACTGTTTTCAGCGGGTTTTCATCCGTTTAAATATAATGTTACGTCCCCATTTGGAAAACATGCAACTGTGAACCGTCAACAACACGGCACTACTAACGATATTAATTGTTGCCGAAATAGCTCACAGATACGTTACTTATAGAGCAAAGAACGCAGCATTAGCGTCATTGTGACTAGCTACGCTAACACACATCGAGTTACCGTCCAAAACGTTACTCAAACATGTTAACTAACCATTCAGAAACGTCCTGATGCATCCGCGGCGTAGAACTTCTACGGGAGCTGGTCCTGGTTCTGGGTCGGAGTCCGGTCGGAGTTCAGCTGGACAGCTGTTAGTTTGTAGCGTAGAACCATAACCATGGCAACAAGCTGAACGCGGACAGCACGGGGCGGAGAGACACAACCACTTACTCAGTGGGAGTGGGGTCGGGGTCATCTCATTAGCATAAGGCTACATCCCGACAGAATCACCCGTTTGAAAAAGTGGGGTAAAAAAGCTGAAAATGAGGAGTGTGATCCACTCCGAAATACATGTTCCGATTGTTTTTTCCAGTTGAGGAATTCAAAGACCAGGTTTGGAGACATCAATAACTTATATTAACTTGTGGAAAAATAGCATAATAGGTCCCCTTTAACTTTGGGACCCAAAATGGTCCCTCATTAAAGTGTAATAAAAATGTCATATACATTTTTTTTTTCACTTTCTCTGCATCAAATATTTTCAACAACTTCAGAGGTAACCATAGATATAAAGTTTTTTATAATTATTATGTTTTTTTATGTTTTTGTGCCCTTTTTATCATAACACCTGATTTTCTCAGTGAGAAAAACACAAAATATCAATATTTTCCAAAAATAGGGTTCAAAGTGGAATATTTAGGATGAGGTTATTACAGCCTTAACTAGGTCAATGATTGATAACAACACTGATTTTGATGCATTATTATTTTTGGAGCAATGACACTTTATTAAAAAAAAAAATCAGACCAAACCATATTTAGTAATTTATTTTTTTAAATATTTTTTATGTTTTTATGCCCTTTTTGTCACAGGATGTGTTTTGTCATGAGCGTGTGTTATGTTTACAATTCAAGGCATAAACCACAGATCATTGTGACGTGCATTTTACATGCATGTGCTCCACATTTGGCGCACTTGTTCCACACCCTTCTGCGCTGTGTGCACAAGACACACTGGCTCTGCTTTCTGGAGGGCCTCCTCCTGATCACAGACCTGGCCCTGGGCTTGTAGGACCAGGCTGGCTGCAGACGGCCCTCTGGGTAAATGGCTCCTCTTTGCCATGGCAGGGGTAATGAGAGCTTACCTGGTCTAGGTGGTCCACATGGCACCATCTACCTCAGTGGCATACTGCTCACTCTCAGAGGACTGCAAGACTGCAAAAAGAGCCTCCTCTAGTTTCAAGCTTCTCTTCATGGCTGCCTGCTGGAGAAATGACCAGCCAAACAAGGCTGCAAACTATTCTCACAGACTTCAATGCACCTGCATAAACATGCTGTACCACGCATCCAATAGGAGAGGTGGCTCTGTCCTTACAGACTGATCTCATGAAGTGGCGTATGTATGACGGCCAACTCGTATGCCATATGTTATCACTACGCACAATCGCCTTTTTGCGTTTTTATCAACGCCGTTTAACCCTAACCCTAACCCTAAAGGGCGTTTACATACGTACAGAATGCACACATACACACGGATAGCTCGAATTGCATACAGATAACACGCCACTTGGCTTTTAGGAAGTGGCATGTATATTTACGAAAAGTCATGATGCCACATTGCTCCTGATCAACAAAAAACAAACAGCAAACATTTGGCTTTTGATGCGCATACACACACACACACACACACTCTTTTATATTACTCCCATGAACCAAGACCATTTTTATGGTGTTCAGTTTTCTTATTGCCATGCATTTTGCAAAGTAAGAGAACCAGGCCTCCATTGAAACTTGTGACTTGAAACATGTGATACCTGACCTGTTTTCCCTGTATTTTGAAGGCAATGGCTTAGATTTATTAGGTATTCATGGGAAAAGCATTATAACATGTCAGGATAACAGTATATCAAAAATATGTGGTTATAATGGGAGTCAACGTGTCCAAATTGGGCCCGAGGTGAAAGGGTGTAGGTATGGATGTGAATCTCCTATTCTATACACCTTACAATAGAGGGGATCATGGAATTTTAAAAATAATAATAAAAAACAAATCCTGGCCAAATTTCATATAATTAGCCTTTAAACTGACCGATATATCGAGAATCAAAGAAGTTAAAAAGGCACAATGTACAAGTTTGGTACCCCAAGGTGCCTCGAGGGTTAAGTAACCCTAACAAAGGCAATCGGAGATAAGCGGTCACACGAAGCTGGTTATCAACTCGTTAAGTCAACCTTGTCGAGCTATGGCGTGTGCACATGAAAAAGGCAGCATTTGACCAATCATAAACATGGATCAGTCTACGGCAGCGGAGTGGCGTATTTCACGTAAGAGGAGCGAACCATAATCTTACAGAAATACGAAGAAGTTAAACATATAATACACGTAAAAGGCAACAGTTTCATCTGCCAAATGCAGGAAGGACAGCTGGCAAAAACTCAGCAACTGTGTGAATGCGGAAGTCGTATTCATAGTATTAGCAGTAGTATAATATGACTACCCCATCATAAGGACACTAGTAGATCTGACTCATTGAATTGGCACATATACGCTGATAGCTCAGCGGTAGAGCTCCCGCCCAATGAACTGTGGTTTTCTGCAGCGGTCCTCAAATCTGCCCTTCAGTCGTCTTTCAAATCATGTCGTTGCTCTCTCTCGTCCCTTTAACCCTCACGATGCCCTTCCGCAATAAAAGGCTAAAAAATATATCTTTAAAATAATGAATTTGTTGCTTAGATGTATTCTTATAACATGGTTTATGACAGTATCAGCCCAATTCTTTCAGCTGCAATCCTGGCGGTGTAAAACGGACTTGGGAGCAAAAAAAATACATATAAAAACATAATTTAAAGTGATAAGTAGGCTGTACGCTGACACAGATAAGTCATGCCCTCTGATGAGAATCTGTATCTTTCATATAAAACACCGTCAGACACAGACAAAAGGGTTTTGGCGGTCCCTGAACACCCTAGTTCTCCTAAGAGACCCTCTCACGATCCACCAGTCTTATTTTTTTATTTATTTTTTTATCCATGCACCAAGAGAGCTGATTGGTCAGTAGGCGGTGTTTTTCTCCATGTTGATCTCTTATCAGGAACATAACCTGCTCCGGAGCAGGTTAGCTCCACAGCATAAGGTACCATGGCGATCTACCCCGGTAAGAAGTGAACCAGCGTCGTAGGACGGAAAACCCAGGGTTAACGCTTAAGTTACTTTGCTTAGCCCAAATCCTGCTTCATAGTACAGGCCCCTGGTTAACTACAGCAATATGAGCAGAAATTCAACAACTTTGTTTTGATTTAATTGCAATAAATGAATAAAAAATAAGGCAACGTAATGACGAAGATTGGTAAAAAGTCTAAAGTCATGGTTTGTTTACTCTATCCACAAGACGATAAGCAAATAACTTTTAAAAAGCTTGTTTTGGCAAGGTGGTCAGATTGATCAGAGCTAGACTATGTTAATGCTAACGTAATTAAAAGCTACCCAACCTTCTCAAGCACATTGATCACGTTATTTTACAGGTGTGTAATTTTCAACGTTAGAAAAGTGTCACGGCGAGGACTCGGAAAAAGGAGGTGAGGACCCAAATGCAGTAGAAAAAGGATTCATTTAAATTATTAACTAAATACAAAACCAAAACTAAGACTAAAACAAAGCATCAAACTAAGAAAACCACAAGGGCAAAAGACGGTCATCAAAGACGCACTTACGAACAAAACCAAAACACGAAGGGACACGGGAGGCAGGATGCAGAGACGAATAATCCAGGCAAAGACATGGTGCAACATACAGGGGGTGACAGCGACAATGACAATGAACCAACAATGAGACAGGGGAAACACACAGACTATATACACAGGGAGGCAGGGAGCCGACGAGGAACAGGTGAAACACATTAGGGCAGGCAGGGTAATCAACACGAGAGGGTGGGGGAGTCAAGACAGCGGAAACAACAAGGAACAGGAACGGGTGACGAGCAGACCTCCCGAAGGCTGTGTGGAGCAGGCGTAGGATGGCTCCCCGTCAGAACAGGAACGGGTGATGAGCGGACCTCCCTAAGGCTGCGTGGAGCAGACTGAAGACCACTGGAGAGTGTCGACCGGGCCGCCGACTGAAGACCACTGGCAGGTGTCGACCGGGCCGCCGACTGAAGACCACTGGCGGGTGTCGACCGGGCCGCCGACTGAAGACCACTGGCGGGTGTCGACCGGGCCGCCGACTGAAGACCACTGGCAGGTGTCGACCGGGCCGCCAGACCACTGGCAGGTGTCGACAGACAGTTCGCTACTTTTTGTTATTAGGGCCACGGGGCAAAGCCCCGAGCACTATTGTTATTCATTGGATTTTTTCCTAGTTTTTATTATTATTTTGCCGAATTTCGAGTGCCTAAATCTTCTACAGCTATTAGAGTTGTAGGACAAATTATATATCAAATTGTGCGTTTCGATCGGGATCGACGTGCCATTACTTTTCTTAGCCGAACACAAATTTTTCGCGACGTAAGTCGCGAAAAACCACCGAAATTTTCCCATTGAAATGAATGGGACGAGCGAAAAAAAAAAAACAGAAATTGTAGCTTTTCAAACGCCTGCTGCTCAGGCATACTTTCACCGAGAAAGTCCATTTAAACTTTAAAACGTAGACCCAAGTCTTGTGTCCTGGTGTGTCAATCCACGTTTCAATAGGTCATATAGTTTTTGTTTTTGACCAATCACTGTTCAACAACCATGATCGTTTTGGGAGAAATCATGAGTTTATAATGGGTGTGTATTGCGCGGAACCTTCTGGGCTAGAGTGGATGACATCATCGCTTAGAGTGTGAGGGCTTCTCAGATTTTTTTCCTTTCCAAACTCCTCCCAGCCACAGTCTTCACTCTACAGACGTGATATTTTCCAATTTTGTAGACAAACTTGTCCTGTCTCTCACAATGTGCTCAAAATCTCTGTGAGATTTACAGAATTTGAACTAGCAACCTCTAAGCGCGGCCAGTCCATTTTTTTCGTCATCCGCTCCAATGTTAATTTAGAAGCAGATTTTCAAAGAAACCTAATATGAACAGCATTTCTAACTCGCCCTAGCGTCCACATTTCTGACACTAGGAAAAAATAAAAGTCATCACTGTCTTCAGCCGAGTCTTGTGGCGCTAACGGTGCGAAAATTTTGGCGATAGGAGTTTCGGTGTGAGCGTGGCAAGCTTTTGTTCGGACCCTCCGCAAAGGGGGAATGGAGCGATAGTGAGAGGATGAGAGACGCTCCAAAGCAGTTACACACACGCAGAGAGGGCCGTTGCCATGGTGACATCACTGTGGGTCTTTGATCTTCATAACTCACAGCAGGTGTGCTCTGATTGGTGGACAGGAAGGAGCAGTCCGTGGGAAATGTAGTCCATCGTCAACTCTGCCATAGTTTCACCAAGAAACTACATTTAAAGTTTAAAATGGAGACTATCTGTCTCTGTCTCACTCAGAAGTGATAGCAGGTGTGCTCTGATTGGCAGAGTTGTAGTTTTTTTAAACAATACATAGTACCGAGTACTTGTCAGTACTTGAGTCTTGGTAGTATTCGGTAGTACTCGGTAGTACTTGATAGTACTTGGTAGTACTTGGTAGTACTTGAGTGACAGCTGACCTCGGTGACATGTACTGGCATACAGTTGAGCAACTGTTTGACAATACTTAGTACCTAGTAGTTCTCAGTACTTGAGTCTCAGTAGTACTCGGTAGTACTTGGTAGTACTTGGTAGTACTTGAGTGACAGCTGACCTCGGTGACATGTACTGGCAAAAAGTTGAGTGCGAAGCACTCAACTGTTTGACAATACATAGTACCTAGTATTTCTCAGTACCTGAGTGTCAGTAGTACTCTGTAGTACTTGGTAGTACTAGGTAGTACTAAGTAGTAATTGAGTGACAGCTGAGCCCGGTGACATGTACTGGGAAACAGTTGAGTGCGAAGCACTCAACTGTTTGACAATACATAGTACCTAGTATTTCTCAGTACCTGAGTGTCAGTAGTACTCTGTAGTACTTTGTAGTACTAGGTAGTACTTGAGTGACAGCCGAGCCAGGTGACTAGTACTGGCAAACAGTTGAGTGTAGTTTTTAGTACTTTCCTGTTTAGTACATTCCTGTCCACCAATCAGAGTACTCGGTAGTACTTGGTAGTACTAGGTAGTACTTGAGTGACAGCTGAGCCCGCACTCAACTGTTTGACAATACATAGGACCTAGTATTTCTCAGTACTACAGAGTACTACCAAGTACTACCGAGTACTCTGATTGGTGGACAGGAATGTACTAAACAGGAACGTACTAAAAACTACATTTAGTAGTGGGAAATGTAGTTTTTTCAGTCAAACGTCTTCTGCTCGGGCATACTTTCACCTAGAAACCCCATTTAAACTTTAAAATGAAGACACGAGTGGTGGGCTCTGATTGGTGGACAGGTTTTGAAGTACATCACAATACTCAAAACGGACTACTCTGACAGCTCAGTCAGCAAGCAGTCTCTGTATTTGCCTCTAAAACAACTCTGTCTCGTTTGAAATCTCGAAGAATCTCATCGTAATGTATATACACTCCGGCAGTAGCCCCCGTGGCCCTTTCAAAATTTCCCGGCGGGGGAATTTTCTAGTTTTAAATGTAACCCACATGGTTACGAAGCCCACATATGTTGTCTGAATGTAGTTACTGTGTCCCGTCACTAGGTGGCGTATGCGCCCCACATTCATTTCTATTTCATCCTTACTGACCGCCAGAGGTGATGCTTAAAGCACTGGATATCTCCACCTCGCGCATGCGCATTTCGAGTACCAATAACAACATAGTCACCTGTGACCCCCACATGACACCGGGAGGGCTATATCTTCCGGTGTCGTAAGAGGATCTGTTCCTTTTCATCTTCTCGCTGCGCATGTACCGTGTTGCACTTTGTGCTGAGAAGTAACTTGGAAACTTTTGCTACAGCTGGCTGCGTGCAGCCTCGTGACGACAGTCGGAGCCGCGGGCAACCCGTCCTCCAGAGGCTGTGGCTAGCTGATCTTCGTCTGAGACCAGACCAGCGTGGAGTCAGGTTTGTGTCGGCGTTTGTTGGTTGAGGCAGTGTTTTTCGCTCCCGATCCTAGCACTCGTTGGCCTCCTTGCTCTCAATGTTATTGGTGTCTAACCAATTTGTTTTTGTTTAGCAGCAGCACTTATGCTCACAGCTAATTGTCCTTGGTTGATTGCTTACTGGTGAAGGTAGTGCTCTCGCTCCCGCTCACGCTATTATTTGACTTTTGTTTAGCAGCAGCGCTTACGCTCACAGCTAATTGTCTTTGGTTGATTGCTTACTGGTGAAGGCAGTGCTCTCGCTCCCGCTCCCGGTAACGCTATTATTTGACTTTTGTTTAGCAGCAGCGCTTACGCTCACAGCTAATTGTCCTTGGTTGATTGCTTACTGGTGAAGGTAGTGCTCTCGCTCCCACTCCCGGTAACGCTATTATTTGACTTTTGTTTAGCAGCAGCGCTTACGCTCACAGCTAATTGTCCTTGGTTGATTGCTTACTGGTGAAGGTAGTGCTCTCGCTCCCGCTCCCTGTAACGCTATTATTTGACTTTTGTTAGCAGCAGCGCTTACGCTCATAGCTAATTATTGCCTGATTATTGATTATTTGCTGCTGAGCGCTCCCAGTAACACTATTATTGGAGCTACCTCTATACGAAGGGTGATGGCCCATCCATGTGTCGCCTGTGCGGCTCCTCTTGAGTCTGAGGACGGTCATGACCGCTGCCCTCCTTGCCTCGGCCTCGAACACTTGAGAGAGGGCCTCACTGACAGTGCCTGTATGAACTGTGGCCTCCTGCCTTGGGTGCTCAGGGTGGCTAGGCTGGCAGAGTTGGAGCGTCGGGCAACAGCTGACGACCCCTCTGCTTTGACGAGTCTCCCTCCACATCAGTCCCACCGTTGTCGGCCTCGACATGAGGGAGCAGCGGCCATGGGTGCCCCCCCCAAGAAAAAGGGGAGGGGCGGGCTGTCCTCCAAGGTGGACGGTTTGGCGGCCGACATGGAGCAGATGACGGCGCTCCTCCTGGCCCTCAGCCTGGGGCTGGTCGGGGGCCGGCTGGGCTACAGCCTGACCCCCCCCTCGGAGGATGCGCCTGTGCTGGACGATGCCCTGTCGCTGGCGGCTTCATCTAGCCTGTTCCGTGAGGCTGTTACGGAGGATGACACTTCCCACACATTGGGGAAGGCCTCCTGCTCCTCTGCCCGGAGCTCTCTGCAGGGGGCAGCAGACACCTCTATCGGGGCCATCATGCGTATGGCTCTTGCTCGCCTACAGCTGGATGTGCCACAGACAGACGCGGCCCAGGCTAGCGCCTTTTTCAGGCGCAGCCCTGCCCCGACCGCACTCACTGTTCCTCCTTCAGAGGAGTACTTGACCTTCTCACAAAGGCCTATCATGCTGCGGCACGCATGGGTTGGATTGGCAATTCCCTTTCCCACCTACTGCTGGGCCTTTCTACCTCTCTGCAGCAGGCGCAGATTGATCCGTCGCTGCAGAGTCTGAGTGATGCCTCATTACAGGCATTTGCCCTCATGTTGAGGGAGTTGGGGCGCACAATGTCCACCATTGTCCAGGCTTGCCGCCAGGTTTGGCTCGCTCAGTCGCCCCTGTCGGATTCGTGTAGGAAGGTCCTTCGTGCTGTACCGGTAGAACCTGGGGAGCTCTTTGCTGCCCTGGAGGCGCTGGAGAGAGCTGCCCAGGCTACTCAGACCAGGCAGCGGCTATCCGGTCTACGCAGGAGTGTGTCCGCTCCTAGCAGGCCCAGGGGCCCTTCGGCTGTCCCCCGGCAGTGCTCTCAGCCACCTGGTTACCCTGGTGGCCTGCGGAGGTCTCAGCGGCCTGCTCAGCAGCCTGTTGATGACTTTCGGCCCCCCCGGGCGCCTACCTTCCCGGCAGCCTCGTGCCCCGCAGCCTGACTGTCGCCCCCCCAGGGCCTCGAGAGGCGGGGGGGCAGGCGCTAGGGCCACGGGGCTGGTCGTCGGATGTTTTTCCCAACAGCAGCTCAGTTACTGGGCTGCCTGTACTTCAGACACCTGGGTGGTTTCCACCTTAACCCAGGGGTATGAATTGCAGTTCCGATGCCGGCCCCTGGCCTTCAGCTGGGTCAAAATGACGGTTGTCAACGATCCGGCGAAGGCCTTAGCTCTGAGCCAGGAGTTGTCCGCCCTCCTGGCCAAGGGTGCGATCGAGCCAGTGGACCCTCTGCTACACCCCAGGGGGTTCTACTCCAGGTACTTTCTGGTAGCAAAGAAAGGTGGCGGATTTCACCCCATTCTCGACCTGAGGGGACTCAACAGGTTCCTGAAGGTGCTTCCATTTCACATGCTGACCACGTCAGACACACTTCGTGTGGTGACCAGGGGGGAGTGGTTCACCACGGTAGATCTGAAGGATGCGTACTTCCATGTCCCAATTGCGTTGCACCTTCGATGCTTCCTGAGATTTGCTTTTCGCGGCCGGCATTTTCAGTTCAGGGTTCTTCCCTTTGGCCTCTCCCTCTCCCCGCGGGTGTTCACCAGGGTTGTCTCGGCAGCTCTGGCACCCCTGCAGAAGCAGGGCATGAAGGTTCTGCCATATTTAGACGACTGGCTGGTCTGTGCACCATCCCAGTGTCTGGTGGCCCAGGATATGGCTCGGCTGCTTCAGCACGTGGCCCGGCTGGGCCTGACAGTAAACTTTTCAAAGAGTGTCCTGGACCCATCCCAACGGGTAGTATACCTGGGGATGGTCCTGGACTCAGTCACTATGAGGGCGTATCTGTCGCCTCGGCGTGTAGATGACATCCTCCTCCGCCTTCCCCTCTTCAGGGGTGGCAGGATGGTGCCATTCCTTCGGTTCCTCCAGCTCCTGGGCAAACTGACAGCTGCTTCAGCTGTGGTGCCGTTGGGCTTGCTGTCTCTGCACCCACTACAGATGTGGCTGAACAGCCTCCACTTGGACCCCAAGTGGCACGGCTACCGGAAGGTCAGGGTGTCTTGGCGGTGCCTTTTTTCTCTGTCCCCATGGAGACAGAGGTCGTTTCTGTCTGTTGGTGTACCCCTGGGTGCCATTCCATCCCGCCGGGAGATGGTCACGACTGACGCTTGCCTCTAGGGGTGGGGCGCGGTATGGCAGGGCAGGACTGCCCAGGGGCAGTGGCCGGCCCAGCACCACATGCGTATCAACGTGCTAGAGCTCCATGCTGTGCATCTGGCGCTTGCTCACTTTCTGCCTCACCTGTGGGGCAAGCATGTGCTGGTTCGATCGGACAACATGTCCACTGTTGCCCAGATCAACCACCAAGGGGGCGATCTGTGCTGCGGCATCATGGACGTCACCTGGCACATTTGCACGTTTTTATCGTGTCAACGTCGCCGCTCCCCATCCGATGGGTGTGGTCCTGTGTCCAAGCGCGGATGCCCCCAATGAGTGAGGTGGGTGTTGGATTTTTTGTGACCTTGTTGGTATGGGTCATCCAGTGCTTTAAGCACCGCGTCTGGCGGTCAGTAAGGATGAAATAGAACGAGAGTTACGTATGTAACTACGGTTCTATGAATCCTGGATGACCGCCAGAGCATCTTGTCACGCAGAATCTGTGTGTTTCGCGAGAAGATTCTGGGAACAGATCCTCTTACGACACCGGAAGATATAGCCCTCCCGGTGTCACGTGGGGGTCACAGGTGACTATGTTGTTATTGGTACTCGAAATGCGCATGCGCGAGGTGGAGATATCCAGTGCTTTAAGCACCGCCTCTGGCGGTCATCCAGGATTCATAGAACCGTAGTTACATACGTAACTCTCGTTTTATTTGCCGTGAGCACGCACTGCTCACGCCCATACACAAAGCCACAGTCATTATAGATCCACCGATCCCAGAGCAACACTCCCGCTGAGTTAGCTGCCGGACCTAGGTATGAGACTGATGAAAACTCAGGAATTCACAGTTGTTCCACACGCAGTGTGCTGGGGAACCTTTCGTTGTTGGGAGGTAGTCTGTGAATGTTGTGGAAGGGAGAGAGGAGCTGCTACGACCCCGTTACGCCTTTGCTCGGACTCCGGTAAGCTAAGCGCTACATGCTAAAATACTAGGCCTTGGTATTAGACTGCTGATATTAGCTTACGTGAAGATATTGCTACTGAAACACTTTAATAAAACCAGTCAGAGTTATTGTTCAATGTTTTATCCACCTTGGTATTGTTGTATCATTGTGTTTATGTGAGGAAAAACAAGTTTAATAAGATCGGTAGCGGCCGCGTTAATGCTAATCGCTGTTAGCTCACTATGCTAATTCAGGTAGCCGGCCAAGCTAGTGGGCCACCACCACGTGGACTGAGAGAAATATGATGATGATAACCCTCGATAAGTTGCAAGAATGTTATGCTACTGTACGGTTGTGTACAAAACATGAATTATTTCATTGTCGTTATTTAATTACTTTGAAAAATATGAGTTTATAAGGAATAGTTAAGTTAAAATAACTCTACTTGAGTGTGTACACTATCATTTATGATGATTACCCTGTGTATGTACTGAATTTGATTATAAATATTCAGAGGATTAGGAAAGAAGTAGTAGAAAGTCAATATGAATATGGTATTAATTGAATGTGTTTCTACACCATCTGTGTAGACTGGTTTTTATTTCTACCGGACCTGGGATTGATCAGCAAGAATTCTGAACCTTCAGTTCAGTGGCGAGCCAGGCGATCGACCGAACGGAGAACGGGATCCACTCCGAAGACAGACTTCTACTTACTGCACTCTGACAGATAAGATCGTTCACCACAAAATCTACCCGGGTAGAGGAAGAACTGATATACACACACACCAAACACAGAACTGAACTTCATTCTTCTGAAACAGAAGGAAAAGGAAATTTATTTTGAACTTTGTTTATTTTTGTCATTCTTATTAAAGAGCTCTATTTTGTTTTGGGGTTTTTTTTCTATTCCATGTGCAGTGAAATATGTTTTGTGCAATAAATGATCACTGTTCAACTTCCACATCGAGTCCAGCTTTCTGAACCTAGAGAGTGTGGTTTCCTTCTAACATTGGGATTAAAGGGGCTACATTAAACAAAGATTTATTTTGGCTCTGACACATGTAACAGGTTGCAGGTGAAGAAGTATTGTTGCCAAGTAGTTCATATAAATGGCAGGTAAATGCTACAGGGTTTGTTTGTTTCCAAAATGTTGATATAAAATGTACAGCCAAAATGTAAAATACTAATGTGAAATTAATTTGGGTACATTTAAAGTGTTTTGCATTTATCTTTAAATGTAAGTTTAGTTTAATGTGGTTATGTCCAGAAACACAGCAGATCAGATGTTGCTGCGATAAATACAGATAAGAACTGCTGTAACTTGCACTATATCATTATAGTGCCATAATTCACTTAATTCACTTAAATGAGTATGTGTATTGAACATTGTGAATGCATTTGTGAGATATGATAGAGTATTATGATTGATGGACATATGTTGCACTTAATATACAGTCATGAAGGACTGAAACAGAGACTGAAACCTAAAGGAATGTGCTATGTCAATATTTGAATGTGAATTTAAATACATATCCAATCTTGATGACAAAATGACCGCAACGTGTCTGCTGAAATGTATCTTTTTTACAGATCTGTATTTGCTACTGTGGTACCAATCTTGGGACCAGTAACAACATCATACCTGAAAAATCGCACCTTTCAGGTCACATGGAATGGCTCTATGTCCAAACCCTGTTTTCTGGAGACGGGTGTCTCTCAAGGCTCAGTACTAGGACCGCTTCTGTTCTCACTATACACCAGAGCACTAGGCTCTGTAATCACATCACATGGATTCTGCTACCATTGTTACGCCGATGACACCCAGTTGTTCCTCTCTTTCCCCCCAACCTCCGACACCCACATTGCAACTCGCATCTCTGGCAGAAATCTCCGCCTGGACAACTGCGCATCACCTCAAAACAAACTCCTCATTGTTCCGGGGAAAGACTGCCCTTGCATGGACCTACAATCACTGTTGAGGACATCACAGTATTGCCTTCATCAACGGCGAGCAACCTGGGCATTGTCCTCAATGAAAGTAGTTTGTTTATGTTAGAGTCATTAGGTTGTGGGTTGGTGCCCCTGGTGTATGGCTTTGGCAGACATGTTGTTAGAGAAGTTAGTTAGGCCTTGTGTTCTTTTTTTTCACTCCCACAGTTAGAGGTAGGGGGGGTTAGCTCAGGAGGTAGAGCGGGTTGGCTGGCAACCACAACCACAAGGTTCGATCCCCGGATCCCTCTAGCTGAGTGTCTGGTGTCCCAGAGCAAGACACCTCACCCTAATTGCTCCTGACGAGCTGGCTGTCGTCCTGCGTGGTTGACTCCACCGTCAGTGTGTGTATGTGTGCGTGTATGGGTGAATGTCAGTCATTACTGTATAGTGCTTTGGATAAAAGCGCTATATAAATGAGGACCATTTACCATGAGGCCCAGTTTTGTTCTATTAATTTTATTTCTTTGGCACAACCCTCACAGCCCTCCTTCCCTCATTCACCTGTTCATTTGTTTGCTCCTCATTTTTTTTGTGAATAAGCACTTTTGTGAATAAGCACTTCGCTCCTCTATTTCACTTTGCTCCTCTATTTCACTTCGCTCCTCTATTTAACCATTGCTGAAATCAAACAAATGTCGCCTAGCAAAGTCCCAACTCTTCTCTGTTCTGGCGCCTCAGTGGTGGAAGGAACTCCCGTGTCAGCACAGCAGAGTCAATTGCCATCTTCCGAAAAAGGCTCAAGACTCACATGTTCAGACTTCACCTCGACTGCATAGCATGACCCACTTCCACCACCCCCCTCCCCCAATTTAAAAAATAAAAAAATAAATTGCACTTGCACTATATTCTTACCTAGCACTTTGATCATAGAACACTTGTTTCCTATTTTTTTGCTCTTACTTTATCTGCAGTGATATGTTGTGATTTCTTTCTTTTGACAAATGTACTTATTGTAAGTCGCTTTGGACAAAAGCGTCTGCTAAATGCCCGAAATGTAAATGTAAATAATCGTCACTAAAACTTTATTTCACACCATGATGGTGACCGCAAAGAGGCGGGGATCTGTATGGCTGAAGGATCAACTACAATCCGTTATATCATTACATGACATAGACATTTTAATTTGAGTTTTAAAAATGCGTGCAACACATGAACATAGCTGCAGCCAAAGACGCTGGGGGGTGTTTCGGTTTAACAAGTGACCGTGTTTACTGGCAACTATCAGTCAAATGCGTCTGTGGTTGCACGTATTGGCTGTAGCAAAACGCCACTTCCGTTGCCAACATGTGCATATTTTTGATGACAGTGGTCATTGGTAAAAGGTTCTATATGACAACTTGTCAGAATTGGAAGCTTCTACCCTCTGTGAACGGTTCAAATTTTGTATCCTATACTGTTGTCAAATTGGAGGATTTTCTACTTCTTGCGGTCCTTATGCATCAGAATCCTTCAAGTCTATAACAACTCTGAGCATACTACACTCAACAAAAATATAAACGCAACACTTTTGTTTTTGCTCCCATTTTTCATGAGATGGACTTAAAGATCTAAAATTCATTCCAGATATACAATATTACCATTTCTCTCAAACATTGTTCACAAATCTGTCTAAATGTGTGATAGTGAGCACTTCTGCTTTGCTGAGATAATCCATCCCACCTCACAGGTGTGCCACATCAAGATGCTGATCTGACATCATGATTAGTGCACAGGTGTGCCTTAGACTGTCCACAATAAAAGGCCACCCTGAAATTTTTTTGCTTTATTGGGGGTCTGGGGACTCAGAACCAGTCAGTATCTGGTGTGACCACCATTTGCCTCATGCAGTGCAACACATCTTCTTCGCATAGAGTTTATCAGATTGTCAATTCTGGCCTGTGGAATGTTGGTCCACTCCTCTTCAATGGCTGTGCGAAGTTGCTGGATATTAGTGGGAACTGGTACACGCTGTCGTATACGCCGGTCAAGCACATCCCAAACATGCTCAATGGGTGACATGTCCGGTGAGTATGCTGGCCATGCAAGAACTGGGACGTTTTCAGCTTCCAAGAATTGTGTACAGATCCTTGCAACATGGGGCCGTGCATTATCTTGCTGAAACATGAGGTGATGTTCATGGATGTATGGCACAACAATGGGCCTCAGGATCTCATCACGGTATCTCTTTGCATTCAAAATGCCATCAATAAAATGCACCTGTGTTCTTCGTCCATAACAGATGCCTGCCCATACCATAACCCCACCACCACCATGGGCCACTCGATCCACAACATTGACATCAGCAAAGCACTCACCCACACAACGCCACACACGCTGTCTGCCATCTGCCCTGAACAATGTAAACCGAGATTCATCCGTGAAGAGAACACCTCTCCAACATGCCAGACGCCATCGAATGTGAGCATTTGCCCACTCAAGTCTGTTAAGGCGACGATCTGGAGTCAGGTCAAGACCCCGATGAGGACGACGAGCATGCAGTTGACCTTCCCTGAGACGGTTTCTGACAGTTTGTGCAGAAATTGTTTGGTTATGCAAACCAATTGTTTCAGCAGCTGTCTGAGTGGCTGGTCTCAGACGATCTTGGAGGTGAACCTGCTGGATCTGGCGGTCCTGGGCTGGTGTGGTTACACGTGGTCTGCAGTTGTGAGGCCGGTTGGATGTACTGCCATATTCTCTGAAACGCCTTTGGAGACGGCTTTTGGTGGAGAAATGAACATTCAATGCACGAGCAACAGATCTGGTTGACATTCCTGCTGTCAGCATGCCAATTGCACGCTCCCTCAATGCTTGTGGCATCTGTAGCATTTTGCTGTGAGACAAAACTGCACATTTCAGAGTGGCCTTTTATTGTGGGCAGTATAAGGTACACCTGTGCACTAATCATGATGTCAGATCAGCATCTTGATGTGGCACACCTGTGAGGTGGGATGGATTATCTCAGCAAAGCAGAGGTGCTCACTATCACACATTTAGACAGATTTGTGAACAGTGTTTGAGAGAAATGTTAATATTGTGTATCTGGAATGAATTTTAGATCTGTAAATCCATCTCATGAAAAATGGGAGCAAAAACAAAAGTGTTGCGTTTATATTTTTGTTGAGTGTAACTTGTAATCCAACGTAGTTACATTTAAAATCAAGTAATCTGTAAAGTAACTGTTACTTGTTAAAGCAGTAATCAGTAGTCGGTAACCTGATTACTTTTTCAAAGTAAGTGTGGCAACACTGACAGTTACACGGGTCCACCAGCAGGTGGCGATCATGTGGTGGTTGAAAGAAGAACGTGCACATCGTAGCCGACTGAAGCAGCAGCATTATATATATGTTGGCCTCAGCGGGTCCTTCAGAACACTGTTAAATCCGACAACAGACCCCTTGCTGCCTAAATGTATTTACAATTATATAAAAACATGTTATTTGTGGTTTTGCTGCCAAGCTGATTCTAAATTAAGGGCGCACTCACACTACACCAACCGTACCGCACCCAGGCACGATTGAGTCTAAAGTCCGGATTATTTGGCCAGTGTGAACGCTCCGTTATGTATTTAAGAACGGTACGCTTCCTCGCCTCCGGCATGCTTGGAAGAGGTGGATTTGAGTACGGTACGGTATGTACGCGCACATGCACGGGTACGCAATATGGACATGATGTAGGCTTTAATCATTAGGCCGTACTTCTCATTATCTGTCAGGGTTCTACTCGGATCCCCCCCCCCCCATCGAGCCGATTTATGACTGAAAATACTCTTGATGACTGTAGGACACTGCAGGATTCTGGGTCAGGCTTGGGGCTTCAGATTCGTGGTGTGGTACCGTAGCGAAACCAGACCAGTACTTTTATAATAAATATGTGTGTGTCCGTCCAAAACACGTCAGTTGGAGAGTGGACTGGAGGGGGAGCTGTTGAACTCAAACAAAAGGGCTAACCTAAATAGACTTACCTATACCCTCTCTTAATTTAATCACACATTCACTAGCAAGGACCACACCGTCAACGAGATGCGTTTAAGAATTTATTATTATTGACAAAGAGAATGAAGTGTCGAAGATCTTGGTTCTTGAGTGTTTGAGTGCCTTGTGGGGATTCTTGTAGAGAATCCGCCGCCGCTCCCGGGCAGCGACGGACCCCCTCGTGGACCTACGAAGGAGAGGATAGAATGAATAAATGGGAAGAGAAATGGGGTGGGGGGGAGGGGCGCAGAATACGAGAGCGAAACGGAGGAGAGGGTCAGGTGGCTATGTATAGAGATGCGGAAGTTGGCGCTGTTGAGGTGTGGACCTGCTCCTGAAACTCCGCCAATTAGGCTCCAATTCACTAGCAAGGACCACACCGTCAACGAGATGCGTTTAAGAATGTATTATTATTGACAAAGAGAATGAAGTGTCGAAGATCTTGGTTCTTGAGTGCGTTGTGGGGATTCTTGTAGAGAATCCGCCGCTGCTCCCGGGCAGCGACGGACCCCCAAAAACCTCCAATTACTTAAGAAGAGATTGAACGGATTTGAGATCTTTGGATCTGAACAGATGTAGCGGTCGTATGTTTGGGAGGACCGGCGGCCCACGGGACGTATGAAGTGTTCTGGGATGCCACTACGGGAGGCCGAAGTGGCCGCTCCGATTCTGAAGGAGTGCCCGGAGTAGTTGTCGGGCCAAATACCGGACAATGAGCGCATGAGGCGAAAGTGATGGTGGGACTAGAATCGTGTAGCCACTTGGCCGGACTCGAATGAAGAAGGGATCTGTCATGTTGTGCATTGAGGTTTGCGGAATTGCGAAAGTTTGCGATGTTTTCGAAGGGATTCAGTGGTGATTGGACCTTGAAGAAGAAGACGGGCGTGGGCGGACCGAATTGTTTGGTTTTGCTTAGCTGTAAGTGGAGCACCATGAGGTCGTCTGAAAAGCGAGACGAGTCGAAAATGGCAGCATGACGGCTTGAGTCGAAGCGAATGGTTGAGGAGGTGAATGCGGAGCATCTGAGGAAACCAACGAGGCGAGCAAGAACATGGCTTCCGAGGTTGGGCGACTTGAGGAGTGCCGTACCTGGAACAGATCGTGCGGAGGCAGGTGACAGTAAGAGGAAGACGATGAGAGTTTGTGGCTGGCTCTTGGCGTGGGAGTCCTTTAATGAGGGAAGTTATCTGGGGATGGCTGGTGGCCAGGCCCGAACTGCCGGTTATTAGCTTGGAGAAGAAGCTGGTACCGCTAAGGTACGCTGTGATGGTGTGTGTTTGGATTGCCCTGATGGAATGGGCGTAAGTGATGAAAGCGTCAAGGTGATAAGATCGAACGATGGAAAGGTTGCGTTGTATTGGTCGTGGAAGAGGTGGAAGCTTTTCCGAGTTGTCAAGTAGGACAAGGGGGTTGAGGGTGGTATGGAGGAATGGTTTTGGAAAGGTATCGGCGTAAGGTTCCAAGCTTCGGAACTTCTGCAATGGGAAGCAGGAAGGAGAGTCAGTGATAGTGTTTGTTTGACCGTGAGCTGCGCGGAGAACATATTGATGTGTAACGGAGTGCCGGATGGGGCTCTGTATGAATTGCATGATGGATGGGGAGTTGGAGCGTCCTTGTTAATTATGTCGACGACTGCAAGGTTATCTGAGTATATGGATGGACTTGTGGGACCATTTGTGTCCCCGCAAGATGGTGGTGACTAATATAGTATAGAACCATCTTCCGTTGTAGAAGCCCCCAAAAGGACTGAAGGAAAAGCCTCAATGTACAGATGGATGTCATGTGGGTGAGTCCGTTGGTCGTCGTAGAAGAAAGTGATTCTGTTCCGATTAGAGAGAAGGTTGAGCCACAGTTTTTGGCCAGAGTTTGGCGAGGAGGGGCCCTCTGTTTTCTCTGCGGATGTAACTCCGAGGTCGGAGAAGACTGAAGTCGGAGAGGCCAGGCCAGAGGCGGGTGGTGATGAGGGGGGGGGGGGGGGCGAATGATGGAAGACGTATGGAATCCCGGTTGTTGGACAGGATCCAACAGAGGGCTTTAGACAAGTGGTCGAAGAGTTTGGGGCTGCTTGCAGCCGCAGGTGAGCCTGACGGCAAAGTAATATGCACCACATCAGCGGACACCGAAGAACGCCAGGTCCCGGTGCCAGGGGGACCAGCTGAAAGGAGTTGCTGTAGTTGTTGGAAAAACAGCGGGGGGCGCTAGCATCCCGGTGCCAGGAGCCCCGGGTGAAACGAGTTGCCGTGGTTGTTGGAAAAAAGGCCGGGGGGGCGCTGGCATCCCGGTGCCAGGAGCCCCCGCGAAGGTTAGCTGCGGTGACGGCTGGAACTGGATGGCGGTGGGCGCTGTGGCGTTTGCCCTTGGGTTGTAGGTAGCTTTTGCTGATGATGACAATCCTGATGGAAGTTGGAGGGTCCTGGAATCCGTTTGGGCGTTCCCTCTGGATTGTAGAGATGACGAGAAGCGGGCCTGGGCTCGGAATGGCAGGGCTCCCGCAAGATCTCCGTCGGAACGAACCTCGTTTCCTGGTGCTGGATACATTTTATCTTCTTGGGCTGGGACTGCCCCGTAAGGAAGTTAAACTTTCATGCAATCGAGTCTTACTGGTCAGTTGTCTCTGACGTGGACTTACCGAAATGTAATATGAATCGTGTTTGAGTGTTGTCCTTCAGGCGTTCGGGTTTTTATTTATTTATTTATTTATTTTTTATTATTTATTTATTTATTTATTTATTTTATTTATTTATTTATTTTTGCGCGCAAGCTGTGTTCGCTTTTGATGCATTTCCGTGAGCCTGAAACGGCTTGTTTCGTTCGATTCACGAGACTCGCAGCTTTCAAATGATGTATAATGTGACGCAGACGCATTCAAAATAATATACGATTAAATGGAATGAATGCGAAACTAGTGCAAAACGGTCCGCGGGTCACACTGTACTAATGAGCATGACCAGTGATTTATATGGGTTCGGTGAACGGCGGCGGCGTTCTGTGTTCTGAGTTTCCTCATCCTCTCTTAGCTGCTGAAGGAGGTGGGCTGGGAGACACAGAGGATTCGTCCAGCGAGCTATGGTAGTCTTGACTGTTGAGAAGGGATGAACTAGGCGGAACACTGACCGTGGATGAGATGGAGTTTGGTTTTCTTCGAAGTCGCTTGCGTCCTGGACGTCGTTTGCACCACTGAAGTCAGGGTCTCGGGAACGGAGGTGGGGTCGGCTTCTGGTGGATTATGGTCCCGATCTCCCGATGGAAAGGATCGTCGGCGGACGGGGATGGAGAGACGAAATCCGTGGTGAGGTGAGTTCAGCTGCGAGGTGAGCCAAAGCTGGTGTTTGTTCATGTGAAAGTTTGGTTGTGCTCGAGGCGAAGTTGCGTGCTCTCGTCTCTGGTCGAACACGAGAGTGAACGAACACGAGAGCGAGCGCAGGATACGGGAGCGAGCGCAGAATACGAGAGCGAAGCGGAGGAGAGGGTCAGGTGGCTATTTATAGAGATGCGGAAGTTGGCGCTGTTGAGGTGTGGACCTGCTCCTGAAACTCCGCCAATTAGGCTTCAAAAGTAGAACAAGCACAGTAGCCTTAGGGAAATAAAGAGGCTCTCACTGACTCTCTTAACACAGCCAAAAATACAAAAGGCAGTCCCCACTAAGCCTAATGTTGCGAACAATCGCCTTCCTCGGGTGTGTGTGAAGCTGGATCAGTATTGAAGGTGGAACCCTGGCCCATGACTACCGAGTACCCCTGTAAGAGACAACACGCCACACCAGCAGTCTACCACAGACTGTTTGATCCAGAGGGAGAGAGACAGAGAGCTCCAGAGACAGCAACCGGTCCACCCTAAATGCCGACTCCAGCCCCACTGATTGGTCCCGTGCAGCAACACCTGGAGTACTGGAGAGAAGGGGAAGGGACAAGAAACGGAGCGGACAAAGGAGCGGAGCTCCAAGGGCATAGGCCACCAGCCCTAGGGCTGTAACAATGATGTATGTACAAGAGGCAATCGGGCCGAGGCCCATTTGGGCTGGAGCAGTGTGAGTGCAAACTGGCTGGGGACCCCCTGTGGGGGGGACAATCGTGCCGAGGCACAGTACAGATCAAATGGCCCTGGTGTGGGTGTGAGTAAGTGGAGATCGTTAATCTGGATATAGCACATAAGATGGATAGAATTTTACGTATGATGCAAATTAGCAACATTAGGCATAATTGGGCATAATAGTAATTAAACATATTTTCCAGTCCCAGGTATGTCGATTATTTTATTGATGCTGCTATTGCTGAAACAGGGTTTTGAAATTGAATAACAACATACATGTCGATACAATCATTGCTATTCCATCATCACAGTATTTCAAATACAGCTTAATACTGCAAAATAACCTTGTGGATGGGTATGGGCCAGAACGCAGGCTACAGAACAGATAGCCACAGAACATGCTCACCACTACTGTCAATTGTGTGTTTTCTAACCTCTGCAAAAACAAATAAAGATATTGATATTATTAATTAGGATAAATCTCTTTGTTGCACAGTGCAGCAGGCTGGTATCCCCTTGTTTCCAAGAAGAAAACCAGCAGTCACATGAGGAGACACAGTTGTTGTTCTTGTTGAGGTACAGGTGAACATTGCACTTTGAATATTCCGCTACAGTCTGGCCCTCACATTTTGGCCGTTTGCAGCGTCGTCGCCCACCTTCAAACACTGGCCAGTGACCTCAATGTTTCTTCTTTTCAAATTCCCTTTCAATATCAGATGGAGGCTGCCCCCTTTTCTTCCTTTA
Organism: Chelidonichthys spinosus; assembly: GCA_029853015.1. Lineage (NCBI taxonomy): Eukaryota > Metazoa > Chordata > Actinopteri > Perciformes > Triglidae > Chelidonichthys > Chelidonichthys spinosus. The sequence continues at coordinate 9,019,648 of CM056824.1, forward strand.
AATATCCTTGCATGCAGAGTGCCTGTGCTATTGATTTTCTAAAGGGAAGCAAATCCTTCTGCTTCTTTCTTGTAACATCTAGTGAATCACAATCACGCCGATATAACAGCCAGCTGTTTACAATGACCATATCCACAAAATGAAAAAAAGAACCTATGATAATACTTTTTTTTTTACTTATGTGATACTAGTGCATCAAGAGCATCAACACTGCCCATGAACTTGTTGTACAGGCTGATGGTGCTGGGGCATTCTACAGAAACCTTCTGTTTCAACTTCCTGTCACATCTTTCTATGTTAGAAACAGACTGGGCACTAGCAAAAGTGCTGGAAATGATCACTCCTATATTGTCAAACCATTTGACTGCTCTTACTTCTACACTGTTGAAGTATCTGGTCAGTTCAACGGTCAGTTGAACAACAACACATTCCAGTCAGGATTTAACTATAATCAGATGTTGCATGAGCGAAGGTCTATGGAATGTTGGAAATTAAACTGATGAGGAACAGAGACATGAATTATTAGTGATGTCTCTCTTTGTGTGTGCGTTACACAATTGCTATAGGAAGTAAAGCCCAAACAAGGGAGTAACTAATTATATTTTTGCTGCCAAAATTAATAAGCTAAACATGACCTTATAAGTACAAAATATAGCTTTGGGATGGAGCGCCTGGCAACCTCTCTCTTCCACTGGAGATCAGGAGGGAGACCGCTTTAAAAGAAAGACATGTGGCAGGGCGAGTTTAGATTTCCTTAGATTTGAGGGTAAGAAAGGACTTCTAAGGTGTAGCAGGTGCAGAGGCGCCAGGAAGAACTCTGCCAGGCATTCGGAAGAACCAGGTGTGCATGCACGGTTTTGGACGCAGGTTTGATATCTGTTTAAATAAAGATCATTCTCCTTCTATCTACCTGACTCTGAAGATTCATTTATCACCAATCTACACATCAATATCTTTTGGGAAGCTGCCTACAAGTGATTGACAGCACCTTGAATAACTTGTGCAAGCTTTAAGAAGTTTCCACCTGCACTAATGTCAGGTTCTCGAGGTACAAGATCATGTTTCCGTGTAAATATGTTGAATGAATGCACCAGGCATTTTGTGTCACAAAGCACACAGATTGTGTATCCCCATTTGCATGGCTCCTTGGGGATATATTAATTTAGAGTAGATCTACCTTTGAAAGGGACCATACCAAACCAGACCTGACCAAACAGTGGGGGGATGTCATATGGAGACACTTATTGGGAATTATTTTATTCCCAATAAGTGTTCCCCATGTTGGGTTTCTTATGCTTCTAAATTGACACCGTTTTTTTTTTTTTTTTTTATTTCCTTGATGATTATTTAACATGCACGCATTGCTTTGGTTGCTGTGTTTTTCTGATTAAGGACCGTGATCGCAGGCGTTGTCCTGGTAACAGTTTTACTTCAATGTTTAAAGTATGCTAACTCATCTGGATGGCTGGAGCAAAATGCCACTTCTGTTACCAACATGCACACGCATATTTTTTTTTAACGCATCAATGGTAAAATGGTCTATATGACAACATAATTAGAAGCTTCTGCACTATGTGCACTGTATAAACATTTGATTTGTTGTCTCATTGGAGGATTTTCTACTTCTACTGGTCCTTATGCATCAGAATCATCAAGTCCATAACAACCACGGACGATTACCGACTTAACATAAGAGACCAGAATAGTACATACCTTCACATCAATAGAAAACAACCACAGAAGAAAAGGTTCCACTTGACTGGCCAATCACATGAATTTCCTCTGGCGGAAGATTCAGTGCAGAGGGGAGTAAGACCTGCTTGGATGTAATTTTAGCTCTCGATCATCATCATGGACATGCTGCACATTTTTCTGGCTATCTTAGGTAATTCTTTTGATATACATTTTTGATTATTTAATTATGAATATTAGGTTCCAATTTAGATTAATTCATATATACATTCTCATTGGTGTTGTATTGAGCAGGAACCTGGATCTTCTTTGTGTTTGTATTCCAGGAGTTGTATCCTGCAGTGATGATTCTGGATCAGTGTTGGAGGTGACAGTCAGACCAGGAGACAACATCACTCTCTACTGTGACTGTAAATTATCATCTGGAGTATACATAGTGTGGTACAGGAACTGCTCTCATGAGAACCAGCCTTCTCTTGTCCTTAAAGTAGACTACCAATCGCTCAAGTTAACCGGTGATCTCAACAAGATTCTGCCTCGTTTTCAATTTGTGAGAAACTTTTCTTCTGGTTCCTATGACCTGCTGATCGAGAACATCACTGATTCTGATGAAGGACTCTACTACTGTGGAACTGAAGAGATGAGAATTTCCACAACTGTTTATAAATATGGCAGCGTCACAACAAAGATCCTCTTCAGTAAGTATGCTGGTCTGACTTATCTGACTGATCTATGCTTGACCTCCACTGAATGTATCTGTATTTGACTAATTGATCAACATAGAGTAGGAAAACATGAGCACATGAAAGATGAAACATACTGTATCTTAACACTACGTGTGTCAACATGACAATCTGGAGTGAAATAGTGTATATTAGTATTTTTGTGCATAGTGAGATTTAGGACAATTTTACTTTTTAAATCTGAAGTTCAAACAAAGCTAAACGCTGCACATTTCACTTCATTCTTGAAAGATTTGAAACGGCGATAAACCAGACATAGATATTTCTTTCAAGCTAATTCCGAAATGGGGCCAAAGTTGAAAAAACTCCACCAACCAGACTGTCAGATCTGACCTCCACTGAATGTCATTTTGTTGAGACCAAAGTTTAATGAAGCTGACACACCTTTGTTTTGATTCAGTATTTGATTCAGACTCCAGCGAGCCTCACCTTGCATTCTATTGCTGACCTTTTTGAAATGTTCTGTTAGTGCATATAAGAAATATGCCTTTTTCAAGCTGACAGTTAATTTTGATGGCCTTGATGTTTTTTTTGGAAATCTGTAGTTCACATGAGAGAATCTGTGCTTAAAGTTAAAAAAAAGCTGCTATTTAACAATGGTATTTGAATTTAAATACTTCCTTTGTGTTGATTCTACATGAATTCATTTTACATTTAAATATCCATTATAACATACTTTATTCTTAAGAAGAAAGAAAGTGATTAATTACGGCAAATTGTGCGATTAATTAGTTAATTTTTTTTAATCGATTGACACTAATAATTTTACTTTTCAAATCTGAGGTTTAAACAAAGCTAAACGCTGCACATTTTACTTTATTCTTGAAAGATATGAAAAGGTGATAAACCAAAGACATAATATAGATATTTCTCTCAAGCTAATTCTAAAATAGGGCCGAAGTTGAAAAAAGTCCACCAAACAGACAAGGTCAACACCAAGCATGGGTCTTGGAAGAACAATGTGTCGAATGTCAATGACATTCACAGCTTACACAGCATGTTTTAAATTTGGCATTTTGGTGAGACCAGAGTTTAATGAAGCTGATTGAAACACATTGTTTTCTGATTCAGACTCCAGTGAGCCTCACAATGAGACTCCACCAGACAGTGGTGCATGTTGGATTCTGCTGTACTCTTTGTGTCCAGCTTTAGCTGTTCTTTCCTCTCTCGTCTCATCTCTTCTGGTTTGCCACCTCTGCAAGAAAAAAGGTACTCAATATCTCTTGTTTCAAGCTTAATGTGATGATGTCAGATATATCCTTGATCATCTACAAAATTAATTAAAATCACAGAGAAACCTGGATTCACACAACTCTCTTAAATTGATGTATGTTTGAGTTTGGGTGTGCTGTGCTGGGGCAGTGGCTGCGTTATACTTTATCATTTTGTAAACAAATTCGTAAAAAAATCCTTCATAATCTATTATGCCTTCCTTTGTGTGCAGCATGCAGCCGTGAGAGGACAAAGATTTTTCGCTCAGTCAAATAGTTGTTTTTGAAAGACTGAACGTCAGTTAATGTGGATTAAATCAGATTATTTCCTTTAGATAAAAATATGTTCTGAATTTTGGAAATTATTCTATCCATATTTTTTCAACAAATTTGGACTTTGCGATTATGACGATGACTGTGCACCACAGCACCAGCCAGTATTTGCAGTGTATACGGTGTGTGTGTTTTAATAATTAATATACAGAACATGCTTAGATTATTTATTTATGAAGGCATGGAGGGAAAAGTTGACAGAGACAACATCCATGCTGTTACTTTTTCAATAAATGAACCTTGTATTTTATAGATTCAAATAGACACAAAATCTCGTTTTTATTAATTCTACTGGTAGTCCGTTTTGCTTAAATAGAAATAGGGGCCTGTCTCTAATTCTGGTCTCCTTCCAATATAGGCCTAGGCCGTGATGCGCTTGAGTAAATAAAGGCCTGGGCCTATATTAGAGGATTTACGGTAAACAGTGTATTAATCTTACTGCTTCAGGGTAAGCCTGCATGATAGGAAAATCTGCAATGTATGATAACATTGTTCAATATTGCAATGACGATATGACTTGCTGATTTAATTTAATTCTGAAGGCTAAACCTGCGCTCTACTGCACTGGCACAATTCTGTGACCCGGGGTGGTCACACACACATACATACATATGTTTAGGTTTGGACACGATCAGACTGGAAGAGGTTTATGAGGTTCGGATAAAGGTGTTTGTATTTGTCATATACAACGGAGCTTAAGTTGTGTTTTTAAAACCTTGTTACAGGCAACCTGTGATTTTTCCACCTGCATCACCATGGCTACACTCTGCTTGACCACCTCTGAAGCTGTGGCTGTGGCTACTTTTGTGATCATTCTATGCTGATTTCTGCATCGCTCTGCACCCTTGGACAAATCCGTTACTCATCTTAGCTTTTTGACAGGTGTTGCAGAAACAATTTGCCTTCTTCCCTAACTCAGCCATGTGAACTCCTGCTCCCACTTCCCTGCAGGGTAATTTTAACGCTAGGTGCCGCTGGCTGATAAATACTTGCTTGTCCTTCATCTTCTAACGTTTCCGCATCAATCACTCTTCTTTCACCTAATGTATTAATGCCATCACAATTGTTAGGTTTTTTAAAGAAAACTTTGGACACTTAGCCTATGTTAACACCAGCTAGACAACAACATCATGTGCATATCAAAAAGAAAAGACGATAGCTAAGTAACATGTTACACCCTCAGTGTTGTAGTCTGTTAAAATGTTTGTCATTGTTAAAAACTAAATCAGTCAAAGAGGGAAAGTATTTGGTTAATACGACCTCTCTGATGTAGTGACGTATTGATTTCTGCAGCAAAAGAACCTCAAGCTGACCAGCAAATCCCTCAAACAAGACTGCATCAGGTAGGTGTAACAGTAAAATACATTGAAACATGGCAATAAATAAATACACAATCATGATTTTCTCAAATGTCAAATTTTAGGATGAAGATGTGTGTTATGCTGCACTAGAAATCCAGCAGGCATCACAGAGACCACAGAAGAAGAAAAGCCAGACTTCTGACTTCAGCACCTATTCTGCCATCAATACCTCCAGGATGTAGGGTTTAAAACAAAACAAAAAAACATAACTAGATTTCATCTCACCCCAGTGACACCAGCAGAACAAAATCATCTTCACTTTATGCAGCCACAACCACAAATGATGCCTAACATTTGCTATTTTAATTATTAGACATATCAATGGAGTCGATTCCAGCAGTCTGTATTAGTTTTCATGGAGGAGCTTTTGCAGTCTGCCTTCCAGTTCCTCCATTGTCAACAGCCTATCCTCAGCTTTCCACGTGAAACAAAGTCTGCATCTCCATGTGCTGGATGAATCATACTGCGATCACCTTAAGCATTGCCCTGAGGCATGAGTTATACAGTAGTTGTGTACTATATATATATATATATATATATATGAGATGTCATCTAATTAAATGTCAGGTAGTCTCCAAAGCTCAGGAGAGACTCCTAGAGCAGGGGTGCCCAAATTCTTCTCAGTGGAGGGCCAAAAATGGCTCGGGGTGGAGGGTCAAGGGCCAAAATTAGACATTCATATTGCGGTGCATTAAATTAAATATGCCTATGATATAACTGTGCAAAATAAACAGTCATACAAATTTGGAAAATCAACACTGCTGTTTATTGAAAGCAGAAAAATAATAAAGGCCTGTGCCTTCAACAACATGCCTCTATGAGACCAAAATATTATACTCTCCACTGCCTTGAACTATCATTTTTAAAGTCATAAAAATATAATTTTACAACAGGTTTATATATATATTTTTTTATGAATCACTGGACTGTATTAACATATGCACCATACAGAGCAGAACATGCTTCAAAGTGACAGGTGTATTTTTTCATAGAAAGACATGTGGTGCAAAAATGCTACATTCATCACTGCCTTGAACAATCATTTGTAAGTAATAGTAATATAATTGTGCAACAGCTTTAGATTTTTTTTATGATCACTGGACTGTATTAACATTAACCATACAGAGCAGAATATGCAAAAAAAGTGCAATAATACTCTTATCACCAGACATTTGGTACAAAAATGCTACATTCATCACTGCCTTGAACAGTAATTTTTAGGCATGTAATCCTCAGTAACATGCAGAAGGCCTCTCAGTGGGAGACATGAAGCCTGCCCTTGGTTTTTAAAATTCTCTCAACATCAGGCTCCAGCTCACTTACTGACAAAGTGAGAATGTCACTTAAGTGAGGGTCAGACAGTGCATTTCTCAGTTTACACTTATTGAGATTCAACAGGCTGAAAGCCTGCTCACAGACGTATGTGCTTCCAAAGAGGGACAGCATCACCTGTGCATGTTTGCGGATCTTGGCATACCTGTGTGCAGGAACACGTCTGTAAAAGTCCTGTAAGGTAAGCTCTCTGAACTTGCTATGGAGGTCTGAATCAGCCTGAAGCTCCAGAAGTTCCATTTGAAGCTCCTCACTGACTGCATCCACAGGTACAGAAAAGGGTTGCGCAAACAGCTCAAATGCTGTTGCATTTTCTTGAAAATCTTTGAAGCGATTGTCAAACTCCACCACAAGATTGCTGAGAATGTCAAGGTATTTTGGCTTGTCTTCCTCCATCAACCCAACTTCTCTGAGGCTTGGAAAATGTGCCAAATTTCCTGAATGTAGAGACACAAAGAAAAAAGGAACAATGTAAGATGCAAGAAATTAGTGCTCCATTTAATGATGCAGCCTAATTTTTTTTAATTTGACACAACATATGGATGCATAGGTCACACAATTAACATGGTTAGGATCAATAACAAGCCTAATTCATTATTTTTTGTTCATTACAGTATTGAAATCAGACCTCACCTGTTGAGAGATGTCTGCTGAGCAACAGGAGTTTTTGCTTGAAGGCTCTGACGTGATCATACAGCTGACTGATTATCTGGTCCTTCCCCTGAAGCTGAAGATTCAGGATATTCAGTAGCTCTGTAATGTCCACGAGAAAAGCCAGGTCGGAAATCCAGTGTTTGTCGGAAGGCACTTGAATGTTGTTTTTCTTCGTTGCTTGAAAAGCCCCGATCTCCTCACGCAGTTCAAAGAAACGCCGCAAAACCTTTCCTCTGCTCAGCCACCTGACCTCCTGGTGGTACAGCACATCTCCGTACTGTGCCTCCATCTCATCCAGGAGGGCTTTGAACTGACGGTGTGAGAGCGCCTTTGAGCGAATATTATTCACGATGGCAACGACATCTTGCATCACGTTTTTTAGGCCGATGGATTTGGCACACAGCTGTTCTTGGTGTAAAATACAATGGTATTTTAACACCGACCCACCAAACTCGCGGACTTTGTCTGACACAAGTGTAGTGAGACCTACTCTCTTACCGACCATAGCCGGGGCGCCGTCGGTCGTGATACCTGATAGGTTTTCCCACTTCAAGCTGTTCCTATCCATAACTCGCTGCACTGCCATAAAAACATCCGTGCCTTTTGTTGTTCCTTTCAGTGTTTCAAGGCCCGCGAGTTCCTGACACACTTCAAAGTCCTCATTCACTCCTCGCAGGAAGATTAACAGCTGAGCTGAGTCCGAGATATCGGTGCTTTCGTCACATGCGATGGAGAAGGCAGCAAATCGACCTGCTCTCTGGACAATTTGGTCCCGAATGTCTTCGGCCATGTGCTCAACACGGCGGGTCACCGTGTTCCGTGACAAACTAATGTGGGAAAAAGCCCGCGTCTGATTTGGGCACACTGTGTCAGCAGCAACTGTCAGACATTGTTTCACAAAATCACCCAGAGCGAAAGGTCGTCCGCTTCGGACAATGAGGGAGGAAATACGATAACTTGCCCGAGTGGCATTCTCCTGTTCAGTTGAGGGCTGGAGAAGGGTGCGTTGTTGGGAAGTTAGCTTTGCTAACAGGTCTGCATTCTTCACCTTTCTCTCCTCTCCGGTGTATTTTGCGAACTGATGGGAATGCCGCGTTTCGTGGTGGCGACGAAGATTGTATTCTTTTAAAACACCGACTTTCTGCTTACAAATCAAACATACTGCCACGGAATCAATCTCTGTGAAGAAGTACTCGTGTTCCCAAGTTTTTTTAAACTTCCTCTTATCACAGTGCCACTGCCTCCCACGCTCCATCACAGCATCTTCTCACTCTTTTTAGTTGGTTGCTAACAGGTTGCTAACCGCCGCCGTTAGAAGAAGAAGATCTTCTCACTCTGTGGTCACGGCCGGATTTGAGCTGACGGGAGCTCAACAGCGCCACCCTAACCCCAATGTAATACAATGTTAATTTGTGGTCAGGAGAAGAAGTGCAACAATAAATAAAAGTTAAAAGAGATATTCCGACTGCTGGCACATAATAGTAAAAGTAATAACAATTCGAGCATGGGCAGCGGGCCAAAAATAATTGGTCGCGGGCCAACTTTGGCCCGCGGGCCCCAGTTTGGGCAGCCCTGTCCTAGAGGATCACATTAAATTGTATTATTTGCTATCTAGCGAAGAAATAAAAACAACAACAACAACAACAAAAAACAAACAGACATTGTCAAAAGTCATGTGACTGCAAGGTATCTATGCCAGGCTGTAACCTCTGGGTCTGAAAAGTGAAGCTAAACCTGAAGTGCCTTCAACCTGCATCCCTATTAGAGTTTAGATTCTCTGCCTAAGCCCGAGCCCGACCCAATTGGCCTAATCTGAGGGGAAGGCTAGGCCATAAACATTAAATATTAATGGCTATATGTTTAGCAGAGTAGACCTAAGTAACAAATGTGTACAAAGTTACACAAAGTAAAAAAAATAAAATAACGCTACACATAGTGCGCACGCATCATTCATAACGGTTCTGCTCTGTGCAGCTAAATCAAAGAATAAAGGGGTTATGCTAAAGTGCAAGATGGAGCTTGGAGACATAAAGGATAAATTAAAAACAGGACAACTAACGTTGAGCAAGCCATCAGGAACATGCATGGGTGCAACTCAATAGCGGAGTACTGTGTGTTATTTTAATGAGGCGTTGTTGTTTTAAAATTGCAGTAGGCCTATCTATCCTAATCTCGGCAGCACTAACGTAGCCTATAAAACTATTTTTATATTTTTGTGGCTGAGTAGTAGTGCAGCTGCACCCCCACTTCCCACAGATATGCACATACAACAGCCTATGCAAGCATTCAAAATAATTGTCGGGTTGAAAGCGGGCTCGGGCTCTTAAAAAGTTACAGTTAATGTGTTGGGCGGGGCCGGGCTCGGACAGAACATGCACGGGCTCGGATATGGTCGGGCTTGATTTTCTGGGCCCGATCTAAGCTCTATTTCTAATGGCCATCAGGAGGCAACTCCTGGTTGCAAAAGAGGTCTTAACTTTCTGACTTTCACAGTGTGTTTTCAGTTCATGAGAGGTAACTTAAATGTGTGTCACCTAAAAGATCTCACTCACCATTTAGTTGTATTCACTTCCCGGCTCTGTCAATTCTGTTGCAAAAAAACGAAACAAGATGGCGACACCCTAAAACAAAGATGGCGACGGCCTAAGAGCCAAACTTGAGGCTTCACAGCAGCAGTCCACAAACCAGTGGGTGACATCACAGTGACTACATTCAGTTCTTACAGTCTGGGATGTAAACCAGCCTCGCTTTTAACAAATAATAATAACAATAGCAATAAGTGTACTGTAAAATGATAATTCATGATGCATCTTTTAATTCATTTGTAGGCATTTGTATAAACCATTCTGCCACTTATCTTCCCCCATTTAAAGCTGAGCAACAATCATTAACGATGACTGATATGTATTAACATTTGTATGCAGAAAATGTTATTGTGTTGGCTCCTTGTGAATGATGTTTTTCAAAATGTGATACTAAACTCCATTTCTCATTTCTTTACACCACTTAAAATGAATACAATTTTAGAACCTCCACAAAGAAAACCTTTTGTTGTTGTTGATTACAGTTCAGCTTCAGATTCACTTTTTTGATTGAAATTGATCTTTTCATAATGGCTGTGATGGGTGCTTGTCCATAGCAAGACATGATTGCTGTTTTCAGACAATTTCCTGTTTTTATCTCAAATTAGCCAATGTCCACGACCCTACACCAACAGAGTTTGATACAACTCCAAGTATTTGTTATGTTGACGCTCAGTCTGTTACAGAGAATAAGACATATTTAATTTGTTTAAGGAAAAATCATTCTAAAGCCAAAATGGCTGCTGTTTGATTTTCTTACTGATCATAGTTATGGCCATGCCGCAGTTTCCAAGAAATTATATGACAACACAGCAGTGACAGTAAAGCCAATGACAATCACCTTGCACCTTTTTGATCAGTTAGGCTGACAGGAAACCCACAGCAGCAAACTGCCCCTCATACGACTGCAGAACTTAACGTGCAGTCAAACTGAAGCTTCAGATTAGTGTACAGCTTAACTGTCAACAGTTCACTGTAGGCCTACATGTTGAGAATACAGATAACATTTCAAAAGACACAAGCACACACAAACCAGGGGTGACAGAAAAGCTCCTGGTCACATAGTGTTTTTTTTAATTATTTTTCTTTATTGTACCTTAAAAAAATGCTTCAAATTCTTTGTATAATTTGTTCAATGGAGTATTTTTTGACAACAGCTTTGACGTGTTTGGGAGCAACCCAGAGAAGGGTGGGGGAATGGTGATGGTGTAGTCCAATAGCCACAGCATCTCCAGGTGAATCTCTCCTGACCTCTAATGGAGATGTTAAGTAATAAACAAAAAGGACCACTGGATGAGGTTTGACCCCATGCTTACCCAAAAAGCCTAAACAAGATCTTTAATTGATACACTATAGCTCCTGCTATTTTATATCACAATACACATTTCTTAACAGTGGAGGGTCGAACCCTTCAAAAGAAATTAATTAAAAAAATGTGGCATTACTGCTACTGATATTTTATCTTGCCGTTTTATCTTGCCGGTTTTTTTTTTAAATTAAAAATTTAATGCAGACATTGGAAGACGCTTTCGCAATCTCCATTGACTTAACAGTGACAGTAAATCGACAATTCCACTCATGTTTCATTGTTCGCAATGTTTTGGAATGTCACCAATGCAAGGGACATGATCCACGGTGAATAGAAATTAATTTAATGGGAGAAAATGTTTTTAAATCAATTGAATTTCTTCTTTCATTCTTAGTAGTAGTTGTGCTTTTTTTCCCCTTCCACATGTTAAATAAGTTCAAATTGATCAGGTTTACAAAATACAGACAGAAAACCTGTTGTTGTTGTTGTTGATTACAATCCAGCTTCAGGTTCACATTTTTCATTGATATCGACTTGTAACATTTCATAATGGTGGTGATGATTGCCTCTGCATCAAGACAGGAAAGCTTTTTCAGCCAATTTCCTGTTTTTATCTCAGGTTTGCCATCAGCCCACACATAGCCTTCACAATACAATTCCAAGTAAGCTTTACAGGAAACCCACAGTGACACAGCCACTTGGTCGACTGCAAAGCTCAACATGCAGACAGAAGCTGCAGACTAGTCAGCTGCTGGTGGTGTTGGTGGAATTTAATTTAATTGAAGGAAATTGTTCACATGATAGGAATCTCCCCTAGCTCATTGACAACACTGGTCAGTTGTTTTGTTACATGTTGGTATTTATGTCTACTTAACTACAATCAAACCAAAGCTCTGCAGCCACGTTGGCGACATTTAGAAGTGTATTCGTGAATTAACTTAAGAGTGATCATGTCCAAAGATTGTGGGATGAAAAGAGGTCTGCTTCTGAAATCTATATCCAAAACCACTGCTGTCCTCTGTTGTTTGTCCGCCACCACGATGTCAGGTTGGTAAGCCATCACCAGTGTTAAAATAATTTTTCCGTAAACAAATAAATTCACCCAAGGAGGAGATCGGAGACATAAGTAAAGTCGACGTCTGACTTTAATCTTGATCAAGAGGAGCCGTTACAGTGCAACAACGTATGAGGATGCTACAGAGGAAGTGCTCAAATCACTGTTGTGACTTGAGTCTTTTAAAGGCACAGGAGATAACGCGTAACTGACAGTTAACCTTCATGTAGAACGAGACATCATGACTACCATGCCTCTGTTAACATTTAGGTCAGGCATGGGAATACTAAAGTAATAAACAGTCCAACACATAAAGCTGTAACCTGAACAAAGAAAACTTAAAGACATGAGGTTATACAAAATTCTTATAACAACCAGTTTATTAGTCTGGATCTGGAAGTCCCACAGGATCTTGGCTTGTTCATTCTCAAACACTTTTGGAGGTGTCTAACATTTTAACCTCTATGCCAGCCATTTATCTCAAACTTGCTTATTTAAACCTTTTTATTCTTTTCACACCAGGGACTAAACAAAGAAAAGAAAAAAATTAAATGCATGCAAAGTTACATCAGATTAGTGATTTTGTCATTTTCTTTGCAATGATGCTGTATTCATTTTTGCAGATAATTTCATCAGAAAAGACCTGACAACTTTCTAATTCTGGTCTTCATATGTTTGCATTATAAATATTGTATTGATTCTAAGGGCTCTAGTTTCGTAGACCAGGCGCAGTCAGCACTCAGCGCACCTGCACCGCGCCGACGGGGTGTGTCCGCCTGGACTTTGCAAGTTTCTTGCACCGCGCAGGCTCGCGCAGGCACAACTCCCGTCTCGCCCACCCGCGCAAGTGGGAAAGAGGGAGGAGAAGAAGATGTGAGTGGGAGACGAGGAGGAGACGAGGCGTGGACTGTGATTAATATAGCCGATTCAGATCATCACCAATCAAATGAGCTCCTCTCCTCACCTTTAATGCGTTAGGGGAGGTTCAGTGCAAGTTCCGTCACTTGACAACCCGATGACAGAAGCAGCGCCGGCGCTCCCACCACGTGCATCACGCGGTGTGCGTGCATATCATAATAATAACAATGCCGATATTATAAAAAAACAGGGGCCTGTACTACAAAGCGAGTTCAACATACCCAGGGTATCTTTCAGAGATCCAGCTTAAGTAACCCTAACAAAGGCAATCGGAGATAAGCGGTCACACGAAGCTGGTTATCAACTCGTTAAGTCAACCCAGGGTTTACCTGTCTGCCAAGAAATCGTTTGCAGCATTTGACCAATCACAAACATGGATCAGTACTACGGCAGCGGAGCGGCGTATTTCACGTACGAGGAGCGAACCATGATCTTACAGAAATACGAAGAAGTTAAACATATAATACAGGCAAAAAGCAACAGTTTCATCTGCCAAATGCAGGAAGGACAGCTGGCAAAAACTCACCGACTGTGTGAATGCGGAAGTCGTATTAATAGTATTAGTAGTAGTATAATACGACTGCTCCATCATAAGGACACTACTAGATCTGACTGATTAAATGATAACCTGAACTTCGCTGATAGCTTAGTGGAGTTACTGCCCCATGTTACGAAGGTCCCGGTCCGAACCCGCCCTTCGGCCATCTTTTAAATCATGTCCTTGCTCTCTCTCGTCCCTTTAACTCTTATGATGTCCTTCCGCAATAAAAGGCCAAACATATAACTTTAAAACAGTGAATCTGTTGCTTGGATGTATTCTTATGAAGTGGTGTTTGACAATATCAGTCTCAATCTTTCAGCTGCAATCCCGGCGTTGTAAAGCGGACTTGGGAGCCAATCAAATAAATATAAAAACATAATTCAAAGTGGTAAGTAGGCTGCGCGCTGACAAAGAAAAGTCTTTCCCTCCGATGAGAATCTGTATCTCTCATAAAAAATATCGTCAGGGACAGAAAAAGGGTTTTGCCGGTCTCTGTACTCTCTATAGTTCTCCTACGAGACCCTCTCACGATCCACCGAGCTTCTTTTTTTTTATATCTGCGCACCAAGACAGCTGATTGGTCAATAGGCGGTGTGTTTCTCCACGTTGATCTCTTATCAGGAACATAACCTGCTCCAGAGCAGGTTAGCTTCACAGCGTAAGTTACCATGGCGATCTACCCCGGTCAGAAGTGAATCAACGTCGTAGGACGGAAAGCCCCGAGTTAACGCTTAAGTTTTTTGCTAAGCACAAATCCTGCTTCGTAGTACAGGCCCCAGGTTGGAGCTGGCGGGCTTACGGCGAAGTCTCGGCAAGGCTTTTTGCCATGAAACTTCCGCTGCACCAAGCTGAACCTGTGACGCCTCCCCCTGCTGCGCCGCCACACCCATCTTGGCGCAGGCGATCCACCAAACTGACAAACTGACCATGCGCAAGGCTGCGCGGGTCGAAACTTGCATTACGCCGCTTCGCCGCCCTGCGCTGCGCCACGAAACTAGGGCCCTATATGTGAAATTGCCTCTCAGAATGAAGGAGTGTTTGACTTTTGTTCTAAAAATAAATGACTAATTTTGTTGTGAGTTGTCAATATGAAGATTTGACACCAGAATCACCTCCTCAGGCAGATATACAGGAAATGTGCTGTCATGTGATTTACAATTAGTCGTCAGCTGATGAAACATTGCAGAAGTAAAGAATAGCAGCCTGAATTTCTGATCCATTGAGTGAGCAAGTGGTTCATGAATGATTTCACATATTTCTTAACAGAAGTCAACTCTTTATTATTTTACAGCCACTGTGACATTAATCCAAAACACACAGCCTTTCTACTAAATACGATCAATGTAATGCTTTCGCTGACAACATTTCTTTACTCCCTCAAGTGGACCATCTCACCATTGCCACAAAAAGTTAAAAAGCAACTGTTTACCATAGCAACATGTAATGCGCAGCCTTGTTCTGGGCTGAACATTAACTCTCCAAGGGGTTCATGGAAAAATAGACTTCATGTAAAAATTAAACAAACGAAACACCACCGTGGTGCAATTTAACGTAAAGGTCCACGTCTCTTTTAATTTAGACGGGCTTTCCCAGCTCGGCCGCTCTGAGCGCAAAATGATCACCAAAATAAATTAATTACATACAAGGCACGCAAAAAACCCCGGTCTTTACACTTTGTAAATTAAGTAAATAACCCCCCCAAACGAATATCACTTATTGAACCGAATGGTTCACGATAAATATGTCCACAAGTCACAAACATTCCGATACTCAGGAACAATACAACGCCGAGCGTCACGTGCGCCGGAGGAAAAACAAACAAACAAAAGGAGTCAGTCTCACCCCGTTTACCCGCGGTCCTTTGTGTCAGTCCACCGGGAATGGAGTCAACCAGGAGGGAAACTCAACTGGCCTCCGCCAGACCAGGAGGGAAACTCGACTGGACTCCGCCGGACCAGGAGGGAAACTCAACTGGCGGCTCTGTTTGCTTAGTCCGTGTCTCGGCTCCGTCCGATACAACGCAGTCTAAGTTACACCGCTCTCCCCTCTCTACCGCCAGCCGTCCACCATCTCCTCCGACCCTCACCAGGTGTCCTCCTTCTCTCCACCGGTCCACGTCACATCCTCCCTTTATCCCCTCGGCCCACAAATTTTGCTATTATTATTTTTAATAATTTCAAGGCACCCACACTACCCATTTAGTTTACAGACTACATCTCACATCAGGCAACCAAGTGCACTTTTCTTTTAAGCCTTTGTTTGCACACTGTACATTTTATTTCTTGTCAAGGTGACGCTGTCACAGATCCCCCCCCCCCCCCCCCAGCCGGAGGTATCGGAGGCTGAACCCCGAAAAAGGGTTTCAGGTTGACCACGTTGACTGTGTCTACCCTCTTACTCTGGCAGTTCGTCTGTATCAGGTAGTTTATGGGGCCTAACTTTCTCACCACTGTCGCTGGACCTGACCATTTAGGCGCAAGCTTGAATGAGAATCCGTCTGGTGCTTTGGAAAGTGGGTGTGTGAGGACCCAGACCTGGTCTCCCAGGAGGAGTTGTACACCTCTCCTCCGGGTATAATACCCACACTCCCACTCGCCTTTTAACCTCCTCAGCCATCTCCTTCTGCCTCTCCAGGAGCTGGTAGGGCGACTGCTGGGGCGAAGGTGGCGAACCAATCAATCGCTCCAACGGGCCTTTGAGGGCTCTTCCCAGCGCCAGCTCTGCAGGAGATCTACCCGTAGTCTCATGCTGGGCGGCGTTGATGGCAAGGCAAAACTCTCGGATCCACTGATCCCATTTGTCATGCTGGTCCCCAACATAAGAGGCAATCATGGTTTTGATGGTTCTATTAGAACGTTCTGTTAGATTGGCCTGAGGATGATAACTGGTAGTGAACTTCTGTGTCACTCCCCAGGTCTTACAGAGGTTAGCCATCTCATGGCCAATGAACTGAGGCCCCCGATCCGTCACCAGCTCCTGCGGGACTCCGAACCGGGTAAAAATCTCATCCTTGAGGATGGGGATGATGCGAGGGGACTTGCTGTCTTTGAGGGGAAACATTTCAACCCACTTTGTGAAGTAATCCACAATCACCAAAAGGAACTTATTGCCCTTCTTACTGCGAGGGAATGGCCCCATAAGGTCCATACCAAGCTTCTCCCATGGACCTTCGACTGTGGAGGGCTGCATGAATCCGGCTGGCTTTTGGTTGTCAGCCTTGTATAGCTGGCATGTCTGGCAGTTCCTGACATGATCCCAGACATCTTTCCGAACCGTCGACCACCAAGCTACGTCAAGGACCCTAATCAGGGTCTTGAGTCTGCCCAGATGGCCGCTTAAGGGATGGCCATGAAAGTACTCCAGGAAACTGGGTACGAGGGCTTTGGGTACGACCAGTTGGAATTTCTCACCTCCATCTTTTACAGGCGACTTCCGGTACAGCAGGCCCTGTACCAATGTAAACTCCACCCTTCCGGGTCTACTCGTGGTGGACGTGACCTGCTTTACCCTCTCCAAGATCTCAGGATCCTTTTCCTGAGTTTCTCTTATCTCCGCCAGTGAAGTTGGGAGATCGGAGGGAGAAAGGGAAGTATTTAATGCCACCCAGGCTGCAGGGGCATTTGGCTCTGATACAGCCCTCGACAGGGCGTCTGGGACAATATTTTGTAACCCTTTTCGATACTGGACCCTAAATTGAAACTGCTGGAGCCTCAGGATCCACCGTGTCAGCCTGGAGGATGTTTTAGGGCAGTTGAAAGCCCAGGTCAGAGCCGCATGATCTGTATAAACAGAGAACTCCTTTCCCTCCAAATAATGTCGCCATTTCTCAACCGCCCAGACAACGGCCAGGCACTCCTTCTCGGAGGTAGAATAGTTGCATTCCGCGCCTCGCAACCCCCTGGATGCGTAAGCAACCACCTTCTCCCCCTCCTCAGCGACTTGCACCAACACCGCCCCCAGCCCAACCTCACTGGCATCGGTGTGCACCTCAAACGGAAGTCCGTGGTCAGGCTGAGTAAGGATAGGAGCACTCACCAAGGCCTGCTTCAGCTGTTCAAAGCTCTGCTGGCATTCTTCCGTCCAGGTCAACTCCACCTCCTTCCTCGTCAGACGATGCAGGGGAGCGGCAAGGTTTGCAAAATGGGATATAAATTTGTGATACCATCCGACGAGTCCCAGGAAGCGTTGCAGGGCCTTGATGTTGGTAGGCATCGGATAGGCGGTCACTGCCAACGTCTTTTCGGGATCCACCCGCACGCCTTCCTCCGAGACAACATGGCCGAGAAACTTAAGTTCACTACAGAGGAAATTGCACTTTTTGAGATTCAGGGTCAGATTGGCCTCACTTAGCCTCTCCATGACATCATTGAGATGCTTCAGGTGCTGTTCTGTTGTGGGAGAAAAAACGATGACATCGTCGATGTACACAAAACATATTCTTCCTCTGAGGGCCCCCAGCACCTTCTCCATAAGGCGCTGGAATGTAGCCCCGGCATTTTTCAACCCAAACGGCATGCACTTAAACTGGTAGAGGCCAATGGGGGTAATGACAGCCGTCTTGGCTTTGCTCTCTTCCGCCATCGCCACCTGCCAGCACCCTGACTTTAAATCCAGGGTGCTGAAAACAGCAGCCCCGTGCATTGACTCCAACAAATCATGGATGATGGGCATGGGGTAGGCGTCCTGGTGCGTCTTGGCGTTCAGAGGCCGAAAATCCACACGGAACCTCATGGACTTGTCAGGCTTTGGAACCAGGACCACAGGTGAGGCCCAAGCGGACTGAGAGGGTTCTATGATGCCATCTTTGAGCATCTGCTCCACGTGGTCAATAATAATTTGGCGTTTGTAGGGAGACACTCTATACGCTCTACAGCGTACTGGCACGTTATCAGTAACAAAGACCTGATGCTCTTCCACAGTGGTTGCCCCTAACTTTCCTGAACACACCTTTGGCCAGGCCTCGAAAAGCTCTCGGATTTCCAGGGGGTAACTGGAAAAATCCAGAACAGGGTCGATCTGGCTGCTACTCACCCCTGGGAGAGGGAGTGCCATGATGAGACTCACACTGACCTGTGGGCTCGGTTTTCCAGGGTTCTGAGAGAGGAAAGAATAGAACATGTACCCTCTCGGCCCCTTCACTCCATACGTTAGATCACCCAGATTTATAATGGTGGATGTCTTGGTGAGAAAATCTAAACCTAGGATGATAGGGAACGCCAAGTTGTCATCCGCTATTATGTATGTCTCTATCGACCACATCATGTCATGCCAGTTGTACAGCAACTGAATTTTGCCAAGGGCTCCATGGCAGGTCTTTCCATCAGCCAGGGCAAAGCTTTGGTTCTCACTTGGCCTCAGTTGTTCCCCCTCTTGCGCCACCTGGACCCACTGGCTATGCCTCATAAGAGAGTAAGTACAGGCGGTATCAAAAACAGCCTGACACTGTCTTCCTCTCACCTCTATCGGCACATGCAGAAGAGATGAGGTTTTCTCTTTTCCACGCCGCACCACAGTCACCACATCCGCAGGCTTCTTTGACGTCCACTTCTCTGGTGGCTTTTTTGCCATTCTCCCCTTTGCTTTCTGTTGGTCTACCTTTCCCCAATACTCCTTAGCAGCCGTGCAGTCCTTCTCCACCAACGTGCCCACGGAAACCAGCTGCTCCACAGTAGTGACGGTACCCCGGAGGCACCCCGCAATTCTGGGGTTGCAGTTATTGAGGATTTTCCTCACTAACACAGTTTCAGAGATTTCAGGCTTCCACCGTAAACAGAGTGCACGATAGTCATAGGCAAAATCTCTCACACATTGTTCAGGCAGCTGCACCATATCCCTGAGCTTCTCTTCGACCTCTGCGAGGTAATCAGGAGGAAAGAAGGCGGCCTGAAACGCCTCCTTGAACTCCCCCCAACTATGGACCTTACTTTTGGCTACACTCCACCAACTATGGGCCGGCCCTTTAAGCACACTGGATAAGGCACCAACTAGCTCTGCATCACTCAATGGCTGTACCGCAAGAAAGGTCTCACATTGATCAACGAAGTTTAGAGCATCGGCTACCTCCCGAGACCCGCAGAATGAGGGAAAGTCTATGTGAACAGCAGGTTTCGAATACACCACTGCCGCTCCAGTGACCTTGCGGGGAGACACACTGCAAGGAGCAGTGATATCCATCCCCTCCAAGCCTGACTGAAACATGGCCGGTGGCGTTAGACCAGAGGTTGGGGCCTGAGACTGTGTCTCTGTCCCATTCGAGCTCCTAAGGGGCTCTAGTGGCTCACTGAGGGAGGCAGCACCGAAGGCTGGAGGAGACATAAGAGGAAGTCCGCTGTCAAAAGTGACATTAAGGGATGGAAGCTGACCCTGGCAGGCCACGTGGCGGGGCTGTTCATGGCTCAGAGAAGCCGCGCCGCTGGTGGTTGGAGCCCGCGACCCCCTGATGGCGTTTGGGTCTGGAGTGGAGCGTCCCTGGGCTGGTACGGGGCCCCTAGCTCCGAAGAGGGATGCGGGGACCGCTATGCGACTTAAGCGCTTCAACCGCTGAATCTCTGCACTCCACTTTTCGTCCCTCCTCTGCAAACACTCCACTAGCTGGACCTCAAACTGCTTGAGAGTGCTCATCACCCGATGCTCCAAATGTTCAATGTTTGTGTCCACATAGCCCCTGATGCTGTCCTCTCTGTTCAACGTGCTAGTGACTGAGTCGCGAAAATCTCCTTCCAACATGTGCACCTTATCCATTACTGTCTTTAGCTCCTCCCCAAGGGTAGAGATGGCAGGCAGACCAAGGTAAGAGGTGCTTTCTCCCTCCTCCACTCCGTCTTCAGGGTCCGGCTCAGACAGATACAGTGAGCTAATCAGGGATGTTATCTCCCCCACAGGATTTCGACTGGTGACCCACTCATCTCCCCCATTCTCATGGTGCTGATCTGAGGCTTCATGCACCGATGTGGGAGTAGACGCCCGTGTGCCCTCACTGGCAGCCAGACTGCCGGCATCAATTTCAACCAGGGACAGATTCTCTTCAGTAGCCATCCGTAAAATTTACCCCCGAGAACACACTTATTTATAAACAATTTTCGGCAAAAGTATGTCAACAGTATGTCACTAATTAACCAGCATGTATGAATATTTCACACACCGTTACTCCCAAACACAAAAGCTTTGCATACACAGTTTACAATATTACCCCAACGAAAGCGCTCATTAATTTAATTCACTCCAAACACGTTATCTATTTCAATCCCCATACTGGCCACCATCTGTAACGCGCAGCCTTGTTCTGGGCTGAACATTAACTCTCCAAGGGGTTCATGGAAAAATAGACTTCATGTAAAAATTAAACAAACGAAACACCACCGTGGTGCAATTTAACGTAAAGGTCCACGTCTCTTTTAATTTAGACGGGCTTTCCCAGCTCGGCCGCTCTGAGCGCAAAATGATCACCAAAATAAATTAATTACATACAAGGCACGCAAAAAACCCCGGTCTTTACACTTTGTAAATTAAGTAAATAACCCCCCCAAACGAAATATCACTTATTGAACCGAATGGTTCACGATAAATATGTCCACAAGTCACAAACATTCCGATACTCAGGAACAATACAACGCCGAGCGTCTCGTGCGCCGGAGGAAAAACAAACAAACAAAAGGAGTCAGTCTCACCCCGTTTACCCGCGGTCCTTTGTGTCAGTCCACCGGGAACGGAGTCAACCAGGAGGGAAACTCAACTGGCCTCCGCCAGACCAGGAGGGAAACTCGACTGGACTCCGCCGGACCAGGAGGGAAACTCAACTGGCGGCTCCGTTTGCTTAGTCCGTGTCTCGGCTCCGTCCGATACAACGCAGTCTAAGTTACACCGCTCTCCCCTCTCTACCGCCAGCCGTCCACCATCTCCTCCGACCCTCACCAGGTGTCCTCCTTCTCTCCCCCGGTCCACGTCACATCCTCCCTTTATCCCCTCGGCCCACAAATTTTGCTATTATTATTTTTAATAATTTCAAGGCACCCACACTACCCATTTAGTTTACAGACTACATCTCACATCAGGCAACCAAGTGCACTTTTCTTTTAAGCCTTTGTTTGCACACTGTACATTTTATTTCTTGTCAAGGTGACGCTGTCACAAACATACCATAGCAACATATCAATAGGCAAGGCAAGGCAAGGCAACTTTATTTGTATAGCACATTTCATACACAAGGCATACTCAAAGTGCTTCACATCATACAGCAAAGTGAAAAAAAGAAAAAAAAATAGAAGAATTAAAATAGAGACAACCACAACCATATGAAAAGGTTCCCTCCAACCAGCCAGTTTCATTTTCTACAGCAGATCATCATCTTATCACATATTAAAGGATTAACATACTCTATTGATTCTATTTTCATAGCGAGTCCCTGCCAACATCTCAGTGTTTTTGTATTGGAACTGGACAGACCACAGGTGGAGGATAAAAGCAGCAAAGACAGTATAAAACATAGAAAACAATATAGAACACGCACAGAAATTATGTATTAAAAGCTGATTTAAAAAGGTGTGTTTTTAGCATGGTCTTGAATGTTGGGAGGTGAGTGCAGGTGCGGATGGGTTTGGGGAGTGAGTTCCAGAGGGAGGGGGCAGAGATGGAGAAGGCTCTGTCCCCCCAGGTTCGGTGCTTGGTCCGTGTGGGTGGTGACAGGATGTTTCCTTCGGATGAGCGGAGGTCGCGGGAGGGGGTGTGGTGATGGAGCAGGTCTGTGAGGTAGGGGGGGGGGGGGGGGGCAGGTTATTAAGTGCTTTGTGTGTGAGGAGGATGATTTGGAACTGTATGCGGTGAGTGATGGGCAGCCAGTGCAGGTCACGGAGGACGGGGGTGATGTGATCTCTGGAGCGGGTGTGGGTGAGCAGGCGTGTGGCTGAGTTCTGGATGTATTGCAGTTTATTGAGGAGTTTGGATGGTGAACCATAGAGGATGCTGTTGCAATAGTCCAGTCTGGATGTGATAAATGCATGGATGAGGGTTTCTGCAGCAGAGAAGGTGAGTGAGGGGCGGAGACGGGCAATGTTCTTGAGGTGGAAGAAGGCGGTCCTGGTGATGTGGTCGATGTGGAGGTCAAACCTTAGCTTACTGTCGAAGATGATTCCTAGGTTGCGGGTGTGGGTTGAGGGGGACAGAGTGCAGTTATCAAAGGTGAGGGAGAAGTTGTGGCTGGCTTTAGTGCGGGATGTGGGGTCAATGATGATTATGTCCGATTTGTCACTGTTCAATTGAAGATAGTTTGTTTGCATCCAAGATTTAATTTCTGTGAGACAGTTGCTGAGGGTGGAGTGGGTGTTGTTGGTGATGGCTTTGGTGGAGATGTACAGTTGGATATCGTCGGCGTAACAGTGAAAATGGAGTCCATGTTGACGGATGATCTGACCAAGGGGGAGGATGTAGAGGATGTAGAGGATGAAGAGGAGGGGACCAAGCACCGACCCCTGGGGGACACCTTGTGAAAGGGGAGCGGTGGTGGAGGTGCAGTTGTTGATGCTGATGAACTGTTGTCGGTTGGTGAGGTAGGAGTGAAACCAGGAGAGTGCTGTGCCAGTGATGTGGAGAGAGGATTCCAGACGGGAGAGCAGGATGGAGTGGTTGATGGTGTCGTAGTAATAGATAGTAAAAGTTCATGTTGCCCAATGGAAGTCTGCCATGAAAAACCATCAGGATCATTAATGTAACCCAATGACAAATTAAGGGTTAAATTAAATAAACGCATGCATTGAAATAATGGAATGTCCTAAGTTGATGATAGTATCATTAGAATATATTATTTTATTATTTATTTTGTTTCCACTTTTCTTATTCGCTAAATTGATGTGTCAATCAATGTCAATCTTGCATTGAGTCGTTCATTGGTGAGGTTAAGGAATGCAAATGCCTGATTGGATGGGGAAAATGAGTGAGATGAAACTCACTGGAGTGAAATGATTAAAAAAATAGTTTTACTACAAGTGGGAGTGAAACAACAATTTGTGTTTTGATATATTTGGTGAAGTATTGAAAGATAACCTGTGTATTGGAGGTTGATCGCATCTTGCACTGTTTCGGTGAGTTTCATGGAGTTCGGCTAAGGCTAATTATAGTAACAGACCTGTTACCTTCCGATACATGGCTAAGGCTAATTATAGTAGCAGACCCGTGTTGCCTGCCGATACATGGCTAATGTGGCTAACTGTTTACTGGTGTGTTTTTCCACGTGCGCTGTCACGGAGAGTATGTGTTTTCTTTGCTACAATATTAACGTAAGAGTGTTAATGCTGTAGTTATAGCAAGGAGTGGTGAAGATTTTTGTACATTCATTTGTGTTATATGCTGTAAACGTGCAGTGTAGCTGTGTCATTGTGCGCTGTTGGTGTTTAATATTAATATGTAGCCTGTAAAGGAGATAATTGACGTGTACTTGAAATGATATGCTTGAATGTATATGTGAGTTATATGATCTGATGTAATTTAAACTAGTTCATGGCATAAAGAGTAATCATAATTCATGGTTAAAAAGCTAAACATTCATGAGTTGAATACTGCTGAGTTAGAATAGTATTTTGAAAGTTTGTTATGCTATTCATGATGGCCATAGTGTTGTGCTAGTTCAAAGTTCAGTTCACATATGTTCAAAGTGTACTGTTCATGTTCATAGTTCACCATTTCAATTCCAAACTAGTTCAAAGTTCAGTTCATTTTTATTTTTCGGCGTATTTTGTGCGTGAGCCGCGAGCGATCGCGTCAATTCTGGCGTGAAGTCACACAAAGAAACACGAGACAATCTGGTCAATATTTAAAAAAAAGCAATTTTCGTATCATATCGCATCATATTTGTCTAAACAGAGTAGAGAGATGAAAACAAACAAACACACACACACACACACACACACACACACAGTATATCTACACTACTACTCTCTACTACCACACACATTCTCTCTTTCACTCTATGTCTGAGACAACGGAGAAAAGAAGTGTACAAACTAGTATACTAGTATATTTTGTTCTATAATAATAATAATAGTAAAGATTCATATTAATTCTAATTCAATAATACCATTCATACTAGTGCAATAAATAAATCATTGCTGTGTGTGAGAGTGTATTTGGGGTTGGTAGGTTAACCATAACTTCCTCTTCTCTGAAAGACTGTTGGAACGCCCCCCCAGGTCATCTCCTTCACCATGGCCTGCTCCTGGTACAGGGACAACACTCTGGAGGGGCAGTAGTTGTACTTTCCAGACCCCCCAGGGAAGGTGGTGTGTATATGAGGGCTGTGGGGGTCCTGCTTCAGAGGCTGGGGACAGAACCTGCACAGATGACCTGTTGGCAGCTGCACCACTGACGTCCTCGTTGCCCTCCCTTCTGCCACCTTCCTCCACTCTGCACCTCTTTTCTTGGTGACCTCCAGCCCGCGCTCAAAGAAAGGAGATGCAGCAATGTCCTCAAAAGACCTCCGAGGGTTGTGGAGGCCTTCCTCTGTATAGGTCTTAATACATACTGTTCATATTCCATGTCTTCTCAGTATGGTATGGGTCAATTTTGACCCGAGCCCAAAATTTCCGTGTAATGAAGTGTCAATACCCATTTTTGAACTACACATCTTGTTTAAAAAGCCTGTCTGTCAGTCAGCTCAGGATGAATGGATTCTAATGTTTTTATTTTTATATTGTTTGTTACATTGCAGTGAGCTTGAGCTGGTGCAGATCTCATGTTAGTGTCAGGACACCCTCTGTCCTCTCCTTATGTGAATCATATCACTCCTTTACTCACTCCTATGCATTTTTCCTCTTTCGCTGTTACGAGGTATCAACCATGACCCTTCAAAGAACAGCAGGTGCCGTCTCTGTGGGAACCTGGGCAAATTCTTAAATTCATTGTCACCACTGTCCCCTAAAAAATATACACAGACATGGCTTATACAGTTTTACAGTTTCAAAATGACATAAAACCACCATTTTACTTGATTTGACCCACACATGTGGATCTAAAATCAATTTAAAAAGACACAGGTCAAATCTGACAAAATAAATCAAATTTCAGGCTAAAAGAATGACATTTAGGGCATCTTTACTGCTGTCAAATGTCAAAAAGCTCAAATTTCCTTGCTTGTATGAAAAGGGTAAAACAGCGCCCCCACAATCCTGCTTGTGGCCAAAAGTATATTACATCGGTAGTATTAAGGACTACCACAGAGAATGAATGGGAAAAGTTAAGAGAGTTAAGGACTAGTATACACGCTATAAAATGTCATTGTTTCGTATGTCCAAAAACGTCATGAAAAAAGTCAGTATAATATTTTAAAAAAAGGTATAGTATGGGACAGCTGGGATTGGCTCCAGCCCCCCCGCGACCCTAAAATACAGGATAAGCGGTAGAAAATGGATGGATGGATGGATGGTATAGTATGTCGAAAAATGTCATTAAAAAAGTCACAGCATGGTACGGAAAAAAAGTCATAGTATAGTATGTCCTCGACCGGGAGGGAATTTGTTGCACTGGAAAACAGCTTGAACTCTCCTGGTATGTATTATGTCAAAAAAAGTAATAGTATAGCATGTCCAAAGCAGTCAGTACAGTATGTAAAAAAGTTATAGTATGTCGAAAAATGTCATGAAAAGAAGTCACAGTAGAGTACGCTATAAAATGTCATTGTTTCGTATGTCCAAAAAAGTCATGACAAACGTCATAGCATGGGCGAGCGGTCATAATAAGCTATAAATGCAGTGCATGCCCAAGCCCTTCAATAAAAATAATTGAAAATATTAATCTGGCAGTGTGTTCATTTATATAATACCTTAGTTTTACTGTTTTGGTCTTAAATCCGTGCCTAATCTGTCTTGCTTGCGAAAAGCTGGAAAGCTGACAGCTTGTTTCGCGCATGCGCACTGTGACACCGACTAGTACAGTTACTGCTAAAGGCTGTGTTTACTGTAGATGAGCATTTTGAATGGCAAAAAAGCTGTCAGTGAAGCAGCTTATCTGCCAACGCGCATGCGCAAAAATGACTTGTTTGAATTGTTCAGCGGCAAACTGTCAGTGGTTCATTCATTGTGTAGCCTGGTCAAAATGACTGAAAATATTAATTATATTAAGGCTTTGCGTTCAGTGCCGTTTTCGCGGAGACCCTTTTGAGGAAAAGAAAGCTATAATTTCAAGTGGACGGCCTCCTGAAGTAAATATCACAAAGACTGCAAAGAATTCCGTCCGTCACTTTCAAGCTAGCACGTATGAGAAACATAAATGGCTAGCTAGCCGACCCCCCTCCCGTCAAACGATCCAATCTGACAGCGACATATTGCCTGTTCATTCATGAAAACCATCTTGAAACACTCTCAGTCAAACAAGGTGGGGAATGAGAAATCTGCGGCGCTACTAGCCTAGTTCGTTTTAAAAACACACCGGCAGCAGCGCCTACTGATCTGAGACGTGTCACGTGAATTACTGTAAATGCTGTGCGGAAAACCAGCTGTGGTCTGTGATTGAGGTTTAGACGGGCGAGTTTGGAGCTGACGACAGGATCGCGCTCACGACCGTTTCGTTACATTTTTCTCATTGAAAAACTATACAACTGGCATTTAGATGATGTTCTCCATAAAAAAAATAAGTGAAATACTGTAATAACAATTCGGTTTTAGTAATCAACCGCATATAGTGATCAAATGTACTCTGGACCAACGTGATCACTAGCGGTTTCCACTGTAGTAGTTAAAAACCATATTATATTTTTTATTAAAAAATATAATGCCCCCCCACGGGCGCGCATGGTATTGACACTTCAGCATGACCACAGTAAAAGGTCACCGCTCGCCACTGCGTCATAGTATAGAATGTCCAAAAGAATCCTGGAAAAAAGTTACAGTATAGTACGTGGAAAAATTTCAGTTTTCCGACAGATAGCACTTGCTCGTTAGTATAGTGCAGTGATTTTCAACCAGTGTGCCGCGGAGATCGTCAGGTGTGCCGTGGGAAATTTTCTAATATCACTTAACGGTTAACCCATTTACTCCTAAAGCGCCTGCTGAAAACGCCTGCTAAAATCCTATGCTATTCTAGGAAAAAGAACCTCATGGCCTGAGGGTTTTCAGAGAAAATAGTAAGAATTGTCCAAAATGCTGCGCCACGCAGCAGCCGGCAGAAGTGCTAATGTTGCGCTACGCAGATCCCGGTAGGAGGGGCATGTTGCGCGACGCACATCCGGCGCGAACAATTAACCATTGTCGGGTGTCTGTGGTGTAATAAAGAGTCGCAGATAATGTAATACTCTTCTAAGTTCAGTGGGTGGCAGCAGAGGGCTTTAAATGCCTGTAAAGACAATAGTTAGTGCGGCGCGACACCTGACAGTGACAGTTTGGGATCGAAGCAAGACGAGCAAGTGACAGTGACGAAGGAAAAAAAAGTGATGGAGAAGTTTTTGAGAAGGGAAAATGCAAATGCCGAACAGGGCCCTGGACAAAATTCTGACCCAGATGAAGGCCCAAGTATGAGTGGTCGACAAAAGAAAAAAGACAAGACGGTGAGCTCGAGGCAATACAGCGAAAGCTATATTTCATTTGGATTTACTTTCACCGGGGATGCAACGGCACAGAGTCCGCTGTGCTTGGTGTGTGGTGAGAAGCTATCCAATAGCGCCATGGTGCCAAGCAAGCTTAAACGCCATCTCCAAACGAAACACCCTTCCGTTCAAAACAAGCCGATGGACTATTTTGTACGCTCACGTACAAACAATGAGAAACAGGCAACTCTTTTGAGAAAAACCACAAAGGTAAACGAGAGAGCCCTCAAAGCTAGCTACCTTGTTGCTGAACTCGTAGCTAAAACAAAAAAGTCCCACACTGTGGCAGAAACATTAATACTGCCAGCTTGTAAAGCCATTGTGAATGAGATGCTCGGCCCTGACGAGGCCAAAGAGATAGCTAAAGTGCCTCTCTCAGATAACACAATTGCGAGACGTATTGATGACATGTCTGCGGACATCGAAACTGTTGTTTTGGAAAAGATGCGCATCAGTAAGAAATTTGCCTTGCAACTTGATGAGTCGACGGATATTAGTGGACATTGTCAGCTCTTGGCCAACGTGCGTTTTGTGGATGGAGAAGCCATTAGAGAAAACTTCCTATTTTGCAAGGCACTGCCAGAAAAATCAACAGGAGAGGAAATATTTCGGTTCACGTCGAAATATCTTGACAAAAGCGAGCTTACGTGGGAAAACTGCACAGGTGTCTGCACTGATGGAGCCGCAGCCATGGTCGGGCGCATCAAAGGCTTCGTAAGTAGGGTCAAAGAAAGAAACCCAGATGTTACTGTTACGCACTGTTTTTTGCACCGTGAGGCCCTCGTTGCAAAGACCTTACCAGCAGATCTAGCTCCTGCGTTGGATGATGTTGTGCGCATAGTGAACTTTGTGAAGACGCGACCTTTGAAATCTCGCTTATTTGCGTCTTTGTGTGAGTAAATGGGAGCGGAACATAAAGTCTTATTGCTCCACACGGAGGTCCGGTGGCTGTCGCGCGGCAAAGTGCTGGCCCGTGTGTATGAGCTGCGAGAGCAACTGAAAGTGTTTCTGACAGACGAGAGGTCCGATTTCTCAAAGCTGCTTTCAAGTGATGAGTGGTGTGCAAAGCTGGCATACCTGGCTGATATATTTCATCATCTGAATGAACTGAACACACGGATGCAAGGCCGAAATGAAAACCTGCTTACAAGCACTGATAAAATGAACGGATTCCGTTTAAAGGTGCAGCTCTGGCAACAACATGTGCAGCGTGGCAACCTTGAGATGTTCCCACTTACCGAGAAACTGCATGATGGCAACACTGCTGCAATGTGCGAGGTGATTGGCAAACATTTGAAAACTCTGGAGGAGAAGTTGTCATTTTATTTCTCTTCAGCCTTCACAGAATGCCTTGACTGGGTTAGGGACCCATACAGCTCAGCATCCATTGCTGGAAAAGACATGACTTTAAAGGAGCAAGAGGAACTCATTGAACTGAAACAAGATCGCGGTTTAAAGCTAAACTTTGCTGATCTTCCTTTGGACAGTTTTTGGTTGTCTGTTGCCAAGGAGTTCCCCCTTCTGGCCAACAAAGCTATTTTGACATTGCTCCCGTTTTCAACCACATATCTGTGTGAGCTGAGCTTCTCAAGCTTGACTGCGATAAATACTAAAAACAGAGAGAGATTGAGAGCTGTTGAGGAAGAGCTTTGTGTGTGTCTTTCTACCATTCCTGCCAGGATATCCATTTTGTGTTCATCGAAACAGGCCCAGGTTTCACACTAAGTGAGAAGTATGGCAGAAGTGCGGCTCCGGAACATGGTGCCACGCCACGGGGGGGACTCTGGGAATTGGGGTTGTCAGATGACAAAAGGGGTTTTGTTAAGTTATTCTGTTGTTAGGGCTAAGTGGGGTAAATGGGTTCGGGATGTTATATGGTTGTGTGTGTGTTCTATTAACATGTTCATTTTCATTGTTGTTGACACCGTCACTGAGAGTGACATGTCCGTTGGTCAGGTGTGCCGTGTTTCTGTCATGTGGTATGTGCGTTAAATAAAGGCAGCTCTCGTTGTCGTGCGGTGTATGGGGCACGAGAGTTGCGTCACTGCGTAATCTGGGCTCCCGTCTCGTCCTTCCTGTACTGCTCGCCAGGCCCACAATAAATGTAAAAACTATATTATTAACTATATGTATTATATGTACTGTGTTAGAGTGTCATTTTGTCTCATTTTGGTTGGTGGTGTGCCCCAGGATTTTGTAAATGTAAAAAGTGTGCCGCGGCTCAAAAAAGGCTGAAAATCACTGGTATAGTGGACAGTATCTCCACCTATCTCGCGGAAGACCGGGGTTCGATTCCCCGACGGGGAGTGAATTTGTTGCACTGGAAAACAGCATGAACTCTCCTAGTATGTATTATGTCGAAAAAAGTAATAGTATAGCATGTCCAAAGAAGTCAGTACAGTATGAAAAAAAGTTATAGTATGTCGAAAAATGTCATGAAAAGAAGTCACAGTATAGCATGTCCAAAAAAAGCATGAAAATAGTCAGTATAGTATGTCAAAAAGTTATAGTATGTCGAAAAATGTCATGAAAATAAGTCACAGTAGAGTACGCTATAAAATGTCATTGTTTCGTATATCCAAAAAAGTCATGACAAACGTCATAGTATAGAATGTCCAAAAGAATCCCGGAAAAAAGTTACAGTATAGTACGTGGAAAAATTTCAGTTTTCCAACATGTAGCACTTCCTCGTTAGTGTAGTGGACAGTGTCTCTGCCTGTCACGCGGAAGACCGAGGTTCGATTCCCCGACGGGGAGTGAATTTGATGCACTGGAAAACAGCTTGAACTCTCCTGGTATGTATTATGTCGAAAAAAGTAATAGTATAGCATGTCCAAAGAAGTCAGTATAGTATGTAAAAAAGATATAGTATTTCGAAAAATGTCATGAAAAGAAGTCACAGTAGAGTACGCTATAAAATGTCATTGTTTCGTATGTCCAAAAAAGTCATGACAAACGTTATAGTATAGAATGTCCAAAAGAATCCTGGAAAAAAGTTACAGTATAGTACGTGGAAAAATTTCAGTTTTCCGACACATAGCACTTCCACGTTAGTATAGTGGACAGTATCTCCGCCTGTCACGCGGAAGACCGGGGTTCGATTCCCCGACGGGGAGTGAATTTGTTGCACTGGAAAACAGCATGAACTCTCCTGGTACGTATTATGTCGAAAAAAGTAATAGTATAGCATGTCCAAAGAAGTCAGTACAGTATGAAAAAAAGTTATAGTATGTCGAAAAATGTCATGAAAAGAAGTCACAGTATAGCATGTCCAAAAAAAGCATGAAAATAGTCAGTATAGTATGTCAAAAAGTTATAGTATGTCGAAAAATGTCATGAAAATAAGTCACAGTAGAGTACGCTATAAAATGTCATTGTTTCGTATGTCCAAAAAAGTCATGACAAACGTTATAGTATAGAATGTCCAAAAGAATCCTGGAAAAAAGTTACAGTATAGTACGTGGAAAAATTTCAGTTTTCCGACACACAGCACTTCCTCGTTAGTATAGTGGACAGTATCTCCGCCTGTCACGCGGAAGACCGGGGTTCGATTCCCCGACGGGGAGTGAAATTGTTTGTCTAAAAATGTTATGAAAAAAGGCGGTATAGTTTGTAAAAAAAGGTATAGTGAGTGGAATATTGTCATTAAAAATAGTCACAGCATGGTACGGAAAAAAGTCATAGTATAGTATGTCCTTGATGGGGAGTGAATTTGTTGCACTGGAAAACAGCTTGAACTCTCCTGGTGTGTATTATGTCGAAAAAAGTAATAGTATAGCATGTCCAAAGAAGTCAGTACAGTATGTAAAAAAGTTATAGTATGTCGAAAAATGTCATGAAAAGAAGTCACAGTATAGCATGTCCAAAAAAGGCATGAAAATAGTCAGTATCGTATGTAAAAAAGTTATAGTATATCGAAAAATGTCATGAAAAGAAGTCACAGTAGAGTACGCTATAAAATGTCATTGTTTCGTATGTCCAAAAAAGTCATGACAAACATCATAGTATAGAATGTCCAAAAGAATCCCGGAAAAAAGTGTATGTGGGAAAATTTCAGTTTTCCGACACACAGCACTTCCTCGTTAGTATAGTGGACAGTATCTCCGCCTGTCACGCGGAAGACCGGGGTTCGATTCCCCGACGGGGAGTGAAATTGTTTGTCTAAAAATGTCATGAAAAAAGGCAGTATAGTTTGTAAAAAAAGGTATAGTGAGTGGAATATTGTCATTAAAAATAGTCACAGCATGGTACGGAAAAAAGTCATAGTATGTCCTTGATGGGGAGTGAATTTGTTGCACTGGAAAACAGCTTGAACTCTCCTGGTATGTATTATGTCGAAAAAAGTAATAGTATAGCATGTCCAAAGAAGTCAGTACAGTATGTTAAAAAGTTATAGTATGTCGAAAAATGTCATGAAAAGAAGTCACATTATAGCATGTCCAAAAAAGGCATGAAAATAGTCAGTATCGTATGTAAAAAAGTTATAGTATGTCGAAAAATGTCATGAAAAGAAGTCACAGTAGAGTACGCTATAAAATGTCATTGTTTCGTATATCCAAAAAAGTCATGACAAACGTCATAGTATAGAATGTCCAAAAGAATCCTGGAAAAAAGTTACAGTATAGTACGTGGAAAAATTTCAGTTTTCCGTCACATAGCACTTCCTCGTTAGTATAGTGGACAGTATCTCCGCCTGTCACGCGGAAGACCGGGGTTCGATTCCCCGACGGGGAGTGAAATTGTTTGTCTAAAAATGTCATGAAAAAAGGCGGTATAGTTTGTAAAAAAAGGTATAGTGAGTGGAATATTGTCATTAAAAATAGTCACAGCATGGTACGGAAAAAAGTCATAGTATAGTATGTCCTTGATGGGGAGTGAATTTGTTGCACTGGAAAACAGCTTGAACTCTCCTGGTATCTATTATGTCGAAAAAAGTAATAGTATAGCATGTCCAAAGAAGTCAGTATAGTATGTAAAAAAGATATAGTATTTCGAAAAATGTCATGAAAAGAAGTCACAGTAGAGTACGCTATAAAATGTCATTGTTTCGTATGTCCAAAAAAGTCATGACAAACGTTATAGTATAGAATGGCCAAAAGAATCCTGGAAAAAAGTTACAGTATAGTACGTGGAAAAATTTCAGTTTTCCGACACATAGCACTTCCTCGTTAGTATAGTGGACAGTATCTCCGCCTGTCACGCGGAAGACCGGGGTTCGATTCCCCGACGGGGAGTGAAATTGTTTGTCTAAAAATGTTATGAAAAAAGGCGGTATAGTTTGTAAAAAAAGGAAGGTGGAATATTTCATAAAAATAAAGATGTCGGAAAAAAAGTATATATAGATGTCATTATGGGGAAGAATTTGTGACTGGAAAAAGTTGAAATTCCTGTTATGGAAAAAAGTAATTATTGCATGGCAAAAAGTGACTTGGAAAAAAGTTAATATGTCGAAAAATGTCATGAAAAGAAGTCAAGTATAGCATGTCCAAAAAATAAGTATGTAAAATATGAAAAAGTCAGAAAGAGTCCAAAGCATGCAAAAAAGCATGAAATGTAATTATGAAAAAATAAAAAAAAAAATTTCAAAAAAAAACAAAACCGAAAAAATGAAAATTTTTCTCTGCCGACGGGTTCCCGGGAATTTAAAAAAAAAAGGTTAAAAAAAGGATTAAAAGGAAAAAACTGGGATTTGAAATACGTAAAAAAACAAAAAAAAATTTAAAAAAAAAAATTTTCAAAAAATAATACAAAACGAAAAAATGAAAATTTTTCTCTGCCGACGGTTCCCGGGAATTTAAAAAAAAAAGGTTAAAAAAAGGATTAAAGGAAAAAGGAAAAAACTGGGATTTGAAATACGTAAAAAAACAAAAAAAAATAAAAAAAACAAAAAAGAAAAAAAAATTATGTCGAAAAATGTCATGAAAAGAAGTCACAGTAGAGTACGCTATAAAATGTCATTGTTTCGTATATCCAAAAAAGTCATGACAAACGTCATAGTATAGAATGTCCAAAAGAATCCCGGAAAAAAGTTACAGTATAGTACGTGGAAAAATTTCAGTTTTCCGTCACATAGCACTTCCTCGTTAGTATAGTGGACAGTATCTCCGCCTGTCACGCGGAAGACCGGGGTTCGATTCCCCGACGGGGAGTGAAATTGTTTGTCTAAAAATGTCATGAAAAAAGGCGGTATAGTTTGTAAAAAAAGGTATAGTGAGTGGAATATTGTCATTAAAAATAGTCACAGCATGGTACGGAAAAAAGTCATAGTATAGTATGTCCTTGATGGGGAGTGAATTTGTTGCACTGGAAAACAGCTTGAACTCTCCTGGTATTATTATGTCGAAAAAAGTAATAGTATAGCATGTCCAAAGAAGTCAGTATAGTATGTAAAAAAATATAGTATTTCGAAAAATGTCATGAAAAGAAGTCACAGTAGAGTACGCTATAAAATGTCATTGTTTCGTATGTCCAAAAAAGTCATGACAAACGTTATAGTATAGAATGTCCAAAAGAATCCTGGAAAAAAGTTACAGTATAGTACGTGGAAAAATTTCAGTTTTCCGACACATAGCACTTCCTCGTTAGTATAGTGGACAGTATCTCCGCCTGTCACGCGGAAGACCGGGGTTCGATTCCCCGACGGGGAGTGAAATTGTTTGTCTAAAAATGTATGAAAAAAGGCGGTATAGTTTGTAAAAAAAGGTATAGTGAGTGGAATATTGTCATTAAAAATAGTCACAGCATGGTACGGAAAAAAGTCATAGTATAGTATGTCCTTGATGGGGAGTGAATTTGTTGCACTGGAAAACAGCTTGAACTCTCCTGGTGTGTATTATGTCGAAAAAAGTAATAGTATAGCATGTCCAAAGAAGTCAGTACAGTATGTAAAAAAGTTATAGTATGTCGAAAAATGTCATGAAAAGAAGTCACAGTATAGCATGTCCAAAAAAGGCATGAAAATAGTCAGTATCGTATGTAAAAAAGTTATAGTATGTCGAAAAATGTCATGAAAAGAAGTCACAGTAGAGTACGCTATAAAATGTCATTGTTTCGTATATCCAAAAAAGTCATGACAAACGTCATAGTATAGAATGTCCAAAAGAATCCCGGAAAAAAGTTACAGTATAGTACGTGGAAAAATTTCAGTTTTCCGTCACATAGCACTTCCTCGTTAGTATAGTGGACAGTATCTCCGCCTGTCACGCGGAAGACCGGGGTTCGATTCCCCGACGGGGAGTGAAATTGTTTGTCTAAAAATGTCATGAAAAAAGGCGGTATAGTTTGTAAAAAAAGGTATAGTGAGTGGAATATTGTCATTAAAAATAGTCACAGCATGGTACGGAAAAAAGTCATAGTATAGTATGTCCTTGATGGGGAGTGAATTTGTTGCACTGGAAAACAGCTTGAACTCTCCTGGTATGTATTATGTCGAAAAAAGTAATAGTATAGCATGTCCAAAGAAGTCAGTATAGTATGTAAAAAAAATATAGTATTTCGAAAAATGTCATGAAAAGAAGTCACAGTAGAGTACGCTATAAAATGTCATTGTTTCGTATGTCCAAAAAAGTCATGACAAACGTTATAGTATAGAATGTCCAAAAGAATCCTGGAAAAAAGTTACAGTATAGTACGTGGAAAAATTTCAGTTTTCCGACACATAGCACTTCCTTGTTAGTATAGTGGACAGTATCTCCGCCTGTCACGCGGAAGACCGGGGTTCGATTCCCCGACGGGGAGTGAAATTGTTTGTCTAAAAATGTCATGAAAAAAGGCGGTATAGTTTGTAAAAAAAGGTATAGTGAGTGGAATATTGTCATTAAAAATAGTCACAGCATGGTACGGAAAAAAGTCATAGTATAGCATGGTACGGAAAAAAGTCATAGTATAGTATGTCCTTGATGGGGAGTGAATTTGTTGCACTGGAAAACAGCTTGAACTCTCCTGGTGTGTATTATGTCGAAAAAAGTAATAGTATAGCATGTCCAAAGAAGTCAGTACAGTATGTAAAAAAGTTATAGTATGTCGAAAAATGTCATGAAAAGAAGTCACAGTATAGCATGTCCAAAAAAGGCATGAAAATAGTCAGTATCGTATGTAAAAAAGTTATAGTATGTCGAAAAATGTCATGAAAAGAAGTCACAGTAGAGTACGCTATAAAATGTCATTGTTTCGTATATCCAAAAAAGTCATGACAAACGTCATAGTATAGAATGTCCAAAAGAATCCGGAAAAAAGTTACAGTATAGTACGTGGAAAAATTTCAGTTTTCCGACACATAGCACTTCCTCGTTAGTATAGTGGACAGTATCTCCGCCTGTCACGCGGAAGACCGGGGTTCGATTCCCCGACGGGGAGTGAAATTGTTTGTCTAAAAATGTCATGAAAAAAGGCGGTATAGTTTGTAAAAAAAGGTATAGTGAGTGGAATAATTGTCATTAAAAATAGTCACAGCATGGTACGGAAAAAAGTCATAGTATAGTATGTCCTTGATGGGAGTGAATTTGTTGCACTGGAAAACAGCTTGAACTCTCCTGGTATGTATTATGTCGAAAAAAGTAATAGTATAGCATGTCCAAAAAAGTCAGTACAGTATGTAAAAAAGTTATAGTATGTCGAAAAATGTCATGAAAAGAAGTCACAGTATAGCAGTCCAAAAAAGGCATGAAAATAGTCAGTATCGTATGTAAAAAAGTTATAGTATGTCGAAAAATGTCATGAAAAGAAGTCACAGTAGAGTACGCTATAAAATGTCATTGTTTCGTATATCCAAAAAAGTCATGACAAACGTCATAGTATAGAATGTCCAAAAGAATCCCGGAAAAAAGTTACAGTATAGTACGTGGAAAAATTTCAGTTTTCCGACACATAGCACTTCCTCGTTAGTATAGTGGACAGTATCTCCGCCTGTCACGCGGAAGACCGGGGTTCGATTCCCCGACGGGGAGTGAAATTGTTTGTCTAAAAATGTCATGAAAAAAGGCGGTATAGTTTGTAAAAAAAGGTATAGTGAGTGGAATATTGTCATTAAAAATAGTCACAGCATGGTACGGAAAAAAGTCATAGTATAGCATGGTACGGAAAAAAGTCATAGTATAGTATGTCCTTGATGGGGAGTGAATTTGTTGCACTGGAAAACAGCTTGAACTCTCCTGGTGTGTATTATGTCGAAAAAAGTAATAGTATAGCATGTCCAAAAAAGTCAGTACAGTATGTAAAAAAGTTATAGTATGTCGAAAAATGTCATGAAAAGAAGTCACAGTATAGCATGTCCAAAAAAGGCATGAAAATAGTCAGTATCGTATGTAAAAAAGTTATAGTATTTCGAAAAATGTCATGAAAAGAAGTCACAGTAGAGTACGCTATAAAATGTCATTGTTTCGTATGTCCAAAAAAGTCATGACAAACGTTATAGTATAGAATGTCCAAAAGAATCCTGGAAAAAAGTTACAGTATAGTACGTGGAAAAATTTCAGTTTTCCGACTCATAGCACTTCCTCGTTAGTATAGTGGACAGTATCTCCGCCTGTCACGCGGAAGACCGGGGTTCGATTCCCCGACGGGGAGTGAAATTGTTTGTCTAAAAATGTTATGAAAAAAGGCGGTATAGTTTGTAAAAAAAGGTATAGTGAGTGGAATATTGTCATTAAAAATAGTCACAGCATGGTACGGAAAAAAGTCATAGTATAGTATGTCCTTGATGGGGAGTGAATTTGTTGCACTGGAAAACAGCTTGAACTCTCCTGGTGTGTATTATGTCGAAAAAAGTAATAGTATAGCATGTCCAAAGAAGTCAGTACAGTATGTAAAAAAGTTATAGTATGTCCAAAAATGTCATGAAAAGAAGTCACAGTATAGCATGTCCAAAAAAGGCATGAAAATAGTCAGTATCGTATGTAAAAAAGTTATAGTATGTCGAAAAATGTCATGAAAAGAAGTCACAGTAGAGTACGCTATAAAATGTCATTGTTTCGTATATCCAAAAAAGTCATGACAAACGTCATAGTATAGAATGTCCAAAAGAATCCCGGAAAAAAGTTACAGTATAGTACGTGGAAAAATTTCAGTTTTCCGTCACATAGCACTTCCTCGTTAGTATAGTGGACAGTATCTCCGCCTGTCACGCGGAAGACCGGGGTTCGATTCCCCGACGGGGAGTGAAATTGTTTGTCTAAAAATGTCATGAAAAAAGGCGGTATAGTTTGTAAAAAAAGGTATAGTGAGTGGAATATTGTCATTAAAAATAGTCACAGCATGGTACGGAAAAAAGTCATAGTATAGTATGTCCTTGAAAAAAAAAAAAAAAAAAAAAAAAAAAAAAAAAAAAAAAAAAAAAAAAAAAAAAAAAAAAAAAAAAAAAAAAAAATTTTTTTTTTTTTTTTTTTTTTTTTTTTTTTTTTTTTTTTTTTTTTTTTTCATGACAAACGTTATAGTATAGAATGTCCAAAAGAATCCGGAAAAAAGTTACAGTATAGTACGTGGAAAAATTTCAGTTTTCCGACACATAGCACTTCCTTGTTAGTATAGTGGACAGTATCTCCGCCTGTCACGCGGAAGACCGGGGTTCGATTCCCCGACGGGGAGTGAAATTGTTTGTCTAAAAATGTCATGAAAAAAGGCGGTATAGTTTGTAAAAAAAGGTATAGTGAGTGGAATATTGTCATTAAAAATAGTCACAGCATGGTACGGAAAAAAGTCATAGTATAGCATGTACGGAAAAAAGTCATAGTATAGTATGTCCTTGATGGGGAGTGAATTTGTTGCACTGGAAAACAGCTTGAACTCTCCTGGTGTGTATTATGTCGAAAAAAGTAATAGTATAGCATGTCCAAAAAGTCAGTACAGTATGTAAAAAAGTTATAGTATGTCGAAAAATGTCATGAAAAGAAGTCACAGTATAGCATGTCCAAAAAAGGCATGAAAATAGTCAGTATCGTATGTAAAAAAGTTATAGTATTCGAAAAATGTCATGAAAAGAAGTCACAGTAGAGTACGCTATAAAATGTCATTGTTTCGTATTCCAAAAAAGTCATGACAAACGTATAGTATAGAATGTCCAAAAGAATCCCGGAAAAAAGTTACAGTATAGTACGTGGAAAAATTTCAGTTTTCCGCACATAGCACTTCCTCGTTAGTATAGTGGACAGTATCTCCGCCTGTCACGCGGAAGACCGGGGTTCGATTCCCCGACGGGGAGTGAAATTGTTTGTCTAAAAATGTATGAAAAAAGGCGGTATAGTTTGTAAAAAAAGGTATAGTGAGTGGAATATTGTCATTAAAAATAGTCACAGCATGGTACGGAAAAAAGTCATAGTATAGTATGTCCTTGATGGGGAGTGAATTTGTTGCACTGGAAAACAGCTTGAACTCTCCTGGTTGTATTATGTCGAAAAAAGTAATAGTATAGCATGTCCAAAAAAGTCAGTACAGTATGTAAAAAAGTTATAGTATGTCGAAAAATGTCATGAAAAGAAGTCACAGTATAGCAAGTCCAAAAAAGGCATGAAAATAGTCAGTATCGTATGTAAAAAAGTTATAGTATGTCGAAAAATGTCATGAAAAGAAGTCACAGTAGAGTACGCTATAAAATGTCATTGTTTCGTATATCCAAAAAAGTCATGACAAACGTCATAGTATAGAATGTCCAAAAGAATCCCGGAAAAAAGTTACAGTATAGTACGTGGAAAAATTTCAGTTTTCCGTCACATAGCACTTCCTCGTTAGTATAGTGGACAGTATCTCCGCCTGTCACGCGGAAGACCGGGGTTCGATTCCCCGACGGGGAGTGAAATTGTTTGTCTAAAAATGTCATGAAAAAAGGCGGTATAGTTTGTAAAAAAAGGTATAGTGAGTGGAATATTGTCATTAAAAATAGTCACAGCATGGTACGGAAAAAAGTCATAGTATAGTATGTCCTTGATGGGGAGTGAATTTGTTGCACTGGAAAACAGCTTGAACTCTCCTGGTATGTATTATGTCGAAAAAAGTAATAGTATAGCATGTCCAAAGAAGTCAGTATAGTATGTAAAAAAGATATAGTATTTCGAAAAATGTCATGAAAAGAAGTCACAGTATAGCATGTCCAAAAAAGGCATGAAAATAGTCAGTATCGTATGTAAAAAAGTTATAGTATGTCGAAAAATGTCATGAAAAGAAGTCACAGTAGAGTACGCTATAAAATGTCATTGTTTCGTATATCCAAAAAAGTCATGACAAACGTCATAGTATAGAATGTCCAAAAGAATCCCGGAAAAAAGTTACAGTATAGTACGTGGAAAAATTTCAGTTTTCCGACACATAGCACTTCCTCGTTAGTATAGTGGACAGTATCTCCGCCTGTCACGCGGAAGACCGGGTTCGATTCCCCGACGGGGAGTGAAATTGTTTGTCTAAAAATGTCATGAAAAAAGGCGGTATAGTTTGTAAAAAAAGGTATAGTGAGTGGAATATTGTCATTAAAAATAGTCACAGCATGGTACGGAAAAAAGTCATAGTATAGTATGTCCTTGATGGGGAGTGAATTTGTTGCACTGGAAAACAGCTTGAACTCTCCTGGTATGTATTATGTCGAAAAAAGTAATAGTATAGCATGTCCAAAGAAGTCAGTATAGTATGTAAAAAAAATATAGTATTTCGAAAAATGTCATGAAAAGAAGTCACAGTAGAGTACGCTATAAAAAATGTCATTGTTTCGTATATCCAAAAAGTCATGACAAACGTCATAGTATAGAATGTCCAAAAGAATCCCGAAAAAAGTTACAGTATAGTACGTGGAAAAATTTCAGTTTCCGACACATAGCACTTCCTCGTTAGTATAGTGGACAGTATCTCCGCCTGTCACGCGGAAGACCGGTTCGATTCCCCGACGAGTGAAATTGTTTGTCTACAAAATGTCATGAAAAAAGGCGGTATAGTTTTATAAAAAAAGGTATAGTGGAATATTGTCATTTAAAAATAGTCACAGCATGGTACGGAAAAAAGTCATAGTATAGCATGGTACGGAAAAAAGTCATAGTATAGTATGTCCTTGATGGGGAGTGAATTTGTTGCACTGGAAAACAGCTTGAACTCCTCCTGTGTGTATTATGTCGAAAAAAAGTAATAGTATAGCATGTCCAAAAAAGTCATACAGTATGTAAAAAAAGTCTTATGTAAGTCGAAAAATGTCATGAAAAGAAGTCACAGTATAGCATGTCCAAAAAGGCATGAAAATATGTCAGTATCGTATGTAAAAAATATAGTATTTCGAAAAATGTCATGAAAAAGAAGTCACAGTAGAGTACGCTATAAAATGTCATTGTTTCGTATGTCCAAAAAAGTCATGACAAACTTATAGTATAGAATGTCCAAAAGAATCCTGGAAAAAAGTTACAGTATAGTACGTGGAAAAATTTCAGTTTTCCGACACATAGCACTTCCTTGTTAGTATAGTGGACAGTATCTCCGCCTGTCACGCGGAAGACCCGGGTTCGATTCCCCGACGGGAGTGAAATTGTTTGTCTAAAAATGTCATGAAAAAAGGCGGTATAGTTTGTAAAAAAAGGTATAGTGAGTGGAATAATGTCATTAAAAATAGTCACAGCATGGTACGGAAAAAAGTCATAGTATAGCATACGGAAAAAAGTCATAGTATAGTATTCCTTGATGGGAGTGAATTTGTTGCACTGGAAAACAGCTTGAACTCTCCTGTGTGTATTATGTCGAAAAAAGTAATAGTATAGCATGTCCAAAGAAGTCAGTACAGTATGTAAAAAAGTTATAGTATGTCGAAAAAATGTCATGAAAAGAAGTCACAGTATAGCATGTCCAAAAAAGGCATGAAAAGTCAGTATCGTATGTAAAAAAGTTATAGTATGTCGAAAAATGTCATGAAAAGAAGTCACAGTAGAGTACGCTATAAAATGTCATTGTTTCGTATATCCCAAAAAAGTCATGACAAACGTCATAGTATAGAATGTCCAAAAGAATCCCGGAAAAAAGTTACAGTATAGTACGTGGAAAAATTTCAGTTTTCCGTCACATAGCACTTCCTCGTTAGTATAGTGGACAGTATCTCCGCCTGTCACGCGGAAGACCGGGTTCGATTCCCCGACGGGGAGTGAAATTGTTTGTCTAAAAATGTCATGAAAAAAGGCGGTATAGTTTGTAAAAAAAGGTATAGTGAGTGGAATATTGTCATTAAAAATAGTCACAGCATGGTACGGAAAAAAGTCATAGTATAGTATGTCCTTGATGGGGAGTGAATTTGTTGCACTGGAAAACAGCTTGAACTCTCCTGGTATGTATTATGTCGAAAAAAGTAATAGTATAGCATGTCCAAAAAAGTCAGTACAGTATGTAAAAAAGTTATAGTATGTCGAAAAATGTCATGAAAAGAAGTCACAGTATAGCAAGTCCAAAAAAGGCATGAAAATAGTCAGTATCGTATGTAAAAAGTTATAGTATGTCGAAAAATGTCATGAAAGAAGTCACACAGTAGAGTACGCTATAAAATGTCATTGTTTCGTATATGTCCAAAAAAGTCATGACAAACGTCATAGTATAGAATGTCCAAAAGAATCCCGAAAAAAGTTACAGTATAGTACGTGGAAAAATTTCAGTTTTCCGACACATCATAGCACTTCTCGTTAGTATAGTGGACAGTATCTCCGCCTGTCACGCGGAAGACCGGGGTTCGATTCCCCGACGGGGAGTGAAATTGTTTGTCTAAAAATGTCATGAAAAAAGGCGGTATAGTTTGTAAAAAAAAGTATAGTGAGTGGATATTGTCATTAAAAATAGTCACAGCATGGTACGGAAAAAAGTCATAGTATAGCATGTACGGAAAAAAGTCATAGTATAGTATGTCCTTGATGGGAGTGAATTTGTTGCACTGGAAAACAGCTTGAACTCTCCTGGTGTGTATTATGTCGAAAAAAGTAATAGTATAGCATGTCCAAAAAAGTCAGTACAGTATGTAAAAAAGTTATAGTATGTCGAAAAATGTCATGAAAAGAAGTCACAGTATAGCATGTCCAAAAAAGGCATGAAAAATAGTCAGTATCGTATGTAAAAAAGTTATAGTATTCGAAAAATGTCATGAAAAGAAGTCACAGTAGAGTACGCTATAAAATGTCATTGTTTCGTATGTCCAAAAAAGTCATGACAAACGTTATAGTATAGAATGTCCAAAAGAATCCTGGAAAAAAGTTACAGTATAGTACGTGGAAAAATTTCAGTTTTCCGACACATAGCACTTCCTCGTTAGTATAGTGGACAGTATCTCCGCCTGTCACGCGGAAGACCGGGGTTCGATTCCCCGACGGGGAGTGAAATTGTTTGTCTAAAAATGTTATGAAAAAAGGCGGTAT
Organism: Chelidonichthys spinosus; assembly: GCA_029853015.1. NCBI lineage: Eukaryota > Metazoa > Chordata > Actinopteri > Perciformes > Triglidae > Chelidonichthys > Chelidonichthys spinosus. The sequence continues at coordinate 9,063,288 of CM056824.1, forward strand.
AGTTTGTAAAAAAAGGTATAGTGAGTGGAATATTGTCATTAAAAATAGTCACAGCATGGTACGGAAAAAAGTCATAGTATAGTATGTCCCTTGATGGGAGTGAATTTGTTGCACTGGAAAACAGCTTGAACTCTCCTGGTGTGTATTATGTCGAAAAAAGTAATAGTATAGCATGTCCAAAGAAGTCAGTACAGTATGTAAAAAAGTTATAGTATGTCGAAAAATGTCATGAAAAGAAGTCACAGTATAGCATGTCCAAAAAAGGCATGAAAATAGTCAGTATCGTATGTAAAAAAGTTATAGTATGTCGAAAAATGTCATGAAAAGAAGTCACAGTAGAGTACGCTATAAAATGTCATTGTTTCGTATATCCAAAAAAGTCATGACAAACGTCATAGTATAGAATGTCCAAAAGAATCCCGGAAAAAAGTTACAGTATAGTACGTGGAAAAATTTCAGTTTTCCGTCACATAGCACTTCCTCGTTAGTATAGTGGACAGTATCTCCGCCTGTCACGCGGAAGACCGGGTTCGATTCCCCGACGGGGAGTGAAATTGTTTGTCTAAAAATGTCATGAAAAAAGGCGGTATAGTTTGTAAAAAAAGGTATAGTGAGTGGAATATTGTCATTAAAAATAGTCACAGCATGGTATGGAAAAAAGTCATAGTATAGTATGTCCTTGATGGGGAGTGAATTTGTTGCACTGGAAAACAGCTTGAACTCTCCTGGTATGTATTATGTCGAAAAAAGTAATAGTATAGCATGTCCAAAGAAGTCAGTATAGTATGTAAAAAAGATATAGTATTTCGAAAAATGTCATGAAAAGAAGTCACAGTAGAGTACGCTAAAAATGTCATTGTTTCGTATGTCCAAAAAAGTCATGACAAACGTTATAGTATAGAATGTCCAAAAGAATCCTGGAAAAAAGTTACAGTATAGTACGTGGAAAAATTTCAGTTTTCCGACACATAGCACTTCCTCGTTAGTATAGTGGACAGTATCTCCGCCTGTCACGCGGAAGACCGGGGTTCGATTCCCCGACGGGGAGTGAAATTGTTTGTCTAAAAATGTTATGAAAAAAGGCGGTATAGTTTGTAAAAAAAGGTATAGTGAGTGGAATATTGTCATTAAAAATAGTCACAGCATGGTACGGAAAAAAGTCATAGTATAGTATGTCCTTGATGGGGAGTGAATTTGTTGCACTGGAAAACAGCTTGAACTCTCCTGGTGTGTATTATGTCGAAAAAAGTAATAGTATAGCATGTCCAAAGAAGTCAGTACAGTATGTAAAAAAGTTATAGTATGTCGAAAAATGTCATGAAAAGAAGTCACAGTAGAGTACGCTATAAAATGTCATTGTTTCGTATGTCCAAAAAAGTCATGACAAACGTTATAGTATAGAATGTCCAAAAGAATCCTGGAAAAAAGTTACAGTATAGTACGTGGAAAAATTTCAGTTTTCCGACACATAGCACTTCCTCGTTAGTATAGTGGACAGTATCTCCGCCTGTCACGCGGAAGACCGGGGTTCGATTCCCCGACGGGGAGTGAAATTGTTTGTCTAAAAATGTTATGAAAAAAGGCGGTATAGTTTGTAAAAAAAGGTATAGTGAGTGGAATATTGTCATTAAAAATAGTCACAGCATGGTACGGAAAAAAGTCATAGTATAGTATGTCCTTGATGGGGAGTGAATTTGTTGCACTGGAAAACAGCTTGAACTCTCCTGGTATGTATTATGTCGAAAAAAGTAATAGTATAGCATGTCCAAAAAAGTCAGTACAGTATGTAAAAAAGTTATAGTATGTCGAAAAATGTCATGAAAAGAAGTCACAGTATAGCATGTCCAAAAAAGGCATGAAAATAGTCAGTATCGTATGTAAAAAAGTTATAGTATGTCGAAAAATGTCATGAAAAGAAGTCACAGTAGAGTACGCTATAAAATGTCATTGTTTCGTATATCCAAAAAAGTCATGACAAACGTCATAGTATAGAATGTCCAAAAGAATCCCGGAAAAAAGTTACAGTATAGTACGTGGAAAAATTTCAGTTTTCCGACACATAGCACTTCCTCGTTAGTATAGTGGACAGTATCTCCGCCTGTCACGCGGAAGACCGGGGTTCGATTCCCCGACGGGGAGTGAAATTGTTTGTCTAAAAATGTCATGAAAAAAGGCGGTATAGTTTGTAAAAAAAGGTATAGTGAGTGGAATATTGTCATTAAAAATAGTCACAGCATGGTACGGAAAAAAGTCATAGTATAGTATGTCCTTGATGGGGAGTGAATTTGTTGCACTGGAAAACAGCTTGAACTCTCCTGGTATGTATTATGTCGAAAAAAGTAATAGTATAGCATGTCCAAAAAGTCAGTACAGTATGTAAAAAAGTTATAGTATGTCGAAAAATGTCATGAAAAGAAGTCACAGTATAGCATGTCCAAAAAAGGCATGAAAATAGTCAGTATCGTATGTAAAAAAGTTATAGTATGTCGAAAAATGTCATGAAAAGAAGTCACAGTAGAGTACGCTATAAAATGTCATTGTTTCGTATATCCAAAAAAGTCATGACAAACGTCATAGTATAGAATGTCCAAAAGAATCCCGGAAAAAAGTTACAGTATAGTACGTGGAAAAATTTCAGTTTTCCGACACATAGCACTTCCTCGTTAGTATAGTGGACAGTATCTCCGCCTGTCACGCGGAAGACCGGGGTTCGATTCCCCGACGGGGAGTGAAATTGTTTGTCTAAAAATGTCATGAAAAAAGGCGGTATAGTTTGTAAAAAAAGGTATAGTGAGTGGAATATTGTCATTAAAAATAGTCACAGCATGGTACGGAAAAAAGTCATAGTATAGTATGTCCTTGATGGGGAGTGAATTTGTTGCACTGGAAAACAGCTTGAACTCTCCTGGTGTGTATTATGTCGAAAAAAGTAATAGTATAGCATGTCCAAAAAAGTCAGTACAGTATGTAAAAAAGTTATAGTATGTCGAAAAATGTCATGAAAAGAAGTCACAGTATAGCATGTCCAAAAAAGGCATGAAAATAGTCAGTATCGTATGTAAAAAAGTTATAGTATGTCGAAAAATGTCATGAAAAGAAGTCACAGTAGAGTACGCTATAAAATGTCATTGTTTCGTATATCCAAAAAAGTCATGACAAACGTCATAGTATAGAATGTCCAAAAGAATCCCGGAAAAAAGTTACAGTATAGTACGTGGAAAAATTTCAGTTTTCCGACACATAGCACTTCCTCGTTAGTATAGTGGACAGTATCTCCGCCTGTCACGCGGAAGACCGGGTTCGATTCCCCGACGGGGAGTGAAATTGTTTGTCTAAAAATGTCATGAAAAAAGGCGGTATAGTTTGTAAAAAAAGGTATAGTGAGTGGAATATTGTCATTAAAAATAGTCACAGCATGGTACGGAAAAAAGTCATAGTATAGTATGTCCTTGATGGGGAGTGAATTTGTTGCACTGGAAAACAGCTTGAACTCTCCTGGTATGTATTATGTCGAAAAAAGTAATAGTATAGCATGTCCAAAAAAGTCAGTACAGTATGTAAAAAAGTTATAGTATGTCGAAAAATGTCATGAAAAGAAGTCACAGTATAGCATGTCCAAAAAAGGCATGAAAATAGTCAGTATCGTATGTAAAAAAGTTATAGTATGTCGAAAAATGTCATGAAAAGAAGTCACAGTAGAGTACGCTATAAAATGTCATTGTTTCGTATATCCAAAAAAGTCATGACAAACGTCATAGTATAGAATGTCCAAAAGAATCCCGGAAAAAAGTTACAGTATAGTACGTGGAAAAATTTCAGTTTTCCGTCACATAGCACTTCCTCGTTAGTATAGTGGACAGTATCTCCGCCTGTCACGCGGAAGACCGGGGTTCGATTCCCCGACGGGGAGTGAAATTGTTTGTCTAAAAATGTCATGAAAAAAGGCGGTATAGTTTGTAAAAAAAGGTATAGTGAGTGGAATATTGTCATTAAAAATAGTCACAGCATGGTATGGAAAAAAGTCATAGTATAGTATGTCCTTGATGGGGAGTGAATTTGTTGCACTGGAAAACAGCTTGAACTCTCCTGGTATGTATTATGTCGAAAAAAGTAATAGTATAGCATGTCCAAAGAAGTCAGTATAGTATGTAAAAAAGATATAGTATTTCGAAAAATGTCATGAAAAGAAGTCACAGTAGAGTACGCTATAAAATGTCATTGTTTCGTATGTCCAAAAAAGTCATGACAAACGTTATAGTATAGAATGTCCAAAAGAATCCTGGAAAAAAGTTACAGTATAGTACGTGGAAAAATTTCAGTTTTCCGACACATAGCACTTCCTCGTTAGTATAGTGGACAGTATCTCCGCCTGTCACGCGGAAGACCGGGGTTCGATTCCCCGACGGGGAGTGAAATTGTTTGTCTAAAAATGTTATGAAAAAAGGCGGTATAGTTTGTAAAAAAAGGTATAGTGAGTGGAATATTGTCATTAAAAATAGTCACAGCATGGTACGGAAAAAAGTCATAGTATAGTATGTCCTTGATGGGGAGTGAATTTGTTGCACTGGAAAACAGCTTGAACTCTCCTGGTGTGTATTATGTCGAAAAAAGTAATAGTATAGCATGTCCAAAGAAGTCAGTACAGTATGTAAAAAAGTTATAGTATGTCGAAAAATGTCATGAAAAGAAGTCACAGTATAGCATGTCCAAAAAAGGCATGAAAATAGTCAGTATCGTATGTAAAAAAGTTATAGTATGTCGAAAAATGTCATGAAAAGAAGTCACAGTAGAGTACGCTATAAAATGTCATTGTTTCGTATATCCAAAAAAGTCATGACAAACGTCATAGTATAGAATGTCCAAAAGAATCCCGGAAAAAAGTTACAGTATAGTACGTGGAAAAATTTCAGTTTTCCGTCACATAGCACTTCCTCGTTAGTATAGTGGACAGTATCTCCGCCTGTCACGCGGAAGACCGGGGTTCGATTCCCCGACGGGGAGTGAAATTGTTTGTCTAAAAATGTCATGAAAAAAGGCGGTATAGTTTGTAAAAAAAGCTATAGTGAGTGGAATATTGTCATTAAAAATAGTCACAGCATGGTACGGAAAAAAGTCATAGTATAGTATGTCCTTGATGGGGAGTGAATTTGTTGCACTGGAAAACAGCTTGAACTCTCCTGGTATCTATTATGTCGAAAAAAGTAATAGTATAGCATGTCCAAAGAAGTCAGTATAGTATGTAAAAAAGATATAGTATTTCGAAAAATGTCATGAAAAGAAGTCACAGTAGAGTACGCTATAAAATGTCATTGTTTCGTATGTCCAAAAAAGTCATGACAAACGTTATAGTATAGAATGTCCAAAAGAATCCTGGAAAAAAGTTACAGTATAGTACGTGGAAAAATTTCAGTTTTCCGACACATAGCACTTCCTCGTTAGTATAGTGGACAGTATCTCCGCCTGTCACGCGGAAGACCGGGTTTCGATTCCCCGACGGGGAGTGAAATTGTTTGTCTAAAAATGTTATGAAAAAAGGCGGTATAGTTTGTAAAAAAAGGTATAGTGAGTGGAATATTGTCATTAAAAATAGTCACAGCATGGTACGGAAAAAAGTCATAGTATAGTATGTCCTTGATGGGGAGTGAATTTGTTGCACTGGAAAACAGCTTGAACTCTCCTGGTGTGTATTATGTCGAAAAAAGTAATAGTATAGCATGTCCAAAAAAGTCAGTACAGTATGTAAAAAAGTTATAGTATGTCGAAAAATGTCATGAAAAGAAGTCACAGTATAGCATGTCCAAAAAAGGCATGAAAATAGTCAGTATCGTATGTAAAAAAGTTATAGTATGTCGAAAAATGTCATGAAAAGAAGTCACAGTAGAGTACGCTATAAAATGTCATTGTTTCGTATATCCAAAAAAGTCATGACAAACGTCATAGTATAGAATGTCCAAAAGAATCCCGGAAAAAAGTTACAGTATAGTACGTGGAAAAATTTCAGTTTTCCGACACATAGCACTTCCTCGTTAGTATAGTGGACAGTATCTCCGCCTGTCACGCGGAAGACCGGGGTTCGATTCCCCGACGGGGAGTGAAATTGTTTGTCTAAAAATGTCATGAAAAAAGGCGGTATAGTTTTGTAAAAAAAGGTATAGTGAGTGGAATATTGTCATTAAAAATAGTCACAGCATGGTACGGAAAAAAGTCATAGTATAGTATGTCCTTGATGGGGAGTGAATTTGTTGCACTGGAAAACAGCTTGAACTCTCCTGGTATGTATTATGTCGAAAAAAGTAATAGTATAGCATGTCCAAAAAAGTCAGTACAGTATGTAAAAAAGTTATAGTATGTCGAAAAATGTCATGAAAAGAAGTCACAGTATAGCATGTCCAAAAAAGGCATGAAAATAGTCAGTATCGTATGTAAAAAAGTTATAGTATGTCGAAAAATGTCATGAAAAGAAGTCACAGTAGAGTACGCTATAAAATGTCATTGTTTCGTATATCCAAAAAAGTCATGACAAACGTCATAGTATAGAATGTCCAAAAGAATCCCGGAAAAAAGTTACAGTATAGTACGTGGAAAAATTTCAGTTTTCCGTCACATAGCACTTCCTCGTTAGTATAGTGGACAGTATCTCCGCCTGTCACGCGGAAGACCGGGGTTCGATTCCCCGACGGGGAGTGAAATTGTTTGTCTAAAAATGTCATGAAAAAAGGCGGTATAGTTTGTAAAAAAAGGTATAGTGAGTGGAATATTGTCATTAAAAATAGTCACAGCATGGTACGGAAAAAAGTCATAGTATAGTATGTCCTTGATGGGGAGTGAATTTGTTGCACTGGAAAACAGCTTGAACTCTCCTGGTATGTATTATGTCGAAAAAAGTAATAGTATAGCATGTCCAAAGAAGTCAGTATAGTATGTAAAAAAGATATAGTATTTCGAAAAATGTCATGAAAAGAAGTCACAGTAGAGTACGCTATAAAATGTCATTGTTTCGTATGTCCAAAAAAGTCATGACAAACGTTATAGTATAGAATGTCCAAAAGAATCCTGGAAAAAAGTTACAGTATAGTACGTGGAAAAATTTCAGTTTTCCGACACATAGCACTTCCTCGTTAGTATAGTGGACAGTATCTCCGCCTGTCACGCGGAAGACCGGGGTTCGATTCCCCGACGGGGAGTGAAATTGTTTGTCTAAAAATGTCATGAAAAAAGGCGGTATAGTTTGTAAAAAAAGGTATAGTGAGTGGAATATTGTCATTAAAAATAGTCACAGCATGGTACGGAAAAAAGTCATAGTATAGTATGTCCTTGATGGGGAGTGAATTTGTTGCACTGGAAAACAGCTTGAACTCTCCTGGTATGTATTATGTCGAAAAAAGTAATAGTATAGCATGTCCAAAAAAGTCAGTACAGTATGTAAAAAAGTTATAGTATGTCGAAAAATGTCATGAAAAGAAGTCACAGTATAGCATGTCCAAAAAAGGCATGAAAATAGTCAGTATCGTATGTAAAAAAGTTATAGTATGTCGAAAAATGTCATGAAAAGAAGTCACAGTAGAGTACGCTATAAAATGTCATTGTTTCGTATATCCAAAAAAGTCATGACAAACGTCATAGTATAGAATGTCCAAAAGAATCCCGGAAAAAAGTTACAGTATAGTACGTGGAAAAAATTCAGTTTTCCGACACATAGCACTTCCTCGTTAGTATAGTGGACAGTATCTCCGCCTGTCACGCGGAAGACCGGGTTCGATTCCCCGACGGGGAGTGAAATTGTTTGTCTAAAAATGTCATGAAAAAAGGCGGTATAGTTTGTAAAAAAAGGTATAGTGAGTGGAATATTGTCATTAAAAATAGTCACAAGCATGGTACGGAAAAAAGTCATAGTATAGTATGTCCTTGATGGGGAGTGAATTTGTTGCACTGGAAAACAGCTTGAACTCTCCTGGTATGTATTATGTCGAAAAAAGTAATAGTATAGCATGTCCAAAAAAGTCAGTACAGTATGTAAAAAAGTTATAGTATGTCGAAAAATGTCATGAAAAGAAGTCACAGTATAGCAAGTCCAAAAAAGGCATGAAAATAGTCAGTATCGTATGTAAAAAAGTTATAGTATGTCGAAAAATGTCATGAAAAGAAGTCACAGTAGAGTACGCTATAAAATGTCATTGTTTCGTATATCCAAAAAAGTCATGACAAACGTCATAGTATAGAATGTCCAAAAGAATCCCGGAAAAAAGTTACAGTATAGTACGTGGAAAAATTTCAGTTTTCCGACACATAGCACTTCCTCGTTAGTATAGTGGACAGTATCTCCGCCTGTCACGCGGAAGACCGGGTTCGATTCCCCGACGGGGAGTGAAATTGTTTGTCTAAAAATGTCATGAAAAAAGGCGGTATAGTTTGTAAAAAAAGGTATAGTGAGTGGAATATTGTCATTAAAAATAGTCACAGCATGGTACGGAAAAAATCATAGTATAGCATGGTACGGAAAAAAGTCATAGTATAGTATGTCCTTGATGGGGAGTGAATTTGTTGCACTGGAAAACAGCTTGAACTCTCCTGTGTGTATTATGTCGAAAAAAGTAATAGTATAGCATGTCCAAAAAAGTCAGTACAGTATGTAAAAAAGTTATAGTATGTCGAAAAATGTCATGAAAAGAAGTCACAGTATAGCATGTCCAAAAAAGGCATGAAAATAGTCAGTATCGTATGTAAAAAAGTTATAGTATTTCGAAAAATGTCATGAAAAGAAGTCACAGTAGAGTACGCTATAAAATGTCATTGTTTCGTATGTCCAAAAAAGTCATGACAAACGTTATAGTATAGAATGTCCAAAAGAATCCTGGAAAAAAGTTACAGTATAGTACGTGGAAAAATTTCAGTTTTCCGACACATAGCACTTCCTCGTTAGTATAGTGGACAGTATCTCCGCCTGTCACGCGGAAGACCGGGGTTCGATTCCCCGACGGGGAGTGAAATTGTTTGTCTAAAAATGTTATGAAAAAAGGCGGTATAGTTTGTAAAAAAAGGTATAGTGAGTGGAATATTGTCATTAAAAATAGTCACAGCATGGTACGGAAAAAAGTCATAGTATAGTATGTCCTTGATGGGGAGTGAATTTGTTGCACTGGAAAACAGCTTGAACTCTCCTGGTGTGTATTATGTCGAAAAAAGTAATAGTATAGCATGTCCAAAGAAGTCAGTACAGTATGTAAAAAAGTTATAGTATGTCGAAAAATGTCATGAAAAGAAGTCACAGTATAGCATGTCCAAAAAAGGCATGAAAATAGTCAGTATCGTATGTAAAAAAGTTATAGTATGTCGAAAAATGTCATGAAAAGAAGTCACAGTAGAGTACGCTATAAAATGTCATTGTTTCGTATATCCAAAAAAGTCATGACAAACGTCATAGTATAGAATGTCCAAAAGAATCCCGGAAAAAAGTTACAGTATAGTACGTGGAAAAATTTCAGTTTTCCGTCACATAGCACTTCCTCGTTAGTATAGTGGACAGTATCTCCGCCTGTCACGCGGAAGACCGGGTTCGATTCCCCGACGGGGAGTGAAATTGTTTGTCTAAAAATGTCATGAAAAAAGGCGGTATAGTTTGTAAAAAAAGGTATAGTGAGTGGAATATTGTCATTAAAAATAGTCACAGCATGGTACGAAAAAAGTCATAGTATAGTATGTCCTTGATGGGGAGTGAATTTGTTGCACTGGAAAACAGCTTGAACTCTCCTGGTATGTATTATGTCGAAAAAAGTAATAGTATAGCATGTCCAAAAAAGTCAGTACAGTATGTAAAAAAGTTATAGTATGTCGAAAAATGTCATGAAAAGAAGTCACAGTATAGCATGTCCAAAAAAGGCATGAAAATAGTCAGTATCGTATGTAAAAAAGTTATAGTATGTCGAAAAATGTCATGAAAAGAAGTCACAGTAGAGTACGCTATAAAATGTCATTGTTTCGTATATCCAAAAAAGTCATGACAAACGTCATAGTATAGAATGTCCAAAAGAATCCCGGAAAAAAGTTACAGTATAGTACGTGGAAAAATTTCAGTTTTCCGACACATAGCACACTTCCTCGTTAGTATAGTGGACAGTATCTCCGCCTGTCACGCGGAAGACCGGGGTTCGATTCCCCGACGGGGAGTGAAATTGTTTGTCTAAAAATGTCATGAAAAAAGGCGGTATAGTTTGTAAAAAAAAGTATATAGTGAGTGGAATATTGTCATTAAAAATAGTCACAGCATGGTACGGAAAAAAGTCATAGTATAGTATGTCCTTGATGGGGAGTGAATTTGTTGCACTGGAAAACAGCTTGAACTCTCCTGGTGTGTATTATGTCGAAAAAAGTAATAGTATAGCATGTCCAAAGAAGTCAGTACAGTATGTAAAAAAGTTATAGTATGTCGAAAAATGTCATGAAAAGAAGTCACAGTATAGCATGTCCAAAAAAGGCATGAAAATAGTCAGTATCGTATGTAAAAAAGTTATAGTATGTCGAAAAATGTCATGAAAAGAAGTCACAGTAGAGTACGCTATAAAATGTCATTGTTTCGTATATCCAAAAAAGTCATGACAAACGTCATAGTATAGAATGTCCAAAAGAATCCCGGAAAAAAGTTACAGTATAGTACGTGGAAAAATTTCAGTTTTCCGTCACATAGCACTTCCTCGTTAGTATAGTGGACAGTATCTCCGCCTGTCACGCGGAAGACCGGGGTTCGATTCCCCGACGGGGAGTGAAATTGTTTGTCTAAAAATGTCATGAAAAAAGGCGGTATAGTTTGTAAAAAAAAGGTATAGTGAGTGGAATATTGTCATTAAAAATAGTCACAGCATGGTACGGAAAAAAGTCATAGTATAGTATGTCCTTGATGGGGAGTGAATTTGTTGCACTGGAAAACAGCTTGAACTCTCCTGGTATGTATTATGTCGAAAAAAGTAATAGTATAGCATGTCCAAAGAAGTCAGTATAGTATGTAAAAAAGATATAGTATTTCGAAAAATGTCATGAAAGAAGTAACAGTATAGCATGTCCAAAAAAGGCATGAAAATAGTCAGTATCGTATGTAAAAAAAGTTATAGTATGTCGAAAAATGTCATGAAAAGAAGTCACAGTAGAGTACGCTATAAAATGTCATTGTTTCGTATATCCAAAAAAGTCATGACAAACGTCATAGTATAGAATGTCCAAAAGAATCCCGGAAAAAAGTTACAGTATAGTACGTGGAAAAATTTCAGTTTTCCGACACATAGCACTTCCTCGTTAGTATAGTGGACAGTATCTCCGCCTGTCACGCGGAAGACCGGGGTTCGATTCCCCGACGGGGAGTGAAATTGTTTGTCTAAAAATGTCATGAAAAAAGGCGGTATAGTTTGTAAAAAAAGGTATAGTGAGTGGAATATTGTCATTAAAAATAGTCACAGCATGGTACGGAAAAAAGTCATAGTATAGCATGGTACGGAAAAAAGTCATAGTATAGTATGTCCTTGATGGGGAGTGAATTTGTTGCACTGGAAAACAGCTTGAACTCTCCTGGTGTGTATTATGTCGAAAAAAGTAATAGTATAGCATGTCCAAAGAAGTCAGTACAGTATGTAAAAAAGTTATAGTATGTCGAAAAATGTCATGAAAAGAAGTCACAGTATAGCATGTCCAAAAAAGGCATGAAAATAGTCAGTATCGTATGTAAAAAAGTTATAGTATGTCGAAAAATGTCATGAAAAGAAGTCACAGTAGAGTACGCTATAAAATGTCATTGTTTCGTATATCCAAAAAAGTCATGACAAACGTCATAGTATAGAATGTCCAAAAGAATCCCGGAAAAAAGTTACAGTATAGTACGTGGAAAAATTTCAGTTTTCCGTCACATAGCACTTCCTCGTTAGTATAGTGGACAGTATCTCCGCCTGTCACGCGGAAGACCGGGGTTCGATTCCCCGACGGGGAGTGAAATTGTTTGTCTAAAAATGTTATGAAAAAAGGCGGTATAGTTTGTAAAAAAAGGTATAGTGAGTGGAATATTGTCATTAAAAATAGTCACAGCATGGTACGGAAAAAAGTCATAGTATAGTATGTCCTTGAGGGGAGTGAATTTGTTGCACTGGAAAACAGCTTGAACTCTCCTGGTATCTATTATGTCGAAAAAAGTAATAGTATACATGTCCAAAGAAGTCAGTATAGTATGTAAAAAAGATATAGTATTTCGAAAAATGTCATGAAAAGAAGTCACAGTAAGTACGCTATAAAATGTCATTGTTTCGTATGTCCAAAAAAGTCATGACAAACGTTATAGTATAGAATGTCCAAAAGAATCCTGGAAAAAAGTTACAGTATAGTACGTGGAAAAAAATTCAGTTTTCCGACATATAGCACTTCCTCGTTAGTATAGTGGACAGTATCTCCGCCTGTCACGCGGAAGACCGGGGTTCGATTCCCCGACGGAGAGTGAAATTGTTTGTCTAAAAATGTTATGAAAAAAGGCGGTATAGTTTGTAAAAAAAGGTATAGTGAGTGGAATATTGTCATTAAAAATAGTCACAGCATGGTACGGAAAAAAGTCATAGTATAGTATGTCCTTGATGGGGAGTGAATTTGTTGCACTGGAAAACAGCTTGAACTCTCTGGTGTGTATTATGTCGAAAAAAGTAATATATAGCATGTCCAAAAAAGTCAGTACAGTATATAAAAAAGTTATAGTATGTCGAAAAATGTCATGAAAAGAAGTCACAGTATAGCATGTCCAAAAAAGGCATGAAAATAGTCAGTATCGTATGTAAAAAAGATATAGTATTTCGAAAAATGTCATGAAAAGAAGTCACAGTAGAGTACGCTATAAAATGTCATTGTTTCGTATGTCCAAAAAAGTCATGACAAACGTTATAGTATAGAATGGCCAAAAGAATCCTGGAAAAAAGTTACAGTATAGTACGTGGAAAAATTTCAGTTTTCCGACACATAGCACTTCCTCGTTAGTATAGTGGACAGTATCTCCGCCTGTCACGCGGAAGACCGGGGTTCGATTCCCCGACGGGGAGTGAAATTGTTTGTCTAAAAATGTCATGAAAAAAGGCGGTATAGTTTGTAAAAAAAGGTATAGTGAGTGGAATATTGTCATTAAAAATAGTCACAGCATGGTACGGAAAAAAGTCATAGTATAGCATGGTACGGAAAAAAGTCATAGTATAGTATGTCCTTGATGGGGAGTGAATTTGTTGCACTGGAAAACAGCTTGAACTCTCCTGGTGTTATTATGTCGAAAAAAGTAATAGTATAGCATGTCCAAAGAAGTCAGTACAGTATGTAAAAAAGTTATAGTATGTCGAAAAATGTCATGAAAAGAAGTCACAGTATAGCATGTCCAAAAAAGGCATGAAAATAGTCAGTATCGTATGTAAAAAAGTTATAGTATGTCGAAAAATGTCATGAAAAGAAGTCACAGTAGAGTACGCTATAAAATGTCATTGTTTCGTATATCCAAAAAAGTCATGACAAACGTCATAGTATAGAATGTCCAAAAGAATCCCGGAAAAAAGTTACAGTATAGTACGTGGAAAAATTTCAGTTTTCCGTCATATAGCACTTCCTCGTTAGTATAGTGGACAGTATCTCCGCCTGTCACGCGGAAGACCGGGGTTCGATTCCCCGAAGGGGAGTGAAATTGTTTGTCTAAAAATGTCATGAAAAAAGGCGGTGTAGTTTTTAAAAAAAGGTATAGTGAGTGGAATATTGTCATTAAAAATAGTCACAGCATGGTACGGAAAAAAGTCATAATATAGTATGTCCTTGATGGGGAGTGAATTTGTTGCACTGGAAAACAGCTTGAACTCTCCTGGTATCTATTATGTCGAAAAAAGTAATAGTATAGCATGTCCAAAGAAGTCAGTATAGTATGTAAAAAAGATATAGTATTTCGAAAAATGTCATGAAAAGAAGTCACAGTAGAGTACGCTATAAAATGTCATTGTTTCGTATGTCCAAAAAAGTCATGACAAACGTTATAGTATAGAATGTCCAAAAGAATCCTGGAAAAAAGTTACAGTATAGTACGTGGAAAAAATTCAGTTTTCCGACATATAGCACTTCCTCGTTAGTATAGTGGACAGTATCTCCGCCTGTCACGCGGAAGACCGGGGTTCGATTCCCCGACGGGGAGTGAAATTGTTTGTCTAATAATGTTATGAAAAAAGGCGGTATAGTTTGTAAAAAAAGGTATAGTGAGTGGAATATTGTCATTAAAAATAGTCACAGCATGGTACGGAAAAAAGTCATAGTATAGTATGTCCTTGATGGGGAGTGAATTTGTTGCACTGGAAAACAGCTTGAACTCTCCTGGTGTGTATTATGTCGAAAAAAGTAATAGTATAGCATGTCCAAAAAAGTCAGTACAGTATATAAAAAAGTTATAGTATGTCGAAAATTGTCATGAAAAGAAGTCACAGTATATCATGTCCAAAAAAGGCATGAAAATAGTCAGTATCGTATGTAAAAAAGTTATAGTATGTCGAAAAATGTCATGAAAAGAAGTCACAGTAGAGTACGCTATAAAATGTCATTGTTTCGTATATCCAAAAAAGTCATGACAAACGTCATAGTATAGAATGTCCAAAAGAATCCCGGAAAAAAGTTACAGTATAGTACGTGGAAAAATTTCAGTTTTCCGCACATAGCACTTCCTCGTTAGTATAGTGGACAGTATCTCCGCCTGTCACGCGGAAGACCGGGTTCGATTCCCCGAAGGGGAGTGAAATTGTTTGTCTAAAAATGTCATGAAAAAAGGCGGTATAGTTTGTAAAAAAAAGGTATAGTGAGTGGAATATTGTCATTAAAAATAGTCACAGCATGGTACGGAAAAAAGTCATAGAATAGTATGTCCTTGATGGGGAGTGAATTTGTTGCACTGGAAAACAGCTTGAACTCTCCTGGTATCTATTATGTCGAAAAAAGTAATAGTATAGCATGTCCAAAGAAGTCAGTATATATGTAAAAAAGAATAGTATTCGAAAAATGTCATGAAAAGAAGTCACAGTATAGCATGTCCAAAAAAGCATGAAAATAGTCAGTATCGTATTAAAAAAGTTATAATATGTCGAAAAATGTCATGGAATGAAGTCACAGTAGAGTACGCTATAAAATGTCATTGTTTCGTATGTCCAAAAAAGTCATGACAAACGTTATAGTATAGAATGTCCAAAAGAATCCTGGAAAAAAGTTACAGTATAGTACGTGGAAAAATTTCAGTTTTCCGACACATAGCACTTCCTCGTTAGTATAGTGGACAGTATCTCCGCCTGTCACGCGGAAGACCGAGGTTCGATTCCCCGACGGGGAGTGAAATTGTTTGTCTAAAAATGTTATGAAAAAAGGCGGTATAGTTTGTAAAAAAAGGAATAGTGAGTGGAATATTGTCATTAAAAATAGTCGACGAAAAAGCAGCATGGTACGGAAAAAAGTCATAGTATAGTATGTCCTTGATGGGGAGTGAATTTGTTGCACTGGAAAACAGCTTGAACTCTCCTGGTGTGTATTATGTCGAAAAAAGTAATAGTATAGCATGTCCAAAAAAGTCAGTACAGTATATAAAAAAGTTATAGTATGTCGAAAATTGTCATGAAAAGAAGTCACAGTATATCATGTCCAAAAAAGGCATGAAAATAGTCAGTATCGTATGTAAAAAAGTTATAGTATGTCGAAAAATGTCATGAAAAGAAGTCACAGTAGAGTACGCTATAAAATGTCATTGTTTCGTATATCCAAAAAAGTCATGACAAACGTCATAGTATAGAATGTCCAAAAGAATCCCGGAAAAAAGTTACAGTATAGTACGTGGAAAAATTTCAGTTTTCCGACACATAGCACTTCCTCGTTAGTATAGTGGACAGTATCTCCGCCTGTCACGCGGAAGACCGGGGTTCGATTCCCCGAAGGGGAGTGAAATTGTTTGTCTAAAAATGTCATGAAAAAAGGCGGTATAGTTTGTAAAAAAAAGTATAGTGAGTGGAATATTGTCATTAAAAATAGTCACAGCATGGTACGGAAAAAAGTCATAGAATAGTATGTCCTTGATGGGGAGTGAATTTGTTGCACTGGAAAACAGCTTGAACTCTCCTGGTATCTATTATGTCGAAAAAAGTAATAGTATAGCATGTCCAAAGAAGTCAGTATAGTATGTAAAAAAGATATAGTATTTCGAAAAATGTCATGAAAAGAAGTCACAGTATAGCATGTCCAAAAAAGGCATGAAAATAGTCAGTATCGTATGTAAAAAAGTTATAGTATGTCGAAAAATGTCATGAAAAGAAGTCACAGTAGAGTACGCTATAAAATGTCATTGTTTCGTATGTCCAAAAAAGTCATGACAAACGTTATAGTATAGAATGTCCAAAAGAATCCTGGAAAAAAGTTACAGTATAGTACGTGGAAAAATTTCAGTTTTCCGACACATAGCACTTCCTCTTTAGTATAGTGGACAGTATCTCCGCCTGTCACGCGGAAGACCGGGGTTCGATTCCCCGACGGGGAGTGAAATTGTTTGTCTAAAAATGTCATGAAAAAAGGCGGTATAGTTTGTAAAAAAAAGGTATAGTGAGTGGAATATTGTCATTAAAAAAGTCCAGCAGGTACGGAAAAAATCAAGTAAGCATGGTACGGAAAAAAGTCATAATATAGTATGTCCTTGATGGGGAGTGAATTTGTTGCACTGGAAAACAGCTTGAACTCTCCTGGTATGTATTGTGTCGAAAAAAGTAATAGTATAGCATGTCCAAAGAAGTCAGTACAGTATGTAAAAAAGTTATAGTATGTCGAAAAATGTCATGAAAAGAAGTCACAGTATAGCATGTCCAAAAAAGGCATGAAAATAGTCAGTATCGTATGTAAAAAAGTTATAATATGTCGAAAAATGTCATGGAATGAAGTCACAGTAGAGTACGCTATAAAATGTCATTGTTTCGTATGTCCAAAAAAGTCATGACAAACGTTATAGTATAGAATGTCCAAAAGAATCCTGGAAAAAAGTTACAGTATAGTACGTGGAAAAATTTCAGTTTTCCGACACATAGCACTTCCTCGTTAGTATAGTGGACAGTATCTCCGCCTGTCACGCGGAAGACCGAGGTTCGATTCCCCGACGGGGAGTGAAATTGTTTGTCTAAAAATGTTATGAAAAAAGGCGGTATAGTTTGTAAAAAAAGGTATAGTGAGTGGAATATTGTCATTAAAAATAGTCACAGCATGGTACGGAAAAAAGTCATAGTATAGCATGGTACGGAAAAAAGTCATAGTATAGTATGTCCTTGATGGGGAGTGAATTTGTTGCACTGGAAAACAGCTTGAACTCTCCTGGTGTGTATTATGTCGAAAAAAGTAATAGTATAGCATGTCCAAAGAAGTCAGTACAGTATGTAAAAAAGTTATAGTATGTCGAAAAATGTCATGAAAAGAAGTCACAGTATAGCATGTCCAAAAAAGGCATGAAAATAGTCAGTATCGTATGTAAAAAAGTTATAGTATGTCGAAAAATGTCATGAAAAGAAGTCACAGTAGAGTACGCTATAAAATGTCATTGTTTCGTATATCCAAAAAAGTCATGACAAACGTCATAGTATAGAATGTCCAAAAGAATCCCGGAAAAAAGTTACAGTATAGTACGTGGAAAAATTTCAGTTTTCCGACACATAGCACTTCCTCGTTAGTATAGTGGACAGTATCTCCGCCTGTCACGCGGAAGACCGGGGTTCGATTCCCCGACGGGGAGTGAAATTGTTTGTCTAAAAATGTTATGAAAAAAGGCGGTATAGTTTGTAAAAAAAGGTATAGTGAGTGGAATATTGTCATTAAAAATAGTCACAGCAGTGAAAAAGGTACGGAAAAAAGTCATAGTATAGTATGTCCTTGATGGGGAGTGAATTTGTTGCACTGGAAAACAGCTTGAACTCTCCTGGTGTGTATTATGTCGAAAAAAGTAATAGTATAGCATGTCCAAAGAAGTCAGTACAGTATGTAAAAAAGTTATAGTATGTCGAAAAATGTCATGAAAAGAAGTCACAGTATAGCATGTCCAAAAAAGGCATGAAAATAGTCAGTATCGTATGTAAAAAAGTTATAGTATGTCGAAAAATGTCATGAAAAGAAGTCACAGTAGAGTACGCTATAAAATGTCATTGTTTCGTATAGTCCAAAAAAGTCATGACAAACGTTCATAGTATAGAATGTCCAAAAGAATCCTGGAAAAAAGTTACAGTATAGTACGTGGAAAAATTTCAGTTTTCCGCACATAGCACTTCCTCGTTAGTATAGTGGACAGTATCTCCGCCTGTCACGCGGAAGACCGGGGTTCGATTCCCCGACGGGGAGTGAAATTGTTTGTCTAAAAATGTCATGAAAAAAGGCGGTATAGTTTGTAAAAAAAGGTATAGTGAGTGGAATATTGTCATTAAAAATAGTCCAGCAGGTACGGAAAAAAGTCAAGTATAGCATGGTACGGAAAAAAGTCATAGTATAGTATGTCCTTGATGGGGAGTGAATTTGTTGCACTGGAAAACAGCTTGAACTCTCCTGGTGTGTATTATGTCGAAAAAAGTAATAGTATAGCATGTCCAAAGAAGTCAGTACAGTATGTAAAAAAGTTATAGTATGTCGAAAAATGTCATGAAAAGAAGTCACAGTATAGCATGTCCAAAAAAGGCATGAAAATAGTCATGTATCGTATGTCAAAAAAGTTATAGTATGTCGAAAAATGTCAAAATCCGAAAAGAAGTCACAGTAGAGTACGCTGATAAAATGTCATTGTTCTCGTATAGTCCTAAAGAAAGTCCATGACGAAACGGGTTCATCCCAGGTATAGAATGTTCCAAAAGAATCCTGGAAAAGGAAGTTTAAAACAGTATAGTACGTGGAAAAATTTCAGTTTTCCGTCACATAGCACTTCCTCGTTAGTATAGTGGACAGTATCTCCGCCTGTCACGCGGAAGACCGGGGTTCGATTCCCCGACGGGGAGTGAAATTGTTTGTCTAAAAATGTCATGAAAAAAGGCGGTATAGTTTGTAAAAAAAGGTATAGTGAGTGGAATATTGTCATTAAAAATAGTCACAGCATGGTACGGAAAAAAGTCATAGTATAGTATGTCCTTGATGGGGAGTGAATTTGTTGCACTGGAAAACAGCTTGAACTCTCCTGGTATCTATTATGTCGAAAAAAGTAATAGTATAGCATGTCCAAAGAAGTCAGTATAGTATGTAAAAAAAGTATATAGTATTTCGAAAAATGTCATGAAAAGAAGTCACAGTATAGCATGTCCAAAAAAGGCATGAAAATAGTCAGTATCGTATGTAAAAAGTTATAGTATGTCGAAAAAATGTCATGAAAGAAGTCACAGTAGAGTACGCTATAAATGTCATTGTTTCGTATGTCCAAAAAAGTCATGACAAACGTTATAGTATAGAATGGCCAAAAATCTAAAACAAAAAAAAAAAAAAAAAAAAAAAAAAAAAAAAAAAAAAAAAAAAAAAAAAAAAAAAAAAAAAAAAAAAAAAAAAAAAAAAAAAAAAAAAAAAAAAAAAAAAAAAAAAAAAAAAAAAAAAAAAAAAAACCCCCCCCCCCCCCCCCCCCCCCCCCCCCCCCCCCCCCCCCCCCCCCCCCCGGAAAAAAGTCATAGTATAGTATGTCCTTGATGGGGAGTGAATTTGTTGCACTGGAAAACAGCTTGAACTCTCCTGGTATGTATTATGTCGAAAAAAGTAATAGTATAGCATGTCCAAAGAAGTCAGTATAGTATGTAAAAAAGATATAGTATTTCGAAAAATGTCATGAAAAGAAGTCACAGTATAGCATGTCCAAAAAAGGCATGAAAATAGTCAGTATCGTATGTAAAAAAGTTATAGTATGTCGAAAAATGTCATGAAAAGAAGTCACAGTAGAGTACGCTATAAATGTCATTGTTTCGTATGTCCAAAAAAGTCATGACAAACGTTATAGTATAGAATGGCCAAAAGAATCCTGGAAAAAAGTTACAGTATAGTACGTGGAAAAATTTCAGTTTTCCGACACATAGCACTTCCTCTTTAGTATAGTGGACAGTATCTCCGCCTGTCACGCGGAAGACCGGGGTTCGATTCCCCGACGGGGAGTGAAATTGTTTGTCTAAAAATGTCATGAAAAAAGGCGGTATAGTTTGTAAAAAAAGGTATAGTGAGTGGAATATTGTCATTAAAAATAGTCACAGCATGGTACGGAAAAAAGTCATAGTATAGTATGTCCTTGATGGGGAGTGAATTTGTTGCACTGGGAAACAGCTTGAACTCTCCTGGTGTGTATTATGTCGAAAAAAGTAATAGTATAGCATGTCCAAAGAAGTCAGTACAGTATGTAAAAAAGTTATAGTATGTCGAAAAATGTCATGAAAAGAAGTCACAGTAGAGTACGCTATAAAATGTCATTGTTTCGTATATCCAAAAAAGTCATGACAAACGTCATAGTATAGAATGTCCAAAAGAATCCCGGAAAAAAGTTACAGTATAGTACGTGGAAAAATTTCAGTTTTCCATCACATAGCACTTCCTCGTTAGTATAGTGGACAGTATCTCCGCCTGTCACGCGGAAGACCGGGGTTCGATTCCCCGACGGGGAGTGAAATTGTTTGTCTAAAAATGTCATGAAAAAAGGCGGTATAGTTTGTAAAAAAAGGTATAGTGAGTGGAATATTGTCATTAAAAATAGTCACAGCATGGTACGGAAAAAAGTCATAGTATAGCATGGTACGGAAAAAAGTCATAGTATAGTATGTCCTTGATGGGGAGTGAATTTGTTGCACTGGAAAACAGCTTGAACTCTCCTGGTGTGTATTATGTCGAAAAAAGTAATAGTATAGCATGTCCAAAGAAGTCAGTACAGTATGTAAAAAAGTTATAGTATGTCGAAAAATGTCATGAAAAGAAGTCACAGTATAGCATGTCCAAAAAAGGCATGAAAATAGTCAGTATCGTATGTAAAAAAGTTATAGTATGTCGAAAAATGTCATGAAAAGAAGTCACAGTAGAGTACGCTATAAAATGTCATTGTTTCGTATATCCAAAAAAGTCATGACAAACGTCATAGTATAGAATGTCCAAAAGAATCCTGGAAAAAAGTTACAGTATAGTACGTGGAAAAATTTCAGTTTTCCGACACATAGCACTTCCTCGTTAGTATAGTGGACAGTATCTCCGCCTGTCACGCGGAAGACCGGGGTTCGATTCCCCGAAGGGGAGTGAAATTGTTTGTCTAAAAATGTCATGAAAAAAGGCGGTATAGTTTGTAAAAAAAGGTATAGTGAGTGGAATATTGTCATTAAAAATAGTCACAGCATGGTACGGAAAAAAGTCATAGAATAGTATGTCCTTGATGGGGAGTGAATTTGTTGCACTGGAAAACAGCTTGAACTCTCCTGGTATCTATTATGTCGAAAAAAGTAATAGTATAGCATGTCCAAAGAAGTCAGTATAGTATGTAAAAAAGTATAGTATTTCGAAAAATGTCATGAAAAGAAGTCACAGTATAGCATGTCCAAAAAAGGCATGAAAATAGTCAGTATCGTATGTAAAAAAGTTATAGTATGTCGAAAAATGTCATGAAAAGAAGTCACAGTAGAGTACGCTATAAATGTCATTGTTTCGTATGTCCAAAAAAGTCATGACAAACGTTATAGTATAGAATGGCCAAAAGAATCCTGGAAAAAAGTTACAGTATGGTACGTGGAAAAATTTCAGTTTTCCGACACATAGCAATTCCTTTTTAGTATAGTGGACAGTATCTCCGCCTGTCACGCGGAAGACCGGGGTTCGATTCCCCGACGGGGAGTGAAATTGTTTGTCTAAAAATGTCATGAAAAAAGGCGGTATAGTTTGTAAAAAAAGGTATAGTGAGTGGAATATTGTCATTAAAAATAGTCACAGCATGGTACGGAAAAAAGTCATAGTATAGTATGTCCTTGATGGGGAGTGAATTTGTTGCACTGGAAAACAGCTTGAACTCTCCTGGTGTGTATTATGTCGAAAAAAGTAATAGTATAGCATGTCCAAAGAAGTCAGTACAGTATGTAAAAAAGTTATAGTATGTCGAAAAATGTCATGAAAAGAAGTCACAGTATAGCATGTCCAAAAAAGGCATGAAAATAGTCAGTATCGTATGTAAAAAAGTTATAGTATGTCGAAAAATGTCATGAAAAGAAGTTACAGTAGAGTACGCTATAAAATGTCATTGTTTCGTATATCCAAAAAAGTCATGACAAACGTCATAGTATAGAATGTCCAAAAGAATCCCGGAAAAAAGTTACAGTATAGTACGTGGAAAAATTTCAGTTTTCCGACATATAGCACTTCCTCGTTAGTATAGTGGACAGTATCTCCGCCTGTCACGCGGAAGACCGGGGTTCGATTCCCCGACGGGGAGTGAAATTGTTTGTCTAAAAATGTTATGAAAAAAGGCGGTATAGTTTGTAAAAAAAGGTATAGTGAGTGGAATATTGTCATTAAAAATAGTCACAGCATGGTACGGAAAAAAGTCATAGTATAGTATGTCCTTGATGGGGAGTGAATTTGTTGCACTGGAAAACAGCTTGAACTCTCCTGGTGTGTATTATGTCGAAAAAAGTAATAGTATAGCATGTCCAAAAAAGTCAGTACAGTATATAAAAAAGTTATAGTATGTCGAAAAATGTCATGAAAAGAAGTCACAGTATAGCATGTCCAAAAAAGGCATGAAAATAGTCAGTATCGTAAGTTAAAAAAGTTATAGTATGTCGAAAAATGTCATGAAAAGAAGTCACAGTAGAGTACGCTATAAAATGTCATTGTTTCGTATGTCCAAAAACGTCATGAAAAAAGTCCGTATAGTATTTTAAAAAAGGTATAGTATGTCGAAAAATGTAATTATAAAAAGTCACAGCATGGTACGGAAAAAAAGTCGTAGTATAGTATGTCCTCGACCGGGAGTGAATTTGTTGCACTCGAAAACAGCATGAACTCTCCTGGTATGTATTATGTCGAAAAAAGTAATAGTATAGCATGTCCAAAAAAGTCAGTACAGTATGTAAAAAAGTTATAGTATGTCGAAAAATGTCATGAAAAGAAGTCACAGTATAGCATGTCCAAAAAAGGCATGAAAATAGTCAGTATCGTATGTAAAAAAGTTATAGTATGTCGAAAAATGTCATGAAAAGAAGTCACAGTAGAGTACGCTATAAAATGTCATTGTTTCGTATGTCCAAAAAAGTCATGACAAACGTCATAGTATAGAATGTCCAAAAGAATCCCGGAAAAAAGTTACAGTATAGTACGTGGAAAAATTTCAGTTTTCCGACATATAGCACTTCCTCGTTAGTATAGTGGACAGTATCTCCACCTGTCACGCGGAAGACCGGGGTGCGATTCCCCGACGGGGAGTGAAATTGTTTGTCTAAAAATGTCATGAAAAAAGGCGGTATAGTTTGTAAAAAAAGGTATAGTGAGTGGAATATTGTCATTAAAAATAGTCACAGCATGGTACGGAAAAAAGTCATAGTATAGTATGTCCTTGATGGGGAGTGAATTTGTTGCACTGGAAAACAGCTTGAACTCTCCTGGTATGTATTATGTCGAAAAAAGTAATAGTATAGCATGTCCAAAGAAGTCAGTATAGTATGTAAAAAAGATATAGTATTTCGAAAAATGTCATGAAAAGAAGTCACAGTATAGCATGTCCAAAAAACGGCATGATAAATAGTCAGTATCGTATGTAAAAAAGTTATAGTATGTCCGAAAAAAGTCATGAAAAGAAGTCACAGTAGAGTACGCTATAAAATGTCATTGTTTCGTATATCCAAAAAAGTCATGACAAACGTCATAGTATAGAATGTCCAAAAGAATCCCGGAAAAAAGTTACAGTATAGTACGTGGAAAAATTTCAGTTTTCCGTCATATAGCACTTCCTCGTTAGTATAGTGGACAGTATCTCCGCCTGTCACGCGGAAGACCGGGGTTCGATTCCCCGAAGGGGAGTGAAATTGTTTGTCTAAAAATGTCATGAAAAAAGGCGGTATAGTTTGTAAAAAAAGGTATAGTGAGTGGAATATTGTCATTAAAAATAGTCACAGCATGGTACGGAAAAAAGTCATAGAATAGTATGTCCTTGATGGGGAGTGAATTTGTTGCTCTGGAAAACAGCTTGAACTCTCCTGGTATCTATTATGTCGAAAAAAGTAATAGTATAGCATGTCCAAAGAAGTCAGTACAGTATGTAAAAAAGATTATAGTATGTTCGAAAAATGTCATGAAAAGAAGTCACAGTATAGCATGTCCAAAAAAGGCATGAAAATAGTCAGTATCGTATGTAAAAAAGTTATAGTATGTCGAAAAAAGTCATGAAAAGAAGTCACAGTAGAGTACGCTATAAAATGTCATTGTTTCGTATATCCAAAAAAGTCATGACAAACGTCATAGTATAGAATGGCCAAAAGAATCCCGGAAAAAAGTTACAGTATAGTACGTGGAAAAATTTCAGTTTTCCGACACATAGCACTTCCTCGTTTAGTATAGTGGACAGTATCTCCGCCTGTCACGCGGAAGACCGGGGTTCGATTCCCCGAACGGGGAGTGAAATTGTTTGTCTAAAAATGTCATGAAAAAAGGCGGTATAGTTTGTAAAAAAAGGTATAGTGAGTGGAATATTGTCATTAAAAATAGTCACAGCATGGTACGGAAAAAAGTCATAGTATAGTATGTCCTTGATGGGGAGTGAATTTGTTGCACTGGAAAACAGCTTGAACTCTCCTGGTATCTATTATGTCGAAAAAAGTAATAGTATAGCATGTCCAAAGAAGTCAGTATAGTATGTAAAAAAGATATAGTATTTCGAAAAATGTCATGAAAAGAAGTCACAGTATAGCATGTCCAAAAAAGGCATGAAAATAGTCAGTATCGTATGTAAAAAAGTTATAGTATGTCGAAAAATGTCATGAAAAGAAGTCACAGTAGAGTACGCTATAAAATGTCATTGTTTCGTATGTCCAAAAAAGTCATGACAAACGTTATAGTATAGAATGGCCAAAAGAATCCTGGAAAAAAGTTACAGTATAGTACGTGGAAAAATTTCAGTTTTCCGCAATAGCACTTCCTCGTTAGTATAGTGGACAGTATCCCGCCTGTCACGCGGAAGACCGGGGTTCGATTCCCCGAAAAAAAAAAAAAAAAAAAAAAAAAAAAAAAAAAAAAAAAAAAAAAAAAAAAAAAAAAAAAAAAAAAAAAAAAAAAAAAAAAAAAAAAAAAAAAAAAAAAAAAAAAAAAAAAAAAAAAAAAAAAAAAAAAAAAAAAAAAAAAAAAAAAAAAAAAAAAAAAAAAAAAAAAAAAAAAAAAAAAAAAAAAAAAAAAAAAAAAAAAAAAAAAAAAAAAAAAAAAAAAAAAAAAAAAAAAAAAAAAAAAAAAAAAAAAAAAAAAAAAAAAAAAAAAAAAAAAAAAAAAAAAAAAATAGTGGACAGTATCTCCCCTGTTTTTTTTTTTTTTTTTTTTTTTTTTTTTTTTTTTTTTTTTTTTTTTTTTTTTTTTTTTTTTTTTTTTTTTTTTTTTTTTTTTTTTTTTTTTTTTTTTTTTTTTTTTTTTTTTTTTTTTTTTTTTTTTTTTTTTTTTTTTTTTTTTTTTTTTTTTTTTTTTTTTTTTTTTTTTTTTTTTTTTTTTTTTTTTTTTTTTTTTTTTTTTTCCTCGTTAGTATAGTGGACAGTATCTCCGCCTGTCACGCGGAAGACCGGGGTTCGATTCCCCGAAGGGGAGTGAAATTGTTTGTCTAAAAATGTCATGAAAAAAGGCGGTGTAGTTTTTAAAAAAAGGTATAGTGAGTGGAATATTGTCATTAAAAATAGTCACAGCATGGTACGGAAAAAAGTCATAGTATAGTATGTCCTTGATGGGGAGTGAATTTGTTGCACTGGAAAACAGCTTGAACTCTCCTGGTGTGTATTATGTCGAAAAAAGTAATAGTATAGCATGTCCAAAGAAGTCAGTACAGTATGTAAAAAAGTTATAGTATGTCGAAAAATGTCATGAAAAGAAGTCACAGTATAGCATGTCCAAAAAAGGCATGAAAATAGTCAGTATCGTATGTAAAAAAGTTATAGTATGTCGAAAAATGTCATGAAAAGAAGTCACAGTAGAGTACGCTATAAAATGTCATTGTTTCGTATATCCAAAAAAGTCATGACAAACGTCATAGTATAGAATGTCCAAAAGAATCCCGGAAAAAAGTTACAGTATAGTACGTGGAAAAATTTCAGTTTTCCGACACATAGCACTTCCTCGTTAGTATAGTGGACAGTATCTCCGCCTGTCACGCGGAAGACCGGGGTTCGATTCCCCGACGGGGAGTGAAATTGTTTGTCTAAAAATGTCATGAAAAAAGGCGGTATAGTTTGTAAAAAAAGGTATAGTGAGTGGAATATTGTCATTAAAAATAGTCACAGCATGGTACGGAAAAAAGTCATAGTATAGTATGTCCTTGATGGGGAGTGAATTTGTTGCACTGGAAAACAGCTTGAACTCTCCTGGTGTGTATTATGTCGAAAAAAGTAATAGTATAGCATGTCCAAAGAAGTCAGTACAGTATGTAAAAAAGTTATAGTATGTCGAAAAATGTCATGAAAAGAAGTCACAGTATAGCATGTCCAAAAAAGGCATGAAAATAGTCAGTATCGTATGTAAAAAAGTTATAGTATGTCGAAAAATGTCATGAAAAGAAGTCACAGTAGAGTACGCTATAAAATGTCATTGTTTCGTATATCCAAAAAAGTCATGACAAACGTCATAGTATAGAATGTCCAAAAGAATCCCGGAAAAAAGTTACAGTATAGTACGTGGAAAAATTTCAGTTTTCCGACACATAGCACTTCCTCGTTAGTATAGTGGACAGTATCTCCGCCTGTCACGCGGAAGACCGGGGTTCGATTCCCCGACGGGGAGTGAAATTGTTTGTCTAAAAATGTCATGAAAAAAGGCGGTATAGTTTGTAAAAAAAGGTATAGTGAGTGGAATATTGTCATTAAAAATAGTCACAGCATGGTACGGAAAAAAGTCATAGTATAGTATGTCCTTGATGGGGAGTGAATTTGTTGCACTGGAAAACAGCTTGAACTCTCCTGGTGTGTATTATGTCGAAAAAAGTAATAGTATAGCATGTCCAAAAAAGTCAGTACAGTATGTAAAAAAGTTATAGTATGTCGAAAAATGTCATGAAAAGAAGTCACAGTATAGCATGTCCAAAAAAGGCATGAAAATAGTCAGTATCGTATGTAAAAAAGTTATAGTATGTCGAAAAATGTCATGAAAAGAAGTCACAGTAGAGTACGCTAAAAAATGTCATTGTTTTGTATATCCAAAAAAGTCATGACAAATGTCATAGTATAGAATGTCCAAAAGAATCCCGGAAAAAAGTTACAGTATAGTACGTGGAAAAATTTCAGTTTTCCGACACATAGCACTTCCTCGTTAGTATAGTGGACAGTATCTCCGCCTGTCACGCGGAAGACCGGGGTTCGATTCCCCGACGGGGAGTGAAATTGTTTGTCTAAAAATGTCATGAAAAAAGGCGGTATAGTTTGTAAAAAAAAGGTATAGTGAGTGGAATATTGTCATTAAAAATAGTCACAGCATGGTACGGAAAAAAGTCATAGTATAGTATGTCCTTGATGGGGAGTGAATTTGTTGCACTGGAAAACAGCTTGAACTCTCCTGGTGTGTATTATGTCGAAAAAAGTAATAGTATAGCATGTCCAAAGAAGTCAGTACAGTATGTAAAAAAGTTATAGTATGTCGAAAAATGTCATGAAAAGAAGTCACAGTATAGCATGTCCAAAAAAGGCATGAAAATAGTCAGTATCGTATGTAAAAAAGTTATAGTATGTCGAAAAATGTCATGAAAAGAAGTCACAGTAGAGTACGCTATAAAATGTCATTGTTTCGTATATCCAAAAAAGTCATGACAAAAGTCATAGTATTAAAAAAGAAATGTCCAAAAGAATCCCGGAAAAAAGTTACAGTATAGTACGTGGAAAAAATTTCAGTTTTCCGACACATAGCACTTCCTCGTTACGTATAGTGGACAGTATCTCCGCCTGTCACGCGGAAGACCGGGGTTCGATTCCCCGACGGGGAGTGAAATTGTTTGTCATAAAAATGTCATGCAAAAAAGGCGGTATAGTTTGTAAAAAAAGGTATAGTGAGTGGAATATTGTCATTAAAAATAGTCACAGCATGGTACGGAAAAAAGTCATAAAGTATAGTATGTAAAACCTTGATGGGGAGTGAAATTTGTTGCACTGGAAAACAGCTTGAACTCTCCTAAAGGTATGTATTATGTCAAAAGAAAAAAGTAATAGTATAGCATGTCCAAAAGAAGTCCGAAAAAGTACAGTATGTAGAAAAAGTTATAGTATGTCGAAAAATGTCATGAAAAGAAGTCACAGTATAGCACTGTCCGAAAAAAGGCATGAAAATAGTCCAGTATCGGTATGTAAAAAAGTTATAGTATGTCGAAAAATGTCATGAAAAGAAGTCACAGTAGAGTACGCTAAAAAAATGTCATTGTGATTTGTATTCCAAAAAAGTCATGACAAAGTCCTGTATAGTATAGTGAAGTACTGTCCGAAACGGTATCCAGGGATGTATTATCCTGGAAAAAAGATCTACGAGTATAGTACGGAAAAATTAGTTTCCGAGTATAGCATGTCCTCGTAGGGAGTGGACAGTATTCCGTTGTCACTGGAGAACCGGGGAATCTCGATACCACTCCTGCCCCAGTATGTTGCCATCTGATTTGCCTCTAAAAATCAGATCGACCTGTCCAAAGAAAGCGGTAAGTTTGTAAAAAAAGGTATAGTAGTGAATATGTCATTAAAAATAGTCACAGATGCTCGCAAAAAAGCATGAAATAGTCAGTACTGATGGGAGAATTTAGTTGCCGGAAAACATGCTGAACCTCCTGTATGATTGTGTCATAAAAAGTATGTATGCATGTCCAAAAAGTCATGACATAGTACAAAGTTATAGATGTCAAAAGAATTCCTGAAAAGAAGTACAGTATAGCACGTCAAAAAGCATTCGACATATAGTCAGTATCGTATGTTAAAAAAGTTATAGTATGTCGAAAAATGTCATGGCATGAAGTCACAGTAGAGTACGCTATAAAATGTCATTGTTTCGTATGTCCAAAAACGTCATGAAAAAAGTCCGTATAGTATTTAAAAAAAGGTATAGTATGTCGAAAAATGTAATTATAAAAAGTCACAGCATGGTACGGAAAAAAAGTCGTAGTATAGTATGTCCTCGACCGGGAGTGAATTTGTTGCACTGGAAAACAGCATGAACTCTCCTGGTATGTATTATGTCGAAAAAAGTAATAGTATAGCATGTCCAAAAAAGTCAGTACAGTATGTAAAAAAGTTATAGTATGTCGAAAAATGTCATGAAAAGAAGTCACAGTATAGCATGTCCAAAAAAGGCATGAAAATAGTCAGTATCGTATGTAAAAAAGTTATAGTATGTCGAAAAATGTCATGAAAACAAGTCACAGTAGAGTACGCTATAAAATGTCATTGTTTCGTATGTCCAAAAAAGTCATGACAAACGTCATAGTATAGAATGTCCAAAAGAATCCCGGAAAAAAGTTACAGTATAGTACGTGGAAAAATTTCAGTTTTCCGACATATAGCACTTCCTCGTTAGTATAGTGGACAGTATCTCCACCTGTCACGCGGAAGACCGGGGTGCGATTCCCCGACGGGGAGTGAAATTGTTTGTCTAAAAATGGCATGAAAAAAGGCGGTATAGTATGTAAAAAAAGGTATAGTGAGTGGAATATTGTCATTAAAAATAGTCACAGTAGCTTCCTTGTTAGTATAGTGGACAGTATCTCTGCCTGTCACGCGGAAGACCGGGGTTCTATTCCCCGACGGGGAGTGTATTTGTTGCACTGGAAAACAGCATGAACTCTCCTGGTATGTATTATGTCGAAAAAAGTCACAGTATAGCATGTCACTGTCGAGGGCATCACAGTATTGCCGTTGTCAACTGCGAGGAACCTGGGTGTAATCCTCGATGACCAACTATCCTGCACCCCCAACATCACTGCTTTGGCCCGATCCTGCAGATTTGCCCTCTACAACATCCGCAGGATTCGGACCCTCCTCACAAAGGACGCAACGCAACTCTTGGTCCAAGCACTGGTCATCTCCCGCCTTGACTACTGAAACTCTCTCCTGGCCGGACTCCCGGCCTCTGCGATTAAACCATTGCAGCGTATCCAGAACGCTGCAGCACGCCTTATCTTCAATCTACCCAAATTCTCCCATGTGAGCCCCCTCCTCCGTGACCTCCACTGGCTCCCTGTAGCAGCACGCATCCAATTTAAGACGATGACACTGGCCTTCAGGGCCATCAATGGAACGGCACCCATCTACCTTCAAACACTGGTCAAACCTCATGCCCCGAAGCGAGCACTTCGCTCCTCTACTTCAGCTGGCCGGCTGGTACCACCATCGCTGAAATCAAACAAATGTCGCTCAGCAAAGTCCAGACTCTTCTCTGTTCTGGCGCCTCAGTGGTGGAACGAACTCCCTACTAATGTCAGGACAGCTGAGTCATTTGCCATTTTCCGAAAAAGGCTCAAGACTCACCTGTTCAGACTTCACCTCGACTAGCATGACCCCCCCCCCCCCCCCCCCCCCCAAAAAAAAAAACCCTTCGTATAGCACTCTGATCGTAGCACTGTTGCTCTCGAACTACTAGTTTACTCAGATGAGGACCTAACACTTGTTCTACTTTTAGCTCTTACTTTATCGGCAATGATTCGTTGTGGTTTCCTTGTTTCCTTCTTTTGACAAATGTACTTATTGTAAGTCGCTTTGGACGAAAGCATCTGCTAAATGACCTAAATGTAAATGTAAATGTACGCTATAAAATGTCATTGTTTCGTATGTCCAAAAGAGTCATGACAAACGTCATAGTATAGAATGTCCAAAAGAATCCCGAAAAAAGTTACAGTATAGTAGGTGGAAAAATTTCAGTTTTCCGACACGTAGCACTTCCTCGTTAGTATAGTGGACAGTATCTCCGCCTGTCACGCGGAAGACCGGGGTTCCATTCCCCGACGGGGAGTGTATTTGTTGCACTGGAAAACAGCATGAACTCTCCTGGTATGTATTATGTCGAAAAAATTCACAGTATAGCATGTCCGAAAAAGTCATGAAAAAAGTCAGTATAATATGTAAAAAAGTTATAGTATGTCGAAAAATGTCATCAAAAGAAGTCACAGTAAAGTACGCTATAAAATGTCATTGTTTCGTATGTCCAAAAACGTCATGAAAAAAGTCGGTATAGCATTTAAAAAAAGGTATAGTATGTCGAAAAATGTCATTAAAAAAAGTCACAGCATGGTACGGAAAAAAAGTCAGAGTAGAGTATGTCCTCGACCGGGAGGGAATTTGTCGCACTGGAAAACAGCTTGAACTCTCCTGGTATGTATTATGTCGAAAAAAGTCATAGTATAGCATGTCCAAAGAAGTCAGTATAGAATGTAAAAAAGTTATAGTATGTCGAAAAATGTCATGAAAAGAAGTCACAGTATAGTACGGTATAAAATGTCATTGTTTCGTATGTCCGACAGTATCTCCGCCTGTCACGCGGTAGACCGGGGTTCGATTCCCCGACGGGGAGTAAATTTGTTTGTCCATTATTCTACTATAATAATCATATTCATTCTAATTCAATAATAACATTCTACCATTCTTCATCTGCGCCTCATCTCATCTCATCTATCACAGACTTACAGACGGCCTTTTTGTGAGTCAGGAAGGCCGGAATGATATTACCACCAATACCACCTGCTCTACCTTTGTCATCAGGTAGATGGTGTAGCCGACATCATTTTTTAGGAGACACCTGAACAGTTTACCCTTGTATTTACCAAAATGAAGCACATACTCCCCCATCACCTCCAGTCGGTCGGACACATCCCCTCCATGCTGAAGGACCACAGTGAGAGCATTAGTCCTCACAAGGTCAGCACCCTGAGGGGGAGATTTGTCTTGAAGTGAAGGTTTTTTTTTAATCACCATAGCCTCATCAGAAGGGTCCTGGTGCAGATGACCTGATGGACCTTTCCTGAACGACACCATCGTCTTTCCTGGAGAGAAGTTGGTGGTCTTCTTCATGATCTACTTTGCACAGCAAAACACAATGCATATTATATACAGATTTTTTATATTTAATTATACATGTTAATAAGTTATTTATCTTTACGTTAACTGTAATCAGCATTTGTAATGACCAGGTAACGAAGTCGGTAACAGCATTTGATATTACAGACAGATGGACGGACAGACAGACAAACAATTATAGGTATCTTACTTGTATCGAAAGAGCAAAACAGCACCCCGACAATCCCTCTTGTGGCCAAAAGGTTATTACATCGATGTAATGCAACACACATACATGAGGGAGAAGGGATCGAGCATTCAACCACGGAGGGACTCGAACACTCAAATCTTCTGATCCGAAGTGAGACGCCTTGTCTATTAGGCCACGCGGTTCCAGACTAGCTCTCTACCACTTAGCTAATAAGTGGTAGAGAGCTAATCTTTGCCTAAATGACAGCATGTAGCTAACCACTTAGTTTCTGTGGAGATTTAACTGACATGTCAGCATTTTGGTTCAGTGGTAGAATTCTCGCCTTCCACACGGGAGTTCTGGTTCCAATTCCCGGCCAATGCAGCAACCCTATAGTCTTGTTTGGAATAAGGCTCTGCAGGGCCAGGGGGGTATATCAGGTAACCGTTCACTTCTGTTCTTCACAATGAAAATTATGCCTTTCTCTCATGCATAACCTGCAAGTGCATTTCATGCGTCTTTGGCGGAGTGAGAGTCAGACACGTGAGCATTGGTGGTTCAGTGGTAGAAATCTCGCCTGCCACGCGGGAGACCCGGGTCCGATTCCTGGCCAATGCAGGAATTGTCTATTGTTGTTTGGAATCAGCGTCTGCACAACCTAGTTATATCTCTGTGAAGGTCAACCATTCACTTCTATGCTTCACAATGAAAAGTATCCATGCCTTTCAAGCATGACCGGTCAGGGGATTTTGTGCCTCGTTGGCGCTCCCTGTCACCTGTCAGTCGAGCTAGGCCGTCACGTGAGAGCCAATCAAATCGCTTATCGCTACCAAGAATTCTACCAAGAATTGACCAATCAGATGTCGCCCCACTACCAAGAATTGCGAAAGCCAATCACCTCTCGCCGTGGGCTACCAAGATATGACCAATCGCAATCGGTATCGCTACCAAGATTGGCGAAGAAGCCCACCCCCAGCTTTGAACGTCAAGTCCCTTGAGTGCCGCTACTTTGTTCGGACCGACATCTTTCGCTGTATTTACTGTAAGTTCCTTGCCACTCTATTGTTTCATATTGTTAATATCATATTATTATGTGGAGTTAGGATGTGGTATACGTACGGTGCTAGCTATCCAATACCCTAAGGTTAATTATGAACATTTCATTCATTTGCGTTGCATGTAACCTAGCTGACGGTAACTGTAAACTAACGACTGTAACATTAACAGACGGACAGTTCTCCATTTATTATGCTACTATGCTTTATTTCAGCATGCTTGCAACAGTTACAACTGTAAGCTTGTTTGCATAGGAAATTGTGTAACGTTACTGTACTGTTATTAACGGGCTGGCTACTTGTTAACACTGGCGCTACTGTAGTTACTAACGTCAATAGAAGAACAAGATGGCCGTGTCATAGTCACACAGTTTACCAATGTAATATTTGCTTTTATTCTTTATTTGGATCCCCTGTTATCTAAAACAGGCCAAAACAGATATTTATCGATAAGTCAATATATTTTGATTGTTTGATGAAAATGCTAATTTATTCTATTCTGTAGTAAAGTATACAAAAAGCTAAATATTTAATTATGGCATTAACAAAAAGAAGATAAAAAGCATATTAAACAAATACTTTGTATGGACAGAAAAATATATTTGTAAGGCAGATACACTGTTAAAGTTGGAATATTTTTGTGTTTAGACACATTGATCTTTTAATTTCATTTATATGTGCTTTAAGTTTCACTGTGATATGATTGGGTTTTTGTAAGAGATTGATCAATAACGTTTTGAGAATATATACACATTATCTATCAAGAATAAATCACATTGTCACAATCATTTTTATGAGAAGAGGTAAAAAGTATTTTATTCCAACTTTATGGGCAACAATGTGTATATAAACATACATTCATGTCTCCACACATGCATATAGACCTTTTCAAAGATGTAAACACAAACATTCTAAATGTGTGTCTATTTTCTGTTGCTGTGTATATGAATGACATAAACTGACAGGAAGTTAACAAGGAACAAGGCTGTTGCCTAGCAATGGAATTCCGTTGAAAAGGTCTATCTAGATAGAAGTATGCGTTACTTCTACTTCGACTTACATACATACCTCCACGCATGTATCCATCCCTCCATCCATACATTACTGAGGTAGACTATGAGTGAGAATTCTACCGATAGCAGATAAAATAATTGTTGGGTCTCTGGATATTATAAATAAATCATAGAGTGTGGTCTTTACCTACTCTATATGTAAAGTGTCTTGAGATAACTTTGTTATGATTTGGCACTATAAATAAAATTGAAATTGAAAAGTATTTGCAGTAAGAGATCAGACCAAGCATATTTTAACTCTTGTTTGTTTTTCAACCATACAGAATGGATCCTAAATTTAGGAAGAGGGGCAATGGTCTTGCCAGCCTCTTTGATTCCGAGGATGCCAAGAAAGTTAAAGGTGAGCAAAGGCCATGGGTCCGAGCTTTGTCCCCACACAAAGTTAAGGAGTCAGCAAGGATGGCTGTTCTGAGTCGTGGTGGAGACCCGCAAAATGAGCAGCATCTTCTGGGCCAACATCAGCTGCAATTTGGAATTTTCAGGGGTCAAACATTTCAGTGGTTGGCTGAGAATGCACTGGGGTATGCTGGGTATGTGGTTGCATCAATGTCAGAGGAATCAGGAAGCTCTGATTCACATAACAACCTCACCAATAAAAGAGCCTTGTTGAGGTACATTTCTAGTTATCCGGAGGGACGTTATGCAATTCAGGTGAAGATGGAGGCGAGACCCTCAAAAAGTCAGAGCAAACCAGTCACCTCCACACAGCCCTCCACCTCATCACAATCAGCCACCTCATCGCAGCAATCCACCTCATCGCAGCCATCCACCTCAACACAGCCATCCACCTCACCGCAACCTTCTACCTCACGTCGACCATCCTCAGTGCCTACAGCCTCCCTGCGGTCATTGTTGGTAGGGAAAGGCGTGTCTCAGCAGAGCATCCACAAGTCTGTCAAGAGGCTGTTTGCACAACCAACGTTTCAGCCATGTAAGTCTACAATTAGAGAGAGGATTTTGTGTAACATGGGGTTGTAGATGTTTTCATATTTGTAATGTATTCTGTTTTGATGTCATTCTTTTCAGCTGTTCCTGCTCTGTCCCCTGCTGGATCCACCAAGGACACAATGCCCACAAATCCAGTTCCCAGTGAGCAAGAGCCCACTGACAGCGAGCTTCTGCTGGTGGCTCAAGAGGTGGAGTCACACATGGCACGTATGTATTTTTATGAAATACTTACACACACTCTCCTCTTCTCTTTAGGTTTATTTATTATACTTGTTTTAAAATTAATGCTAACTTTGTCAATACATGAGGACATGATTATAGTCATGAATAGAATTTGAATTTAGCAAACATACATACATATACATATTTGTTTTCTTTTCTATCCATTTTGAAAATTTTGGCTGTGTCTTTTGGAACTACTTTTTTTGTAAATAATTGAAGAGCCATCACTCTTAATATTCTTAAATGGTATTTGTCTCTTTCATCTACAAATTCTCTTGGCATTTTCATAAAAAGTAAACAATTATAACCATTTATTATACTGTTATTATACTTAATTTCTATATATATGTCTTCTAAAAAAGTTTTTTGTTCTGGACAGGAAAGAATATGACTAATGGGCATGTTTTCCCCCACAACACTATTCTCTTCAAAATTAAGAGACTCTGGTTATATGTATTCATTCATTCCTTCATTTTCTCATATCTGTTTAACAGAGAAGAGAATTTGCCTCCCTGCTGGTTGGATCCCTGCCCTGCTAGAGGTTGACCAGCGCTGGATTGCCAAGGCCTTGTTCCGGTGGTCACGCTTTGATCAACCAGAGTTGGACCATGAAAAGGTGGACAGAATGTGGTGGTAGCCATCACTGACCTCTAGTGCTATACCAGCATTGGAGCAGTTCTTTGGTCACCCGCTGTTCCTGTGGATGCCAAGGAGGCTTTGGCGTGTGCGGCTGCTCTGTCCACATCCAGACTGTGGTAAGTCAGAGCTTACCTCTGCTGGACTACATCAGAGAGTCAGGCAGGTGATTGGTGTCAGCAGCTCTTACTTCTTGGCATCCGAATATCTTGCCTGTAAGAGCTGCAAACGAAAGGTGATAAGTTGGAGCCATGCCATCGTCTCCCAGCTAGACATAGGCCACCGCATCCAGTTCCCATGTCTCCTGACGCACAAGCTGGGATGCGACATGCAGGTAGTGCGCCTCATGCGTCAGCGAGGCTTGGGCAACAGCAGCAGCCAGCTTCAGAAGCAGTTAGAGGAGCAGCATGCAGAGAGCTGGCTTGGGAAACAAATTCAGTTTCTCACTGAGTACAGAGGAGTAGCACGTGCTATCTCCTCTGGCATGATTTCACCAGTCCCGCTGGGGGACTTGCCAGCTATGCCTGCAGTGGCTAAACATCGCTGGCTGATGCAGGTTTATGCCCAGGATGTCCTCAGCAGGCTGGATGAAGTGAAGGCCTCAATCAGCTCACTGTTTGGCCAGGTACTGAAGATGGACTCAACAAAAAAAATTGTGAGGAAGCTGGCGGGTCAGGCCCGGTCTACAGCTGCTTGGGCCACCAACATTGGAAATGAACATGGGCATGTGATCATGTCCGTTCTCACAGCCAGTGAGGGCTGGGGCCTGCGTCCTTGTAGCGCAGAGGCGCTACAAGGACGCAGGGGTGAACCTCCAGAGATCCTATATGTGGACCGCGACTGCTGTGGGAACTCGCACCTCCACAAAATCTTTGGAGCATGGCCGGCCATGAGGATTCAGTTGGATGTATGGCACTTTATGAGGAGGTTTGCGACCGGATGCACAACTGATTCCCATGCTCTTTACACCAGCTTCATGGCCCAGCTTACCCGTTGCATTTTTGTGTGGGATGACAGTGACCTGCAGCGACTCAGGGCAGCCAAGCGGGAGGCGAGTCACATGCGTCCCACAGAAGGAGATGTGACACGCCATATAACCAAGGCAGAGATGCAGCTTCATTGCAGGAGGACCGTCCGTGAAAGCAGGGAGATGGAAGCCATGCTTAAGGAGTTGATCGAGGCATATGATGGAGAGAGAGGCTGCAACACTCTCGGTGTGCCTCTGATCAACTCTGCAAGGATGGCAGAAATCTGGAAGGCACAGCGTAAACACATCCCCTGCCTTCAGGACCCTCCAGGTTTCCAGCTGTACACGCAGACTGGGACAATGAAGGGTGGTCATGTGCTTCCAACATACCGGTGTGCCAGAGGTTCCACCTCATTGGAAAATTTTCATCTGCACATGAACAGATTCATGCCAGGTAAACAGTGCACATTGTTAGGTTCCCATGTTAGGTGTAGAATAATATTTATTACATTTTTTAATATGTTTGCATGCATGGAATCACAATGTAAATATTTCACATTTTTTAAAGGAACCCTGGCAAGTGACACCTTTTTCTAGGCCAATCTGGTTGATGGTCTTGCCAGGTGGAATGAGGACAGGACCATGACAGCAGAGGGGATAGGAGGGCCACACTCGTACAGTGGCCTACTTAGGCATGCGGCCAACCAGCTGTCAGAGGAGGTGCTTGGAAGGAAACTGGTGGAGTACAAAGCCCCATGGAAATACACAGGTATGCACATTATTTGTAATAGATTTAGGGCAGGTACATATCTTTGTCAGTATCTAATGAGGCTTATTTTATTGTTTCAGGAGAGCTTATAGGTATTGAATACCTATACAGCCAAAACAATGTTGCCATGGAGGACTACAAGTTGGCCCTGACAACTTTTTGAAACAGAGGACATCACTGTGGCAGAGGGAGACTCTCTTTTGGAGCCATTTGGTATGGAGGATCCAACTGTTCCCACCCTGGACACAATTTGGCCCCCACAACAGTGCACTCCATCAGTTCCTTCTCCATCGAATAGACCTCCAGCTGCTGCAGCTGTTTGCAGCAGCACTACACCACCTGCACCTACTGCAACTGCGACTGCACTGCCTAGAGCACCACTGGAGGAACCCTCCGCTTCCTTCACTGTTGCCACTATGCAGAGTGGTAAGTTTTTATTGAATGTTTAAAGGTTCCAATAATATGAGCTGCTGTCTCACTATAGAGGCAACAACACTATTCATTTGATTTGCTGACCAGCTGTCTATCTGGTGTCCTTCCCATAGCGGCTGTTCCGGTGTGCCCCCCAGTTTGTGAGGACAGTGGGAGACCTGCTGGATCTAATCCCAGCCTTGGTCCCCAGCTCCAAACCGACACTCCTCAAACTTCCGGGGATGGGGCAATGCTCTGCAGTCATCAAGGTCAGAGGTCAAACCATGTCCTAATCAGGCTGTTGCATACTTAAAAGACAGATGCATAGCAGTCTAAAACGCATTGTTAGCGCATACTTGTTTTATCCATACTTGTTTTATCCATACTTGTTTTATCCATCATGAAAATATATTAACATTACTGATAACTGAAACTGGAATCTCTCTTTGCTTAAATGTGTTCTAATTTAGCTCCCAAGCAAGACACTCCCAGCGTGGCAGAGGAACAGCCTTCAACATCATCATGCTCCACCAGTCATGATGTAGGTTTACATTTTTGATGATGTTTTTAACTTCTGTTGAGTTCCATCTGTAATAACATCAAATAGACGTCATATTTGAAAAAACTTTTTTCTTCTTCACTATTTCGTTTAATGTAGGACTCTGTTTGACCGGACAATATTGAGGGCTTTCAAGCCGTCCAGGACTTGACGGGTTATTTATTCAAATTAAAAGACCACAGTCTTGCCCTGTCAAGAGAGGAGGCTGCTCAAATAATTGCACTATGGGAGTGTTTGTCAGAATATGACAAAAGAAGAACAGTGTACCCTCCACGCCATCAAGACACAATCCCTAAAGGGAGATTCAGGGCCACAAAAACAGATGTTGCACCTGGTGTGGAGAGTACAATGCTACATGCTATAACATAATGTCTTATATGAACACTAATGCTGCTAATACCTTTGCAGATGCTTTGCAGGAGGGAGAAGCCCAGCGCAATGGCCTGACTGCAATCGTGTGTGTGAGGCACTTTTTGTTCAACTCTGCGAGGAGTATAGTGGACCCAGGCGCATTCAAGGAGTCAGGCACGAGCGCTGGAGCCTTGTAACCAGGGCATACCTTCACATCCGCCAAGTCATACTTAACAATGCCACGGTGATGGAGAAGACCACCATCCAGCTCCCTGTGATGAATACTGCAACCATCGCTAGTTGGTGAGTAACCTAGTATCTGTGCTATGCTCTGTGTAGATATATTGCATTCTTATAATACATTATGGTGTACAAACAAATTTATATTTATTTATTTGTAATATTTTTAGGTACTGTAAACGTCAAAAAAAGCAGGAGAAGAGTATGCTGGAGCAAGGCCTCTCTACTCCAAAGACCACCAATGTGAGCCCAGAGAGTTTGCCTCTTGCTGTTGAGAGGAAAGACAGACCCTGTGTCCCTACCAGCAGTGTGGCAAATCCCCATGTCTTTGTCCTGCCTCCTAACACTGCAGGGACAGCACAGCTTAAACAGCGACTGAACCTGCCAGTGGCTCCATCTGCTGGTCTTTGGCCGCCTTTCCTTGCAGCTCTCGAGCCACCTCTTCAACCAGCTCCACAACCTCCTCAGCCTGTGCCACACCCTGTCTGGCCTGTGCCACAACCTCCCCAGCCTGTGCCACAACCTCTCTGGCCTCTGCCACAACCTCACCAGCCTGTATCACAACTTCTCCTGCATGCACCAAAACCTCTCCTGCCTTCAGCACAACCTCTCCTGTCTGCACCACAACCTCTGCTCCCTGTGGTTCTTTCCAAACCGGCAGCTGATGTGCCTTACTACGACGGCGTATTAGGGCCACTGTCGGAAAAAAAAAAAAAAAACGGAGCCGAGAGAGGTGGGCAATATTCTGAGATTAAAAGTCGCAAATTTGCTAGTTTTAAAGTGGCAAATTTGCTAGTTTATTACGATGCTAACAACCGGCATTTATGCTAGCTAACTTCCCATGACTGTAGCTTTTATCTTTCTAATTAATCCATCCCGTGTGTCAATGCTTTGCTAACGTCCTTAGGGTGATGGCTCTTGATGGTTAGTGTTGGTTAATTTTATATGGGCCAAATTGTCATCTTACTGTATGTGTGTTTGTTGATCGGGTGGTTTGGCTAAGCTAGCGGTCATAGAGGAAGTAATCACGTAGCTTGACCCGGATGTTTACCGTTGCTATGACAACAAGTGAAAGCTACCGCTAGCTAGCTTAGGCAAACTACCTGCTCAATAAACACAAATAAGATGACAATTTGGCCCAAATAGAATTAACCAACAATAACCATCAACAGGCATAATAAACTAGCAAATTTGCCACTTTAAAACTCGCAAATTTGTGAGTTTTTTCTCGTAAATTTGTGACTTTTTAAACTCGTAAATTTGCGAGTTTTTTCTCGTAAAGTTACGAGTTTTAAAGTGGCAAATTTGCAAGTTTTTTCTCGTAAATTTGCGACTTTTTAAACTCGTAAATTTGCGAGTTTTTTCTCGTAAAGTTACGAGTTTTAAAGTGGCAAATTTGCTAGTTTATTATGATGCTAACAACCTGCATTTATGCTAGCTAACTTCGCTTCCGAATGTCGCTTTTATCTTTCTAATTAATTCATCCCAACGTGTGACGCTTTGCTAAGGCCCTTAAGGTAATGGCTGTTGATGGTTATTGTTGGTTAATTTTATTTGGGCCAAATTGTCATCTTATTTGTGTTTATTGAGCAGGTAGTTTGCCTAAGCTAGCTAGCGGTAGCTTTCACTTGTTGTCATAGCAACGGTAAACATCCGGGTCATGCTACGTGATTACTTCCTCTATGACCGCTAGCTTAGCCAAACCACCCGATCAACAAACACACATACCGTAAAATGACAATTTGGCCCATATAAAATTAACCAACACTAACCATCAAGAGCCATCACCCTAAGGCCGCTAGCAAAGCATTGACACACGGGATGGATTAATTAGAAAGATAAAAGCTAAAGTCATGGGAAGTTAGCTAGCATAAATGCCGGTTGTTAGCATCGTAATAAACTCGCAAATTTGCGAGTTTTTTCTCGTAAATTTGCGACTTTTTAAACTCGCAAATTTGCGAGTTTTTCTCGTAAATTTGCGACTTTTTAAACTCGTAAATTTGCCACTTTAAAACTAGCAAATTTGCGACTTTTAATCTCAGAATATTGCCCACCTTACACCACACAGCAATACCAGAAGAAAAAGAGACTGGAAGAGGAGAGCGGCAATAAGAAGAGGAAGTACACAAAGAAGAGTGACACCATCACCTGCAAGCAGTGTCAGAGGGAGCGGGACCCTGCCACCCACCAACAGTACTTTGGAAATTGGTACTGCCAAGCCACAGCCACTATGACTCTGGCTGAGTGGAGGGCTTCACTTGAAGCCCGGGGGTATGGCAGAAAGAAAGATGCTCCACCTTGATAATTTCACTTATTGTATTCCATTATGTACTATTATATATATTCTATTCTAGTAATAATAGTAATAATGATAATCTATTCTATTTATTATATTATATTTGGTTGTGGTATTATATATAAGCTGTTCTGTTTTATATGTATATATTACAGTTTTTTTTGATTGCTTTGACGCAGTAGTCGACTCAAAATCCACATTCTTCAAAACTGTTAACGCAAAGGCCTAAACAGTGGCACCAATGGTCAAAATGACTAATTTTGCCTGCAAAAGGCTCTAACTCCACCAAAACATTTAAAATATGGACCAAAAGCAAATTTTGCCCTCAAACACCACAACTTGCACACAAGTGCATAAGCGCTTCCAATCAGTCATTAGACAAGGGGCATCAAAATACAAAATTCAGCTCTCAATGTGAATCAGTGCTGCATTACTGGTCAGCAGCTTACATATCAGTGCCAATTTGCTTTCTTGCAAAAAATAGATCCAGAATCATATACAATGATTTTTCAAATTTTATTGAATGCAGTATTCATTCTTTTTTTTTTTAGATTGTGGCTAAGAAATGAAATATTCCAACAGAAACCACATATATAGTATGAAAGAAAAAATACAGTAAAATCCATCACTGTGTAAGACATAAGGAAAATAAAAATAAAAAATTCTGTACAATAAAGAAAGAAATCTCTTCTAGTCAATTCTCTCTTGAGGAATAGGCCACATGGCCTCATCTACATCGCACTCAATATTTTCTCTTGCGATGCTCCTAGGGAAAAATCTTCTTGCATGCCTGATCCAGCCTTGGCATGCCTCTGCATCTATATCTTGGGCAGCAGCGGTCATTGCATCGATCAAGGGCATCTGGTCATAGGGGCGATGATCGTAAACCTTCCATCTCCATGCACTGAAGAATTCCTCTATAGGATTTAAAAATGGAGAGTATGGAGGAAGGAATTGTGTCATCATCCTCGGGTGCCCTGCAAACCACTCATTCACCACACGAGAGTGGTGGAATGCCACATTGTCCCAGATGATTACAAACAGAGGCATGCCAGGCCTCAACAGCCCTCTTTCCTGAGGAGGGATGAGCCTGTCATGCAGGATGTTCAAAAATGCAATGAGGCGCTCACTATTGTAGGGACCAATAGTTGGAATATGGCAGAGGACACCATCATTAGAAATAGCAGCACACATAGTAATGTTGGCGCCCCTCTGCCCTGGAACTGTAATAGTGGCCCTATGCCCAATGAGGTTCCTCCCACGTCGCCTTACTTTACAGAGGTTGAAGCCGGCTTCATCCACATAGATGAAAACATGATGTGCCCCCTCAGCTTCAAGCTCCATGATACGCTAAAGAAAAAAAGCAAAATTACAATTGCATACAGTAAAAGTACCTCCAGTTTACTGTAACTGCATGATATGCCAAGGCATAAGAGTATACGTAGTACTGTAATGTGTCCTTACCTCCACATATTGGCATCTGGCCTCCTTCACAGCATCTGAGTTCCTCTGGAAGGGAACTGTGTAGAGCTGTTTCATTGCCATATTGTTCCTTCTAAGCACACGGGTTATTGTGGTCTCACTCAAAGTATTTATATTTCTAAATACCCCCTGATCTGCAATCACTGCTGCCCTGATTTCCCGCAACCTAATGGCATTATTTGCCAGAACCATGTTGACAATGGCTGCCTCCTGCTCAGCATTCAAAAGTCTTCGTCTACCACCACCGACTGGTAGCCTTTCGATTCTATAAACAACACATGAAATGTGGAAAAAAATACATGAAATAATGTATATCACTACGGATATATCTGTATATACTGTATAAGTGACATTACCTGTTCTCCAGTCGAAAATTTCTGACAATGGATGCAACCGTGTTTCTATTGACAACAGGTTGGACTCTTTGTCCAGCCTCTCTAAATGAAAGACCATGATTTACCACATGATCAATCAAAGTTGCCCGAATTTCATCAGTAACTTGAGCCCTTCCAGCTACACCTCCACCTCGCACACGGACTCCTCTTCCTCGGACTCCTCTTCCCCTGAGCCCTCTACCTCTCACTCTCATCTGCCTTAGACCATCCATGCTTGCAAGTTACAACACACAACGTGGCACCTTTTAAGCCTGCAGACTGATTGCTAATTGAAAAGTTGTGTGCAGCAGTGTCAAACAGGTGCTTCAGTGATTTCATACTGGTCAAGAAGTTTCTAAGAGATGGGAACATATATTTTCTGTTTGGTTACCACAGCTAAAGCAATGGAGTTTGGACTGCTTGAATGACATCTGCGTTAACTGATTTGCAAAAGGGTGCGGGAAGTGTGTCAAAACAATGACAATGGGTTAACTCATTTGCAAGAGGTGTCTTTTGCTCTGCTGAGAGAGTGATGATGAAGACTGAGAGGTTACCAGTTTCTTCAACCAGGTCAATGCAATCAAAAAAAACTGTAATGTATGATGCTAAGCTTTTCTGTTCTATATAGACCGTTCACTGTTGGACTATTGTTTACATGTGTATATATTTACTACAATGAACACTCACTGATTGCACTGATTTTATTACTGCACTGGTTGTTTTTATTTGTTTGTAATAAATTTGTATTAACATGACTCAGTGCAATAAGTGTTATTTTTCATTCAAATACAATGTACATCATAGTATAAGATAGTCCTTTATTAGTCCCATGTCCTTCTTTACCACAGGTGAAGCAGCCTGTCACTGAAGGAGCTGCCCACTGCTGTCAGGTGTCCTGCATGGGGAGGGGGGATAATAATTTAGCCATTATCAATCATATTAAAGGGCCAAGTTGCAAGTTATTGTAATTCTGCAAGAAAGGCGTGTGTGATATTGCTTCACACATCAAAAACAAGTTAAATAGCATTCATCATTTAATTACTACATGATTGGCTATTGCTTAATCAAAATGGTAAGCTTATATTTTTTTATTTTACAGTCAATGCTTGTGATAGACAATATGGTTTAAATAAAAAGAAAATGGTAACCTTATATCATTTGTATTACTGGTAATAGTCAATAATTGTGCTAAACAAAATATTTGAATGTT
The DNA here is from genome assembly GCA_029853015.1 of Chelidonichthys spinosus. Classification (NCBI taxonomy): domain Eukaryota; kingdom Metazoa; phylum Chordata; class Actinopteri; order Perciformes; family Triglidae; genus Chelidonichthys; species Chelidonichthys spinosus. Next base: position 9,108,278 of record CM056824.1, read on the forward strand.
AACATACAGCACGCAATGTTTAAGCTTATACATGTTATATTATAACGTTAACAGTCATTAATTGTGATTCACTAAATACTGAAATGTTTACATACAACACACACAGCTTAATGAATACCATTACTTAAGCACAACCGACAATATTGACATTGCTTGGACAGCATTAATAATATAGCTAATCAATGGTAAAGTATCGTCTTATTAACGGCAACGTTAAATGATCCATGGGAACGATAGGGTTAACGTTAGATCAGATCAACTTCAACGTTAGTTATATGAGTATTTGAAGGGATTGTCTGAATAACATTCATTTGTATTTTGGAAAATATAAGTTATTGTAGAGTAGGCTATAACCATTTATTTATGAGTAGTTTGCCAAATTTTAAGGGAACATTTTCGGGGAGACACGGGACTCGAAACGGTGACCGCAAAGACATATCATGGTATTGTGTTACTATTTATAGCAATGGTACCTCAACACACAGGCTATTTCCTTGGCGCAGTAGGCAGCGCGTCAGTCTCATAATCTGAAGGTCGTGAGTTCAACCCTCACACGGGGCAGGAGTTTGTTTTGTGTCACTGCCTGCAACTATGTGCATTCAGACACAACTGTTTGGCAGGGTGGTCTCATCCTGTGCGCCTGCTTTGCTCCTTGCTGGCCAATGCGGAAGGCTTTTTCTGCCATTACCATACATTTATGGTTTTAATTGGAATCGTCTACAGTGACATCCTAGTTTATACCAGCAAAGATGCTATCGGGTAGCATGGGTTGTTTTTAAGCTCCTCTCACCCACGAGTTGAGCGCGGCAAGCAGACTGACGCATGGTCATTTGTGATTGCAGTACACACGTCTCTTGCGAGCATTGGTGGTTCAGTGGCGGAAGTCTTGCTTCCCACACGGGAGACCAGGGGCCTCATGTACTAAGAATTGCATGGATTTCCTACTGAAACATGGCGTACGCTAGAATCCAGAAACTGTCGTACGCACAAAAAAAATCAGATGTATCAAAGTGTGCGTACGCATGGATCCAAGCACTTTTCCTTTGTAGATCCCAATCAACGTGGAATTGAGCGCACATGTAGAAGTGCTAAACTCCTCCCTGTCCATGCCCCCATTTAAATATGCAAATGATTTTAAATAGGGCCTGTGTAACAGAGTTGAAATGCAACTTTATTATTTATTATATTTTGTTTGTGAATTTTATCTTATCTAAATAGTTTTCTTTCCTTTTTGCCTCTAAGAGGACGTTTTGCTTTCTTTTTGTCTCTCCTGGGCACCTGTAGTCCTACAGGTTTGTGTAGCCCCTCCCTTCTTCCCCTCACAGAAATGTTTACCATGGCTGAGGGTGAGTTTCGGCTTGGAAAGTTCCGCCGACATTTTTGTTTGTTTTCCATGAAAATGTGGTCTTGTCAGTGAATGTGTGAGGAAAAGTGTGCATGAAGGATGTAAATATGTTTAGCTGTGTTTTTCACAAGGTTTTAAGTTCAGATATCACTTCAATTATTATTTTGATACGAGTATTGGCGCCACTCGGCTGCCTCGTGTAAAGCTACATGAGACTGTTGTGTTGTGTGTGTGTGTGTGTGTAATGAGTGCTCCTCTGTATGTTTAGGTGTTAGCCAAAAAGACGGATGCCGACATTTTGTGTATGATTGTCGCCCGCAGGTTTGTGGTTTTATTTTATGTTCTAAAGTTTTAAACGTAGTAAATTCTGTGTGTTTTTGTTCTGCCATAGGATGGCGCTATTCATTCAGTCAATACACACCTCATGTTTTACCGATAGTTTGTTTTTGTAATTTTCTTTTAAAGTATTGAAGAAAAATGTGTAACGGACAGAAATGTTTACCATGGCTGAGGGTGTTAGCCAAAAAGACGGATGCCGACATTTTGTGTATGATTGTCGCCCGCAGGACTGGAGAGAATAAATGCTGTGAACACAGAACCTGTCTCCTTATTGTGCCGACCCAAAAGCGTTACAGTGGTGCCGTGACCCTTCGGATCTTCAGATCAGCTTGATGCTCGTCGCCGCGGATGCTGCGCTGCTGTCCTGATCTACAGTTCGCCATTATTGTGTGGTCAGATCTCAAAATACAGTGTGTTTGGGGACAGTGATTTTTTTTTTCTCCCCAGTGGGTTGGTAACTTTCGTCAGTGTAGACATTTTTTTTTTTTTCTTCCCTAAAACTTACCTTGGTTTTTCAACTCCATTTTGCATCTTGTATTTACACAACGCAAGTACATAGTTATTGGCACGTTTAATGATTGTGGGGATCTGCTTAACTAACAATGGATAAGTTTAGTACCCCTGTGTTACCAAGAGGTAGGGGTGTTTTGTTTTCTGATCTTACTGACAGTAGAGAGGTAGGTCATTCAAGGATCACAGCTGATGGGTGTACAGATATGGGGTTAGGTCGAGGTCCACTGTTCACTCCTGGTAATGAGTTCATGAGGGAGAGACCCCACACTTCCACACCTAACAGTGACGCTGATGCCATCCACCATCTCACTGACATGGTAGGGCAGTTAGGTGCTCAAATTGGTGAATCCATTGTTGCAAAGCTAATGTCAGCTGGTGTTGTAAATATGCATAGTGACCACCAGATTACATCTACTGCACAGAACACACACAACGAAGTTAGCAAGCATGATCTCCAACATTTGACAGTTCATGTAAAGTCTGACAAAGACCTCCAGACATTTAGAGGTGACAACACTGACAAGTATTCAGTTCAAGACTGGATTGTTATGACTAAGACTTACCTCAAGAGGCACGATGTTCCTGTACACGATCAGGCAGAAGAAGTTTTGAACCATTTGATGGGCAAGGCCAGAGACGTCGTGCAGATTGCATTACGCAGTGATCCTACACTGAATGTTAAACAGGGACCTGAACTAATGTACAATGTCCTTCTCCAGTATTTCAGTGATGCTCCCTCATGTCTCCCCCTCGCTGACTTCTATGCTACTCTGCCCAAGCACAGAGAGAACCCAGTAGACTACTGGATAAGATTGAACAAAGCAGCGGACCTGGCTCTTGAGGGTCTTCGCAGACAGGGGAAGCAGACGGAAAACATGAATGATGAAGTAGCTCTCATGTTTGTCAAACACTGCCCCGACCCAGAACTGTCCTGCATCTTAAGGTGTAAGCCACTTCATGAGTGGACCTCCCGTGATGTTCAACGAAGAATTGATGACTACCAGAGAGAGCTGAGGGCTAATGGAAGGGCCGCTGGAGCTGCGCAGTTAAAGAGTCACATCACCGCTGTCGCCTCTGAGCAGCCCAGTCCACCGTCAGTGAGCCTGCCAGTGTCCGAAGAGTGTCACACCCCAGGTCCCTCTCCTCTCTCCCCCCAAGCTCAGTGTCATGTGTACCGTTCCCCTCTCATTCCCCCAATGTCTGCTCCTGTTCTAAATGAACCCCGCCGTTCCACAAGCCTCGCCTCTGCTCCAGCGGTGGCACAAAATCTCCAGCAGACAGAGGAGAGATTTCTCACCCGCATGGTTGACATGTTCCAGGAGATGATGGATAAAATGGAGCAGCGCAACACTGTTCATCAAAGTCAAGGTGGGAGATTCCAGCGTGCCACGCGGGGTCGACGTCCCAGGGAGGCAGCCTGTAGAATCTGTAATGATACACGCCACACCACCATTTCTCACTGCATGTCTAACAGACTGTGTTTTGCCTGTTTTGCCCCTGGCCACACCAAGCTGAACTGTACTGCCAATAGCTCTCCCCAGCCCCAGTCTGAGGGAAACTAACTGACCTGTATTCGGAGGGAGGCAGTACGGGTCTTGACACAAACTCCCTATCTGATGACATGTCTGATGCTGAAACTGTTTACACATCCACCAGAGACTCCTGCGCTGACTCTGAAGTTGTTTATCAGAATATTCACAGAGTTAGGAATAGTGACAGTCTCTTTTACACACCTGTGACTGTGGGTGGGGTTGTTACGTTGGGTGGCATGATGGACAGTGGCTCGATGGCCTGCAGCATTAGTGAGACAGTGGAGATGAGATTGAGGGAGACTGGTGTTCTATCTGACCAAAAACAAATTGATGTAAATGTGACTCTTATTGGCTGTGGGGGTCTTTCTGTGAAACCAAAGTGTGCTTTTGACATTGAAATGGTAGTGTATGGCTGTAAGATGCTGGTCCCCACACTTGTTGTCCCTGGTCAACATGATGAGTTAATACTGGGAACTAATGTCATAAAACACATCCTGCACCAGTCTAAACTATGTGACTCGTATTGGAGAACAGTTTCTGGCCCCTGCTCACCCACTGATCCAGAAGTGGAACGTTTCCTGTCCATGCTGGCTGGCCTGAACCCCTGGAGAGGTGGGGATGCTCCTGACAGGATCGGCACAGTCAGGTGTAACTCAGCTGTCTGCCTGGAGCCCGGCCGTGAGTATCTCATCTGGGGAAAACTGCCCAAGAACACTGCTGTTTCACCAGGCAGCGCCGTCATGACTGAGCCGACGTCGTCCCGCTCAGCTCCTAGAGGTGTGTTGGTTGCGAGGATTGTGACTCCAATGTGGGGAGATAGGTGGGTCCCTTTAAAGCTGATTAATACCTCTGACAGGCCTGTGCTGTTGAGACGCAATGCTAAACTGGCTGACGTTTACTCCTGTGTGGCCCTTGAAGACATGGATGTTGCCCCGCCCTCAGGAGCTCCCCTGCTCAGTTGCACCCAATCAGCTGTGCCACCTGCCGCTGATGTGAACTCTGTGGAAGACAAACTCAGGTCGGTTGGACTGTGCAACGTTGACATTGAGTCGTGTGAGGTGTCAGATGACTGTAAGAGGAGGCTGACTCACCTTGTTTTACAGTATGAAGATGTCTTTTCACGCCACCAGTTGGACTGTGGGGAAGCAAAGGGCTTTGTACACCGCATTCACCTGTCTGACAACAGGCCATTCAGGCTCCCATACAGGAGATAGCCCCCTAGCCAGTACCAGAAGCTGCGTCAAGTACTGAGTGAGATGGAAGAAAGAGAAATCATCAGAAAATCAACAAGTGAGTATGCATCGCCACTGGTACTGGTGTGGAAAAAAAATGGGGACCTCCGCATCTGTACGGACTTTCGCTGGTTGAATAAGAGGACCCTGAAGGATGCTCATCCCCTTCCTCACCAAGCGGATTGTTTGGCTGCTCTGGGTGGCAACTGCCTCTTCAGTACTATGGACTTGATTTCGGGTTTCTACAATATGCCACTACATGAAGATGATAGAAAGTATTCTGCCTTTACTACTCCTATGGGTCTATACGAATACAATCGTCTTCCACAGGGTCTCTGCAACAGTCCTGGTAGTTTCATGCGCATGATGACCAGTATTTTTGGGGACCAAAATTATCTAAGTCTGTTGTGTTATTTAGATGATTTGTTGGTGTTTGCACCTGATGAGGACACTGCTTTGCAGCGCCTAGAAATGGTTTTTGACAGGCTGCGCAGCCATAACTTAAAGTTGGCCCCTAAGAAGTGCTTTTTCCTCAGAAAAACTGTCAAGTTTCTAGGTCACATAATAGATAAGAGGGGTGTTTCAACAGACCCAAGCAAAGTTGAGAGCATCACAGACATGACAAGTGCTGACCTTATGGAACCTGATGGTGTGACCCCATCCCAGAAGCGGATAAGATCATTCTTAGGGATGGTAAATTACTATCAACATTTTGTGCCAGGATATTCTGCCATTGCCAAGCCACTCTTTAACCTGCTGAAGGGTGTGAAAATGAGAGGAAAGAAACAGAAAACCAAAATGTCAAGCAGGAAGCTGCACTCTTCTGACTGGACACTGGAACAGGAGCAGGCGTTTGAGAAACTGAAATCCTCATTGATTCACAGTGTTGTCCTGGCCCACCCTGACTTCACACGCCCCTTCCTACTGTCAACTGATGCGTCCCTGGACGGCATAGGCGCTGTGTTGTCACAGGTTCAAGACGGCGAAACACGTGCCAGACCAATAGCTTTCGCCAGCAAGTCATTGTTACAGTCCCAGAAAAATTATCCAGCTCATCGTTTAGAGTTTCTGGCTTTGAAATGGTCAGTCTGTGACAAGTTCAGTCACTGGTTAAAGGGCCACAAATTCACAGTTTGGACAGACAATAACCCGTTGACTCACATACTGACAAAGCCAAAACTAGACTGTTGTGAGCAACGGTGGGTTGCTAAATTGGCGAGCTATGACTTTGATATTAAGTATGTACCGGGCAGCCAGAACAATGTTGCTGATGCCTTGAGTCGTGTGCCGTTTGTTAAAGAGAGTGTTGGTTGCAGGCTGCTTGTTGAACCCTATGCAGGTCTCCTCTCTACAGCCGTGGATATGTCGAGTGTGTTGGTCCAGGACGCCTTCAGGTCATCTAGTGGTCATGGGAAACCTTCCCCACCAAACAAACCGACCCAGTCCCCGTGCAGCCCGCTTGCCCTGCACACTCAGTGTATTGCGTCAGAGGATGTGTCTGCTGTCTTGCAGTCTCACGTTGAGTGGGATGCTGGCTCACGGGCCCGTGCTGTTAATGTTTTGCAGTTCCTGCCTCAGTTGATTCCACCTGGCCTAGACACCTTACCTGCTTACACTGAAAAAGAGCTTGGTGATAAACAGTTGGAGGACAGGATTCTCTCTCGTGTTTTGGTCTATGTTGAGAGGCGCAGGCGGCCTTCTAGGAGAGAGAGGTTTAATGAGTCTGTTTCTGTCACAAGATGGTTGAAACACTGGGATAGGCTCACTGTGATTAATGGCGTGCTGTATAGGATCTCAAAGGACCTGAAAACTAGGGGAAAGCGCTTTCAATATGTCGTTCCTGATACACTCAAGCCTGAGGTTCTGCAAGGTGTTCATGATGGTGCTGGCCACCAGGGCCAGTTCAGGAGTCTCAGCTTAACAAGACAGAGGTTTTTTTGGCTGTCCCTTGACAGAGATGTGAGAGACTATGTTCGCCACTGTCAGCGGTGCATTGTCAGCAAGACAGCTGAGCCTGAGGGAAGGGCTCCCCTGGAGAGCATAACATCGACCAGACCGCTAGAGCTAGTCTGTATAGACTTCTGGTCAGCCGAGGACTCCAAAAATAGATCTATTGACGTTTTGGTGGTCACTGACCATTTTACCCGGATGGCTCAGGCGTTTCCATGCAAAGACCAAACAGCTAAGCAGGTGGCAAGGGTTCTCTGGGACCGGTACTTTTGTGTTTTTGGGTTCCCCGAAAGGATCCATAGCGACCAGGGTGCGAACTTTGAGAGCCACCTGATAAGTGAGCTCCTCAGGGTCTCAGGCGTCAGGAAGTCTCACACGACCCCCTACCACCCCATGGGTAATGGGAGCGTGGAACGGTTTAACCGGACCTTGGGTGGCATGATCCGTGTGTTGTCTCCTGAAGAAAAAGCTGACTGGCCTAGACGTTTACAGACTCTGACGTTCATGTATAACTGTGCGGTCCACGAGACAACAGGCTTCCCTCCTTTTTACCTAATGTTTGGTCGTGTCCCCCGTCTTCCTGTTGATGTTCTCTTCCGCTCTGTCCTCCATGACTCCGTTGTGACCAGTTATGATAAGTATGTGGCATCTCTCGCCGACGATCTGAAAGAAGCGATGGTGATAGCTCAAGATCATGCCAAGAAAGAGCAGGGCAGGCACGCTCAGCTATACAACAGGAGAGTGAAGGGATCCACCATTGAGATCGGTGACAGAGTACTTCTGGCCAACAAAAAGGAGAGGGGTAAGAAGAAGCTTGCCGACCGATGGGAGTCAAATATCTACACTGTGGTTGATGTGAACTCAGAGACTCACACATACAGGATCCGTGACACTGTGTCTGGACGTGAGAGGGTAGTTCACAGGAATCTGCTGATGCTGGCTAATTTCCTCCCTGTGATTGAAACAAGTGAAATGTCCGACCTTGCCTCGTCCATTCCAGAGACAGTCTGTGTGACTGAGTCGAGCCTCGATGCTGGAAATGACAGTACCTCACCTGTGGATGAAGATCATGCCTCATTAACTGATCCAGAGCCTGTGGACTCAGAGATGAGGACCATAGAGTGGGTCACACAGTTGTCCGATCCGCCTTTGTCAGAGACGCACATTACGGATGTGACCCCTGTGACCCCTGATCTCCAGGAGACCTCACTCTCACCTAAGAGCCGTGTGGCTGACCAGTCTGTGACCAGTGACTCTAGTTTTTTGACTGCTGTGAACATTGCACCTCATGTGAGACACTCAGACCTTGTTTCTGACGATGTGACTCAGACAGATGTTAACCCAGGTACTTGCCTCACATTTGACCAGACCTCACCTGTTCGCTCTGACCTCGCTGACGCGCACACCCACGTCAGGTCAAGATTTGGTCGTCTGGTTAAGCCTGTGAACAGACTGATACAGACCATGTCCAGGCAAGATGTGACACAGGATAAGTTCGATGTCAAAGCTGTATGTAGATCCATGTTCCAGGCACTTACTGACTAAGACTTTACTCAGGTATCCTTTACTGGTATTTTTGTGTTTCTGTGGTGGTTCATTCCCCCCCTTGTATTATGAGCCTGACTATGCTATGTTTATGGGGTCTAGTGGGGTGTAGAAGGCACCCTGTTGCCAGTTGCTGGATTGAGGGATAAGCGCTGCTCTCATACCAATTCATCCTTATGGGATACATGTAGTGTTGGATTCTTTTGTGCTGGCCCCTTGTGATTTCTTGTGTTGTGGCGGTCTCTTTCGTCGACGCTGTATTGTGTGCGTGCTCTAATTCGATAAAATTCAGTGGGGGTGGGTGTAACAGAGTTGAAATGCACCTTTATTATTTATTATATTTTGTTTGTGAATTTTATCTTATCTAAATAGTTTTCTTTCCTTTTTGCCTCTAAGAGGACGTTTTGCTTTCTTTTTGTCTCTCCTGGGCACCTGTAGTCCTACAGGTTTGTGTAGCCCCTCCCTTCTTCCCCTCACAGAAATGTTTACCATGGCTGAGGGTGAGTTTCGGCTTGGAAAGTTCCGCCGACATTTTTGTTTGTTTTCCATGAAAATGTGGTCTTGTCAGTGAATGTGTGAGGAAAAGTGTGCATGAAGGATGTAAATATGTTTAGCTGTGTTTTTCACAAGGTTTTAAGTTCAGATATCACTTCAATTATTATTTTGATACGAGTATTGGCGCCACTCGGCTGCCTCGTGTAAAGCTACATGAGACTGTTGTGTTGTGTGTGTGTGTGTGTGTAATGAGTGCTCCTCTGTATGTTTAGGTGTTAGCCAAAAAGACGGATGCCGACATTTTGTGTATGATTGTCGCCCGCAGGTTTGTGGTTTTATTTTATGTTCTAAAGTTTTAAACGTAGTAAATTCTGTGTGTTTTTGTTCTGCCATAGGATGGCGCTATTCATTCAGTCAATACACACCTCATGTTTTACCGATAGTTTGTTTTTGTAATTTTCTTTTAAAGTATTGAAGAAAAATGTGTAACGGACAGAAATGTTTACCATGGCTGAGGGTGTTAGCCAAAAAGACGGATGCCGACATTTTGTGTATGATTGTCGCCCGCAGGACTGGAGAGAATAAATGCTGTGAACACAGAACCTGTCTCCTTATTGTGCCGACCCAAAAGCGTTACACCTGCACCGGGGATTCCCCTCTCTGAACCATCAGATCTAGAAAATGAGTAAAGGGAAGAAGCGCAACTTCACCGAGTCTGAGCTCGGAACGCTCTTAAACCAAGTCGAGACTCGAAGACCAGTATTATTTGGTAGCCTCTCATCAGGCATAAACACACAAAAAAAAGAAATGTGAGTGGGAGCGTGTGTGTGAGGCAGTGAACGCTCTGGGGTCGGAGCAGCGCATAATACCTGAAATAAAAAAGAAATGGTCCGACGTGAAGGTGGAGGTGAAGAGGAGGATTTCGGCCCACTGCCGAAGCGTGACCGCAACGGGCGGGGGGACAGGAGGATATTAATATATTCTATATTATATTATTATATATATTAATGACTGCAGAAGTGCGCCGTGGCTACTGCAGTGTGACATTTCCAACTTTACGCACGCGTTTATCGACACAAATACTGAACACAAGGAGACAATAAAGGGCTTGTTAGATAGCTCTGCCGCTCTATTTTCACCAGGGAAAAACAAATGCACATATTTGAATGCACGTGCCCAAATGGGCATTGTGCTGGTTTACATTCGGGGCGCAATTAAACGGATACATTTACTCACCGAGAAGCCACCCATCGCGCACCGTGCCAGCCTCCAGCCTGTTACCAACCATGCTATTAATAAGAATGAACGAGTCATGCGTTGAACCAGGCCACCTTGCCACGATGTTGGTGAGCTGCATTTGCGCATCACATATTATTTGAACATTTATTGAATGAAAATGTTTCCTGTTGACAAAAACAAATTCATCCTGTGATGGCGCTTTTATAGGAACATGTGTGCAGTCAAAAGCTCTAATTTCATTAGGGAAACCGGCTCTTGCTGCAAGTTGCGCTTTAATGTTGGCCTGTTCAACAGCATTGTATGGGAATTTGATGTACCTGGATGACATTCTTATGATCCCCTTCCACACCGCTGGCATGGCTCGGCTCAGAGTGGACTGGCACACTGCTGACCGGTCGGCCAGTTCCCTCTGGAAGGCTCCTGTTGCCAGAAACCCCAGAGTGGTCAGCACCTGTGTGGGCACGGACAACCCCTGGCTCCTGGCTGTGTTTAGGGCCGTCCGCAGGTCTGCGCACAGCTCCAGTAACACTGGCCTCGGCAACTTAAAACGACTCATGAGCCAGTTGTCGTCATTTGCTAACATATCCTCCCGTTCTCTAAAAACCCTCTCACGTCTGATGTTTCAGGGAGCGAGCGTAATAAATTAGGCTATTCTTGGACGGTCCATCAGGTATGAACGCCTACCAGCTTGGCGTTGGTGTGGGAGAGATGAATGCCAGACACCTTGCTTCATATAAGTTGATGAGTTCTGGATGGTCATTGAAGAATGAACCTGCCCCAGCTGGCCGTTGGAAGCGGAAGGATGGCTTAAGCTGTGTACTGCAAACTTAAAAATGGCGAAGCTGGTGTAAGGAAGGCCCACCTTCACCAGATGATGTTTCTGCAGATTGATATTGTGTAACTCCTGCTTGACAATAACGTCTCTGATGTTGAGCCCAAGTGGTAATGCAACACACACACATCAGGGAAGAAGGTTTCAAGCATTCAACCACAGAGGGACTCGAACCCTCAAATCTTCTGATCCGAAGTCAGACGCCTTGTCCATTAGGCCACGCGGCCCGAGAGTAGCCACTTTTGTTAAAGTTTTCAAGTGCCATCATTTAGCTACTAAGTGGTCGAGAGCTAATCTTTGCATAAATGACAGCATGTAGCTAACCACCTAGTTTCTGTGGAGATTTAAACTGACATGTCAGCATTTTGGTTCAGTGGTAGTATTGTCGCCTTCCACACGGCAGTTCTGGTTCCCACTCCCGGCCAATGCAGCAACCCTATAGTCTTGTTTGGAATAAGGCTCTGCAGGGCCAGGGGGTATATCAGGTAACCGTTCACTTCTGTTCTTCACAATGAAAATTATGCCTTTCTCTCATGCATAACCTGCAAGTGCATTTCATGCGTCTTTGGCGGAGTGAGAGTCAAACACTTGAGCATTGGTGGTTCAGTGGTAGAATTCTCCCCTGCCACGCGGGAGTCCCGGGTCCGATTCCCGGCCAATGCAGCAATTGTCTATTGTTGTTTGTAATCAGCGTCTGCACAACCTGGTTATATCTCTGTGAAGGTCAACCATTCACTTCTATGCTTCACAATGAAAAGTATCCATGCCTTTCAAGCATGACAGGTCAGGGGATTTTGTGCCTCGTTGGCGCAGTAGGCAGCGCGTCAGTCTCATAATCTGAAGGTCGTGAATTCAACCCTCACACGGGGCAGGAGTTTGTTTTGTGTCACTGCCTGCAACTATGTGCATTCAGACACAACTGTTTGGCAGGGTGGTCTCATCCTGTGCGCCTGCTTTGCTCCTTGCCGGCCAATGCGGAAGGATTTTTCTGCCATTACCATACATTCATGGTTTTATTTGGAATCGTCTACAGAGAAATCATAGTTTATACCAGCAAAGATGCTATCGGGTAGCATGGGTTGTTTTTAAGCTCCTCTCACCCACGAGTTGAGCGCGGCAAGCAGACTGACGCATGGTCATTTGTGATTGCAGTACACACGTCTCTTGCGAGCATTGGTGGTTCAGTGGCAGAAGTCTCGCTTCCCACACGGGAGACCAGGGTTCCAAATGATCATAGTCTTGCTTCCAACACTGGAGACCAGCGTCCCAAATGATCAAATGAGTAACTTTATAGGTATTGGACATATACTGCAGATAGGGCTGCGTAAGGACTATGACTGGCCAGCATGGGGATCGAACCCATGACCTTGGCGTTATTAGCACCACGCTCTAACCATCTGAGCTAACCTTCCTTGTTCTAATGACATAACTAAACCCCTTTCCAGAATTAAACAGGGAGCGAGCGTAATAAATTAGGCTATTCTTGGAAGGTCCATCAGGTATGAACACCTACCATCTTGGCGTTGGTGTGGGAGAGATGAATGCCAGACACCTTGCTTCATATAAGTTGATGAGTTCTGGATGGTCATTGAAGAATGAACCTGCCCCAGCTGGCCGTTGGAAGCGGAAGGATAGCTTAAGCTGTGTACTGCAAACTTAAAAATGGCGAAGCTGGTGTAAGGAAGGCCCACCTTCACCAGATGATGTTTCTGCAGATTGATATTGTGTAACTTCTCCCACTCCTGCTTGACAATAACAACAACGTCTCTGATGTTGAGCCCAAGTGGTAATGCAACACATACACATCAGGGAAGAAGGGTTCGAGCATTCAACCACGGAGGGACTCGAACCCTCAAACTTTCTGATCCGAAGTCAGACGCCTTGTCCAGTAGGCCACTCGGTCCAAGAGCAGCCACTTTTGTTAAAGTTTTCAAGTGCCATCATTTAGCTACTAAGTGGTAGAGAGCTAATCTTTGCCTAAATGACAGCATGTAGCTAACCACCTAGTTTCTGTGGAGATTTAACTGACATGTCAGCATTTTGGTTCAGTGGTAGTATTCTCGCCTTCCACACGGCAGTTCTGGTTCCCATTCCCGGCCAATGCAGCAACCCTATAGTCTTGTTTGGAATAAGGCTCTGCAGGGCCAGGGGGGTATATCAGGTAACCATTCACTTCTGTTCTTCACAATGAAAATCATGCCTTTCTCTCATGCATAACCTGCAAGTGCATTTCATGCGTCTTTGGCGGAGTGAGAGTCAGACACGTGAGCATTGGTGGTTCAGTGGTAGAATTCTCCCCTGCCACGCGGGAGTCCTGGGTCCGATTCCCGGCCAATGCAGCAATTGTCTATTGTTGTTTGGAATCAGCGTCTGCACAACCTGGTTATATCTCTGTGAAGGTCAACCATTCACTTCTATGCTTCACAATGAAAAGTATCCATGCCTTTCAAGCATGACCGGTCAGGGGATTTTGTGCCTCGTTGGCGCAGTAGGCAGCGCGTCAGTCTCATAATCTGTGGTCGCAAATTCAAACCTCACACGGTGCAGGCGTTTGTTTTGTGTTACTGCCTGCAACTATGTGCATTCAGACACAACTGTTTGGCAGGGTGGTCTCATCCTGTGCGCCTGCTTTGCTCCTTGCTGGCCAATGCGGAAGGATTTTTCTGCCATTACCATACATTTATGGTTTTATTTGGAATCGTCTACAGTGAAATCATAGTTTATACCAGCAAAGATGCTATCGGGCAGCATGGGTTGTTTTTAAGCTCCTCTCACCCACGATATGAGCGCAGCAAGCAGACTGACGCATGGTCATTTGTGATTGCAGTACACACGTCTCTTGCGAGCATTGGTGGTTCAGTGGCAGAAGTCTTGCTTCCCACACGGGAGACCTGGGGCCTCATGTATCAATGTTGCGTACGCACAAAAACGTGGCGTACGTTATTTTCCACGCCAACGTTCAGATCTATCAAAAGTGAAATGAGCGTGGAAATGTGCGGTGTCCCACGGCAGCTTCATGGCTGGCGTACGCACGTTTCTACAGCTATTGTTCCTTTGGCGACACTCTGAGGTGATGCTGGGAAACTGTTAATTATGTGAAAACAATTAGTCCTCAAAGTAATGTGCACATCAGAGACACATTAATGGACAATTAACACACAGGTGTTTGCAATCATATGGATGGATATAAAAGCATGCGCAAAGTGATGAAAAAATGATGATGAAAAAATGGCATTAACAATGGCAGCCTTGGCCTTGTTAGAAGACATCGCAAACGGTAACATCAGACGTGTTTAGAGAAGGGGAGGATATGTTAGCAAATGACGACAACTGGCTCATGAGTCGTTTTAGGTTGCCGAGGCCAGTGTTACTGGAGCTGTGCGCAGAGCTGCGGCCGAAAACATGGAAACATTTTCATTCAATAAATGTTCAAATAATATGTGATGCGCAAATGCAGCTCACCAACATCGTGGCAAGGTGGCCTGGTTCAACGCATGACTCGTTCATTCTTACTAATAGCATGGTTGGTAACAGGCTGGAGGCTGGCACGGTGCGCGATGGGTGGCTTCTCGGTGAGGAAATGTATCCGTTTAATTGCACCCCGAATGCCAGCACAACGGCCATTTGGGCACGTGCATTCAAATATGTGCATTTGTTCTTCCCTGGTGAAAATAGAGCGGCAGAGCTATCTAACAAGCCCTTTATTGTCTCCTTGTGTTCAGTATTTGTGTCGATAAACGCGTGCGTAAAGTTGGAAATGTCACACTGCAGTAGCCACGGCGCACTTCTGCCGTCATTAATATATATAATAATATAATAATATAATATATTAATATCCTCCTGCCCCCCCGCCCGTTGCAGTCACGCTTCGGCGGTGGGCCGAAATTCTCCTCTTCACCTCCACCTTCACGTCGGACCATTTCTTTTTTAATTCAGGGATTGTGCGCTGCTCCGACCCCAGAGCGTTCACTGCCTCACACACACGCTCCCACTCACATTTCTTTTTTTTTGTGTGTTTATGCCTGATGAGAGGCTACCAAATAATACGTTCTTCTAGTCTCGACTTCGTTTAAGAGCGTTTCGAGCTCAGACTCGGTGAAGTTGCGCTTCTTCCCTTTACTCATTTTCTAGATCTGATGGTGCAGAGAGGGGAATCCCCGGTGCAGGCCCTATTTAAAATAATTTGCATATTTAAATGGGGGCGTGTACAGGGAGGAGTTTAGCACTTCCACATGTGCGCTTAATTCCACGTTGATTGGGATGTACAAAGGAAAAGTGCTTGGATCCATGCGTACGCACACTTTGATACATCTGATTTTTTTTGTGCGTAGGACAGTTTCTGGATTCTAGCGTACACCATGTTTCAGTAGGAAATCCACGCAATTCTTAGTACATGAGGCCCCAGGGTCCCAAATGATCATAGTCTTGCTTCCAACACGGGAGACCAGCGTGCCAAATGATCAGATGAGTAACTTTATAGGTATTGGACATATACTGCAGATAGGGCTGCGCAAGGACTAAAACGGGGATTGGGATAGAACCCACGACCTTGGAGTTATTAGCACCACGCACTAACCATCTGAGCTAACCTGCCTTGTTCTAAGAACTTAACTAAACCCCTTTCCAGAATTAAACAGGGTTAGGCGCACAGCAGTCGACATATTAGCGGAGAACCCGGTGCCTGCACGAGCCGGCCGGGCCATTCATCATCATCATCACTGTCTTCATCATCTGCGCTCCACAGCTGCACCGGATTCCCCGTCCAACACCAGAATGGCGGGACACCAGGACCTCGCGTGCCGCTCAGATCAGCTGAAGCCCAACTCCGGTTCCAGCTCGAGGCAAAGTTGCGCGTTTGCACGGACACGGAGGCTGCCGAGTCGCGAGACCAGCACGAGCTGCTGTATTTTTTTTTTAGATTTTTTCAGGCATAGACACATTTTATTAGCAGTGGATGGATATGAATAACAGGAGAGAGAGAGGGAGATGTTTTGGTCCGAGAGGTCCAAGTTTCAGCTGTATTAATTCAGTCAGGCTGAGTTTCCGTTACACGTGCCATCCGCCTTTGATCTGACGTCAGATGTGACGGGACAATCTATATAGATATAAATGCACGTGTTGATTCATTTAATTGCATTAAATAGTGCTTGTTGTGATTTATTGCATTTAAATGTGGCTGGAACTGTGGAAATCTGCCTGTGAGGTCTTGGTGACGTGTGCGCACTGCGCACCCATCAGCCAAACTGCCACACCGCCAGCTGTAATCCGCCTTACGCCAAGAGTAACCCAGGTTGGAGCTGGCGAGCTTTCGGCGCAGTCTCGGTGAGGCTTTTTGCCACGAAACTTCCGCTGCGCCAAGCTGAATCTGTGACGCCTCCCCCTGCTGCAATTCAATTCAATTCAATTCAATTTTATTTATAGTGTCAAATCACAACAGAAGTCATCTCAGGACACTTAACACATTGAGCAGGACTAGAATACACTCAAAATGTCAAGAGTCAACACAATTTCAAAGTCCCAACAACACCCAGGGGCAGGCGTTACAGCGACAGTGGTGAGAAAAAACTGCCTTAATAGGCTTTTAGGCAGAAATCTCGTGCAGCCCAGGCCCTTGGGTTCCAACTGCATTTGGTGTTGGTAGTTTAGTAGTAGTAGCATTAACAGTAGTAGTGGTATTAACAGAAGCAATAGTATCAACAGTAGTAGTCCATGGCAGCAGGCACAGCCAAGCCGAGATGGATCCATCCCAACCACGTCGCCGTAGACCAAATAGCAGGAGTAGTTGAGCAGTCACACAGCGGGCAGGTGGAGCTAGAATGCGGTGTTTCCAGCGTCAGACCAGTTAGCAGTCTGCATCGGTCAGGACCTCAGTGGACGCTGCTGGACCAGAAAGCATAGCCAGACTAGTCAAGTTAGTAACAGTAGATATGCCGAATTTAGTCAATTACTTTAATTAAAAATACTGGCGGTAAGAGGCAAACAAGACCACAGCATCGGTGGAGTCAGGATCAGGTTCCACCACGGTCCAGAGAGACCTGCTAGGCGAGAGATCACAGGGACTCCGGGGAACATACACAGAGAGAGCGCAAGAGAGAGAGAGAGAGGCTCAGTTACCCCTTTTCCACCAACGCGAACCTAGTTCAAGAACCGGGCTGGTGCCCGTGCTGGTTCGCAAGTTGAACCAACTGCGAACCAGCACGGGCTGGAGCCGCGTTTCCACCGGCTCGAGAGCCCAGAGAGCCACGTCATTACGTCACTGTATACGTCTGAGGTTTCCCCGCAGCGCTCATTTCAAGCATAGCAGACATGTCTCTTCAGAAAAAGTGTTTATTTGGGCAAATAATACAATAACAATAAAATACACAAAATACTAAAATCACAACATTTTTTTAAAGTGTAGAACAGTGCGTGATCAATAGATCGGAGTGTTTGATGTTTAGTCATCTGCAGGTTGGACCTCCCTTCAATATCGCCGATGTCCGAAAGCTCTACAAACACAAACCAGAGAACAGTGGTTTAATCACAAACGTGTCCACGACGCTGTGAACACAGATGTTAAGTTACGTTGGTAGTTGGTAACGTTTAGTGATCCAACGGCAGTCAGAAAGTGGCATGCTAACGTTGTTGTTAGCAATATCACGCTAGCTGGCTAGCTAGCCGGTCAGCTTACATTACCTGAGGAAGCATAGCCACTAGTTGCTGCTGTTACAAACGTAATCACTAGCTTGGTAAACTAAACAGAAATGTGTCGTTGGTTTGCAACAAGGTGAAACAATTTAAAAATGAAACTTGCCGGTAACAGTTACGTTAGTAAAACTAACGTATTTTCAGCCGTTGCCTCGAGCGTTAACCCCGCCTCCAGCCCCTAACGTAAGCAAGACCTTCTTCCGGGGCCGGCCCAGCAAGGAGTTGGGGCCACTCGGGAACCAGTTTTCCTGGCCGAGAGCCGGCTCTTTGTCTGTGGAAACAGGAAGAACTGGTTCGCGATTGGGCACCGGCTCCGAACTGGCCCTCAAAATGCCTCGGTGGAAAAGGGCCAAGTGTGTCACTATAATCCCCAAGCAGTCTAGGCCTGTAGCAGCTTATTTGTTTGTTGATTTCGGGCATGTCCATTAAGTCATCATCATACATCCTGCTCACACAGTAAAAATGAATACACATGGCCAAAAGGGAAAGCGGGAGAAGCCGAGGCGTATCTAGTCCCGCCCCCATTACCCACAGGGGAGAAAAGAAAGAAAAAAAAAAAGAAAAAAATAAATAAAATAAATAAATAAATAATAATTATTATTATTATTATTAAAAAAAATATATATATGTATATATTAAAACAAATAGAAAGTAAAAAATGAAATAAAAAATCAACATCATAGTATTTTCTTGTCTTTTGCATTTTTCGCTTGACATAACATTTTCTTTCACTTGTGACATTTGACATACTATGTTACAGCAGTAGGTGGTACAGAGAGCTGAAGTCCAGTGCATACAGATTACGTGTGTGTCTGCACACACGTAATCTAAAGGTCCCATCCCGTCACAACACCATGTCTGCTGATTCGTGCCTCAGACCCTTAACTCACATGCAATAATCTGTACTGGTCAAGTGTTGAATATACATACTTCTTCTTAAAGCCACTCAGTGTTGGTGTTTTTTTTTACTTCGTCTTCTAACACGTATGTATAAGTTTTTGTTCGGTGGCTGTCCCAAAATAAATTTGCAGTCATAGATAGCAAAGATGGGTAGGTGGTCACTTATATCATTTATCAGGGGTCCACTTGCTGTGTCAGTAACGTTAGTAAAGATATTATCAATCAGAGTAGCACTGTGTGTAGTGATCCTGCTAGGGCGTGTGATGAGAGGTTGTAAGCCCATTGTAAACATCATATTAATGAACTCATCGATTCCCGTGTTTTGTTTTGGATTGATCAAGTCAATATTTATGTCACCACAGATAAAAACTCTCTTCTGGCTTGTTTCAAGAATATTTCACCCACACATTCATTGAAGTCTTCTATTTTTGAGTCAGGAGCTCTGTAAACACAGCTTATAACTATATTTTTGCCTTTCGTTAGACAGATTTCAATTGTCACACATTCCAACAAGTGATCCACAGCTTTAGACATATTTTGTACTGTCTCATACTTGGTGTTACTGTCAATGAATAGGGCCACTCCCCCCCCCCCCCCCGCCTTTGTTCCTCCTGTTGATGCATACAAGATTATATCCATCCAGGAAAAAATCTGTACCTTTGTCTTCATTAATCCAAGTTTCTGACACCGCGATGATGGTGAAAGGGTTTTGAAGTGATTTAGGTATTCCTTGATGTGGACAAAGTTGGTGTATAGACTCCTGCTATTAAAGTGAATTAGAGACAATTTCCCATCCATCTCAATGCTATCATTGTATTGAACTTCAGTGTACTGACATTTCCCAGTCATGTTGAAATAGAAATGGTTGTCCGGGTCAATTCCTTCATTCGGGTCAGATAAGGTATCAGATAAGGTGTAATCCACATGTCGATTTGAAGCTTAACTAAGAGCTGGCTCAGGGCAAACCTGAGCCAGCCCTAGCTATAAGCGGTGTCAAAGACAAATGTTTTAAGCCTACTCTTAAATGTGGGAACAGTGTCTGCCTCACGAACCAGAACTGGAAGACGGTTCCACAGAAGAGGAGCTTGATGGCTGAAAGCCCTGGCCCCTGTTATAATTTTGATGACTTTAGGAACTACAAGTAACCCTTTATTCTGAGAGCGTAGTGCTCTAGGAGGACAGTAGGGTTTAATGAGCTCTTTAAGATATGATGGTGCCTGACCATTAAGAGCCTTGTAAGTGAGGAGAAGGATTTTGAATTCTATTCTGGATTTTACTGGGAGCCAGTGCAGAGAAGCTAATACAGGAGAAATGTGATCCCTTCTTCTGGTTTTAGTCAGAACACGCGCTGCAGCATTCTGGACCAGCTGGAGAGATTTAAGAGATTTATTAGAGCAGCCTTCCCCACCAAATTTTAGTTTTTTATTTTCCAACAGGTAGGAGAGGTGGTGGGACTGCAACAATCATTTTAAGCTCTATTATAACAAAGGTAATTTCTTTTACCAATTATACATCATTTGAACACCATGCATTTGTTTATAGCAGTCCTCTAATTTTATGTGCGACTATTTATAGACCACCCAAGCACCACCCCTCTTTTATTAATGAGTTTTCCGAACTTTTATCAATTTTACACCCAACTTACAACAGGGTTTTAATAACTGGTGATTTTAACATACACTTAGATAACAATTCAGATCCCACTGCGACTGAATTTTTAAATCTTTTAAAACCCCTTGCCTGGCCGTCCTATTTTTGAAGAAAAGGCTGAAAACGACATACCCAAAGTAAAATGGTTACTGTTTTTGAACCCCTATGACTACAGGCACAAAACTGAGCATTACTGAAAGATTTACTCTAAGTGTTACTCACACTGAGTTACTGCAGCTCAAACATAGTGGAAATTGCAATTTTTTTGCCTCGCCTAAATTATTTTTCTTTTTGAATGAAACAAGTTCGCTGTGGCTGTTATATATAGGCCTAAAAGTTGAATGAAGCCACAGCCACAAGCCTGACCAACAACTGGTAGAAAGTAGATAAAAAGACACCCAAAAATGAGCTTTGCAAGTGCAGTGTTGTAGGGCAATGTCAGCTGCTGCGCTCTCATCCTCAAGCCCCCTCCCCCTATGTAACATACGGGTGGAATTGTAAGCTCATTGGCTATAAGACCTGTCAGTCAAAAATGTACCCCTCTGCCTATTGGCTCTCTGCCTGGGGATTCTCGTGGTTGGTCAGCCGAGAGCCAGTGAAGCACTGCACCATTACTGTGTGTTTTTTGATATCTCCAGTTTTATCCAACAGGAGGCCCCAGTGAGAACAGTGAGGAAGCGCTACCTTACCCCTGAAGTGGCTGCAAATTTTATTGAAATTTTACAGAATAGCACTGCTGACATTTTACCTGCATCCTGCGATTTTATTGTTGACAATTTTAACAGTAAACTCAGGTCAACCCTAGATTCAGTGGCTCCACTTTCCACAAAAACAATATCAACCAAACCTACACCACCTTGGATAATGACTGAAATAAAACAACTGCAAAGAAATTGTAGGAGCGCTGAAAGAAAATGGAGGCAGTCAAAACTAACAGTTCATCACGAAATATTCCGGGACAAACTCAAAACCTACAATAAAGCTGTAAAACAGGCAAGAACTTTCCATTTTTCACAACTGATCTCAGATAAAAAGAAGGACCATAAATTCCTCTTCTTCACAATCGCTCGTTTAATTAATAGTGATTTTAAGAAATCCTCCATAGTCCCAACAAACAATCTATGTGAGGAATTTGCAGACCACTTCAGGGGTAAAATCGTTGGCATTAGGTCCACTCTTTTAGAACATAACATCGTTGCTTTTAACAGACCTGAACCATCACTTTTATCTGAGGAGACAATGGAGCATTTTGTCCTGGTTGATGCAGAAACCCTTGGTAGAGTTTTCTCCCAAGTAAACCCAACAACCTGCCTTTTAGACCCAATCCCCACATCACTCTTAAAACAATTTTATGCGTTCTTTGAGTTTGAACTTTTAAATCTTGTGAACTGCTCTCTCCAGACGGGTGTCTTCCCCACTGCCTTTAAAATGGCAGTGGTGAAGCCCCTTCTGAAGAAGAGCAATTTGGATCCTGACATCTTCGCCAACTACCGACCTGTATCCAACTTACCCTTTTTAAGTAAAGTTTTAGGATGAACCATGGTACCGAGACAGCCCTCATGAAGATTGTTAATGACCTCAGGTGTAACAGTGACTCTCAGAAACTGTCAGTCCTGGTGCTACTGGATCTAAGCGCTGCTTTTGATACAGTAGATCACCACATTTTGTTAAATAGACGTAGACACCTGGTGGGCCTCTCTGGTACTGTTCTTAACTGGTTTTATTCCTACCTCACGGGTCGTCACTTTCTTGTAAGTATGGATATATGCTCCTCAGGAATGCATGAACTTAAGTGTGGGGTGCCCCAAGGGTCAATTTTAGGTACAATACTTTTTAATTTATATATGCTCCCCCTTGGGGACATCATCAGGAGGCACGGCATCAATTTTCACAGCTACGCTGATGATACACAGCTCTACATTGCTGTGTCTCCTGATGACATGGGATCTATTGATTCCCTTTTAAATTGTATTTTAGATATAAAGTCATGGATGGCAGAAAACTTCCTGCAGCTCAACCTCTGACAAAACAGAGGTTTTAATTATTGGTCCTGAAGGCAAGAGAGAGAAACTTTTACCAAAACGAAATGCTTTTAAACATTCACAGTTTGTAAAAAACCTGGGCGTTCTTTTCAACTCTGAGCTTGATTTTATTGCACACATCAGAAATACTACAAAAATTGTTTTTTACCATCTTAAGAATATAGCCAGAGTTAGCTCGTTTCTCTCTCTGGCCAGCACAGAGGTGCTAATGCATGCTTTTATCAGTAGCCGGTTAGATTACTGTAATGCCCTGCTCTCTGGTCTCCCGAAAAAGATCATTTCACACCTTCAGCTGCACCAGAACTCGGCTGCACACGTGCTGACGAAGACCAGAAGGCGGGCTCACTTTACACCGGTTTTAGAAACGCTGCATTGGCTCCCTGTACACTTCAGGATCGATTTTAAGGTTCTTTTACTAGTTTTTAAGTGTCTTAACGGCCTAGGGCCTTCTTATCTGTCTGACCTGCTTTTACCGCATCGGCATTTTTATATCTATGAAAGGTGCTATATAAATAAAGGTGACTTGACCTGACTTGACAATAGTCCAGCCTTGAGGTAACAAATGCATGGGCGAGTTTTTCTGCATCTTTTAGAGACAGCACTGGCCTAATTTTAGTAATGTTACACAGGTGAAAGTAGGCTGTCCATGTAGTTTGTTTAATATGCGAGTCAAAGGACAGGTCCTGATCAAAGATAACTCCAAGGTTTCTTACAGTAGCATTTGAGGCGATGGCAATCCCATCAATAGTCGCTATATCTTTAGATAGCGAGCTTCGGAGGAGTTTAGGCCCAAGTACAATAACTTCTGTTTTATCGGAGTTTAACATCAGGAAATTGCAGGTCATCCAGGATTTTATGTCATCAACACATGCCTGGAGTTTAACTAGCTGATTGGTTTGTTCAGGCTTGATCAATAGATATAACTGAGTATAATCAGCATAACAATGGAAGTTTATAGAGTGTCCTCTAATAATGTTGCCTAAAGGAATCATATATAAGTTGAAAAGAATTGGTCCGAGCACAGAACCTTGAGGAACACCGTATTTAACTTCAGTGTGCCTGGAGGATTTTTCATGGACTTGCACAAACTGAGATCGATTGGGTAAATAGGACTTAAACCAGGGGCTGCACAGTGGTGTAGTGGGTAGCACTCTCGCCTCACAGCAAGAGGGTCCTGGGTTTGATTCCTGGGTCGGCCCAGGTTCCTTCTGTGTGGAGTTTGCATGTTCTCCCCATTTAAGCGTGGGTTCTCCGACTTCCTCCCACAGTCCAAAGACATGCAGGATTAATTGATTACTCTAAATTGCCCGTAGGTGTGAGTGTGAATGGTTGTTTGTCTCTACATGTCGGCCCTGTGATAGACTGGCGTCCTGTCTAGGGTGTACCCTGCCTTCGCCCAATGATAGCTGGGATCGGCTCCATTGATCATATCTAATAGCGACGCGCTAAGGGTAAGACTTCTTTCAGTAGCCTGGTTGGTATCGGGTCTAGGAGACAGGTTGAAGGTTTAGAAGAAGAGATCATTGACGTTAGTTGTTTAGGTTGATTGGAGAAAAGCAGTCTAAATATATATCAGGTCTTAATGCAAGTTCTAAAACTCCTGAGTTTGAGGGTAAAACAGTTCCAATTGAAGGCAAGATGCAAGTAATCTTGTCGCGGATTGATAGAATTTTATCATTAAAAAAGTTCATAAAGTCGTTACTACTAAGATCTCTAGGAATGCATGGCTCAGTAGAGCTGTGACTCTTTGTCAGCCTGGCTACAGTACTGAAAAGAAATCTAGGGTTGTTTTTATTTTCCTCTATTAAAGATGAGTAGTAGGCTGCTCTGGCATTACGGAGATCCTTCTTATACGTTTTAAGACAGTCCTGCCAGACTAGGCGGGATTCTTCCAGTTTGGTGGAGCGCCAGATGGTTTCAAGTTCATGCAATTTTTGTTTTTATTTGCAAGTTTGGGAGTTATACCAGGGAGCTAACTTCCTATGCTTTATAGTTTTCTGTTTTAGCGGACCAACAGAGTCGAGAGTCGTTCTGCAACTAAGTCACTAAAACCCAAGACCCCCTCTTCCAAGACTGCAACTAAGTCACTAAAACCCAGGACCCCCTCTTCCAAGACTGCAACTAAGTCACTAAAACCCAGGACCCTCTCTTCCAAGACTCTTCCCTTATGGCCACCTCTTCCCTTATGGCCACCCCTCCCCACCCTGACAGCAGCCCTGAATATTACTGAGACAGAAAAGGGTTCAGCAGTAGACCGCATTATCAGCTGGACCCAAGGTCGCCTACATCAAAACATGGCACCTTCTGCATTCCTGTTGTGACTAATAAGAGAGTAAACATTGGGAAACTTGAACACACAGCTAACCTAAACAATCTCATTCCTGTTCTCTCAAAATCAAAGTCAACCTCAAAGCCTGTCAATAACACCATCAGGATGGGTCTGCTAAATGTTAGGTCTCTTAATAACAAATCATTTTTAGTTAATGATTTTATTACCACTTCTTAACTTGATTTTATGTTTTTAACTGAAACATGGCTAGAACAAAATAACAGTGCAAGCATTCTGATCGAGACAGCACCCCCCAACTATAATTTTATTGATGTTTGTAGATCTGGGAAAAGAGGTGGGGGGGTTGCTGCTATATTTAAAAATACATTTCAGGGGAAACAGATGTCATTTGGTGTTTTTCCATCATTCGAATATCTTTGTGCTGTGCTGAAATGCTCTCCCAGAGTTCTCCTGTTAATTATTTACAGGCCACCTAAATATTCATCACATTTTTTCGATGATTTTACTAAATTATTGTCTAGCATCTCCGCTGATTTCGACTGCCTAGTTATAACCGGTGACTTTAATTTTCATATTGATGATTTGAATGACAAGGGTGCAAAAGAACTTTTTAATATTCTAGACATATTTGACCTTTTTCTCAACATGTGAAAGAGGCTACTCATTGTAAGGGACACACCCTGGACCTGATTATCACAAAAGGTCTCCATGTTTCTGATGTTTTTGTGACTAATCCTTCATTGTCTGATCACTTCTGTGTTTTCTTTAATATTTTGTTCATTCCTGATGTGCAAATAGAATCAAATAAGGTCAAAAAGTGGTACATCAATGAACATGCCAATGTACTCTTTAAAAATGCCATCTCCTCGTTACCACCTCTAAACCCATGTCATGATGATCTTGTAAACATCTTTAATTCCAAAATTCTGAATATCATAGATGTCATTGCACCTGCTACGGTTAAAAGAATTTCTGGTAAGCAAAAGGCACCCTGGAGAAAAGCTGCTGTTGTGACAGCCCAGAGAAGAGAGTGCAGGAAGGCTGAACGAATCTGGCGGAGTCCTAAACTTCATATTCACCAAGACATCTATAAAGAGAGCCTCCGGGCATACAATTTAGTCTTAAAAAGTGCGAGAGAAACATACTTCTCCAATATCATAAACAACAACACTAATAAGGCGAAAACCCTATTTGCAACTGTTGACAGACTGACCAACCCCCCAACACAAATACCAGCTAAACTCCATTCCACGCAGAAATGCAATGAGTTTGCATTCTTTTATACTAATAAAATTGAAGGCATCAGACGCGCCATCAATATCTCAAACAAAAAAGTTGGATCACCACCCTGTTCAGGCAAAAGTAACACAGCAATCATGGCAAGCTTTAATGCCATAGACTCTAAAACTCTAGTGGAAACGGTGACAAATCTAAAATCATCCACCTGCTGCCTTGATGCTTTACCTACCAACTTTTTTAAGAATGTTTTTGATTGCCTATCAATAGACGTATTGCAAATAGTTAATAACTTTATTAAAGTTGTAAATGACATCCGTCTTAACACAGACTTCTGGCAAAACTTCAATATTAATGCTATTAGACCTCAGTGCTGCATTTGACACTGTCGACCACTCAATACTCCTGGACAGGTTGGAAAACTGGGTGGGGCTCTCAGGCACAGTCTTAAGCTGGTTCAAGTCATATCTACAAGATAGGAACTATTTTGTATCCATTGGCGACTTTGTATCAGAACCTACCAATGTAACGTGTGGAGTCCCCCAAGGTTCAATCTTGGGGCCGACTTTATTCAACATCTACATGCTCCCACTAGGACAAATCATGCAAAAATAATAACATTGACCACCATTGCTATGCCAATGACACCCAAATCTATGTAGCACTATCACCAAACGACTATCGCCCCATAGATCTTCTGTGCCAGTGCATTGAGCAAGTCAAAGACTGGATGTGCCAAAACTTCCTACAACTAAATGAGGACAAAATTGAGATAATTGTTTTTGGTGCTAAAACAGAAAGGTTTAAAGTAATTCAACACCTTCACTCTCTGTCCCTGAAAACCTCAAATAAAGCCAGAAATCTTGGGGTTATTATGGATTCTGATTTACATTTCGACAGTCACGTTAAATCAGTAACAAAATCAGCCTACTATCACCTAAAAAATGTAGCAAGACTTAGAGGGCTCATGTCAGCTCAAGACTTAGAAAAACTTGTACATGCCTTTATTACTACTAGACTACTGTAATGGTCTCCTTGCAGGTCTTCTGAAATAAACTGTCAGGCAGCTACAGCTTGTTCAGAATGCTGCTGCTAGAGTTCTTACAAAGACCAAAAAATGTGAGCACATTACACCAATTCTTAAATCCTTACATTGGCTCCCTGTATTGATTTCAAAATCCTCCTGCTCACATATAAATCACTACATGGTCTAGGACCGAAGTATATCACTGATATACTCCCACTACATAAGCCTTCTCGACCACTAAGATCTTCTGAGACCAATCTGTTAGTGATTCCCAGAGTAAACAACAATCACGGGAGAGCATCATTTAGTCACTATGCAACAAATGGCTGGAATAAACTTCCTGAGGATGTAAGACTTGCCCCAACTCTGACCACTTTTAAAACTAGACTGAAAACTTTTATGTTCACCATAGCTTTCTGCTAAATCTTTTAATGTCTGCACTGTTTTTAATTATTGCAAATATGTTTTTATTCTCCTCTCTTTCTGTAATGCATTTTTAAATTTGCCTTGATTTTCTTTTAATTCTTCTATTATTTTTTCACTTTGTTGTATGATGTGAAGCACTTTGAGTCTGCCTTGTGTATGAAATATACTATACAAATACAGTTGCCTTGCCTTGCCTTGCCTTGCAGTAGGCTTCCAGATTCATCTATAAGAGAATCGATCTGGGAGGGACTAAGATTAACATAGGAGTCCTCCGTTTCTTTAAGACATGTAAGTGAACTCAAGACTGGCGGAATTACTTCCTTAAACTTAGCTACTGCTCTATCCGATAGACACCGAGAGTAGTAGCTTTTTCCTAGAGGAGCGAAGTCCAGCAGCAATAAGTCAAAGGTTATCAAGTAATGGTCAGATAAAGAAGAATTTTGAGGAAAGATTATTAAGTTTTCGATTTCAACGCCATAAGATAAGACGAGGTCGAGAGTGTGGCTATGACAGTGAGTTGGTTTCTGTACACTCTGACTGAAGCCAATAGAATCTATTAAGGAAGTAAATGCTACACTAAGGCTGTCATTACGACGTCCACATGGACATTAAAATCCCCCACAATAATTACTTTAGCTGGACTAAACTTGATAGCAACTCAGAGAATTCAGATAGGAATTCAGAGTATGGACCAGGAGCACGATACACAATAACAAACAGAATTGGCTGCATTGTTTTCCAGTTTGGGTGCGAAAGGCTGAGAATCAGATTCTCAAATGAGTTATAATTTAGTTTGGTTTCGGATTGATTGACAGGCTTGAATCAAAAATGGCTGCAACGTCTACTGCCTCGAGATATATGAGTATTAATATGGCTGGAAAGGACTAGCTTCTTTTAAGCAAACATAGTCATCACGCAGCCAGGTTTCAGTCAGGCAGAATAAATCAATATGATTATCTGATATCAAATCATTGACTAATACTGCTTTAGATGAGAGAGATCTAATGTTTAGGAGTCCACATTAAATCCTCTTATTTTGTTTTACTACATCGGAAGTGCTAATTTTTATTAGGTTTTCATGTGAAATCCCTCTTGGCGCAGGCGATCCACCAAACTGCCAAACTGACCGTGCGCAAGGCTGCGGCTGGTCGAAACTTGCATTACACCGGCTCCGCCACCCTGCGCCATGCCACGAAACTAGGGCCCAATATGTTTATTCTACTATAATAATAACAATAACAATGATGATGATATACTTTATTGTCACTATACTAATACAGCGACCTCCAGCTCCTGCTCAAAGAACGGATATGCAGCAGTGTCCTCAAAAGACCTCCGAGGGTTGTGGAGCTCTTCCTCAGCATAGGTCTTAACTCTTACATACTGTTCATATTCCATGTCTTCACAGTATGGTACAGGTCAATTTTGACCCGAGCCAAGAATTTCCTCATAATAAGTGTCAATACCGATTTTTTGAACTGCATATCTTGTTTAAATAGCCTGTCTGGTATCAATTAATGGATTAATTACCCCCCCCCCCCCCCCCCCTCCCTTACCCCCTACCTCTTTTGACCCCTGTTTTGATCTTGGCTAGCTCAGAATTAATGGAAAGAAAAATTAAAAATGATGGCGAAATTAATGGATTCTACTCCCTCCTGGCCGGACTCCCGGCCTCTGCGATTAAACCATTGCAGCGTATCCAGAACGCTGCAGCACGCCTTATCTTCAATCTACCCAAATTCTCCCATGTGACCCCCCTCCTCCGTGACCTCCACTGGCTCCCTGTTGCAGCACGCATCCAATTCAAGAGGATGGCACTGGCCTTCAGGGCCATCAATGGAACGGCACCCATCTACCTTCAAACACTGGTCAAACCTCATGCCCCGAAGCGAGCACTTCGCTCCTCTACTTCAGCTGGCCGGCTGGTACCACCATCGCTGAAATCAAACAAATGTTGCTCAGCAAAGTCCAGACTCTTCTCTGTTCTGGTGCCTCAGTGGTGGAACAAACTCCCGACTAATGTCAGGACAGCAGACTCATTTGCCATCTTCCGAAAAAGGCTCAAGACTCACCTGTTCAGACTTCACCTCGACTCTACATACCCACTAACCCACGCCCCCCCCCCCCCCCCCCCCCCAAAAAAAAACACCCTTACCTATAGCACTCTGATCTTAGCACTGTTGCTCTTAAGGTACTACTTTACTCAGATGAGGACCTAACACTCTTTCTATTTTTAGCTCTTACTTTAATCGGCAATGATACGTTGTGGTTTCATTGTTTCCTTCTTTTCTTCTTTATTTTTAGATTAGTTTGTTACATTGCAGGTGAGCTTGAGCTTGAAGGTGCAGATCTCATGTTGGAGTCAGGGCACCCTCTGACCTCTGCTCCTTATGTGCACCATATATGATCACTCCTATAACCAGTCCTATGCTGTTTTCCTCTTTCACTCTTATCAGATATCCCCATGACCCTTCAAAGAACAGCAAGTGCCGTCTCTGTGGGAACCTGGGCAAATTCTTCAATTCACTGACTTTGAAAATCATTGGCGTTTCCTGCACATGTGTATCGTTTCCTGAAAGAACCTTACCTAAATAAAATGAAATTGAAATATGGTGGGAACACACAGTTCTTGTGAAATTTCCATGGTCCCCCTTTGAACTCTGTCACCACTGTCCCCTAAAAAATACACACAGACATGGCTTATACAGTTTTACAGTTTAAAAATGACCTAAAACCACCATTTTCATTGATTTGACCCACACTAGTGGATCTAAAATCCATTTCAATAGACACATGTCAATTTTGACAAAAGTAATCAAATTTCAGGCTAAAATAATGACATTTAGGGCGTCTTTACTGCTGTCAAATGTCAAAAAGCTCAAATTCCCTTAAGGGAAAAGGGTAAAACAGCACCCCCACAATCCCGCTTTTGGCCAAAAGTATATTACATCAGTAGCGATGAGAACTACCATAGAGAATGAATGGGAAAAGTTAAGATAGTGTGGCGGTACGAGGGGTAGGAACAGGAGAAATAATTTAAATTAATAAAAGGAATTTACTAAATCTATAATCTCTATAACTTAAACCGACAACGCCACCTGGGGGGTTTCACCCCAGGACCTTTAAAGTGAAATTTAAGTATAATCAGTAAAACAAAAAGGACACGCAGGTACGTAACTCAAAATGGCAGGAGACGTGGTTCAATAAATTATAACAATCAACTTTATTTTCACAACCAATGTTGCAAGTTTAAAAGTCTAAGGGGCAATGGGGAAATAAAAGGTTCCTGTACGATGAGAAGACACAGCAGGGAGGGGAAGGGAATCCTTCAGGTTAAAGAGCACCCCATTCACACGTGAAACAACTCAGACTATAATGTGTAGAGAAAACAAACCAAAAAGGTGTCACACAGCACACAGAGGGAAACCATCACCCAGGGGTACCACCTCCACTGCTGGCTCTCAGATGCTATGAACAGGAAACAAAAGGGGACAATTAATAAGGGAACCACCATAGACAATAAACAATCAAATAAACAAATAATATTATAACAGTTATCAAGAAAAACCAAGAAAACAATGAACAGAAATTCTAAATCTGATGGTTCACCTGGGCCCCCAACACACACACACACACACACACAAACACACACACACACACACACACATTATAAAACATTCAACACAGTAAAAAAATATCAATACAAAAGTTTTAAAATAAAAAGTAAAACGTTTTAGTCTTTTAAATATATATCATAAGCTGCTTAGAGCTAGTGCTAGGGAGTTAAATAGGTCACAGTACTCTCTTTAAAATCTATGGGAGCTATACTGACACACAATGCTTTTGCTTTGTAATGATTGTACCAGTGAATTGAGACCTTTACAGTGTACTTTCATCGTCTTCTGTCTCAAGGTGATGTGGTAGCAATATTTAGCTAAACTAGTGGCATGGCTCGTAATGTCGCTCCACCACTTTGTTCCTGACCACTATGTTTCAACATGATTATGTGGATTCCCCTGATGGTCCCCAGAGGATTTTTTGCATTTTAGTGAAATGGTTTAGCTTTAGGGAAGTAAATATTCAATGCCATGAAATTTGGTACAAATATCCATCATGCCCAGAGGATGATTCCTAAATACTTGATCTGGTGATTTTTCCTCTAGTGTCACCATTAGGTTCACATTTTGGATGGATTGTCACGGAATTTGGTACAGATATTGATGCTCGCACATTTTGCCCAAATATTCAACTCAGCATTTACAGGCTCCATAGTAACAATAAATTGAAAATGTACAATCCAACAACATTACAGTGTACTCAGAAGACAAATGGGTGCCCGCTCTACACAGTACGAACATACATTTTTATCCCATATCGTAGGATAATTGGAGAGTTGTCTTCTTTTGCTACATTTGCATCAGAATCTCATAGTTGAATCTCAAGTTAAAAACGCTGACTAAACAGCACGAATTGCAAGGCAGGAAAACAAAAGTTCACGGAGGAAATGACTTGACTTGCAAATCATCACTTATACTTCCTTTGACACAAATTCAGCGCAGAGCATATCTGTGAGTACCTGTTGGGCTGTATTTTTAAGTCTCAGTCATCACCAAACATGGACGGGATGCATATTTTTCTGCTCGCTCTCTTAGGTAATTCTTTTGATATACATTTTGATTATTTAATTATGAATATTAGGTTCCAGTTTTAGATTAATTCATACCTGCATTCTCATTGGTGTTGTATTGAGCAGGAACCTGGATCTTCTGTCATGTGAAACCGTGCAACACTGTGCACGTTTCAATCTGCATTTACCATTGTGTTTGTATTCCAGGAGTTGTATCCTGCAGTGATAATTCTGGATCAGTGTTGGAGGTGACAGTCAGAACAGGAGACAACGTCACTCTCTACTGTGACTGTAAAATATCATCTGGAGTATACATAGTGTGGTATAGGAACTGCTCTCATGAGAACCAGCCTTCTCTTGTCCTTAAAGTAAATTCTTATTTATTGGACATCGTCAGTGACACTAATGCCCGTCTGAAGAACCTCACTCATTTTAAATTTATGAAAAACTATTCTTCAAATTCCTATGACCTGATGATCATGAACGTTACTGATTCTGATGAAGGCCTCTACTTCTGTGGAACTGAAGAGAGAAGAGTGGAGGATAATGAATGCATTATTTTCAGACGTTTTTACAGATATGGCAACGTCACAACAAGGATCCTATTCAGTAAGTATGCTTGTCTACTTGTCCTTTTATGTTAATCGTCAGTATAAAGTGAATGTAATAATTGAACTGATCGGTACATAGTACAAAGATAAGATAAGATCTTTATTGTCAAAATTTGTCTTTGGCTCACATGACATAGGAAATGACAAACTACTGTACACCTTCCTTTGTTGAGTTGTGTCAAAGGCTTTTGGGGTCTGCCAACTATTTTGCTTGCCATTGACACAATTCTTGAAAGATTATTCCTGGATCTACAGTTAGATGACCATACCAGGCAGGACGATGACAAGTTAAAACACTCTCAATGATAACTTTGTACACCGAGTCTAGAATCTGCTCACTGATGCCGAGGCTACGAAGTTTGTGAGTACTTACTAAGTAAGTGTGGGTATGTCAGGATTACAGTATATCAAAAAGAAGTGGTTAAAATGGGAGTCAATGGGACCGAATCGTTCCAGAGGATAACGAGTGTAGGAATTATGCATATCTATTCTATTCTATTCTATACACCTTGCAATAGAGGGGATCATGGGATTTGACTGACTGATATATTGAGAAACAAAGACATAAAATAAGCAGAATGTACACGTTTGTTCCCCTACAGTGCCTCAAGGGTTAAAGACTCTTCCTCCAGCAACAGAAAACAGAAGAATGTCCTCTTTAATATGCTAAACGATGGCTATGTTGTCATCGAAAACTGACCCCATAGGTTAATTTAACAAGCGGTTGACAATAATGTCAACAATATCCTGTGGCTGGTGGGGGCCAAAGCGCTAACATTGTTTGTTTTCTTCCAAATTAAGGCTTTCAAACCTTAGCTCAAGCGTGTTATTCACTTCGTTGATGACCTTCATGCTTTGCTGGTGTAGACGGAGCTAGTGTAGTTTTCACAAACTAGTGTTGGCGCAGTCAGATGTGAGTCAGATAGTGGGGCTACGGGGGTTCCCTCGATCATCCCTGTCATCCAAATCATAACAAAATGTCCATGTCATCCAAATCAACATCATCCATGTCATCCAAATCATAACAAAATTGATATGCAATTTAGGATTATACTACATTCCTGCATAATACATTATAGCAAACGGTAGGTTCATCTTTGAGGGTTAATTACACCATTTGTTTGCACAGTTCTTTCTGGTGGCTTTGTGGCATAGCTCTACCTGCCTCTAATGAGTCGGTCGCCACTGATGTAGATATTTTTCAATGTTTTACCTAACACAGGAAAATAAATAAAAAGTTAAGATGTAAAATCTGTTTGTTCCAGATTCCAGCTCATGCCATGACTCCAATGGACATATTTCAAACCCTGTGGGTATGATATCCTGGATGATGGTGTTCACTCCAGCCATTACTTTCGTCGCCTCCTTCATCTACTTTATTTTGGTTTCTTACTTTTGTCAGAAAATAGGTAGGCCACCGTAATCTCACAGTTCAAAATAAATTATGTCAAATCAACTATTTGCTGTATTTATACCACTGCAAGTTCAGTCACCTTGTAATGCTGTATTCATATTTTGCAGATAGAGAATCTCAAATTCTCCAGAAAAGACCCGATGCCAGGGGACAAACGCGACAGGATCAGGTAAGGAACATTTGATTCTTAATTGAGTCTTTATTAATCTGAATCAGTAACTCAAACTTTAAGCAGCGATCACCTTGTCTTTGCAGTTGTTTTAATGTGTCATAGTCACGCACCTTCAGATAAAAGCATAACAATTAAACATAACACCTTTAAATAAAAAATGTCAAATTGGTTCTCAGGATGAAGACATGTTTCTAACACGAGTTGTGTACCAGGCAAAGGATGGACAAACACACCAATAGGATGGACAGCACAAGCACATTTGCTTTATTCAAGCAGAAACCAAGAAGAAAATGAAATTCAAACTCTTCACATTCAGGGGTGTGTTTGAGGAAGCAGGTTTTGCTAAAACTCTGAGTTTGTTAACTCTGAGAAGAGAGATACTTTTTAGTTCCAGAAAGAGAGTGAATTTACTCTTTAGTTCTGTTACCATGGTAACTGACTCTGTGAACCTAACCTGCTCGCTGGCCTTAGTTTCTCCTTATCTATCTCCACCTTTTTCCACAATCTGAACCAAGTCTGGAAAAATGGGATATTCTTTCCTCATCAACATAATCACATTATGCATTTTAAGCTGTAGCTTTCCAGCTGATTTACTTGTGTTTATTTTTTATGAGTTATCATTGAGAATAAGAATTAGTTAGTTTGTTTTAAATGTGGAATATGTAATTAATATAACAATAATTTTTATATATATATATATATATATATATATATGATCAAGATTTATAATAATAATCAGCTCTTTATTATTGCTTTATAAAACCATGAATAAATATGTATATGCATATTTAGCATTTTATTATAAAAAAATACATGTTGTTTTTTATATATATATATAGACACTATATTGCCAAAAAGTATTCACTCATGTGAAATGTCCTCGCTCCTAAATATTCCACAGTCAACTGTCAGTGGGATTATAACAAAGTGGAAGCGATTGGGAACGACAGCAACTCAGCCAAGAAGTGGTAGGCATAAAATGACGGAGCTGTGTCAGCGGATGCTGATGCATATAGTGTGCAGAGGTCGCCAATTTTCTGCAGAGTCAATCGCTACAGACCTCCAAACTTAAAGTGGCCTTCAGATTAGCTCAAGAAAAGTGTAGAGAGCTTCATGGAATGGGTTTCCATGGCGATCAGCTGCATTCAAGCCATACATCAGCAAGTGCAATGGAAAGCATCGAATGCACGCCACCACTGGACTCTAGAGCAGTGGAGACGTTCTCTGGAGTGACGAATCATGCTTCTCCCGATAGATCAGCTTTTGGATGAATTAGAGTGGAGACTGTGAGCCAGGCCTTCCCGTTCAACATCAGTGTGTGACCTCACAAATAAACAACAATAAACCCTAGGGATTAAGAATAGGATGTCACATAAATTAATATGCGAGTCAAGGCAGGTGAGCAAATACTTTTGGCAATATAGTATATATATATATATATATATATATATTCGATTTTATTCAGTAAATATTATTGTGTATATATTATTGTATATATTATATACAAACCAATAAATATAACTTTTCATTGCAATTTATTGTGAATTCATTGTCCACGCCGACATTAACAACAGTGTTCTTTCTTTGTTTTCTTGTACATTTTTTTTCATATGTTAAAGGGATAGTTTTGGACATAAGACCTATTTTCAACTCAGCCGGTGTGTTCGAGACGTCTGGAGACGTTTTCAAGAAATTTCATTCAGTTCTTCTAGTTGCCGAGTTCGCTTGTGCTATAGCTAGCGCAAGTCAATCGTTCTAGTTAGCATGGCATTAAAAACACTCATACCGACTCCACAGTGCACCCGAGGCAAATCAATTGTAACGGCAGACTATCGATGTACATATCTGTGTTGATAGAATGAATGAAAAAATAAAACCAACCTTGCATTTTTAAGGATTTATGTCTCAGCAGCAGCAGCGTGTCATACTTCCTAGTAGGCTATGGCAGCGGCGGACTGATATCACCTAGCACTTATAAGTTACCGGTTCTATAATAGTTTGTTAACCTGCCAGCCCCCACTGGAGCTGAGAACCGGGACCGAACAAACGGAGACTGGTGGTGCCAGGTGGGAATCCTCCGCAACGCGTCCGAGGGTTTTACGGTTCTCCGGACGGAGCAGAGGTTCGGGTTCGCAGTGCATAATTGTGGGTTTGCTGGGCTGTGGTCTGGGGAGCGTGAGGTTAAGACAGCCTTGGGGGCTTAAGGGCCGACAAATCGGCGGTGTTCAGGTGTGTATTTACCGGAGGGATTCCCTGCATCGACAGTCTAGTGTTTTAATTGATTTGCCTCGGGTGCACTGTGGAGTGGGCAAGACTGTTTTTAATGCCATGCTAACTCGAACCATTGACTTGCCCCAGCAATAGCACAAGTGAACTCAGCAACTAGAAGAACTGAATGAAATGTCTTGAAAACGTCTCCAGAACACACCGGCTGAGTTGGAAAATAGGTTTTATGTCCAAAATTCCGAACTATCCCTATAATGCTTTGTTAAGTCTGACGTCTGATTCCTAAAAGCTACAAGACAAACAGATTGCACAATGCTGTAAACCGCAACTACAATAGTCTATGTGATCAGTAAAGCTTTACAGGAAAGCCACAGGGACAAACGGCCCCTCGTACAAGTGCACAGCTGACAGACTGGAGCTGAAGACTAGTGACGCAGATGATTGTGTTACTGCATGGCCTCACTGTGTTTACTGCTACTGGTTTTAGGATTAAGCTTCAATGATAATCTCAGATGACAACACAGCTCAAATTGTTTTTTAAACTTTTAAAATAATTCCAGTGAGGAGTGACATTGAAGCTTAATCCTAAAACCACATCAGCTTGTTTACTGGAAATATTGTTGCCCATTGCTGGCCACTCTCCTGGGGGCCGTTTCAGACAACAGGTTTTGCTAAAACTGAGTTTGTTAGAGGGATACTCTGAGTTTTCCATTCCAGAAAGAGAGAGAACTTAATCTTTAGATCAGTTACCATGGTAACTGACTCTGTGAACCTAACCTGCTCGCTGGCAGGTTTTCTTCAACAAATCCTGAGATTCTCCCGATCTATCTCTGCCTTTTTCCACAATCTGAACCAACTCAGCAAACATTTGCCGTCCTTTCCTCGTCAATAATCCATATGGAAGTAAAAGTGATTCTAGCAGCTTTACGTCGGGAGAGGATTTTAATTACTTAGTAAAAAATACAGTTTTTCCTACCAATCACATCTACTTACATTTTCAACATTTCATATCGCGGATATAATCCATAAACAGATTTTTGCAGAGCAGTTTAGATTTTTTTGCGAACGGGAGTTTTCTAAAATGTTTAAGGACATTTCTGTGTTGAAATAGCATCTTATTTACACTGTTTAATATGTAAAATATGATTAAAACCATATGCCTTATTGTACTAATTTGCACAATATTCTTATGCTTAATTTACAGCTACATTGAGGTTCATTTTGTTCCTGCGGGATGGAACCTATATCAAAATGATCATCTTTACTTTTCGCTACTTCCACTATCGCCTGATGGAGTCAGCGTTGCTAACCATTACACCAAAATAAAACTTTTTCAACTTTCAGATCAATCATTTCATTCAGTCATGCACATTCATTTAGGCAGTGATTGTCTGCCACGGCCACTGTCTTCTCTTTAGATATGTTGCTCCTCTTTTTAAGGATGAGCGCGTTTTCTCCATAAACACTCAGTAATATTTCTAATGCTCTCCCAGGAGCTCCATTGATGATGGCTTTGTAGATTTGACCGGTGCGTGCATAACTCAAGAGTTCACATACACAGAGTTGATTTAACTAGTTCAGAATAGCTGTGTTTTGTGTAATCTCAGAGTTGGTCAACTCAGAGTTCGGGGTTAGGTTCAGAGTTTGTTGAGCCTGCTTTCTGGAATACACCCCTGACCTCTAGTGGACGTGATGAGTACAAACCAATATATCCATCCATCCATCCATTTTCTACCGCTTATCCTGTATTCAGGGTCACGGGGGGCTGGAGCCAATCCCAGCTATAATTGGACCCTGGACAGGTCACCAGTCCATCGCAGGGCCGACATGTAGAGACAGACAACCATTTACACTCACATTCACACCTACGGGCAATTTAGAGTCATCAATTAGCCTTTCCCCATCGTGCATGTCTTTGGACTGTGGGAGGAAGCCAGAGAACCCGGAGTGAACCCACGCTTACACGGGGAGAACACGTACCCGGGACCCTCTCGCTGTGTATATATATATATATATATATATATATATATATATACACATATATATTGTGGAGAATATTCATTTGCAAGCTGTAAATAAACTTTCACACAGGTTTGAAAGAATTTACATGATGGTGATCACCTCCTTATTTATTTTCTCTATCATCACTGGTTAAATCATCAGATAACAACAGTCTTTGAAATATTACATTCATATTATAATTATGTGCTTGTGATTTTATAAGACAATGGTACAATGGTTTATTTCTATATTCCTTACCCTTGAAACAAACAAAAAATCAACTACTAACTAATCAAATAAACTACTCAAGGTACTGATTCTATGCCTGTAAACAATAAAAGCAGCATAATTCAAATCAATATTAATTTAAATGCACACATTTTAAAAAAGCAAGCAAGCCAACTGTTCATGAGCATTTGGCAAATCAAAGCAGAACATTTTCAATAAATATGTTTGTCCCAGGCCAATCCACAGGATCAGGATCAGGACAGATGCTTATTTTAATGGGTGAAGAATTTTAAGGTTGACCCATTTCCAAGCTCAGAAAATAAAGAAAAACAGTCAGCAGTTATGACATTATGTGCATCAGGGAACAATATGATTTAAAAACGCTATTTTGCAGGTTAGCCACGTCTTAAAGTGGTGGCATTTAAAATTTTGATTGTGCTGGAGAGAAAAAGAGGCTGTCTAATTTCTATCCAAAGCTTCCCGCAACAGACTTACACTGACATACCCTTTTCTATAAATATATAAAACATTATTGGACAATCTATACACAATATGAAAGTATTAACACTGTTTTTTTCCGGTGCAGACATATTTAGCTATATTTAGCTATCTGGTGAAAACTTGGTTTCAAATCCTCAATAAATCCTGAGTAACAGTAAATAGTCAAGACTAAATAAGCAATCATAAATTGGACTATTAAAAGAAAACTAAATATGAGAGATTATCTATTAAAAAAAGTTATCTGCTGTATATATGTGGTTCGATAATTTGATGAACAACAACTGACACAACCCAAATTAGGCCATGTCCACAGTACCAAAACTATTTTCCTTGGCGTTGTGTCAAGAAAAGGACTCAGCACGCTGTAGTAACGCTGTTGTGCATATTCCAGGCCTATATGTGGCGCTGTTTCTGCTACAAAAATACACCAACAACGGAGAAGAGACGGAGAATGCGCAAAAAGCTTGCATGCTACAAACATAGACAGTAGAAGAAGAAACCGACCACAACAAGAACAACACGAAGATGGCGAGTGAGGTCGAAAGCTGAATCGTTGGCATAGGGTGATGACATCATCATATGCATAATGGCTGTAGACACGAACAAGAAAACGCAAGGGAGCTGCTTTTTACTCTTTCACCCAGGGACCTGGTCTAAAAAAAAAGTGCGTTTACAGGCACCAAAAACTGATTCTGATAAACCCACTCCTAACCAGTGAGAAAAACACATACAATTTAGAAATCTCTCATGTGAAATAATACTTGTGTGTTCATGTAGGACTCCATTAAACATAGTAGGAATCTTATTGACAAAGTAGATTTTGGGGGTCTTTAAATTGGCTTTTTTACTTGAATGTGTGAATTGTGCAAAAAGCATTAAAGAATGTCAGACCCTTCTCATTGTTATCAGATTAGGAAAAATCACTAAATTAGACTACAAAAAATAATGCTTGTTTTCTGATGCAATTAATGCCTTCATTTGAGGTTTATATTGAGTTCAAGCATTGCCTCTGTTTTACAGAAGAGCAGCATCATTTCAAAAACATTTAAAAAAAATCTGCATCTAAAACTAATATATGGCATCAACCATATGTCTACATAAGACTTTATAATCAAAAATAAATCAACTTCAGCTTTCCATACCAGATATTGTCAATGAGGTTCTGAAACTCTCCTTTTCTGGTTTAATACAAAAAGAAAAAATAAAGAAAATATTCTAAGGTGATCATCAGAGTTTTTGAAGACCACTTTGAGGCTTCTCTGGATTTGACTCAGTTTTCTTTTTAAAAAGATTTTTGAGCTTTAAGGTTTTCTTGCTCTTTTCCTTATGTTTGTTCCTCTCATCTCCAGGCTCAGGGGGCAATGCATGAGATGAAGAAGCAATCCTTGATGGCGCCAATGGTTGCTCCACTTCTGCAGGCAACATGCTCTGGGGCAGGTTGGGTGTTGAGGCAGAGAGGCCGGTTGGGGTCGTAGCCACGGACTGGTAGGACTTCTCAAGGATTCCATCATACACAAGCTGGCTCAACGTCCCAGTGAAAAGGTCTGATGAGGAATTCCATGGTGCCTGGGATGTTACCGTAAGGTCTGGCTGTCCAATTCGACCTGCAGATGAACTTAATTCGGATGCTACCGACTCCTCCCTGAGTGTTGACTGTTTCGGTATGTCCATTGGAACATCAACTCTATCCCAAGAGGTTTTTCCTGTGGGGGTGTCTATGAAAGTGTCAATGTCATCTCTCTGCATTCTTGGGATTCTTCTTCTGAGAGAACCAGCAGACATCTCAAGTTCATCCCTCGGTATCCTCCTACTTGGTGACGGTCCTAAACTGAACTCTTGCTTCTCTGTAGAGGACACGTTATCCATAAGTGCTTCAAATCTCTCTCTGGGTAGCACTTTAATGGAAGCAGTATCTATACAATATTCAAGTTCATCCCTAGATACCTTCCTTGGTGGTGTTCTAGTGGCCTCAACCAATTTGTCCATCGCTAATGCCCTCACAGAGGAATCAAGCTGGCAGTCTCCTTTATTCCGGGGAAACTTTCTAGAAGCTGTGTCGAGGGACATTCCCATTGAATTTCTTGAAATCCTTCTGGATACTGATTCAAATGGATCAACAACATCATCTTGTGTCATCTTTCTTGAGGCACTGTCCATTGAAGCCCCCATCATATCTCTTGATATCTTCCTCTGTGCTACATCTGTTGTCGCTTCTAATTCATTCCAAAGGATCTTTTTCACCTCCAGAGATAAATCACTTCTTTCTCTGTATACATTCCTTGGAGCAGTATCCATCAAATCACCTTTTGTATCTCTCTCTATATTCCGAGCAAGGAATTCTGTTTCCAAATCATTGGAAAGCACCTTTCTAACTGCGACATCCACATGAACTTCACTCCCTCTGGATATCTTCCTTGACGTAGCATCTACCAAAGACTCGTCTTTTGACATCTTCAAAGAAGGGGCTTCGAAAGAAGTGTCTAACACTCTGTCTTTTGCCATCTTCCTGCAGGAAACATCGAGACAAGCTTCCAGTTCTCCTACAGAAAGTTTGTGAACTGGAGACTCAACAGCAGCTTCTACTTCTTTACTCAAAGGCTTTGTAATGGAGCTGTCTGAAAACAATTCTGTTTCGTCATGATAGAGCTTTTGAGGGGAAGTGTCAACAGTAGGAGGGAACATTTTGCTGGGAGGAGTTGAAGTCATATATTCTGAGTCTGAGAACATCTCTTGGGAGTTTCTATTAGTCAGAGAATTGACAAGAAAAACAGGAGAAGGAAAGGGCAAGAAGGAAGAAAGCAAAGATTAACAAAGATTGTATCGCTGATAGACAGTGTTTTAGTATGAGCTGTGTTTTAAAACAAATTGGCCTTTTTAAGTGTTGGACAGGAAGACATACTGTTTCTTTAAAGTTTTCAGGAAGATCCCCTCTTCCTCGCAAGGGTATGGGGCTCGGAGGGGGACAAGAATGTCAGGGTCTGCGGAGATCATGGTGGCCGGTGGCTGAGTGACCATGCCAGAACGACGGGACCGGCATATGGTGGATCC
The DNA here is from genome assembly GCA_029853015.1 of Chelidonichthys spinosus. Taxonomy (NCBI): domain Eukaryota; kingdom Metazoa; phylum Chordata; class Actinopteri; order Perciformes; family Triglidae; genus Chelidonichthys; species Chelidonichthys spinosus. Next base: position 9,150,386 of record CM056824.1, read on the forward strand.
CGGTGTTCGAGGAGAGCGTTTCACTGGTGGAACTGGAAGAAGACCAGCAATTAACCGATCAGCAAAAGCATATATCTTCGCAAAATATATGAAGTGTTTGCTGACGTTTTCAGAAATGGAATACACCATGGAAGTTTATTTTTCGGTGAATGATGAGTTAATATATTGTAATATAGTTTAATATATTTTAGTTATACAGTCCTTTTCTCTTTCTAATTTTAGATTTCAGAGGAAATGTTCCTATTCCTAATGGCCTTACCTTTTCCCTTCGTCGTTATGTTTCTGTATTTCTTGAATTATGTTATGCGCTCAGTTCCCCGCTAAATTGAACCTTGTGGCATATTGTGTATCCTTCCATTTCCTAACCACAAGCTCATACCAGCTGAAGTCAGTTTAAGTTCAATTTCAGGCAGCAACATTGTTATCTAACGAGACAATAAGATACCACATTTGTAGCTTCTTGTTTATCGCTTGCCATGGCCTCTGCAGTCACCAGATCTGAACACTTTGGGGACACTAACGGGGAACCGAATATGAATCAAAAAGTCATCATTGCTGTTACTTACTTGGCTTCTGTGGTAAGATTGGAGAAGCAGACTCTAACAGATCCTCTAGAGATCCATGGATGGAGCTGTGGCATGACCAAGATGGCATGGGCACTCTGGGAAATCCCAAAGCAATTGAGTCTGAGTAGAGCTGAGCAGTGAGGTTTGCTAGTCCAGGATTCCTAATGATGGGGAAGCCACAGAGACGCTCGATCTGTTGCCAGCGATGGAGGCGCTCCCGTAGGCAGGCTGTCACTTCAGACAAGGCATTCCTTTGGCATACACAAAGACCTTTGTGACATGTGCTGCATTACTGTGTCAGACAGAAAAATACTTGCACAGGTAATTTTGTGACTCACTTTGCCTCAAGGATCTTGTGGTCAACTTGATCTAAAGAGGAGCTGTGAGCGACATGGAGCGTTCCGAACACAGAACTTCTCTTCTTCTTAATCCTCTCTGCCTGCAAGGAAATACAACTGCAAGTCAGTTGATGTAAATGCCCTTTACATTTCCTGTGCCGTCAGTCTAAATATCACTAGGATATTTTTCATGTGCGCCAGCCGTTCTTCATGCATTACCTCTTCCTTAGCAATGGCAAGCTGTAGTTCTGCCCTGTGCTTCTTGACATTGTAGTACTGGACCTCCACCTCGTGTGTCAGCTGCAGCCACAGCTGGAGGGCCTCTGAGGCAGTCGAGCTAACCTGCATGTCCTTTTCCGCCTGCTTCAGTGCACCACGGACCTGAGGGGATGGCATCAGTCAAATGTTAGAGATCAGTATGTGGACGAATCACTGGAAATCGCTGTTAAAGCTTAAATTCTTTCCTTGAAACTTTCCAAACTATAGCAAGGATGAGGAGCGTTCCTCCAGTTGTCTGTCTACCTGCACCAGCTCTTCCTCTGCATATCGGAGGCGGCTGAGTTCGCTGACCGCACCCTGCCTCAGCTCGTGCAAGCGGTAAGCCTCCTCCTGTGCCCCCATGATCTCATCCCTCATCTTCTCCTCCAGGTTCTGTTTTGCCTCAGCAACATTACGTTTTTCCTCCTGTGCTCGCTCCAGTCTGAGAAAGTGAAATGTTTTGAGGGAATCAATTCAAAAATGTAAAGTAGATTGAGAGACACTGGTAATACTTACTGTTCCTGCAGATCTATGAGGCTTTGTTCAGCCCTCTGCAGACTTTCCAAATCTTTCATCATCCTGGTTATATGGACTTTACTGACTTTGTTCTGGGCCTGGGCAAACCAGCAGCCTCCAACTCCCATCACCACCGATACAATGAGCAGCAGGTCCTTCATGTAGTTATGAGGGGGACCTGTGGGAATGCAAGGCCATAGTTGTCTTTTTTTAATGCTGGAAAAATCTGAGGAAACTGGGAGAGTTGGTAGGTTTGCGACACAAGTAGTCAAGGCATGAACAGATATACTAAAGAGACATAGGGAGAGGGAATAGGGTGAGGACTTGGCCTTACGTGTAGGCGGTCCAAACAGAACAACGTCCAGAGCTTTGATGTTGAGCTTCTGTTTGTCTCTCTGATCCTGAACCTTCAGATGGCCACTCAGGAATGAAGGCTCATTGGCCGCAATCCTGCACACACATGTCAAAGTTCAGCGTGTTGATGTGATTCTTCACAACAGCTGACTTGTTTTAGAGTGACTCGCTTGGACAACAGAACACAAGAGAGAGTCTTGGTTGACCATGACATCGTCATTGGACATCCTCACCTGGGGAGTGTGTTTCCATTGACCTTGAAGTCCCTAAAGTTCCTTTCATACTGGGGCAACTCAACAAAGTCCTTCAGCCAGCGAAGCACGTCATCTTGAGTCCAATTATGCACTGAGAAGTAATAGGAGAAAAGGGGACCAAGTGAGACAAGTCAAGTTCAACTTTATCTGTATAGCAGATTTAAAAACAAACAACAGTTGACCGAACTGCTGAACAACCATAAGATGCAGATAAATACGAAGTAAACAACAATTGAAACAGAAGACCTCGTAGTGAGAACATAACAGGAGTAAAATACATGGAGTACAACAGACGATGCAGTCAGAATACAATCAATCTTTATGCTAATGAGAAGAGGTGAGTCTTCAGCAGGAATTTATGTCTGTGTTCTGGGTAGTTTTTATATGAACTGGTCAGTGGTTCCAAAGAATAGAGGCTCGGTCGGTGTCTGGTTCTGGGGGACGTCCAGGAGCATCTGATTGGTCGATCTCACTGCTCTACCTGGAGTATGGAAATGCAATAGTTCTGCTAGATAAGGTGGAGACAGTCCATTTACAAGCTTATAAACAGGAAACAATATTTTAAAATCAATCCTGTAACAGACAGGAAGCCAGTGAAGGGAGGCGTATCCTGGTGATATGTGATCCCTTTTTATTTTTCCTAGTTAGAAGACAGGCAGCTGCATTTTGTAGTAGCTGCAGTCGACGCAGAGATGACTGTTCTACGCCCACGTACAAATAGTCGTCCAGCTGAGAGGTGATAAAAGAATGAATGACTCTCTTTGGGAGGGAGACAGGCCCCTACCTCTGCTAAAATTCTGAACTGGAAGAAGCACACACGCACACGCATGCACACACCTTCAGATGACTTCCAGCCCCTCCAGAGCTCCTCAATTGTGATGTGTTGGTCTTCTCTGTGCAGGTGGCTGTGTTTGTTGGTTTGCTGCTGCTTCATGTCCTCAATGATGAACTGCGGAAGACAGAGGGACAAAACTTTTTGTTTGTTTGTTCAGATGCAACTTTGAAGAACAAGATTAGGGGTCACAAAGCACATAACATTAGCTAAGCATAAACCTCCCTGTCCAAAAATAAATTGGGTGAATGTTGCAGTGTTATGAGCAGTACGTAGGAGGAGTGGGTCTTTTGAGTCTGTATTTATTTAGAATGCCTGCAGAAGCATGAGTGTGTATTGCAAACGTGTGTATGTGTGCGTGTTAGTGCAGTCTTGGAATGTGTCCTTGGCTGTAAACTGAGGCTTCATATTATGGCTAGGGGGAATCTTGGGGCTGTGTTCTGATGAGCCCAGCCCCCCTCTCCCTCCTTAAGTCTCTATGGTAACCGCAACCCGAGCCCCTGGATACTATATCCCTGAACTGCATTCTAGAAGGCAAAGGCATTCTAGAATTCTGGATTTACTACTACCAATGTCACATACAAATAGAGACTCACACACTCCCTGGACAAAATACTTATAAACTCTCTGTCTGAAATATCTGAATATTGCACTCAACACAAAATAAAACAAAAATGACAAAGGCGACCTAGCATGGGCGCAAACAAGCTTTTATGTGCAGTAAATATGGCTTTATGCCCACACACCATCATATGCAGCGATCAACAACTGATCACTTTTTTTGACTAAATGAGAAATTTTCAGTCATTAACAAAATGCCTTTGTCGAGAAAAAAAATGTTTGAGAGGTGCAGATAAGATGCGTATATATGTATTGAACCTTGCTTTGCAACATTTCCTAATATTTGAGAATTTGTTCATTAATATGTATATTTTCCCATGGAATCCCACGCAGTTAAAGGCAAATAACTGTAGTTTGTTATTATTTTGCATTTAATGTATTACAACACTGAGGTGAGCACCGTGTCTTTTCAAGTTGTCTGAAGAATAAAGGAAGCTGGAGTTAGGAAATATAAAGAGGGGTTATGCTGTTAAGTATGACTATGAAGGTCACCAGTGTTGCAGTATTCTATTAGTGCAAACCATTTTTTTGTCACTGAGCCAAAAGCAAAGTTATACTGTTGCTATCCTTGAAGTAACACTTGACTCTTCCACCAGCCAGGACACCTGTTGTTGCACTGCTTTACCATGTCCTTCTCCTGCAAGAACATACACGCACAAGGACTTACAACAGCTAAGAAAATGGGGTAAACATTGCATGAAGAGAGTTTCTATACCTCCACACTCTCCTCCACCTCAATCCCTCCATCTTGGTCATCGTCCATCATGTGATGGATGCTCCGCAGGGCCTCCAGACTGTAGCGATCCGCCTCGCTCATACACGGTGGATACACCACCATGCAGGGGTCTACATGGGTCAGGAAGGTGATGACATTATATCAATTATTATTTCACTCAACTCAACTAATTTATTCATTAATGCAGCTCAACTGTTTAGTTCGTCTGACCTATAAATTGAGCACTACATTTTGTATGTTCACACCACCTTTTAGGGCAGATACAAGGACTTTCTCAGTGCAGAGTGAATGTGAATCTTTGGGATCATGAATCATGAGAATGTGCATTCCATGTATATGAGCAACAGAGGGGGAATGTGCACATTAACTTATTCCCTCGTGATTATTAATTGTGTATTTAACAAAATTCATTATGCTGGACAGAGTAATTTGTTGCATGGACCCAGCTTTCGTCACAAACTAACCTCCCATCTCTGTAGACTGTGGAGAGGAATACTAGAGTAGAGAAGCCATTACCATTTCAGTTGGCCTATGCTAGCTTACCTGTAACATCACCCAGGGGTGCTTCACTGAGCTGTATTCACACATCGACTGGTTTACTACAGTGGTATAAACCCCAAATAAACTATTTCGCTGTGAGTTAACTACATTATGGATAAAAGAATGCTGTTAAGTATTAAGATAACAACAACAATTTGTAAAAGTCATGGTTTGTTAGCTCTGTCCGCAAGGAGACAAGCAATCAACTTTAGAAAAGTTTTGAACATCGGTGATAGGCTATGCGAACACTGTAGCTGCTCCATAAACACTTAAAATAATAAATACGGTACGCTGATAGGCTTCCGCAACACAGTGTCACGCTAATGTACCGCAAGTTAAAATATCTTAAATTGCTCGAGTATCAGCATTTGGTGAATATCATAGATCCGTCTCATCACGACACACGTCACACCGCCCAGTACAAATTCTATTGTATAATCTATTTGCGGCCTTGCATTGAATTTGTATGCCTGTAAAATTCATGCTTTTTATCATGTGTGAGCACAGCATAACAATGAAAACTTACGAATGAAAAATAATGACAATTATTTGATATACTATATTAGGCAAACATGGAAAATAAACTACCAGCATGAACAGTACAGTCCATTTGACAAAACAATCTCACCTCAAGATGCATTTAGTAGCTACTTCGTGGACTTTCCACTGCTATTTCCAAGGTCACTAGTTCTTTTCATTGGCAATTTAAAACATTTCTAACCCCAATAATAAAGTAAAGTGTATCAGTTTAAACCTTTTTCATGTCCCGATGCCATTCTGTACTAGGGATTTCATGTACCTCTCATTTGTTATATAAGATTCAACTAATAATCGGAGAGGGACACCACTGAATCAAGGGACGTTTTGGCAGGTTGCTGTTTGGATAAGTACTTATAATAAATAATAAAGCAGACTTTAACAGTAACAGCTTTAACTGACTGTGAAGCAGCAACACATATTGACGACACACAAATAAAACATACAACTGGAACAGCTTCCAGGGGTTTGACCAATGAGTGAGGGGCTCCATCTTTAAGTCCAGAACTCTACAAGACAATGTGTGCCAAATGTCTCTGTCACGTGCCAGCAAGCGCTCTAGAAAACAACTGTTGTAATTGTACAGTGTGTTCCAGGCTTTACTATAATACGGGAACACTAATACAGGAAAAGATGACACACAGTTTTCCGTCATCAGTGCCGTACTGAGTCAGAGCCCTTTTTTTGTCTCTCTGACTGTGTGGTTTGGTGCTCCAAGTAGCTGAAGGGACCTGGGGTCAAAGGTCTGCTGGCTCAGCCCTCCATCAGAGCCAGCTCCAGTAACATTAGCTGCTCCCGCCCACAACATAAGGGAATTTAAAGCTATGGGGAAAAGTGACTTTCAGTGTTGTGACATGAATCTCAGGACATTTTTGGCAAAAATAGTACCATTAATATGAGAAACAGTAGCATATTTTTCATGTGGTACAAATGATGCAACCAGCCAGTGTTCAAAGATGATGCTGTGACCGCTTAACTGCTGGTTAAGCATAATGCGTGTGTGGAGAAGGTTTGCTCTTTCAGTTGAAACTGTCTGTATCTTTAAGGCCCTTGAGGGTTATTATCTGCAATCCATGAAATGATCCAGGTGCTTCTGGTCATTCCCACAGCCGGGCCAGCACCAATATACAGGGCAAGGACATTGATCCCGTGGTTGTTGACGAAACTTGCATTTCTCAACAGTGAGGCGACCTCTCAGCTGGGTGGGCTATTAAATATCAATGGTGTATGCAAAAGCCGTCAGAAAAGTGTGTGCGTTATCGATGTCCCCGAAAGACCTCAACATATGACCCGAGTTTAACCCTTTCCACGGATGAGCTGAAACTGTTGGAGTCCTGGGCAAAGGACTGGAGCACAACACAACAAGATTAAAGGTGCAATCGATTCGAGATTGGGGAGGCAAGTCCTGTTCCTTACGCTGGACCACCTTGGGACCTTATTTTAGAAAAAAATAATGCATGTGTGTTTAGTACCAGGATGTACTCTGACTAACAACAGGTCTCGCTCCTTCGCTTCCCAGCAGATAAAAAGAGTAGATCAGGTAACCTCGCATATTAGCACGTATCATAGCTAAGTTGGTCAGCTACCTGGTAAGGCAACGCAACTGTGATGTTTTCACTGAGCAGTTTCACAAAATGGTACTATACGCCAAACTGCAACTTCTTTGGCTTGCAAAATGATCTTGCAAATTTACAAACATCATATTGGTTATTCATTCTCGACAGCTCTCAACATGGCATCACCTAAGCTGACTGATCATAGCAAATGCTTCTAACAGTGCTAACAGTACAGACTACAGCAAACGTGCTACAGAGCTAACAGAGTTTACCTGGGTGGGTGCTCTGCTGTTTAGTCGGGATGCATTATCAGGTGTAACCGCCCTATGACAGCAGCAGCCATGAACTAGCTAGTGGGGCAGGTCACATGCACAAACATGCACTAAAAGCATGGGCAGTGCCCGGCTTTAATAACCACACACACAGAGGGAGAGTGACATTTGTAGCTCTGGTCAACATTACTCCACTTTAGCTTTATGTAGCAAATAGTTGTTTGCTGCTATAAAACTCTGAATGTCTCATATTGCGCCTTTAACTCATGAGGGGGTATTTTTTTATAATAATAAAAAAAACTAACAACATCCTATGAGATTTAGAGTGTGATGCATTTTTAATTAATTAATTATTGATTGTAATTAATTATGTTTTCCTAAATGTCTTTTTGGGGGCACAGTCTAAAAAAACTTCAGTCTGGAGAACTGGATGACCTCAAAAACAAGGTAATTCTTTCCAGCCGAATATATAAATAACGTTCAGAAACCATGGAATCTTCAAATGTTTTGAATGATTAACTTTAACAACTTTAGGATACAGTTGTGTTGTTGTCCTAAGAATGAAAATTAGAACGATTAGAAAAACAAAAAAAACAATCGATCACATATCTCGACAAATGTATTTATAAAGCATATGTCAGCACCGAGGCACGGCGGCCGTTTTCAGCGGTGCCAACGTGCAGAGAGCCAGTCTATAAGAACTGGCGCATTATGGCGTTGACAAGGCAGACTTGAATACGAAGCAAAGACTTTGTGAAGGGGTACGAACTGACCCGGCTTTCCTTTAAGACTCTTGTATTATAGGCTACCTGTAGGGTCGAACCCTGCGCTCCCGGCGGGGAAGCTGAACCCCTGGAGGTCCCCGGCGCCTTGCGACGCCACAAACAGCGCAGCGGGGCAAAGGAGTAGCAGCAGAGGGGACAGAGGCAACATTTTAGAAGGCAAATAATAGTCTCGTCCAGAGTTAAGAAACTCTTCAAAGCAGGTGGAGAAAGAACATACACCCCCGTTTAGGAGGCACCAGTGTCGGCGTAAGAAAAGCGCTGAGCGACCTGCGTTGCTGTTCCAGGGAAAGCGGCGAGCTAGACGGGATATCGGTGTTTGACTTGAGACGTCAGCGAGCTGGATAAATCGAAATGTGGGACAGTGCGCAAAAAACTCCAACACACTTCAGCAAGTTGGCAGCAACGATGTGCGGGGTCATCCGCGCACAGGAGGGCTGCGCGTAAAAATACTCCAAACGTGGACGATGACGTTCCGGAAAGAAGAAAAAAATGACAGAAGGTGCTATTATAGATCCATAGTTGGCTTAATAAAAAAGATAAGATAAAAAGTCCCGAGGCTCGTCCATCATTAAATATAATCCCAAAACAGAACTCAGGAACAGATTTGAAAGGCGCACGAAACACCCTTAGGTGAGTTGTTATTTAAGCAGGGAGGCAAAACGAGCATTTAACTGTGCTCAGGATGCAGACTGCTTCTTTGTTCCTCATGTACAGCTGGAGTCTGTTTTGGTGATCCAGTCCAGTCCTCTGTTCTCTCTCCAGCCGTGGATCTCCAGGCGTAGAGATGTGACGTTCTTACTTGGAACTGACCCCCTCCCCTCACTCTCTCTCCAGCAACAGGGCCCCTAACACTGAATTATGTTTCCTACCTCCCCTCTATCCTTTGTAACAACTGAGCAACTGCTTAGAGTCCACAGTATGGAAGCGTAAAACCAACACAACTATCCTCTCTGGTTGTATGGCTTTAATGATTCCAGTTTGGCTGGAGGATCAATTAAAGCCCCCTTAGACCTCACTATGGGAAGCGATGATCAGGACTATCATGCCAGGAATAGCGTGTCATGGCCAGGCCGTTTTGGTCTGACGGTTCTCTCCTCCTTCACAGACCTCCAGGCTGACGTTTCTAATGCCTCTGTGAGGTGTGCAATTTTCATCAACACACTCACACGGTGTATCTCCTTTAAGTAGACACATCTAGAGTGCGAGAGACACAAACAGACTACACATGCACCAACACGCACAGTAACAACTCGACTTAAACAGTAACAAAGGGTCAGGTTTCATTCCAGCGATTCGGCTCCCAGTGTAAAAATAGTGGGGCAGCTTTGACCTCTACCCTGTGGAGCATGCCCAAGTGGCACATGTCCAAGAAGGTCTCTGCAGGGTCTGACTGAGTATCGTCTACATATACATTCGTCCACGCATCCAACTGTAGTGACAAGAAAAAAAAGACAGAAATAGTTACAAACGCAGAAACACTATGAGTGACATTCACCTTCAGCATGTTTTTATTCATCACACTTCACTGATTGATTTACTTATAAAAGAGTAATACACCAGAATGAAAGTATGGAGGGATTTCACCAAGTAGGGAAAGAGCAGTTAAAAACAAAAGGAAGGATATGAGAGGAAAGATGCTTATTCCACAAACACAAGAGTCGTGAAAGATAAAGCTGCCAGTATGATGATGCCTTTTGTTTAGTAAACAGTGATTTGACTGAGCAGAACGTCAAAGTAAGGCACAGTTGAGAAAGCAGATGCAGAGAGGAAACTAACAGGGGAGATTAAGCATCTGTTTCCTGGGCCATGCAGGTGACCATATTTGGACTGCAGAGGAGCGACGGGTGGATGTGACGAACACAAGTTGAAGAGCGGCGACCTTGCTGCATCTGGATTCTGGTGTGAAGCTGTTAACAAAGTTAACTTCATAATTCAAGGTCAACTTTACAGCTTAGTATTAAAGTCATCTTAGTAGCTAACTGCATTGGTAGCGTGGTTGCAACCTGTCAATCACAGGATAGCCCCGCCTTAAATCATCCCCGGCTTTATGGTCTATGTGACACCAAATGGACCATAATCTACTAAATTAACATCATGCTGGATTGAAGAAGACTCGAAACTAGAAATTGAGAACATAAACTCATGTTTACTGAGAGAATAAATCAAGTGAGAAGTAGTCATTTTCTCAGACTTCTTTACAATCAGACTTCTTTTTCCCACCAGAGGAGTCGCCCCCTGAAGGCCAGCAGAGATAATGCAAGTTTAAGGCACTTTAGCACGGGTTTCACTTTTCAGAACTGAAGGTTGTCGCCTGTATGAAACTCTCAGTCAATTCAAGAGATGATGCATCAATCTGAGATGGGAATGGGACTCGATGGTACCACAGAGTTGTCTCTGGATTGCTATGATGGAAATTAAGTTATCCACATTATTGTCATGAAAACTTGCAGCAAGCTGGCCAACCTCTCACAATTAGCTGCAAACATAGCAAATGATACCAAAAGCCTGATCTCGCCTGATTTGTGAAAAGATTTAAGCAAGATACATACTGTGGTGGTTGTTTTTAAAGGTAACTACATGTCATCATTCCTGACTAGTTCAGTTAAAAGTTTGAATCTGTACAAGTCGTCACTTCATCGCACAAGACCCCAAGCAATACTACAGCAACCATTTGCAGTCGCATTTTGACAAAACCACACGACATGCTGAGTTGAGGCGGACTATGAGGACAGCGAAACGAGCTAGAAGGCGACCATGTAAAAGCTCTACTTCCAACACATAAGCACAAACTCAAAATGAAACTTATAGGAACAGCTCGCCCCGAAATTTTTATCCTCTTACTTGCTGTTTATCAGTCCAGACTGTTTTGATGTAAGTGTCCTGGTTTTGGAGTTATCGGATGTAGAGATGTCTGACTTCTCTTAAATATAATGGGAGTATTACGTGAAAAACAGCAGTTTCATGTGGGAACTGTGCTGTTGAAGTTGTACAATTTATTTGTGGGCACTTTGAGCACCATAGGCCAAGAGCCACATCCTCCCAATATATGGAGAGGAGGCAGAGATGTCTCCAAAACTTGGCATCTCACACCAAAACACTCGACAAAGAGCACTGGAGGTAAGGGGAAATATGGATTTTGGATTGAACTGTCCCTTTAAGGCTCCTCCAAAATGGAATTCAATAGTTAACATTAGACAGATATTAGCTTTGACTTTCCTTCTTTGTTCCTTGACTTAGTAGTCATTTACATAACATTAATACTGTAATTTTGTTAAGAATAAAAAAAGCTTCACCACTGTGAAACAGGAAGCACCACTGTATCCATAGCTACGGTAAAAAGAAGGCACTGCTGAGATTTGAGTTTAAGCACTCTGGTACAAAAACAGCACACTGATTAGAAAACACACACCTTGGTCTCCCAGAATACACTGATAGTGTATCACAAGTTATCACACACTCATAAATCTTTGATATTAAAAAAAAATTGGGGAAGGTTTTGGGACTTATCAGTAAAGCCCAGTGGCCTAAAATATTGAGCTAAAACTCAAAAAGGACTCAACAACATGACACATTCTATTTGGTAACAAAAGTGAACTTACTATGCAGTATCATACAAAAAAAAATGTCAAAATGTACCTCGGCAAAAGCTTATAAAATATAATATGAATAAAATAATATAATAATATTCCTTGGTCCATTAAACCTATATTATTCTTACAACATGTTTCCCTTGCACACAACAGTTAAATCAACGAGTTCAGTAAAAACGTGATCTCAGTAGAAAGAGAGCATAGTAAAAATAGTTAACAAACCCACAGACAAAAAAAACAAAACAAGATGGCTCTTGTACAAATCAGGTTACTGCAGTTAGATGGCAGATTAGTCTTCTTTTAAATGAAGATCTTGAATATCATGGTCCTTTGAGTGGGGCTTTTTCATGTCCACAACAAACCAGGAGAGGGAGCTAAAGAGAGCATTCACTTAATACAAGTATTGATGTCTTTGTTAGCATTCCCGGTGATCACAGTTGCTCTCCGATGAAGGGTTGCCGAGTCCGCGTGCAATTCTTCACAGGTCCATGAGCCTCTTTGGCTCACAAGTGCATGCAATCATTTTCTCACTCAGTCAATCAAGGCACACGTACAAAAACAACACACAAACAGAGGAAGTATTACTATGATAGCACTGACGCCCCTGACGACACACCTGAGTCACTACTGTTGTATGCTCCATGGCCATCCCCGAGCACGCCCGTCAAGGATGACGGTGACGATGAAGATGCCGGCGATGACGAAGAGGTGCTGCGTGTACGCAGGATGGCCTCAGTAGCACTGCAGTGGGGTCGGGGCCCTGGTTCAGGGGTGTAGGTGAAGGTGAGGGCCGTGGCGTAGATGACTCCATCGTTGCGGACCAGCGTGACGGGGACCTGAACCGGCTGTCTCACCCAGCGCCATCCCTCCCTGAAGGCAGAAATGTCCGGCACCACGCACAGAACGCTCTCTCCACATCTAAGGGGACAGATGGATGAGATTGGGGTTGAGTATTTGAGCCACAACGCAATGCTGTCCACACGTTGATGCAAACACTCACCTGTACATGGTGTCAGCCTCCACGTCTCCGAACCACACTCTCAGCTTAGGGGTGAAGTTCTGTCCCGTCAGCTCCAACATTGCCACATCTCCTCCACCGTTTAACTTGACAAAGACCAACAAAAATGCTTAATGCCTTAGGGCGCACTCACACCAGGGCCATTAGATCCGTATCGTGCCTCGGCATGATTGCCCCCCGCCGGTTTGCACTCGCACTGCTCCAGCCCAAACGGGCCTCGGCCTGATTTCTTATTGTACATACGTCATCACCCATATTACGACACACGTAAGGCTTGATGTTGTTTCCAAGGAGCGCCGTCTCAAAGTAATCACAATAGAGAAAAACACAGAGAGCATGACTGAAACTTTACTAACAAGTCCGCCTGCGTTAGCACATGTGAGCGCGAGCGTTCACAAGCAATCACGAGCGATCACAACGGCAAGTGGCAAGCGGAGCGGATTTTGGATGGAGACACACAACATTTTTGTTATTAAAAGTACTGGTCTGGTTTCGTTACGGTACCACTCACACCACGAGTCTGAAGCCCCAAGTCCAACCCAGAATCCTGCAGTGTCCTACAGTCATCAAGAGTATTTTCAGTCATAAATCGACTCGATAGCGGGGGAAGATCCGTGTTGAACACTGAGCGATAATGAGAGGTATGGCCTATCGATTAAAGCCTACGTCATGTCCACATTGTGTACCCGTGCATGTGCGCGTGCATGAACCGTACTGTACTCAAAATCACCTCTTCAAAGCATGCCGGGCACGAAGAAGCATACCGCTCATAAGTACGGAACGGAGCGTTCACACTGGCCAAACAATCCGGACTTTAGGCTCAATCATGCCTAGGCGCGGTACGGTTGGTGTGGTGTGAGTTCGCCCTTAGAAGTCGAGTAGAAACTGAAAAAGGAAGTAACCACAAAGGCACTGATAAAAAGCACATTTTCAACAGAATGGGAGGCACGCATACCTGCAGAGTTTCCACCACAGGGACAGGTGTGACCGGTGTGGGGACGGGGCCCATACCCTCATAAAAGGTGTACTCGGCCTTGTCAGTGCTGATGATAGTCCAGGAAGCCCCGTCGTTAACAATTTCCTTGTTGGTCTCTTTGGAGCACTGTGTGGCCTGGAGAAAAACAACAACACAGAAAAAAAATGTAACTACCCACTTTTATATCTAACAATAGGAATAAATGCACTTATGTCTGAGCATTTTATTTTTGTATTCTGTATTTGTTTAATTAAAACTAATGACCATAACATTACCTGGAGGAGTCCCATGTTTGAATGGTAAGTAACATTGATATTATCAAAAAAAACAAGTAATACATCCGGAACAAACGGCAGCCAATTTCACAACTTTAGGAAAACTCAAGATTAAGAATCAAAATAGGAAAAAACAGGAACTGAGATTTTACAAAAAACAGATTCACATGTCAGAATAAAAACCTACGCAAATGTGTGTGTGTGTGTGTGTGTGTGTGATTGCACACCTGAAACTGGATGATCCTCTCCTGCGAGAGACACAGATACATCCTGTCTGTATCTTTCAGGTAGAAGGCACACTTGTGAAGCTGGGACACAGGGTCGTCTGCATCCATGGATGCCTGCTGCTTGTCTACTTTACGAATGACCTGAGGAATTGAGACGACACATACCCGTCAAATATAAACAAATCAAATAATTACAGTACATACAGTATGTGTAAATAAACACAAAGGCATACAGGGACAAACACCCACCATGTGTATGTTAAGTGCACCAGCGGTATGACCGCTCTCCATCCACATACAAACAACAGACCAAACGAATGAAGTGAAATAGACCCATGCGTACCAGTCTGGGCAGGGCCATGCCAGTAACAGAACACACCAATTTGACCGTCTGGCCATAGTGAATATAGCCATCTCTCACAGCAAACTCCTCTCCTTCAGACTCCTCATCATCCACTAGACAAAATGACACAGAACACAGAAATAATGGAAGTGGGTCTGAAAAACGCTCTAAAGTTAGATGAAAGTCTGGCGAGGGAAAACTGGCAAGGTGATTTTCAAAAGGGATCCCATGACCTCTCACCTAAATGTTTTTGAATGAAAATGGGTTCTATGGGTATTCACAAGTACCCTCTTTACAGACACACCCACCTTAGGATAATCTTGTGCAGTTTGGGGCTAAAACCATGCAGTGTGCATGCAATATAAATATTCCCTTATTCTAAAAATGGTGTAGTTGAACATTTCGACGCACTGTGGTCCCTAAACAGTCTTCTATTTGCAGAAAGTGGGTATGACTGTAAAGCCAAGACTCTTGTGAATCCAAAAGAGCCCAATTGTATTCTGGCCAATGATATCAGTCCCCATAGTGGCCATTTTAAAGTGAGACCATGTTTTGAAACTTGATGTCACTTTATAAAATGACCTGTTGTGACGGATAATCACCGCCATCAAAAACTAGAGGCCGAGGGTATTCAGAAGAACTTTAATAAATGTATTAACAATAAAGGGGTTTCTGAGCCATTTCCATCAAAAGTGCTTGCCATCCCGTCACCGAAAAACATAATTTCAATTATGTGAGCAGCATGACTTTTGATGATTTCTTTGTTTCTTAGCTGGGCTGCATCAAATTAATCTTCAGGTTCCCAGCTTTCAGATGGTGTACACCACTTCTATGTGGCATCTACTGTTGACCTGATATCTTCCCCTAAACATCCTCCTGCCCCCCCTAAAAATGAAAAAAGAGTCTTGTGGGTCTCTCAGGTTTAAATAGATGCTTCTGATCAGTGCAAACAGTCGAGGGACAGCTAAAGAAACAAATATCAGTCAAATTGTTAACCATGGAAGTGATCACAGACACACGCAGATAAAGACTTACAGAGGTGAATGTAGAAGGCTCCCCACTGTTGGGAGCTAGCAAGAAAGTTCCCCCCCTCCACATGAAGATACCTGGTACTGACTGTCTGGGAACGCAGACGGTTAAACAGCGCCACCTTAGTGCCTGAAGCGATACACACTGGGGAGAAAGAAACAGGATAAAGGAAGAGAGGCAAGTGTCATGTGTGTGGTGAAACCAAACAACTGTCTTTCCATCGACTAGGGTGTTGATATATCTTGCAACTCACAATCAGCATTTTTCAAGGACTGTTTCTTCTTTGAGGGCTTGGAGATGACCTTGATCCTCTTGCTGAGGAAGAATCCTATGTTGGCGCTGTTCCCGTACAACATCTTCACAGACAGCATGAAGTGTTTCCTCTTATCCGAGTCGCTGATGTACAGTGTCTTTGCTGTGCAAAAGTGCTAACACAAGGGGAAAAAAATACAGGTTAGGGGGTTTTGTGCGTGTTGTGGTTTGTCCTCCTTTCACTTCCCCATTGTGTCCTTCTGGAAGGTCATTCGCGGCTGCAATAATAAAAACGAGGACATGCAAGAAAATCAGCAACAGCGTGAATGTAGTTATGGCGTGGCAGCAGCGACAAACAGAGGATATGATCAAACTGCAAAGCAAAACAGCTGTATGTTTTGTACTGTGGTTATTTTGCATGGCTTAAGATCACGTGGAAAAATAATTAAAACTCCTGCAGTATGTCATTATAAATGCCTACCCACCTTCCCCTCCAGATGGAGTTGCTGCATCTCCTGCTCACTGTTGCCTATCCCAATGAATGCACATGGCTGGGCCTCCTGCTCTGTACAACCCTCCTTCTCCATATTCTCTAACTTCTTCTTCCAGCCACTGCCCATCAGATATACACATGGTGGGGGGCAGAAAAACCTAATTGACACAAGCAGATGTTAAAAAACAAACAAACAAACAAACAGAGTGGAGATTTTGCCATCAAACACACACAAATTCAAAGTATGGCGTAAGGGTCACCAACCTTTTTTCATTGCCGTATGACTTTTGTGCAACCTTTGCATGCAGTATGAGCACCGTTTGATCGTCTTTGTCCTTCAAGTAATTCCTCATAGCCTCCCTGAAATGGAAGGGGGGGGGGGGGGGTGTCAATGCTGACAGGACAAATTGTATATGTACTCGAATCAAGTTGCTTTTGCACTTCGATTTCAAATATTTGGAGGCGTTTGCACTGTGGAGTGGTGCCGATGTTTGTCTCTACCTTGTCAAACGCTGAGGTCGCTCGCCAAACTTCCTGCAAAACAAAAACATCAGAGTACAAGGTTTTATGGCTGGTTTCAGTGCTGGGGTAATGTGACAGGGATAAAAAAATAAAAAAAACAACAAGTTGACAGAAGGTGGGTGAAAAAGTGAGGGGGGCTGTACTGTCCTATTGTGTTAAAAACTCAGATGAAGGTCTAAGACCAGATTCACACATGGTAAAAGGTTTTTCCTCTGTTGCTATGCAGTTTTAAAACGTATGTATGGAGCTAATGTGCTCAACGTATTGATGTAGTTGAACAGTACAATGCTACAGCAGCACTGTGAACTGAAAATTAAATTAAAGCCATACGTTTGTGCTGAGGAGGATGCCTGGCTAGTCTAGCAATATTCTGCTATTAAGTTGTTTCACGTTAGCAAGTCCAGTGAGTAGTTTGTAAAGAAATATTACTTTGTCGCTGCGCTCAACGAGTTGAGACACATGTAAAATAAAAAAGTAGTAGCGTCATTAACTTACACAAATCTCTGAAATAGTTTTTAATATCGTTCAATATCGTGCGACAACTCAACAAATGGCAGTGAAAAGCAGGCGATTCTACGGAGAATAGTTTAGCCCAACTGACCCCACGGAAAGCCAGAAAGTAGCAGTGTGTGTGGGGTGAGTTCGGTGAGAGCACGGCGACGCACCCAACGTCCAAAAACGACGCTCAAACACACCACGAACTGGCAACAAAGTACCACATGTATAAAAATACATCATGATGCTTTGAAATTCAGCACTTACCCCGTAACAACAGGCGCCATCTTCCAGAATACCCCCCCACACCCACCACCACCACACCCACACCACACACACACACACACACACACACACACACACACCGCTAAAAAAAAAAAAGTCCAACAATCGCGAGATCCCTCCCCCAGCCCCCCTCAACCAAACCAACGACACAACAGGAGAACCAGACTGGAAGGAAGGGAGCGGGGAGAGAAAAGGGGGAGGTGTGACGGGGCAAAGGGGTGAGGGTGAGAGAGAGAGCGAGAGAGAGAAAGAGCGAGAGAAGAGAGAGAGAGAGAGAGAGAGAGAAGAAGGGGGGGGGGGAGGCGACGGGCAGAGGGCAGACGCCAAAACAACAGGCGTGGGAAAGTTATTAAGTCGCGCGAGAACGCAAAAACTCTCACAATAGACATGAATGGAGAGCGATCGATTGTATCGCGAGACGAAGAGGTACTCGGTACTTGCTTTTTTTTTTTCTCTTCACAAGACGCCCACACTGTAACTCTATTCCCACGCCTTATTGAGCAATAAAGCAAACTACACCCGACTCTACGTTGAAGAGCTCCAAACACAGCTTTAAGATTAGAGTGTTATGTGAACTCTAACACTGAAAACAAAGATTCTCATGTAAAGTCTTCATATGGCCTTTATATAACTAGCAATTCTTCTTCTTCTAGACAAACATCAGTTTTTCCCCCGCTTTAAAGACCTACTGATCTGAAATAAAGTTATCAGAGCTCCACAACTCAAACAGCAATACTTTCATGGATATTTACAGTTTATTACATAATCTTATTTTCAAAAAACATATAAAGTATAGAAATTTGATCAATGTAGACAGTACTGGATGAACAATACTCCAAAAAATTCCACAGCATTTGGATGTTCCACAGATCAACCATATGATGTTGCAAAATGTGTTCATAAAAGTAATATGACGTGCCAATTGTAGAAGGGAAGCAGTTATACATTATTGAGAAAAACAGCAACACGCTTTTGTGGTGAGATAAGACAGTATCAAATATATATTTCTAAATGTCATAATTAACTTACTGTACAGGGGCAACATACAGTATAATTGCTTTCTATAAACACATGAAACATTGAACCAAATGTGAAGAAATGGTGACTTGATAAAAGCAAACAAGCAAGCTTCTGCATTAACCAAAATGCAAAGCAAGACTCCTCCAGTGGGTTTCAATAGTCATCTGACATGCCCGCCTTCACTTCCCCTCAGCAATTGGTAACACAGAGCATCATACGTCACACTACGGGGCGGGGTTGCTATGCATAAAAAAGAAAACCGAGCTATGCTATATGGCAGGAGATATTTAACGTTTTGAAACCTCTACATACCGTTTTACCATCATTTTATTTCCACTGTGCAGTGGAAGTGACAAGAAATGCATTATTGATAGCCTCTTTCTTGAGAGGCCAATCTGACAAAAACCCACTTAGTATTTAACACGGCAGCAGGGGTGCTTCCAACGGGAAGTCAACAAGGCCTCGTTAAACCACTTACTTCAACACCCGGCTGCTGTAGTCTGTGGTATGCAGTCTTCATATTTTTGTAAGTTCTTCCTGAGTCAGTTAAGATATTTGGCAGTTGTCAGCTGCTTCATACCTGATGGTCTTTGGCAAAAAGTCTTTAAACATGTATTGTCTTATAGAAGTGACCGTATTAAAAAAAAATTAAAAAACAAAAAGTTCAAATGTTCAGAGACAACATAAACCACTCTCTTGTATCCCACTTGTATCCCCAAATGTTTTCAGATTTTAACTCCAGCAATTCTGATGTAAACAATGTCCCCCAGCGTTGCCTTCTGAAGGTCCCATCATTAATGGGGCTTCTAAATTTTCCAGAAAATTCTCTTTCTGTAGAGCATGTAGGAGATGAAGACCCAACAGGAAGTAGCCACAAGGTTCTGCGTGAGGTGCTCGGCGTGCGATTGGCTGTTGACCATGCGCCAACGGAAGGGGAAGTATTCCTCAAACACTTCATGGCCCACGTACACGAGGATAGAGTTCATACCTGGAATCACAAGCAAATTTAAACGTGGTACATTTCTCTGTACCGAGGCACATTAGGGCAGACTTACGAATCATACACGTGCTAATATTAAACTGCTTCTCCACAAATACCTGACCTCTACATTCATAGAAAACTAAATCCAAATACTGCTCTAGTGAAAGAAATAGGAGGCGGAATTGGAATCTAAAACAAACTAACAGTTAAAATGGTCTGCTGTTCCTGGAGTGAACCTGACAATAGCGTGCAATGCTCACCAGGGTAGTAGAAAGGTGCTCCAGACCACCACTGCTTAACATCCACTGTGTAGTAGATCAGCACTAGCAGCACATACGCAAAACAGGCCAGAGTTGTCACATAGGACAGAGACCTAGAAGGGAAAATAACACACACGTGTAGCATTGTTAAAGACAGTCTTGTGCAACTATTTATCAAAGATATTCCTCTAGGTTTGGGGTGCTCTCATTCATCTAGAAATGTTCTAATTATTCCAGAAAATCCTATTATTTGCAGTGGCTTGTGCTGAAGGTTAACAACTTTCTGACTGTGACAATAAACCCATACACTGGTGTGGCCTGTTGCTAAAAATAAAAGAGGATCTATTCTGTTCTTCTCTGGTTCATACTGTGTATTTCAGGTTCCTACCAGAACAAAAAAAAAAACAAAAAAAAAAAAATCTGGTGTACTGGGATTTGGTGAATTACGGAGAGAAACCCACATAGTTACAAAAGAAGGGATTAATAATGCATCGTCTTTCCACCAAGCCAGATAATTGTCATTGGACCACCAAAACATAAATTATAGTCAGCACAAAAAACAAAAATTAAGTAGCAGATTAAAAAAAAGAAAATTTTGCAGGAACTTCCTCAAACATTCACTCAAAAGACACCTAAAAAAAATCTTGTTCAATCAGAAAGTGCATAAAAGCAAACTTTACCAGAGGTTTTTGTTGACAGGAATGAAGCCCTGGTCTGTGGAACACTTGGTCAGAACAGCTGATATGAAGCCCTGAGTGTGAGGAGACTTTATTATTAACTCAGTAAAGAAACATTAAATCAACATTTGGAGTAAAACATTGAGACCAAGATCCCATTGAGCAAACTAATAAAAAGATTACAAGAAAATGGATACACATGTGCACATACTGTAGAAACATAACATGTAATACAAGTTAATGTGCTTACCAGGAAGAGACCCCATACAAGAAATCTTGATATTATACTTGTGTGGAGATCTCTGTAGTGTAAGATTATTTTTCCTGCCTGGGGACAAATACAAATAAAATTAAAAGCTTTATTATTGTGAATTTTGACACCAGAAATATGACTAAAAGCAACACCCAGGCCAAACTTCATGCATGAGCAGCACCTGATGGCTGCTTCGCTGTACTGCTGCGTATTTTGTCCACACAGACAGTGGCTGCTGCAAGCACTTCTTTCTACATAGTTTGCCTTTCATAATGGCCAGTTTATATAATTTCATTTGAATTATAAATGTAATTTATAATTATTTTAGACAGGAAAGGGTTGTGATTAATAATAATGAAAATCCACAATTAAATTCTGGGACCCATCTTATTTTGTGACTGGAGATGCCGCTGTTGCAAAGAAGCAGAAGAATAGAAGACGTTATATGTCATTCCAAGCACACAGAAACAATCCTCTGTTTTACACAGCAAGAATACATTTACAATTTTTTTTGCAGAACAAATCTAGATGGAGTAACCAAAAAAAAAAAAAAACTCCACAGGACAGGAGTATTTAAAAATTTCCACAACATACACACACACCTGGAAATTGGGTTTACTGTTCTATATGCACTGTATACGAGGTGAACTTTCCTTATTGTCCTCGTTAACATGGGCTACAAAATCCTAAGCAAAAGGTTCAGTGATGCAGAAGTGCTGCTCACGCAGACATCAAGGGCACAAGTGACAAAAAGGAAAAGAGAACCAAACGAATACAAAATACATACCTGTAATCCAAGAAAAGCCATGAGGATGGAGTTGATGCTGCCAAGAACACCTTCTGGATCGTATGGCATATGAGTTGCATAAATCACCTTTATCAATACGGACACAGAAGGGGATCATTTAAGTTTATGGTATAGTACTGCATCACTTGTAATGTTAGCATGGTCGAGGTTAGTAATCATATTATGTGCCTCTCAGAGAGAAGCTAAATGTGACTGGCTCACTAACCCGTGACGAGGGAGTCTGGTAGATGTGGTTTTCTCCAAGCAGCCATCGGTCAATTAGACCAGCGGCACCACCGGTACAGTTGGCGTACAGGCCCATGTCCCCAATCCCACCTGGACCCAGATAGCCCCTGTTCAGATGAGTCAGGAAGTCAGCATTTTCAAAGCAGGATAACGATTTTAAGGTTTGAAATCAAAACGAGAAAACAAGGATGAAATTCTAAGGAATTTAATCAATTATGACGGCGCTTGTTTTTTGAATTGTTGATTATTTTATCAATTCCTTTATGATATTTTGTTGGTTTTGCAATTAACTTAATATATTTAAATGAAAGAAAATCTTTATTATGAATTCTTAAAACCTGCACCTGAATCTGGGTGTGAATCAAAAATGTTGTGAGAGTAAAGCATTGCCAGATAATTAGACTGAAGACTTTCACACAAAGACAGACAAACAAATACTTGTTGATTGCAATTTGCTCCTTTTATCACACATGAACACAGACAAACATGCTCAGTTTTACTCACGATGGGCAATCTGGCACAGGAAGCAGAAAAGTGAGGCACAGCCAGATGATTTCTAGGAGAAGCACACATAGCCAGGCCGGCCAGTACAGCAAGATGTCAAGGCCAGGGGACCACCAAGCATCCTGCAGGACATAGACACACAGTAGATATGGAATTTTATTTTAGGTGACTCTGGCACCAGTTCAACACTGGATAGAAAGCTAAAGAATGAGTGTAAAATGAAGCTGCTGGCTCACCGTTGTAAGGATGTCAAGATGACCTCTCGCCACCAACAGATCCAGGCAGGCTACAGCCAAGTATGACCAGGCCAGGCGCTGCAACACACCGGGGATCCGCAGGTTGTCCCAAGATACTGTGGAGTAGATGAGGATGAGGCAGAGGCACAGGCGTAAAAGCACAAGCAAAAAAAGAATGGGGCAAAAAAAAAAAAACAAAAAAAAAACAGTTTGGAACATTATCAAAAATGATTAATCATCTAAATGGTTTACGATATGATAAGAAGCCTGCTTATACTCACATGGTCCCTGGCAGTAGTTTGGGTTGATAATGAAAACGCCGATGAGGAAGAGCTGCAAGCTCCTCCACACGACTTTCCTCAGCAGTGAGCAGCGGGTAGAGCCAGCACGGAGCATGGAGTTGATCGACAGGGCGATGGACGTCCCCATTATAAACACAAACCTGGTGAAGGAGGGAAACACTTATGTGTGAAAATGAGACACAAACGTGAGAAATCACATAAAGATTAAAATTCAAATTGAGCTTACCAAGGGAAGACCAGATCGGCAATAGTAAGGCCTATAAGAACACAAATGGAAAACAAGAGCCTCAATATTAACATAAGATCAACGGGCAACGGAGATCTGTGAATAATTTGTGACACATTACAAGTCAAAACAGCAGGGGCTCACCATTCCAGCTTTCATGTCTAAAGAACCAGTATCGTCCCCCTCCATAGTTCACAAACACCATAATGACTAAGGAAAGACTGACAGGAAACCAAAAAAGACAGACTCACATGGACATATCTGATTCAAATGATACACTGAATTTAAAATTATCACATGAATACATCTACGGTTCATTTTAGGGAAACAAATTCTTTAAAACAAAAACTACAGACTTCAAAACAGTGGATGCATGCTAATATTATCAGTCAAGGCTCATGAATGAGTCACATTTCCACTGTCGGCTGCCAAGATGTCACATTGCTGTGAGAATCACATGATATGAAAGTTCAGATCAAGTGGTAAATGAGTTACTACCATTCTTTCAGGAAGCTGAGCTGCAGGGGGAGGGAGGGGGTGGGGGGACCTACCCTCTAAATGTGTCCAGAGATCGGAGCCTCTTGCTGGGGCTGGGTGGTGGAGGGAGGATGTTGTCAGTGACTAGTGACACTGTCCTGCCAGGGGTGCCCAGTTCCTGAATGATGAATGTTGGATATCAACATTGTTCAACTGGTTCAACACACATACAGAGTCACAAACTAATGCAATTCCCTTGAAGATCTGAGCAATATGAGTTTTTGAAGAATGTTTTTATACAAATGCAGCCTGTTATGGATTTTGTGGTTTAATTTTGTTTTGAAAGAGTATAAGCCTCAATTTAAAAAGCTTTCATTATTTTAGTGGTAACATCCCACCTAAAAAATAAAGGCAGGGAAAATCATAAAAAATACATTTGATTTGTGTCAAATCTTTCAAAAGAAACTTCAAAAGACCGTTTTAATGCTGAACTAAAATACAAAGCCCAATAAAGAAAGATACATTCGGTTACTTAAGTTAGTTTTAGTATCATCTTGGCAAAATAAGGTCCTAGAGTGTGTGGTTTGAAGAACATCCTCAAGGCAAACACTCACAGAGTTGATGAGCCTCTCTGTCTCCATGGAGCCGCCAATCCGGAAGAGGATACTCTTTACTACATCAAGCCTGGACAAGAAACAATCAGCCAGTTTAGCAGAAATAATAATATAAAACATGCGAGAATATAGCAGCAGGGGCTCTCTGTACTCCGCAGTAATCTTAGCAAAAGATGTTTATGCCACAGCACTGCAACGAATATCTCAGCAAAATTATTTAAATCTAATGAAATCCTTATTTCATACATAACATGTAGGTTTAAATTGTTGTTGGTTTTAATTTATATACGCGCGTGCACACACACACACACACACACACACACACAGTATGAAACTCATCTACTTGGAGATGTACTGAATAAATAGGCAATACCAAAACAATAAATTACTTTACCCTAATATTGTTGTTCCAATGGCAGATGCCAGGGCAAGTCCAGCGAAGATAAGAAAAGCTACCAAGATCGCTGTGTGTGGGAGAGAGAGAGAGAGAGAGAGAGAGAGAGAGAGAGAGAGAGAGAGAGAGAGAGAGAGAGAGAGAGAGAGAGAGAGAGAGAGGGGAACATCTTTAACGATGTGCCATGTTCGTACAGCATGACCATACAGCATGATGCATATAGCATCAGGACATTTGGCATGTGTCCATTTCATACATGCTCGTGCTTTATGTGTGCAAGACTCACGTATATAGCTGTTGACAGGGTCTCTATCAGCCACTATGGAGCAGCTGACCACGGCCGAGTCGTTCAGGTTTTTCACCCACAGAGAGTAGTTCCCATGCTCCCCAAAGTGGAATGGAAACCTGAAATTAAACGTTGCACACTACATGTTTACATCCTCATAATCATCCCATAGAAGTTCAACTTTATACATATAGATTCAACAATGTTTTAAAATTAAAACAGCTAGTTGTAGCACTACAGTCACCTTGATAAAATGTGCAAGAAATGCTGCATCTTTCTCTTATATACTGGCAATTAATATTATGTTTAGCACAGCCGCACGGTAAAACCTAATCTCGAAAAAACCCATATAATCATATTAGTTTTTCAATTGCCTGAAAAAATACTTGTTTATACAATACTAAGAAATGTGTAATAATATATAAAAACATTTAAGTGTGTTTAGTAGAGCTTGTTTAAAGATGAAAGCTTGTTTAAAGATGAATATAAAGGTCACATTTATACTGTATTTGTTTTAATATATTGCCAGTTCTGGTGTAACTGAAACATGATTGTGTTCTTTAGCTTACGTGCAGAGCTCCAGGTTGTCGAGTGTGCTGTTGAGCTGCAGTGTAAGTTCATGCTGTGTGCCTACGACAAAGTCCATTGAACTGGGCTGCCCTGGACTGGGTCCTGCGGGTATCACCCCAAGCTGCTGGTACAAACACTAGCACACAAAGGCCACGTTCAGACTGCAGGCAAATCCGATTCAAATCTGATTCCTTCTCATATCCGATTTTAGGGCTGACTGTCCACACTGTTTTAGCAAGTGTCCAAATCGCATTTGGCTCTGTTCAGACTGGGCCACATCAAGTGACCCATCTGACTGGTTGCTGTAGCAACGACGTCGGAGCGGAGGCGTGTATTGTGTGACGTCATGTAATAGCGACGAGAAAAACAACAAACAAGATAGAGGCAGCTCACATGAGTATATTGTCCTTATCGCTGTCCAGTAGGGGTGCAGAACCGGTAACGTAGCTCCACAACTTGAAACAGGCGGGTGGTTTGGCGCATTGGGTCAGGTCTAGCGTCGCGTAGAGTGACCTCACGGACAGTCAAATCCGATCTGAGTGTTTGGAGCTGTTCAGACTGAGACGCATCTGTCCAAATGCGATCTGAAACTACCTCCCAGAGGTGGTTTCGATCCGTTTCGCAAAAATCGGATTTCATGTGACTTGGGACTGTTTAGACTTCAAAAGAGTCATCCGGTTCCAATCTGGATGGGCTAAAAATCGGATTTCTGCTGGCAGTCTGAACGCGGCCAAAGAAACCAGGGTCCAGATCAGATCATCATCCTTATCTGAGACATGCATACCACACAGCCACAGAATCAAGTGTAGTGAAATAAGTGTGTGTGTGTGTGTGTGTGAGCCCACCTGGTAGCATCGCTCTGACACCCAGGACACCACCACCTCAGAGTCCAGCTCATTGTTGACCGTCAGAATCGCCTCATCCATCCTCAGGACTGTGCGCTTGTGATGAGAGAGGCCAGCTGGAGGGTGAAATAGCAGCACGCAGTCGTGATCAATTAGCCAATCCGTTTCCAGCGCAGAGAAGATGCTACAGCCAAATATGTGGCTGACCACACCCAACTCTTTGAAGCCGCTCTTCAATTAATGATTATGTAGATAGTCAAAAACCGGCTGCACTTTGTTTGAACAAACTGGTCAGAACCACGGGCAAACGCCTACAAATAATACCTGCTTTCCCGACTCCATGTTGGCCTACATTATGTTAAGTTACAAGTCAGAGAATTTATACAATGGAGTAGTTGCTTCTTACAGCTTTCGTAGATGGTACGGCTTTCTGTAACTCACCTGAAAAACGTCGCTGCTATCGTTACAGACGAGACGCCTGATCCATACCAGTGTGTGCGGTAGCTAGACGGGGAGTCAGAGTGACAAGCTGCCCGGACTAAGCTACATCCAGCCAGCTAACGTGCTGTCTGGAGGAGGAGAGCATGTGAGAGGGCTGAAGTTATGACTGCAGAGCCCCGTGGTCACATGCTGTATTAATCCGTAAACTACCCCCAGGAGGGAAGTTCAAACGACCGGAGCTCCTTCTTGGGCTTTCCACGGTTCATTCTGAGTTGGTGCTGCATAGCTCCACACTGTTAGCCCCGAGTTACACGACTTACTTACTAACATAATGGAATACTTAAACACCATATATATCGTGACGAATCTCCAATTGGTTCATTACAGCCGCGGTCATTGCTGCAGGGCGATTTAAATGCATAATAGGGCTGAATGTAATGTGAAATAGTGCAGGACAGTAGGTAATTAGCCAGCTAGCTATAGCTAAGCTAGCTTGGAAGCACTACGCTGCTAGCGTACTAGTTTCTCTTGTCAACAGTCGTAGATACTTACAGGTAGATAGTTCAGCTGTCAGTGGTACCACACAAACGGCCACAACCAAAGCCAAAACAGCAAGTGGAAACGTGTATTTCTCTGGTTGTGACATTTCTTTCCGGCTTGCCTGTTTCAAACCCGACACTGAGGATGTGTCTTTTGACTTCTTCTTTAGTTTATTTTTTGCCATAGCACATTCCACTTCCGACCATCCTGTTTTGACATTGTAGTGGAAGCGTGAAGGGTCAAAGTACATTATTAACCCTAACAGGTTAGTCAACCTGGGGCGATGCAGTCTGTGGAAACGTGTAGATTTACACATTCAGAATAACATTTAAATAATGTGGCCGGATCACTAATATGTGGAGTTCTGTGGTCATAAGTAGGAGCTACACTGTGCATTGCTACAACAACGTATATTATTCAAACGAATAATTTATCTAGTTCGCGCCTACCTTTAAAATCGTTTTTTTGTTTACGAACTGTACGGTTTTTTTCAATATGAGCTAACATCTCCCTAATGGCCATGTTTAACAAGATAATCATGATAGAATGTTCTTAGTAAGTCGACTGACGCATGCGCACATGATGTGACAGCAAGTACTCCAAATCGATCATCGAGTGAATCGACCGCGCCTCCGATCGGATTTCGTCTGTCACAATGGACGGCAAACAAAGTGCACAGAAAAGGTAAAACATGATGTTCGCACAATTAATTATGTTTAACTGCTAAACTAAAAGTTAGCAATGAAACAATTAGGACTTAACTTGGCACAATGAAATAACCATGTAATTGTTACCCAGTTTAGACGGCTAGCGAGCTGTCTAGCTAGCAACGTTAGCAAACATTTCCAACCTTTTTTCTCTCTCATGTCTCCCTTTAACTCTTTTTTCCCCGCAGTGTCAAAATAGCCGCTGGGGCCGTAGTTTGCGTCGAAAGTGAGATCAGAGGAGATGTCACAATAGGTAAAATGTTTCACTTTCCAAGTATTGGATTTCTAGACTAGACACAATTTGTTGTTTCTATTCTCACATCGGAGTAGATTATTATTCGTTGTTTCATCAATGATATTTTTTTGGTCAGGTCCCAGGACGGTGGTCCACCCAAAAGCTCGTATCATTGCAGAGGCGGGGCCCATCGTGATCGGAGAAGGCAATTTGATCGAGGAGCAAGCTCTGATCATTAATGGGTAATTCAGGATTCCCTGTACATTCATAATCTGTAGGCTCGATCACTGTTCCAAATGCACAGTGACTAATCTTTGCATTTGGTCTGTCTCTGTTTTGAAAGTATCCGGAACTGCATCATGATAATGACAAGCTTGTTTGTTCTGCTTTCCAGTTACCCAGAAAACATCACACCAGAGTCTGAAGTGGAGCCAAAGACAATGACCATCGGCATGAACAATGTGTTTGAAGTTGGCTGTGGTATCCTTTTTGACTCGCCTGACCGGGCTCATTCGATTTCAATAATCTAATAGTGTAACCTCTTCATGAATACTAACTACCAAAAAGCAATTTTGGCTTAGCTGACAACCAACAGTATCTCAAGCACTGAAAATTGGGGACAACAACGTGATTGAATCCAAAGGTAGGATGTGTGTATCTTTATTCAGGTTTTGTGATTTTTAACTTTTTGTATTGACTGCAGTGCAGTGTTATGAGGTTTTCTAATCATCAAATAAAAGCAAACAACTCACCAGCTCTAATGTCCTCTACTTTGTGGTCTAGCTGACGTCGGTAGGAACGTAATCCTTACCAGTGGCTGTATCATTGGAGCCTTCTGTCAGGTCAACACCTGTGAAGTTATACCTGAGAACACGGTCATCTACGGCTCTGGATGTATGAGGCGGGTTCAGACGGAGAGACCACAGGTACCGCACCCTTTTTGTGCTTACAGCTGGATCATTCAGGTCTAATGTGGTTTAGGCAGTAGAGTTTTCAGTTCAATATTTTCGAACATTGCCAGTGACTTGAGTTTGAAAGCATTTTGATAAACGCAACTTCTAAGTCCTCCCCTTATTAAAATGTTTGTACCGTCCTCTTTACAGCCGCAGACTCTTCAGCTTGACTTTCTGATGAAGATTTTGCCAAACTACCACCATTTGAAGAAAACGGTTAAAGCTGGCCACACTGCTAGCTAAAATGTAACTTAATACTTTAAGTTGTAACTGGCTAGCAAACCCACATTTAAACAGATCCTTCTGGAAGGAAGCTTGAATGTATAGAATTATATAATATGTACCTAGCTTTATTACTATTTTGTCATATTTTCTACTCCAACAGCTGATTAAGCATTCCATCTTTATCTTGCTGCGTGGATGTACCTTTTCTATTACTAATTAAAGAGCCTTAAACATGGTGATGTGTGCTTCATGTACTAATTTATATAATTTCATCACTAGGTTGTAAATGGTGCAGTTAAAAAACATAAGAACGTTTCAATACATTCAAAGTATTTATATCCGCGCTTAGACCTGCTTTATAATAAAACCTTTTACAACACAGGGCATGCAAGTATTTTTTTTACTGTTTTTCTACATGAATTCCACATAATACCCAAATGTTAGCATTTATGTAAATGAAGCAATGAGACAGTGCCCTGTAACAGCGTAATTTATTAAAATAAGTCCAAAAAGTTTGTGTATTTTCAACCACTAAGCTGCATGGTGCTGCAAAGCGACACTTTAAATACTCTGAATTTCCACGAGAAGTTATGTCTGAGATGTGTCATGCTGATGAGACCTCAATATGATGCACACAACACAAGCCTGTCTTCTACTATTAAAAGGATGGAAGGTTGCAATCAGATGAGGACTGCTGCCCTTTAAAATAAAAGCTTCCACCGACCCCTTTGCAATATACTAAATAAAATGAAGGAAAAATGTATTAACCCACTTCAACCACATTTACAGTAAGGTGGCAGCACCCCCTCTGGGATGGTGGTTTTGGTAATTCAGTGTCCTTAAATTGTTCTGGTACTCAGTTTTCACTGATCAATAAACTAAAGGATTCCAAAACTTTGTTGCTATTCACTCCATGTAATACAATATCAATGAAAGGAGAGCAAATAAAGGAAAACAAGCTAGTTTTGACAAAACAAACCGCCATGAAAAAGTCTTTATATTGTCAGGTGTCCCAGGACTCCCATCTCCAGCCATCTCTGGCTTACAGATTCCTCAGCTCCTCTGAGGTCACAAGGCAGCGAGGGAAAGGATCTCACTTCTTGACAGGAACGCCGTCTGAATAGTCCTCCAGTACGCCTGCCAGATGGTTGTTGTGGGTCTTGAAGGGTCTCTTCCTCTGCCCACCTTGCTTCTTCCTCTTATGAACTGGTAACTGCAGGGAGCACAGAAAGAATAAGCACTGATTTAGATGCTTGATTAACAGAGTACATATGTCAACGCTCAGTGTTAAAACCTTAATTTCTGGTGAAACACATTAGGACATTTTCTTTAAAATTGGGAGGTTAGAATGAAAACGGAGCAGAAGGGGGGCTTGTGGACACTGACCACTTTCTTTGGTCCCGTTTCTTGCATGGAGGAGATGCCTTGTTTCTTCAGGTACTCCTCAATCTTCTCTTCATCTATGGAATCGACCGGAACGCTCCTCCACAATTTCTGGAATTCTGCAATTGAAAGAGAAGTTCGTTTGCAAGTCGTTTTGTGATTTTGACCAAACGCACTAGACGACAAAACAAATATACAAATGATAGAAATATATAATTACATCTCCAAAAGAAGTTAACATGTACGTGTGAAAGTAAGCTGCAAATAAACATGATAGGCAAAGCAGACTTATGCTCACCTTCGTCAACCGTGAACTGGCAGTGCTTGTCGTTGTAGAATAGGATCTTCTTCTTGTCTGGTCTCGTCACAAAGATGATCTGATCCCCCAAAGCCTGAGAACGCATGAGAGCTCATGTTTCTGCTCCTGTGTCCTCAACGTTCACTCAGCACACAGATTTATGTCCCTTTTATTAATAATTAACACAATGCGCAGTATAAATTAGGTGGCATCTTTGGACTTTTTGTATTGAGTGTTACCTTGATCGCCTTTGCTGAATTGGGCAGCCCCTCCTCCACGTCGTCCAGCAGCACTCCTCCCAGGCCCAGCTGGTCGTGTTTGTCCAGCAGCCTCAGCAAGGCTTTTTTGTCCTTCAGGTTGAACTTGGGCTTGAAGCCGTACGTCCCATCCCGGACGTCAATTTTCGGGTTGTTGACCAGGGCCTGAGAATGTCAAGGGGTAGATGTCAGCTTCTAGTTAAGTAGTAGACCAGCTGGGAGATGTGTATTTGTATTTTAACAACTCTGTTATGTAAATAGTATGTACATTTATATAATTCATGGGAACATCATATAATGACATAATAAACACAAATTACTTACAAACCTTAATTCAAACCTTAAATAATTGAATCCAATTTGCTGTTTGAGATGTTCATATTGATATTGTGGTGTTATTCAATAGCATCAGTAGCCAATTTAAATTAATGGCGATATTTTCAGGCAGAATTAATACATTTAGAATGACAGTCTATAATTTGAATTGCAGAGTCAAACGCGATAATGTCAAAATAATTTAAATAGGGTTTTCACACTTGAGTTTGCTTGAAACTAATGAATAAACAGTTAGTTAGTGAGTTAATACATGAAAAGGGTAGCTTGTATAACAGCAGACTAAGTGCACATGACTCTGACAGCAGATCTGGTCCACTCGTAAATGGTGACAATTAGTGAATGCAGGTGAATGCCTCATCACTGAGGAGGCAACCTAAGACAGAATCTGTACAGGTACTTATTGCATTAGGACCAATTTTTTTTTTCATGCACTGGCTAATTTTGAGGTTTTGGACTATTTTGCTTCCATAAAATCTTCGTTCATCTACATTTTGCTTAATTGGAAAACCTGTAATACAAAACAAACTGTCTTAATGTAAATAATCGCATATTCACCTCTAGTATCTTTACGATACATATCTTTAAAGGCTGTTTAGTCAAAATTAGCCAGAAATCTCCACTTTAGTAGCACTTCCACCAAACTTTCCAGTTTCATTCCCATCTATATTCTGAAGGTTAATGCAGAGAGGTTTGTTCATATATTATTCATAGCCTGATATATTGAACATGTTATTCATAAAAACAAACAAAACGAGAGATCCAAAATTCCTTCTGTAAAAACCTTTGACTAATATGTAATAAAAAAAATCGGAATTGTTTTATGAACATTAGCATTTATGTATTAGGATAATGCCTCATCTGCACATCCATACCATTTCAGAAAACTAAAAAAAATTATGAAAAATGTATAAATTGTGGGGGGGGGGGGGGGGGGGGGGGGGGTGTGTGACCCCTTAAGAAAACATGAACACACCTCAGTCATGAGCCACTGTTTCTGTTTCATGCTGATGTCAAGAAGTTTGGTCTCATCCAGAATCTCCTCGAGGGTCAGGCAGTGTGTGTCGCCATTCTGATGCCTTGTCTGAGATTAAGGAGAAAAAAGCATACACATTCAACAAGCATATAATCTTCCTCAGCACTCATTTTAAAATGTAAGCCATTCTTAGCTGCCACCCTTGGCGTGGGTTTCAGCTAAATGTCTGCAGTGATTTTGCACCTTACATCCAATTGTCGGGGTGTTTTACACGGTGCATACTGTGTGTTCAACAGATGGCAATAAAAATGCACACATTAAAAAGAGAATCTGTCAACTTGAGTGTGCGAGTTCTGCTGCGAGGGATGACTCAAACAGCTAGTGACAGGCCCTGGCTGCCTCTTTGCAGTGTCACAGCATGATAAACAAGCTGTTAACACACCAAAAGAAACAGACTGATTACTCTCTCTCTCTCCACACACACACACACACACACACACACACACACACACACACACACACACACACACACACACACACACACACACACACACACACACACACACACACACACACACACACACACACACACACACACACACACACACACACACACTTTTCTTTTTTTAAGCTTCGATGGAGATGACGACAAGCTTGAAAATATAGCAACTAAGTAAATGATGTGATAGCTTTATATACACTTGAACAGTGTTCGTGGACTGAAAGGCACCTTTGTCTGAAACAGTGCTCATTTGCACAGGCAAAAACTTAAAACTTCCAAGATTAAGGCTACGTTTACGTTTTAATTGTCTCACAAAAAAATGGGAATGTTTTTCCTTCACGTTTTAAAAGTGTTTAAAAGTGTTGTTTAGACGATGTTTTGGAAAAGATATGCAGTGCCAGGCCACTAGTGCAGTGAAACGTTGCAATCGAGAGCTCTTCCTGAGGATTTCACTCTGGAACACGATTTCAAAGGTTTTCTTTTGCAGCTCCTCAAAATGCTGTTGTCGTGTAAACAAATGGCCAGAAAGTAAAAATACATTTGCGTATTATGTTGAAAATGTGGTAAATGAGACAGTTCCCTCAAAATATACCTCTTACCTGTAGTGTTATTTTTCAATCTGGATGGTTGTGGTGGGAGTTTGGGTGAACTGTCTCCTACACTAAACTGCTTGAGAACGTTCCTATTTTAGAAGGAGGTGGCTTACCTTCATATAATTGACTATCTTGGCCAGGCAGCCAAACTTGTACCCAGAGCTCGTCTTGATGTTAAAGTTGCCATTACTTGACTCTGTTGACATAAAGAGAAAGAACCTTATTTATATCAGAGGCAGACACCAGAGGATTATATAGACAGACACAAAACCAGCATAAGACAAAACTTAAACATTATTTTCTATGGAGGTTACTAATCTTTATTTCATGAGTCTGGTCAACAAATCCCATGAAAACACTAAAGCCAACAATGCAATACAATAAGTGGCACTCAGACTGAAGCATATTTGCTCCTGATAAGTGTTGAAAAGCATCACAATAAATTTGTGAATCAACACACATTTGGTGATGAGTATTTATGGCAGCAGGACAGTGCATCATGGGATCGACTCAGAAGCTTGCAGTGCCACAAAAGCGTGACTCATTTACATTTTTAATGAAAACCAACTACATCAATGGAGCTCTATTGCACAGAGGAAAAAGACGCAAAAAACTTGATGGTTGGATTGTTGTTAGTATTGGTCTTTTCATGGGATTTTTTGAGATAAGAAAAATATATCATATCATCGGCCTTATCCTTAAAAATACTGCAGGGGTCGTATACGAAAAGTACTCTGCTAAGAATGATTTGAAGTCTGGCCAGCTGGTGCTATTCTCTGTTGGAGTCCAACAATGCTGCTCCCCCCTTCAACCTGTCTGAGGTCTGGACTCGGCACTCGCCAATCAAAGCAGAAAACAGACCCTGACTCATGAATGATTCATAGTGTGGGCGGGAGCTTCTGTTGCTGTGAGCTGCACTGTGGGCAGGACCCTGAAATTGTGACAGACCGCTTAACGAATGGTGCAGAGGCAGGGCTAAGAGAAAAGAGCCAATGATGGAGAGGAGCCCCGTGCTGTTTGGCTGAGACATGAAGAGCTGCAAGGAAGGAGTGGCGGAGGGAGCGAGCCAGTGCACGAGCCGAGTGTGCGCGAGAGTGTCGAGGAGGAAAACAGGTCGAGGAGTGAACGCGGAGGAGGGAGAGAGTGGAAGACAGAGCGATAGGTGGAGCACCCGCGACAGGAGAGTGCATCTGTTGACGTGCATCTTCTAGAGACTGAGCCAGATACACAGGTGAGTCTGCAAATTCTTCAGAACGGCATCATCAGAATAATGCGTTTGTTTGCCATCAACACATCATAACAATCCACACTATGAATTGAAGCTACAGGCTGTAGGCTCTTGTTGATCTCACTGTGAAGCTATAATGACTATAAGGGTTTTTTGGTGTGTAATCCAGCATTCATAGGGTGAATCATACATTTTTAAATGCAGCAGATCTTTTCATGAAGCCAATTCCATCTGCAGGAAATCTAAAATTGCACATCACCATATCTAACAACTATGTAAAATGTAATTCAGACTGTAACAATAACTAAGAGCTTTAGGAGGCACTTGTACTATTTAGGCCAAGAATGAGCAAGCACGCAATGGATTAAATAAACATGGATTTCTGTCTGTACAATTCCTGCGAGTATACACATCAGAAACTGTGTGTCTTTCCTTGCCTGTATGGCTACTCATATACATCCTGTGTTAGTGGAGATGCGTGACTCGGTGCAAACTACAGCTCTCAAGATAAATCAATGACCGACAGCTGTGAGGAGCAGGCTAGGGGCATTAAGAGTGCATAAGTGTGTGTGTGAGATTGTGTCCGTTAAGAGAGTGTGTAATCAGACAGCAATATATGATCCTACAACACTTAACAGCATGGATGGGGTGGGGCTAATTTGGGTGAGATAACAGATGCTGAAGGGAGCCAATCTGTCATTGTGTATTTGACTGCTCTGACAAAAAAAAGAAGTATAGAGACAATATGTGGGAGGAGGAGGAGGGGGGGATGGGTTGTTGTCATGATAATCACTTGAAGTGAAGTTGATATTATGAGCTGTGTCTGCGATAAGGGGAACACTAAAGAGGGAGTTAAGTTGAATCAACTGAGAAGAAAATAGCCACAAAAACATGCAACAGATTCTCTACATATACAGCCATGCTTCAGTCTGCTTTCATCAACCAATTACCAACTTGCAGTAACGGTATTTAAACGTGTGACCCCATCAGTGTCATTTTGCTGCCTTACCTAGCCCAGTTTGAATCACACCGGTAGTAGTGTGTTAGGAAATGACCCAAGTGCCAAAATACACTGAGTTGAAAATGTCCTCCTGAGACAACTGAAACCGCCACGATGGGTTTGAATCACATCGGCGTCAAATAACACGAAAAAACCAAGTTACCACCACACAAGGAGCATTTGTCTCTGCAAGGGCACTAAAATAAATTCACAAATCTATGCTTCGTACATGAAAGTGTCTGTTCTTACACAAAGTAAGCTCCGTTGAAATGATTGGAGGAGAAATACACAAAAATGCAACCGTACAGTGTTAGCTGAAAGAGAGACTTCTGTCCCTCTTCCTCTACTCATTTCTGTGGTTCACTCAAGCAATCTGGGTCAGCTTCCTTGGTCTCAGTAAGTGATGATAAAAATGTGTGTGCATGTGTGTTTCGAGCATGTGTGTGTGTGTGCATGTGTGGCAGAAATACTGGCACTCTTCCCTGAGGATTTTAAAATGGTAGGCTTCGGCTGAAAATGTGAACGGATAGTGAATATTACAAAACATCTTTCGACTTCATCATTAGCTTGCAGTTGCTTAGTCTCAACATTTTGGTCAGGTGTTGTCAAGTTGCAAACCAAGCGTAGATGCAACATTTCTTGTGGAGCCTTCCTTTTCTACCAGGCTTTTAAGTCTACTTTTGTTCTGAGCAGATGGCCTCAGTAGGGTTTTTTGCTTTGTTGCAACACAACCCTTTGCTCTAATAACACACTGTCTTCTCATTTATTAAACAATTATTTATCTAGTTAGACAACATACTTCTGTCAAATAGTACATTATCTGTGTGAGACTGAAAATTAAATTCAGGCACACGATCTGCAGATTTTTTAAAAACATGTTTCCAGTACTTTGATTTTTTTAATGGTTCTCTCTCCATGGAAACAAGTAGTTTATAACCGTTGCTCTCTAATTCTGTTCTCCCTCCTGCTGCCATCGCCTCGCAGCGAAAACCCAAACTCTGTCACAGGCATTAACAATCTGTCTTTCTCCCCGTTTCCAGAAATCATGGCCAACATCACGACCACTATACACCCAAGTAATCTCCCATGGCACCCAGAGGCGGTCCCTCTCCCCCGTATCTCCATGCAGGTCCAGGAGGTTTATCCTTTCCATGATGGCTGGAACGTGGCCTGCTTCATCATCCTTCTGCTCTTCATCCTCACTGTTGTGTCTCTGGCTGCTTTGGCTGTGCTCTATGAGCTACTGGACTGTGGGTGCTGTGCCAAAGGGAAGACACATCACCAGCTACAGGAGGAAGGGCCGGGAGGCTGCGGCAAGCTCATGACCAGCATTTGCAAGGAGCCGGAATCCCGCACCGAGGTGGTATAGGGGCAGCGGGGAGGAAGATGAGGAAGAGTAGGAATTTGGGTTTCAGTTCTGAACTGGGCAATCCCACAGCGTTGACCCTGATGCCCTGAGAACTTGAAGTGCCCAATAGTGGTTCAATTGCTCACAGTAAAGAGGAAGGCAGGGAAGAGATCAGATCAGGTAGCAGGGCAATGTAAAAAAAAAAAGGAAGGAGGCAGTTTGTTCCTGATTTGGGTTGAGTCTCATTAGCTATTCATTACAGTTGGGAGGGAGTCTTCACACATCTACATTCACTACCACTTAACACATTGGGCTGACCCTGAAAGCCATATTCAACACCAAAAACACTACCAGAAGAAGCCCAGAGCACATGAGTAGTCTACTAACAATAGTGCTAGAATTAGTGCTCATAGTGTGGCCATGATAACATAGAAACTAATATCAGCTGATTTACAAAAAACAGTTTTCTTGTTAAATGACATCTGCCATGCGAGCAATGCCCGTATCTGTGAGTCAGCTGCAAATGAACTTCTATGAGATGTGGTAAACGGTTCTTTAGAGACAGAAAATGCTGCCAAATCTGAAGACTTAAATATTCCAGTTTCCCAGTGGGACCGGATGAACAAACAAATGATTAAGCTTACTTGGACAACATCATTGCTTTGAATAGAGCCTGCATTTCACTGTTCTTTAGTAACTTGTATGCCAGTGTTGTCAAAATGTTTAGCATTGCAACATTATATCTCATGACACTTGTTTGCTGCACATTGATGTAATGTATCCTGTCAACTTGAGCACAATGTATGATTTCATAGGCCTAACCACATCCGCCTAATAAATTGTCAATGAATTATGTACCAGACTTTTTTCTGCAAAGAGAATACACATTTAGTGACCTTTTCTGCTCATAACCATGACAACTTATTTTTGTGAGCAGAGCGTAGGTGGAGGCAGGATCATTCTTTCAACACACTAATTATGGTGGCTAGCAAGATTTGTTGGCCTTTTTTTAATAATGGCTGAAGAAAATGAGTTTCTCTCAATCTCAATCTTGTGAAAGTTATCAATTTTACTCATGTAACCTGTGAAACTTTACATAAACCAACAGGACTAGACAAGCTAGCAGACTACTTTGCTGGGAGGCGAGTAGGTAGGAGCTCTGGAGAGGACAGTTGGCTAGCTAACTTGTCTATCTGAGCTCCCGAAATCGTCTCCTAGTGGAGACGAGTGAGGCAGAGGGACCATTAGGCCAAGATCGGCTGGCCACCAGCCCGCTGTTGGCCTCATTTTCTGTAACCAAGGTAGCATGAAAGCATGATGGGCAAGTGAGTTAAGTACCCAGCCATCCAGTACCTAGCTTGTTAATCCCACCAAATTTCATGCTACACTGGTTATAGATTGTGAGGCCAGAGGGCTGGTGGCCAGCAGAAGTACTGTGAAGACTTAGTTAGGGCATATACATACTTGGATGGCGATCACTCTCCTGCAGAAAAGTCACAGAGACTCGAAAAGAGAAATTTCAGCGATGGAGAGAAAATGCCGCTCTTTCAGTGTTTGGCCTTTTGGCAACATTGTCTCTCCATCTCTCCAATAGTTCAGCAGAAGGCTATGCTAAATTATTAGCAACATTTTATGTCCATCTCTGAGACTGCTTTGTCATCTGAAATGTATGCAAAATCGATTCTGGCACCCAACAACACAGCAAAAATGAAAGATTTGGTGTGTAACTTTTGCCCACTACTGTCTGTTTATTTGTGTTTGGCTTCAGTGTTTTCTTTCTTCTTTCTAATGAATGAACTACCATATAATGAGTGTTATTTTCTTCAATATAAGATCTTTCAAATCAAACATCCTAAGATATGAGTATGAAGTTGTAGTCTTGTAAGCGCATTTTTAACATTTTACTCAAATGTAGCTTAAACACATCATTGACCACACAGCCATATACCAGGTTTCACCTAGCCTTGTGTTGACAGCAGTTAATGTTGTGTTTATCCCATTTGGCCTCATGATGGCACTGTTGACTCACTGTTAACTATGAATAAATACAGACAATGATGCTCACCGTCTCTTTAACACAATGGTGCAGCACCTGAGTGTCAGGTATACTGAAGGGCAGTATTTTCTTTCATATCGGAGGGCTATGATGACAGAAGTCCTGGATATGAAAATGTAACTGAGGCTACTGATTTTTTAATTCAAATCATTTGAAAGCAGAACTGGAGGATGAAAATGACAAAACTAGATCAGACGATATGCACTCTGAATTGAAGAACAGTCAAGATACCAAAAGGTCAAGATATCATGCACACGCATGTCTTCCAAAAAAACAGAACCACTTTAGCTGAGGAACTCCCACAAAAATGCAACATCTGGCAATCCACGCTGGAACACATCTAAACTAGGGATGCACTGACACTATTTGTTTATAATGGGCTGATATGGACTCAAACGGTTGGATTGGATACTGGTGATAATGGGGCCAATCTATTCAATTAAATTCTATGTTAATACACATTTTAATCTCAATTTAAGTTTGGACCAATTTAATGTCGACACTTCAATCGCAATCCTCATAATCGTTGTAATTTTATATACGTTTTTATTTGTTAAATTTTGTTTTATAAAAAAGTTAGGAAAGCAATGTTTAAGTAAAATCTGATGTTGCCTTACACACAAAAGAATGATCCCAGTCACTTCACACAGTGAGGCAAACAGCTTATTAATTCACTAGTTTCAGATCAGTGCGCTCGACAATCACGTTATGATGATCCTGCATGTCAGCCACAATATGGCTTCCATCCACAATCAACTTAAAATACCAGTAAGAAGCAATTCACTTAAAGAAATGTCAGAATATCTTTTAAGTCATTGTCACTTACCAGCACCATGTTTGGACCCAGAGGAACCTTCCTTCTCAACTTTGGGCTTCTTCTTCTTGTGTGATCCAGTGTCCGAGGCAGCCTGTCTCTTCTCTACAGCCGGAGTGGAAAGAGCTCTTTTCTTGAACAGTTCCCTCTCCCTCAGTAGAGCTGGATCCATCCTGGCTGCCAGGGCACAAAAACAGCAATGATTCTATTAAAACAAAATAAAGCAAGTGATCCATTAGAAAAAAAAAAACATATCAACCAGATACTTTTCATCATGCATTGAGGCAAATGAAAATAATCAAACTGTTTTCACATCGGGGTAAAAACAGGTACCAATACAAACTGTAGCCACAGCTTGATTTAACTGTTTGGGGGCTCTGGGCTTAAAATGTGCTGTTGAGACCCCTATTGACACTGCCACCTCCACTCTCTGTGTATTGTATATTATTCCCGCAACAGTAGTACTCCTATGCTGGTGTCACTGGCCCGATGGTTTCAGTGTATTGGTGGGTAATTTGATTTCAGAATAAGCACCATACGAGCACAATATAAAGTAAACGGACTGACAAAGGACTCCTTTACAAGACAGGGCCCTCTGACAATCAATGAGCATCAGCCTTTCAGGACCCCTGGGGGTCAGGGGCTCCATAACATGGACTGGAAACGGTCTCAGCTTATTGGGCGTGAAGGTGTCCATAGCTGAGCTCTACCTTTGTCTCACAGCACACAGCAGCTTAACTGGGACGACGTGTAAATACAGCATGGCCACGACTGAGCAGCGTCCTCCCACCAGGTTAAACAGGCGTCAGAGAGGAAAAGGCAACGAGGTAAGACCCCCAAAGTGTAACGTTAGGTTACCAGCTAACTAGATAAGTCAGCTAACGTTAGCATTAGCTAGCTTAGCTCCTCTGCCAGCCGGGAAACAACTAACTAGTTAACAATAACGTTCGTCGGCATTGTCCAGATCGCCTGACGTTGTTCCTTTGTTGTGATAACGTGAAACCCACACACTAGCCACGGCTAACGCTGTGTACTTCACCAAACGTCCATGAATACTTTAGTTATTTGGATAACAACACGGGTAAGCAAACGTAACGACACAGCCTGACACCTGGCACGTTAACGTTAGTTAGCGTTAGCTTGCCGATTTGTTCAACGTGATCTTGGTTAACGTTACCTGAGTTTTTCCTGCTCTCAGAGAAATTGAAGGCTTAGTCCAGGAGGACTATTTAATTATGCAGGGTATCGAACAGAAGGAAATGCTTCCTTCGATGAATACACCGCTTTAACCCCTCCCTTCAACGATAATGTACATTAACATTAGCTAAGTAACTTCATAGACAAACATCTCTTTTTTTTCTTCCTCTCATGCTGCACTTCCGTTTCGTGTTCGATTTGTCGGACATCGACAGTGAATCCTCGGACGACGTCATCACGTCATCACGACAGAGTAGCTTTATCAATAAGGTCTTAGGTAATGGTATGTTGAGAAATTATACGTGGGCTATCATTACGACAAAGGGAAAACAATTATTTAGAACAAACTATTAAGGGGATACATAACGAGAAATACTTCACCTATTGAATGTGAATGGAGGGTTTATGGTGCCACTGAAGAAAGATAATGGCTTTGAGGAGTTCAGTACAATTTTATGTGTTGTTGGTATCGTAGGTTATCACACCTCTTGCCATAAATTTTTAAGTATCCACAAACATGAAATGTTGGTTATCTCCGGGGAGTAAATGGCACAAGGGAGGGGCGCCACTTAGTGGTTTATTAAGTTACTCCATCACACGCCCTTTTATTTCGTTTTTTTCCATCCTAAACATTTATACAGTAGGCACAAATCATATCACGCTTCCACGGATAATCGAAAAAATAACCAGAATGGTTGTCTGAAAGTGGACATTTTTAATTGTATTTTTAGAACTTGTCTGTTGTTGCTGAAAATGAATGTACGATTTGAAGGGAAAGTATGAGACTTTCTACTTGGACTCTCGAGTTGAAATAAACAGAAAGGCCGACTGTATCTCCAAGCTCAACATGAATGCCTTTTTTCAGTGCAGAAAGATGAAAGAGAAACACATGTGACAGACATATATTTCTATCGGACACAGGGCAAGAAAGAAAGAAAGAAAGAAAGAAAGAAAGAAAGAAACTAATTGTGTGTTGATGTGCTGCTATATTTAGCAAGCTCAGATGACCGCCACCAGTGCACAGCTTTCACGCTGCCCGGTCAGTAATATCTTCCACATACCACGA
Organism: Chelidonichthys spinosus; assembly: GCA_029853015.1. Classification (NCBI taxonomy): domain Eukaryota; kingdom Metazoa; phylum Chordata; class Actinopteri; order Perciformes; family Triglidae; genus Chelidonichthys; species Chelidonichthys spinosus. The sequence continues at coordinate 9,192,887 of CM056824.1, forward strand.
TAAACTGGTGAAACAACTTCGCCTACCATTTCAGGTTTATGTGTTGCGTCTGCTGTTAAAAAATACACCAAAATGTATCATGTTTCATCAGACCTCAGAATACTAAACTTAAAAACATAAAAGCATCAAAGCAATAAATAAAACATCTGAAGTACATCAAATAAAGTGCAGTAAGAGAGCTGTGTTTGTTCAGATAAAATACAAACGTGACATCTGCAGTTCAATCGCGTGGAGAGTTAAAGATTGCAACCATGAAAACGTGTTAGAAGGAACGCCGTGGCTTTGCAGTATTCGAGGGATTAATGTACAGAGTTAAGATGTGAGGGCCTTACAGCACTTTAAGCCCATTGGTGTTCTCTGGCATCCTTTCAAAGAAAAACCCCACTCCCTAAAGGAATTGACTATTATTATGTGCCTATAGTGCAACTTTGGCCACGGCGGAGGCTCTAATCTATTCTGCACATTGATCGATAAATATGATTCAGCCTTACTTGTCAGTGCTCACTGCATTCAAAGATGTGCCATATGGGAGGCTGGAGCTGGTGGAAGTTCAAAAGAGGCCATAATGTGCACACTACAGAGGCGGCTGTTATGAAACCGAGTACATCAGCTCATCCAACTGAAGCCGGACTTCGCTGAGTGGAGAGCGGAAGGCAACCCCACCGCTGGGTAATCAAGTGAGAGAAGAGGTGAGATAAGGCCGCCGTATAACCAGGTCACCAAAGCAAATAGAGAGCTAAGCACCCGGGAGCAGCAGAGCGTGGAGTAGAAGATACAGTAGAGCCGGACAGCCGTGTTCAGCTGAAAGTGTAAGAGGCAGGGAATAGATGGCATTTTTTTTTTTACCAAATGAGTTCTCAAGTCCTGCATACGCATAAGCTTCCACGCATAGATTAATTGGCGAGGGATTTAACATAAAAGATGCTGCCTCATGTGATTCAGGCATTATGCAGTGACTCATTTCAATGTTAAAGCCTCTTATACACAAAGAAGTGTCGCACAGCTTTATGTTTTCTTTGTGAATTCAATTGCTTGCTGAGATGAGGTGCATTGAACTTTTTGTTGCATCGTGTTTCTGAATCGGTCTTTCACGTTTGGTGGGCTGTCATGTTAAAGACCTGGCTTCAGATCTGAAGCATTTCTCCTTGACATTTTATTGGAACTCAGATCATCTGCTTTACCTGTGTGGCTGTGGAACGATCAGAATTCATACGACAGCAGCCAAACAACCCACCAGATTCCACACAATCAGATTCTGAATAAAGTGATCAAATAACTCAAATTAAATCCTGATTGATACGTATGAGATATCCTTGCAACTGTTACAAACTACAGTGTGGAAAAAAACACAACTGAAATTGTTGGACCCTGTGCAACCCACACTGAGAGGAAATGCCCAAAATTGAAATGAGTTTGCTTTCCTGTGTGCAGACAGTATGCGGTCTCATTATCCCTCATGCATTTGTTATAATGATGTAAGCCTGTAACGTAAGCTAACAGCTCTCTGATTACTTGAGATGTGAATTCTCAGTTTTAAAAACCTTGCCAGAGTTTTAGGGAGGTGAACATTCGAGTAGGAGCGTATTATTCTGAATGTATGTTCAGTCCTCAGATAACAAATATTACAGGAAAGTATGTATGCAGTGGCACCGCTGGGGGGGGGCACGGCCACCCTGATACAATCGCTGCACACTGTACTCCTTGAATAAATATTATCACATTTTTGTAAAAAAAAAATAGAAGCAGACAGATGTCAAACTAATTCAGCAGTAAAAAAGAAAGATAAAGATAGAATCTGAAGCCTCCAGATCAGTGTAAACATGAACCAGCACATCATCTGTAGATCGAGACAGAAGACATTAAGGGACAACACTGCTCCTGTAAAGCCGGGTGGGTCTTTATTCACTGTTACATCATTAAAAAAAGCGTGTCTAACTTCAGTAGCTTCAGTAGTTGGCGTAGCATAGAAGTGCTAACGCAAGTTAAAGATGTGCTAACGTAATCTGCTCATGTTAGCTCCACAGGTGTTTATGTAGAAACGTAAACGTAACCTTCCTTAACTCGCTGAAATAGTTTATACTTTTATAAGCATACAGCGATTCTTGCAATGCAGCGTTGGTTTCTGGTGTGCCACCCCAAGACTTTCAGTGGCCCCGCGTGGCCGCCCATATGAACAGTTTCTGGGGGCGCCACATACTTCCGACGCGGGTTCAGAGCAGGACGTAGAAACGGACATCTGTTCATCCGACTTTCAAAATCTCCTGCGGATCACAGAACAAATTAGCATCTCCAAAACTCCTAATTAATGATTCAGCAGGCCAGTCAAAGAAGTGAGCCCACATGAATGATTAAATATGTGCTAACCTAATTTAGGGCCTAATCCATAATGAATGAATTACACTGTTTAGTCATAGCGGACAGAGAGAGTAAGAGAGAGAGAATGCAAGAGTGAAGGGGGAGATTTAGACATCAGAGAATAGCGAGACTTGTGAAGTGACAAACAAATTATTCCGCTTCGGGAGGCTCAACCTCACCATTACTTCAACTGCAGCCACTTTCGAGCCACAACAACGCGGGGCCAAGTCAAGGTATAACCACGGCCAATTAGACCGCCACCGCCACTGTGGAGTGAAGTGAACTGGATTAGATTCATTTTAGCAGTCAGTGTGTGCTCTTTATTAATCTGCGGAGGTTTAGCCGGCTGTTTTTCACAGCTAAAACTGTGAGAGTTGGTCATTTATTAGCAGGTGTCAAGAGGAAGGAGAGGGAGTTGGTGAATCGTGTACTACAGTAACAGAGAGAGAGAGAGAGAGAGAGAGAGAGAGAGAAAGAGAGAGAGAGTCAGCACTGTAATTTAGAGGTGAGGAGTAATATCAAAGAGGAGAGACAAGTGAAATCCTGGAGCTGCAGCCAACCAGTGCAAATCCCTGTGGAGGAGAAAATCTCAAAGTGACAGCTTTCAATTACAACGGTATGAGAAAGAGTGTGTGTGTGTGTGTGTGTGTGTGTGTGTGTGTGTGTGTGTGTGTGTGCTACCTGTCAGCACTTCTGGGCTTCACTGACAGTTCGATGTCACAGTTTCCGAATTGAAACGACCTCATGTGCACACACACACACACACACACACACGGTTTCTTTCTCCTTTCCGCTTGTTTCGCTCCGGCTTGTTCTCACATTTGTCTGTGCTGTATTTTCAGCTGTCTGGGTTGAACTGCTGTTGGACCTAAACCCAAAGAATAAGGAGGTAGGTACTGGACACTGGAACTCAATGTACTGCTGTGTAGGTGGATGTAATCTGTGCCGGTGAGTGTTTGAGAGGATGCAACGGATAAATATGGCAGCCTACTTAGGGGAAGTAAAGGCCAAATGTGGATAAAATCTGAGCAAGGGGTATGTCATATTCATTTATTCACAAGGCTTTAAAAAAAATAGAGACACTTTATAGTTAAACAGGAAAACAAAATTAAAAAAAAATATATAGGACATATCTAATTTGTGGACACGCAGACATGCACCCATATGACCCCAAAGTAGTGTGCTATAGTCTTCACTCTCCTGGGAAGGCTTTCCACAATGTTCTGGAACCTGGCTGCAAGGATTTGTTCCCATTCAGCCACAAGAGTATTAGTGAAGTCGGGCAGAGATGTTGGGCGATAAGGCCCCGCTACCAGTCGATGTTCCACTTCATCTCAAGGGTGTCGGATGGGATTGCGGCCAGGCCTTTGTGTGGACCAATCAGATTCTTCTTTCCCTCCAAAATCATTTCTTTCTGGAGCTGTGTGCATGCCATGTTGAAACAGGAAAGAGGAAGCATGTTATTGTTTAAAATATCTATTTATTGTCTAAATACAACTTAGCCGTAAAGTTGACCTTGAATTATGAAGTTAACTTTGTTAACAGCTTCACACCAGAAGCCAGGTGGATCCAGATGCAGTAAAGTTGCTGCTTGTGGTGCTGCGACCTCTTCCTTCACTAGTCACCTGTTGTTAGTGTGAGTAACGTTACATACATGTGTCATCTAATAATGTATTTTCACAGTCATAATATACCTCAACAGTTATACTACAAAATGCTACTTTCTTGTAGTGTGATATGTGTATCAATACAACTGTAATTCTAGTTGATGTATAGATGATATTGGTATGAAAGTAGATCAAGGTTCTGTGTATTCATTTTGTGAACACATTCATATTCATGCATAATCTCAATTAGATATTAAAGCCCATTATAGGTTTCTACCTTGAAAAGGGCAAGTGTCAAATGCTTTTACTTTGATTGTAATGCAATCATTTTGTCAGCAATGATTTTCGGAATGGAGCTTTTTCAATGACGGTGACCACAAGGTGGCAGTAGAACAGCACTATTTCCTGCTGCGGCCTGCGGAGTGACTCATGGAGCCAGAGGAGCTGCAGCCTCTCAGACAGACAGGAGAGATGAAAACAGCCAAACCTGCCGCTCTGACCTCAGTCTTAAGGCTGCAGCTCGTCTGCTAACCTCTCCGAGTGGGAACCACGCTGCGGCTGCAGAAGCATCCAGATTTCCTTGTTAAATATAAATAGAGAACAAAGCGACTCTAATAGATGAGACGCGGAGGTCTGAAATGCTGTCACGCTCTAAACCAGGCCAGCAGTCGGTGGCTTTGTTCAGACACTTTCCAGTGTGCCCTTTCTTCAAACCTTGCATCAAAGAAATCAATGATCTAATTTTGACTGGCGAGAGGAGCGCTGGTCAAGCCGAGGCGATGCTTTGCTAAATGTGAAAATTTAAAAGACAGAAGAGACGCCTCTTAAGGATTTCGAACAAGCTCACTTGCTGTGAGGTGGCTGGTGAGGCATCGTTATGTAAGGCAGCACAGACACTCAAGGATGGGGCAGAGTTTTTGTTGCCGAGGCAGTTTTCAACTCTTCTGTAGTTTGTAGCAGAAATAATGAGTCTTATAGGGTTGTGAATGTGAGATGACGAGCAGCATAAATACATCATCCTGCTGTTTATGTAACCCGGAGATGGGGGGTTTTCATGAATATACAGCAAGGGTTAAAGGCTCTCCCTAGCCTTTTCCAGTGTTTTCCTCTCTCTCAAACCCTCACATGTATATATTACTAGGACCTTCAAGGAGTATATTCATTCCCTTCGCTTCGTTCTCTAATGTCAGCCTTAATCAGTAAATGCCAAACAATAATTCTCAACCTAACCATGCGAGTGCACATACATCTGTGTGTTTGTGTGTGTGTGTGTGTGTGTGTGTGTGTGCTGCTACCAGCTGCATGCATGGGTTTGTGTGCAGTGCGGCTGTGTGGGTGGCACCCGAGCGCGTCAGGACAGCCAAGTGAGACGAGTGTGTGCCGTCCAAAAACCTGCAGGGGCAGGCTAATCCTGGTTCCTGATGTTAATCTGAGTATAGAGCTTCTGAGGGCATGCTGACACCTGATGGTTTGGAGGTCAAAGCTGTACGTGAGTGTGTGTGTGTGTGTGTGTGTGTGTGAGTGATGCTCCTACTGCCCTTTCCAAATGTCACAGAAGGGCCAACTCCTGAGGAGCGGGCCCATAATGTGGTCCCACACATTACGTGCGTGCGTGTGTGTGCGTCAAGATAATTTCCCCTATTAAGCCCTTCAAACACATCATTTCCACTGATGTGTATGCTGTGTGTGTGTGTGTGTGTGTGTGTGTGTGTGTCTGTGTGTGTGTGTGTGTGTCTGTGTGTGTGTGTGTGTGTGTGTGTGTGTGTGTGTGTGTGTGTGTGTGTGCGGACACGTGTTTGTGTGCAAATTTCTGTCTGCTGGTAACTTTCTACTTTGCATCCCATTCTCTTATTGCATCTTTAATAACTGCCGTCCGCAGTACATTGCATTCACAAACAATGTCTTCAAAACAACATCTGCTTACCACATTCCAGAATGGATTTTTTGTGTATTTTCCCCCCCAAAGAGTTTTTTTGTTAAGCCTTGATTTATATTCATGAACAACTCTCCTAAAGTTAGAAGTAAGACACTGTGCTGTCAGGCTTTCAAGTGTCACTTTATTAAGTGAACGGAGGAAACAATAACTTGATTTTTTTTAAGGATTTGTGAAGCAGAAACGCCCCTGCTAAGAAAAATAATTGGTTCACACGTGTATAAAAAACATTGTGGTATTCAACATGAACAATCCACAAGCCTGGCTTCGCTTCATGAATTCCCTGTTATGTATTCACTCATATTTATTCTTCACCCATGTGACTAATGTGGGTGAAAGACAAAAAAACAAAAACAAAACAAACGTGTGCTCCAGGGTGCTCGATCCGGGCTAGCATTGTCCGCCTACAGTCTGTCACCAGTCGGTCCTAATCTATTCCTTCCGGCATGCAAAACAATTAGCAGAGCCACAGTGTTTGCTGGGAAATTGTTGACCATCGTTGCCAAAGAGAAACAGAAAACGGATGCGTCAACCGTTGCTTTATGATGCTAATGTTTGTCTTTTTCATGGGGACTTCTCAGCAGCACATGATTTTCGCCAGCTGGGAGTGAATGAAACATAAGACATTGAACGAAGGCAAACAGACAATGTTTGATGTATTCCCTTCTTTGCTCTTTTCACTGCTTGTGCCTCATTTTCTATTTCTCCCCTTGCTTTATTCGCTCAGTTTCTCTATTTAAGAGTGTTGTTAGTGCACCAAACATTGATTAAGCCGTCCAGAATTACAGAAATATTACAAGATTGTTTTTGCCTCTCTCTCTAAAGCACTCTGAAGTACGATTTTTGTGATATTTTAGCAGGAATAACAGAATTATTGGAGTTACAGAGCACATCATACTGCGTGTCTCAAATCGAGAAGCACCTGAGCTGTGTTTCGAAGCTTTCATTTGAAAAAAAACAAAAACAAAACAAAACACAAGGATAAACAATTCAAATGCATGAAATACGTATTTATTTCAGTGGTGCATCCTGATAAAAGGTGCAAATTTACAGCTTTTAGAGTCAAGCGCTGCGGGAGGCTGGGAGTGCTGGTGGTACCGATGGCAGGGGGCCGCACAAATAAAGCAAAGTGCAGTTTATAAAACAGATGGGCAGAACCCATAATGATGGTGTTTGAAGTCTGCAAAATACTGTCATTATTAGAGCAACAAAACTCCCGACACAGTGCAACTGCCACATTACTATTAGAGGCAACACAACTTTTAAGTTTAGCAAAGGATAAAATGACTTCACTCTGATGTTGTTTCATCATTAAAACGGTTTATAAGTTAAAGGCAAAACAACTTTAAAGAAACACTGTATTACATCTCGGCTTGTGTTCCTTACAGAACCGTTAGAGGATGAGGCGTGGAAACATCCACATTCCCATGAAAACACACACAGAAAAACAAACAACGGTTTCTTTTCATTTACTTCTTTTTATGCCATATAATGTCTATGGGTGTGTGTATAAGAGCAATGTGCACAGTGGTGTCAGAAAAGGCATCGCAGAAGTGAATTGTATGAGTGGGGAATATTGCTTTGTTTTCTTTGAGCAGTCACCTAAATGATGTTAAGAAATAAATCAGACACGGGCAGTTTAGCGATGTCCCTGTAGCTGGGGTCTTGACCGGTACTGGATCTGGAGTACTACAACACTGCTCTATATTAATCCTGGTGTAAAACTAATTATGGCTGAATTAAATTTAGCTGCTTCACTTTCCAGAGATGAGGACTTTGACTCGAACCAGACCCGAGTCACAACATCGATGACTGTGGAATCAATTTGACAAATTCACGTCAAGTCTTGCAACTCGACTTGGGTTTTTATCTCCAACGACTCATTGAGCTGTGTGGTTTGATACTTCCCCCAAATGCAAAGATAAAAAAAGTATGTTGTTTAAAAAAATGTGCCACGAATGAATTCATGTTCCTTTATTTCCTGACATACATTAAACATTAAACGCTATTCATCATAGCAATTTGCAGTTAATTCCCCCAAATCAACTTTGTTTGAACCAGTCAGATTCCAATGGAGGTGCAGGAGAGAATCAGGAAGAATTAACCACATTACTGTGCGCCATTTGGAAAAAATGATACCAACGATTATTTTGTTGCAATGCAAAAACTACATAGTGGTCACAAAAAATGAATTGCAGCGAAAAGTGTCGCTTGAAAATGAGAGACGGAGGACCACAGTGTAAAGTGAACCACCACATCACCTGGTGATCGAGACAGAAGACAATTAAATGAAGGAACACTGCTTTCTAGCAACATAATGAAGAAATGTTGTTTATTCACATATCTGGCAAATAGGAAAATATTGATACTGAACGTATCAATCAATCAAAAATCATCATTCGTTTTTAGATGTCTGTCCAATATGTTCTCCATTTCTACGCTGTCCTCTGTCAAATAAGAACAAAAATGCCCCAACAAAATCAGATCTTGTGAAGCAGTATCACAATATAATGACAAATGAAGCTGAAATGTTTCCCTAACCTTTGGCTAAACTTCACCACAGACGAGACTCAGGAGTTTCCGTTGTCAAATTTCAGAGCCTTGTATGCGGACCATCCAGACACACATTGTTTTTTTCTTTTTATTTGATGTGTGGACAATGATATGTAAAGAGAAAGCCAACCCTATGCTTAAATGAGAAAGAATGACTGAGTCATGACTCATCCATGGCATAACACTACATTATAATATTACCAAATTAGGAGAACTGCAAAACATATTTTAATAAGATGACAAAAATGGCCCAGTTTCACTAAAGCCACTCATATCCACTCATCTCGGTCCATTCTGTGCCAACTCACTCATGTTTTTGTGAATTCCCCTTGTGTTCTGGGATCATTGCGGCTCTGCTCCTCAACCGACTAGACTAGATGTCGTGGGAACTGTAAGGGTCAGTCCTTCTTGTGATTGTGTATTTGCATGTGTATATTTGTGTGTGTGTTTGTGTGCTGTATTTATTCAGGAATTCCTGTGATACCAGCTGGCAAACATTACTTTCCCAGCCTCTCTCATGATCCTCTTTGCTTTTCATAAGTGTTTCCTGACCAAAATGGAAAACCAATTGAATGATGAAGTACTATCTGATACTTCACATATTTCCCCTCTTATCATGCGCTAATGAGGAAAACAGGGAAGCTTAATAGGCTGTTTGAGTTGGACGTTATGGAGAATTTAAAGGCCATCCCTTTAGAAAATAGAAAAAACGAGATTCATATTCTGTCCACTATCTATCTGCTTGTTAAAATGATATTCACAAGTGTAACATTTTTACAGTACCTCTAGCACAAAATGAGTATAATATATATCCACAAAATTCATATTCCAGCCCCATATTCTAAGGAATGAACACTCAGAGGCCAGTAGCATTACAGCACATTGCCAGCCCCTGCAAACCTACACCCATAAATCAATACAATATGTTATCATTATTATTATTAATATCAGTTGCAGGATCAACTAAGGCCTGGCATCCCTTCTTGAGAAACATTTTAAGCTTTCTACATATCAGAAGAACTGGAAAACAAATACTTCTGTCAAGGACAGTGATCTACGTTATTTTTGGTCTGTTGCCCTCTTGTTTGTTGAGTTATCTGTTCCTTTGTTAAAATGTTTTATTTAATCACATGGGGGGGTCAATTGGGGGTTTCATGGCACATTAGCAACATTAGCATTCATTCATCAGTCTAATATTCACTCTTCAATACCAGCTAGCTGCTAAGATAAACAAGTCTACATGAAGTGTAACCGCATTTGCGTCTTTGCATTTATTATGTGTGCAATAGTGTCATGCAAAAAATTGCTTCCTGTTTGGTGTGAAAGCACCTTAAGCATGCTAACATTTACAACATACAAAGTACAAGTGTGGCTAGATAAGAATGTCATTCGTTTTTCAGGTATTTTACCAAAGTACTGCACAAATGAAAATATTAGCGCTCTTGCCTTGAGGAAGACCCAGCGTGGGTTGAAGAATTCTCCTTTTGTATTTTTTACTTTGATATGCCCTAAACTAATGGAGGCATTTCACTACATCCTTGGCTCGGTGCGAGTGTGCCTAATGTAAGCCCAGGGGTTTCCCTTTTTCTAACATGAAAATATCGACCCGAAAAGTTAAACAAATATAGTCGTACAGTCCATCCAATAGTTGTCGAGCTAATTCATTCAACTCCAACAATATCAACCTCAGAGTAGTGCAAGAGAAAAAGTAAGGCGTAAACAAATTCAGTAGAATTAATCCTCCGGGGACCATGAATCTCTGAATGAAATGTCTTGGCAATCCATCATATATTAGTTAAGATATTATAGTCCGACAGACAGTGTGACTTAAACTATTGATTGAGCAAATGTATCTATATGTATATAATTACAACATGGGCAGAGTCATGACGAAAACCCCCAAATATTTCACTCACATGGTGAATGGTAATAGGAAGATAGTGCATGCTGTTGCATAATGAGGACAATCATTGAAAGTAGGTGTTCTGGCCTTGGAGGCTGAATGTGGAGGGTCGAGGCTCTCTTCCATGTTGGGTGAGATTTAATAGTCATTATGAGGAGATGATTGCCTCTGTCCAGCTTCCCTCCTCCTCCTCCTCCCCCTCCTCATCCTCCTCACCTTCATCTCCCTCTTTATTGGTGCTTCCGCAGCACGTTGAGCACATGCAGCCGCAGATCCTTCAGAAGACGCTGCAATTACTGCTTATTGACTGCAGTGTATATATATACTGTGTGTGTGTGTGTTTAAACCTGCTTCCACACACAGACATGCACGCACTTTCTCTCTCTCTCTATCACACACACACACACACACAAACACACAAACACATATGTGGTTACAAACAGGGTCTAAAATTTCAATCCAGCTAAGTCCCAGCTATCACCAGGCACTTTGGCGTCAATGGATCAGAGTATGGAGGGCACATGAAAGTGATGTGTGTGTGACAGAGAGAGAGGGAGAAAGGAAGAGAGAGAGAGAAACAGACTATAAAAGTAGAAAGAAAGAAAGGGGGGGGGGGGGGCTGGAGCCGATCCCAGCTGACATTGGGTGTGAAGGACTGGACAGGACTGGACATGTAGAGACAGACAGGTAACCTGTCTGTCACAGGGCTGACATGAGGAGACAGACAGGTAACCAGTCTATCACAGGGCTGACATGTAGAGACAGACAACCATTCACACTCACATTCACACCTACGGGACATTAGAGTCATCAATTAACCTATCCCCATCCTGCATGTCTTTGGACTGTGGAAGGAAGCTGGAGAACCCGGAGAGAACCCACACTTACACAGGGAGACTCCACACAGAAGGTCCTTTAAACTTGTATTCTCGCTACTGACCATCAGGGGGCGACTCTTCTGGTTGCAAAAAGATCCATTGTAAACATGAGTTTATGGTCTCAATCTCTAGTTTCAAGTCTTCTTCAATACAGCATGATGTTGATTTAGTAAAGTATGGTCCATTTAGAGTCAAATAGACCATAAATCCGGGTATGCATTAGGGCGGGGCTACCTTGTGATTGACAGGTCTCTACCACTGTGTCGCTGCCATGCTACCATGGTACCATGCTACCAATCCAATTAGCTACTAAGATTACTTTAACACGTTACTTAGAATGATGGACATTATGTCTTGTTAGCCAGATGGAAACAGATGCAGTAGGGTTGCTGCTCTTATATTTGCTAGATCCAACCATCGCTCCTCCATATTTCATAATGTGGTCACTTTTGTTCACTGGTTGCAAAAATCCAAAATGGCGACGGCCAAAATCCAAGATGCCGAACAGACAAAAATGCTTAGGCTTCAAAACCGCAGTCCACAAACCAATGGATGACGTCATGACTTGTCCACTTCTTATAGAGTCTATGTTAACGACCCAAACAGGAAATCAGCATGATACTATAGAAATCTATTTCTGTTTGTGAGGATAGCTCCCCTTACAGCTGCCTGTCGCATACAAGATGTTTATTCAAGCAAAGAATCGTATTAAAAAATCCACTTTATTCTTTGTGCCTCTCACAATTCTCTACTTTCTCCCTCCAGAAGCAAAGTTAACACCAGAAATGCTATTCTCTCTCTCTCTCTCTCTCTCTCTCTCTCTCTCTCTCTCTCTCTCCTCTCTCTCTCTCTCTCTCTCTCTCTCTCTCTCTCTCTCTCCGTCTGACTCTCTCCATCTCACCCAGGCTGAAGTGTAGGCAGCAGTGATATTCACTTGTGGGTATTATTAGTCTCTCTGGGGAGCTCCACCTGTAAACAAGTCACACCATTGTCAGGGAAGGAGGTGAAACCCACTGTGAGACATGGGCAGCGGGAGGTTGCCGTGGGAGTAGCATACTAATGAGAAAATAACCATGGAAAAGACGCAGAGATTAGCAGACTACGTCACTCACAATGAGCATTTTTGTATTAATTACTCCCTGTCAATGAAAACGTTTGCAAGCCCATTTCTGATACATATTACTTTAAGAAAAGCTCTCTTTCCAGGAATCCTGCTACACTTTAGCTCAGTGTGTGATATGCAATTGATTATGAATGGGCAGGATGAGGATGTTGCTGGTTTATATTGCAATATTTTAATGGAAAAAAAGGAGGGATTGAATGTAAATATGTGTTGAATGAGTAGAGTTTCTACAGATGAGTTGATATTGTTTGGAGTCTTTATTCACACCTAAATGCAGGTCTGTTTGCTTGATTAGTACGGTTATTATGGGCGGTTGGGAAAGCTGTCAATCCAACCCTGGTGCAGACCAAACAAGTGAACCGAGACGGCTTGAAGAGGGGGGGGGTCTCAGTCCTCATCCAAGCGGACTCTGGTCAGATGGTTTGTGGTGAGAAAGCAAATGGACCAACCACAGGGTTTTATGATAGCAGATATGTTATTGTCACATGATTTCAAAAGCTAAAATCCTAATAAATCCATGTGATCTTCTAGATCTGTATTTAAGGCCATATACAAGTATATCAGCGTGAGTTACTTAGTCCATTAAAAAGTGTGTGACAGTGATCCCACAGTATAGGCCTCGTGCTTGTGACTGTTGCCCCACCACTCACCTTGGAGAGGGCTTTTGTACAGTCCCGTCTTTACCATTATTAATCACAGCATGTGGTTGATTTAACAATACTTCTAATGCTAAGAGTCATGTATTTATCAAAGAACATAATATACATAAGAAGCATTAAAGTGTTGCATAAACGGCTGTCAGTCAACAAAACACAGTTACCTGTCAGTCTGTGTCACTTCATGTTTTCTCCTCTGGATCGGATGTAAAAAGTCAGTGTGAACAGGAACTGAAGCAGAAGTAAAATGCAACAATGTAATATTTTTAAAATGGCATCTAAAAGGGTAACAACTGGTATTCAGTTGCCCCCCCCCCCCCCCGTGCTTTTCTTCCCCTCTCCTTCTTTTCCCTTTTCCCCTCCCCTTGCTTTCTATCCGGTGGGCGTGGCTACTTCCACTCATGTCCGGCGTTCTGACGTGACGCACCTGCAACTCATCCCCTTCGTCTCTGCCAGCATTTATACTCCGGTTGCTACCGTCACTCGACGCTGAATTGTTACATCCAGTTGTGACCTCTGGTTCACTTGTGATTTCTGACTTTTTGACCTCATGGATACTTTTGAGAACTCTGACAGACCGGTTTGCCTGCCTGATTATCAGTCCTCACCTGTACTCTGTTTGCCTCCAGATCCTGTCTGCCTGCTGCTGAACTACTCACCAGCCCGCCCACTCACTCGTCTCCTTGCCTTCAGCCTCTGACTTAGGCCACGTTTACACGTAGCAGGGTATTTAGAGAAACAAATATTTCCCCCCCTCCGTTTTCAAAAATAACATTGTGCACACAACATCTTTCAACCCGCATAAATCCACCGTCGAGCGCCATTATAAATTCTGTGATTTAAAATGGCGTTTTCGTCTAAATGAGAGGCCAAACAGCGTGAAACATCTGTGTTTTCCCTTAAGGCGAGTCCACACCGGACCGAAAATCGGCGTCTTTGACAGAGTCGGCGTCCGTGACATGAGTCTGCTTGGTGTGGTCGCTCGAATCGGCCCACGTCGGCGTTCATTTCAGCCGATTCAAATGTGTAATCTGCCATTCGAGTCGGTGACTCTTTTACCATTCTGATTGGTGGAGGCTAGCAGCTTGACTAGCGAATCAGTGAAGCCCGGAATTGACGATGTAAACATACCAGATAACCAGTAGAATCGAAGAAGGTGGTCTAGAGAGGACCGCCTACTTCCGGTTTTCGTGTTTTTTGGCGCACAATACAGATTAGCGCCGCCTGTTGTTTTAGAGACATTACATCTTGCGCAAGCGTGGAACGTATGGCGTCGGCTGTAGTTCCGTAGGTGTGAATCGCCCAAGTCGTTGTTCGAGTCTGCCATATTAAGTAGCCCGACTTCACGAGTCGGGCAGTTGGTGCGGTGTGGACCCGCCTTTAGTGTAAATGGCACCTCAGCCAATCACCTTTCACCTCCACATTCCTGAAAGCCTTGTTCATCCTGGAACCCACAGAAGTCCTTAGGACCCCATCCCAGCGTTTAAACCAAGTTGGTGTGAGTCTGCACTTGTTCAATTATAACATACATACTGCGACTTTTGTGCAGAAAGGGCCCTCGGTTGTGGTCTAATGTTTGACAACCTAGAGTGCTAACAATTTGAAGTATTGTGGGAGATCTATTGGTAGCAATGAAATATACTATAAATAAGTATGTTTCTAATAGACAAACGAGATACTAGAGATACTCGCACTAGATAGGTCCATTTGCATTTTCATGTTTTTGAATGTTATATAGAATGATTATGTTAATACATGAGTAAAAGGGAATACAAGATGTAAATGCCTTAATTTATTTATTATTTAAAGACATAATAATGAGGAGAAATTATTAATTGGCACATGTAAAGATAGTTTTAAAACTTTATTTCACTAATTGTTTTTTAATTGTGCAATTCAAATACAAATTGTATTAATCATTTAATAATTTCTTTTGATGTATCAATTAATTAATCAATTATAATTAAGCACTGACAAAGTCTGTAATAATTTCCACACACTTAAGCCTCTGAACAAATTGCCCCCGAGAGACATAAAAGATATATTGAATTGTACTGAATGGAATTAACCTTGGCCATGTGAAGCACTGATGTCTGCACAGTCAGCGTTAACAGGTTTCTTACTGAGCCACCGTGGCTATTATCAGAGACAAAGGTGGTGATGAACAGGATTCTTTTGTCTGGTCATTGAGAGCACGAAGAACTGAGACAAGCCGTGTCTGTGAATATGTGTTTGTCGTGGGGTCCCATGATGCTGCATGTTATCCTCAGCAGCTTGTTTATAACATCTTCTACTCCTTTGCTGTCGGACAGATTTAAAGAGTCCCGCCCTTTCCTGTGTCCCTGTATGGACCTTATGTTTTTATCCTGATTGAATTACAACACACGTGATGTTCGTCAAGTTAAAAGATATTTTTCAAGTAAAAGTCAGTTTGTTGTATCATTTACTTTTTGTGTGAAACCGAGAACTACGTCTTTCATGTCACACGATGTACACCAACATGGCCGTCAGCCTGGGTTGCTATCCATCAGAGATGCAACATTATCTAACCTGATGTGTTTTATCCAACAACTTTTTTAGTTAGATAGTGTGAATAACGTTCCATCCTGGTAAGACACAAGAATTGTAGCTAGAGACGCTTATGCACTTATGCCACTATTAGATGTGTTGTCTTTCTAATTACGTATCTTCACAGTCCTGTATTTTAACACCTATATGACAAAATGAACTTTCTTGATGTGCACTTGTCTTTGTCAAATTAATAAACATGAGTAATTCATGCTACAATTAAAACGGGACCAAACTATTATTTGTCCCTTGCCATTGTTCCATGGTGGTCTTACCCTGACCCCTCCCTTTCCAAGTATGTCGGAGAACCTTCAGGTAACATAAAAATGACCCAGGGTTTGGTTTGCACTTATGTAAGTATATTTGGTTATTTATAATTACTGAGTAGTGTAGAAGGGTAAGGATTAAAAACGTTCATGCTTCTTCCTACTCCCTTTCGGACATGTTCATTTAATATTGTTTCAATTGCCTTAACTATTTTGTTTTGTATTACTCACATGTTCGAAATAAAACTTTCATTCATTCATTCATTCAACATGGAAGAAGACCCACTCATCCTACTATATTCCCTTTCTGTCAGTAAATCCTCAGAAATCCTACACACTGGTCAAGCACAAATCGAGAATTAATTAATCTTTTTTTTAGTACTTTCTTTTCCTTTAAAATGTACATGTAAATGCATAATATAACTGGAGTAAATACATGTTACTTTATACCTCTAGTATATGGGTCTTTAGTTCTGGATGTATTGTATTTTTGTCTGGCTTTAACAGTACAGTAAACAGTTCTGTCTTTGTCATATTTTCACACAAACCTCCTGCAAAGTAATTTGTTATCCTACAAATTGAATCATACATGTTGGATTTCAAAATATGAATGCGCTTTTTTCTGTAATGCTAGAAAAAAAATCAATTGTGATTGATCGATTGGAGCATCTCTCGTTCTTTAATGGTTTGCAAATTGATGGATTGAGGCTTAGAAATGCTGACTGGCATAAAACATTCCTCATTGTCGTCCTATGTTTATAAAATCAGAAATAGCAAGCAAACAAAATGAATAATTTACTGTAACGGTTTGATGAATGGCATTTTGCAGCATTGATGGTCAATAAAACTGAATTAGTTGTGAGCGAGCTGATGCATCATCATTATGCACTTGTTTGTCCGTGCTACCGCCGTGGTTGTTTGATCTATTTGTGAAAAAAAAAATACATAAATGTTATTGTTTGAACAAAAGTAACTTAAGTTGAAGTTATAAAAGCTACACTCAACAAGGTAAGCCAATAAAAGATCCGTGAGGGGAATTGTAATTTAGTCATTATTTTTCCGTTCTCACTGTTTCTGTGCCTGCATGCATAGCTGAAGCAATTTGCAATCAAGCTGAGCTGAACATAGCCTCTGTTCTTCAGACATATCGACTTCACAACTTCTGCCACCCAACCTCCACTCGCGCTCTCCTTTTAACTCCTGCTTTTTAATATCACTTTCGCTATCTCCACGAATCTTTTAACGCTATCGCTCTCACTCTCCCGGCACGCACACACACACACGCGCACACACGCGCACACTTTCTTACCGTCTCATTTCCTCACACACCCGGCAATCTTTTCAAAATCACTTCCTTGATTCACATCTTTGCCCTCCCCATTTATGAGCACTTTATTGAGAAGCCTGAGAGGTGGCAGAAAAACAGGCATAATTGCCTCGGGTGGTAAGTTATTGGAAAATGGATGAATTGCTTTCTTTGGGGGGAAGAGCTGTGAGAGTGTCAGGAATAAAGAAGGCTCCTTAATAACACTGAAGGTCAGGTGCGGGGATGTTTGGGGAGCGATTTCTTTATGCTGCAGCAGTATGGAGGATGAATAAACACACATAGCATTTTTCTCTCTGTGCCTTTCTGCATATGCAATTTATCAGTGTGTGTGTTTGAGGGCATGCGTGTTTGTGTGTGTCGGTGGAGGGGATTGGGGCCGCTGATATTGGTATTCTTTTCCAGCTGGGCTTGGCTGACTAAGGTTAGGGCTTCTTTTTGATAGGGTCGTTCAAGTTCATCTCCATGGTTACAATCAGATACCCAGAAGGCGGCTCAGTTCTGTTTGGTGAGGACGGGTGTAGAAAACAAAAGAATATTGCTGAGAGGGGCACACACAGTCAGCCTAATAATGGTATCATTCTCTCATGTCTGTAAATTTGTTTCATTGTCTTGTTTTCCAACTATTCCACACCAAGTTCTAGAGTTTGGGAAGCATCACATACTAAAGGTGTGAGGAGCTCTTTGAGAGCTGTGTCTTTGTTTGGGAGTGTCACTTTGCTCGCAAGGTTTCTGCTATATTAGGAGAGTTTTAATGAAGCATCTTTTGACAGTCGTTGGCGCTTTAAGATTTTGGCGGCTACTGCTGCTGCCGTTTCCTTTCTGCCTCCACTTTCAGTGAATTCTGCCTTGTTGCTGTATGACAAACTGGTAACAGCCAGAAAAGCAAAGAGAAATTCCTTTTAGTTCGGAACATTTATGATATGGATGCAATTGCCCAACCCACCATTATCTATGATATGTATCGCAGAGTTGACATGCACAACCATTCACGGTCACAATCACACCTACAGGCAATTTAGAGTCATCAATGAAGCTGCTCGTCTTTGGAATGTGGGAGAAAGCCAGAGTACTCGGATTTGAACCTGAGCGCTTCTTGCTGTGAAGTGACGACTGCACCAGTTGCATACCCTGATAGTTTTGTATAAATTGTAGTCATATATGAGATGAGATATATGAGGATGCTACGGTGAGCTGTAAAACCAGTAAACCAGTGACAACAAGGAAATACTTTTGTAAACCAGGCTGGCTACCTGTGCAACAAAAAGTTCTTTATAGCCGGGACCAAATATTTTTCCTCGTCTGTTGCTTATTGACTGGCTGATATAATCAATAATGATCAATGTGTGAGAGATAAATATACAATGCATTTATACATGAATAAAAAGAATAAAATGCGCTCTGTCTGTATGAAGGGTGACAATGTCCAAACACAGGACTTTCATCCGGGAAACCGCCGTTTCCCGTGTGAAATCAAAAGTCAACGTTGATTTATTTCACCATACTTTATTAGGTTTAATCCAATAATGACAATGCTATGTAACGTGTACTTATTTTAACCCAAACCATGATCTTTCCATCCTAACGAACTTACTTTGTTGCCCAAACCTAAAGCTGTTTTGTATCTTATTCAGTCATCGTGGTGCATTGGGCTCGGCCGTTAGGAGCATTAGAATGGGTGCATCGTAAAAGCCTCACCTGCAGCACCCTTTCCCTCGAATGTTCTGGAACTTTCTGTGTGAAGTTAATGCATTTAAACAAGGCAAAAATGGAAATGTATTATTCAGTGTTATGTGTCTGAGTGAAATCAATCACTCACCTAGGCCTAATGCCCTCTATTTCTATTTATCTCCTTCAGTTAGGAATTAGTCAATACTGACAGATGGACACCCAGTGAAAATAGATGTAAAAGGCATCTAGACCAGAGACAGTCAGTGTGATGCTGCTATCCAGTGGGTGGTCTCTCTGTGACCGATCTTAAGAGCTGCCTGCCAGGAGTTATCGCTGCCGGAAGTAGACAGGGAATGCTTTGTTGAGGTTTTTGAGGCACTCTTTACCCTGCTGTGACTGTTATTTATTTGTGCGTTGCTCTTATCTTTCCCTCTAAAAGGCATACCGATCACCTGTCATTGGTATCTTGTTCAGAATTTGATGGACGGCGTACCCCCTACCACACAACCTGACACCAGCCATCATTTCTCTCCACATTAGCTCTACCTGTCGAGAGCTAATTCTCACTCTTCTTTGCCTCCCATTTGACGTCCTCTTCAACAGATCACTGGATTGAAGCTTCTCAACTGGACAGGTATTTTTGCATTTTGATACTGAAAGGTGAGCGATGACAGGAAATGAGGGGAGAGAGTGAAGTGATTTCAACAGATGTTGCGATTACATGATCAGAATCTTAAACCCCTGAGGCCGCCCTGGACGGGATTCAGCTTACGTCTAATATTCTCTTCTTTACATGGCACGAATTCAAATAATGACAAGATCTCCCCACTTTTTTTTCTCTCTGGCATTAAGGACAATGAGCTGAGCCAAATTGATTTTCCTTGATATATTTTAAAACAGGGTTTAATTAAATGGAAATAGCTTTTACTGGAAATAAAACAGCAATGCCCCAACACTGCTGTGTGTTTTTGAGAAGGAGAAAAAAGGAGTTAATTACATCAATGGCACTGCTTCGACGTGTCGCCATCGCATTCCTGTCCAGTTGACGTAACACTGAATCAGATCAGTAATGAGCTGCTTCGGGGCGAGTCAGAATGGTACGTCGGGAATGTAACAACACGATAAAGTGAGGTGGGGAAGTGTGTGTGTGTGTGAGATGGAGGATCGGATTCGTATATGGACTGAAGCCTATCATACAGTAATTACAAGCCTTTCAGACCCAGAACCACCAATGCCAAGCAACGCTTATGTTGTGCAGTTCTGAGAGTTTGGCTTTTTTTTCCCTCTTCGTTTTAAAAAAAAATCTATATGTGAGCGACGCCTCGAGCCTTCTCTGCCTGTTCCCCTGGGGACGCAAGACCTGCTATCGTTCACACAGAGGAATACAGCTACAGCTCAGTGTACATCCATCTGCATATGCAGACATTCAAAATGCCTGTACGCGCACACATACGCGCACGTCCCCCTACAAAGTCTATAAGTGTTTCTCAGTGGGAAATTGGGACAAACTGTTCTGGCAGAGGAAAACGTCTGCGCTCAGAGAGCAAATCTAACGGTTTGGCAGCCAACGAAGTGGACTGGCGGGCTAGCATGTGCGCTGGAGTGGCTACACACATGCAAACACACAGACACACACACAAAGGTTTTATATAGTAGCTGGCCACATTGGCAGATGTAAACTGGATGACATCTGGCTGTAGCAAGGTTCTCTCTCTCTCTCTCTCTCTCTCTCTCTCTCTCTCTCTCTCTCTCTCTCTTTTGTGTGTGTGTGTGTGTGTGTGTGTGTGTTCATGTTTGTCCTATCACTCTGAGAAATGGAGCCAGATGTGAGTACTTTTGGCCATGACTTATCAAGATCCAGAGGTAAACAAAATATCACTCCCAGAAAAATGATTTGATATTATTTACCTGAAGACAAATAGTAACCCAAACGTACGGAAGATGAGTGAGACGAGGTGGAGGTGAAAAAGCAACAATAAGAGCCGAAAATAGTGATGTTCAGGAATAAAGACGACGAGATGTTAGAGCAGGAAGAAGGTGAGGTAGATGGGAACGGTGAGGAGGGGAAAACAAACAGAGGAGGAAGCGTGAAAGGGGAGAAAAGAGAAACGCAGCGGAACAAAAAAAGATATATATTTTTTTAATCCCATTTTCTCTGACTTTCATTCAATCACTCTTTCTATTTCTCTCCCCCACTGCTGCTCTCATGGGAACCAAGTTTGAGTTGGTCGAGCTGTCTTGAGGTGCTGCGAGTGTTTACCACTGTGTGTGTGTGTGTACGTGTGTGTGTATGTGTTGGTACATGCGTGTGTGTGGAAGGTGGTAAATTGAGCAGGTGTATCAGGAACAAAAGAGCATGGACGATCAGTGAGTCGATGATTGCCATGCTGTCTGTGCACAAGCGCTTTTGTGAGTGTGTGTCTGTGTATGTGTGGTGTATGTGTGTGTGTGTGTGTCTGTGTGTGTGTGTGCGTGTATGTGTGACAGAGAACGTGTCAGTGTAATAAAATGGTTGACCTCAGGGATTTGTCTGGGGCAACAACACACACTGAATCCCATTTAATGTAAAAGTGAGGACAATTGTCCCATCACTAGATGTTTTTTATGTTGCCCCAAAATCCACGATACCTTTAGCGAACATTCGTTGACACGTTGCTGGGCTGTAAATGAATGCGTGATGAGTTGGGTGGATCTGTCATACTGGCCTTGCAGTTTGTTTATTTTGCGTGCACTCAGCATGGACTTCAGTGGATAACTTTGCTCAAAATATCTGTGCTTTGTTTCGTAGTGGCGCTTCACATTCCCGCTTTTGATTAATGCCACGTTTTCGGGGCATATGAGGCACACAGGTTTGGAACTGCCTGCCGGACGAATTAACATATATTTCTCCGTCCATTCATCTAACAATGGTTTTTCATATCAAACTTCCTTCTCTTGGAGCACGCAATGCTGCCATAGCTGTCTTTCTCTTTTCTTTTGCTCTCTCTGGTGCGCTGAGGGTAAACAAACGATTTGATTGGCTCATTCAGTGAAGTCATTGTCGTATTGACTGGAGTAGCTGCACCCACTGTAGCCACGACTGTCGAAAAAAAAGATAGTGCTCTATGAAAATGATCTATTCATTCATTCATCTATTCGGTCATGGGTCCGGATAGAACCATCAATCGCTCCGGACCTGGACCATGGCCCGCCATTTGGGGATTCCTGATGTAGACTAAAGCACATGCAAACGCCCACAAGTGCACAAACACAGCACTGGATGATGTTGATTTTTGTAATTCTCAGTAGGCACTCCGTGATGCAAATAAGTTTCTGATCATTTCGGTTTGAGTTGAAGAAGAAGAATTCCAACGCTCCAAGTTTTCATTTTTAAAAAAGTGTCACTGTTGCTCCCTTGAATATGACATCCTGTTCACATGGGGCAAACAAATGACACAACATGACATCTCATCGTTTCAAATGCAATTCAAATGCAATAACCGGCACACGAGAGAGTCAACAATGTTGTTCAGCTGTCACGGAAAAAACTTGAACTCCAGGTAAGAGTAAGAGCTCTATGTACTCGGGAAACAAAGATGCCTTCAGACATATAAATACTTAAGCAGATACACAATTTGTACAAAACAAAAAAAAGCCTTAGCCTGATTTTATTTTTGTTTTATTTTTCTTCCTTTTGATCCCTCACTTTCAGAACTTTAATGAGGTGCAGCGTGGGTGCTGCTTCTCTTTCTCTCACCAGTCGCTTTTCCTGCTTCTACTCCCACTATTCCTTTTTTTTATTTGTATTTATTTTATCAAACACACCCCAGTCCAGTTGAACTGCATTCACTTCCCACAGATGCAGCGTTCTGAAAATATATTGTTTCTTATAGAGTTGTAATGAGCTGCCTTAAAAGGTCCAAGATGCAACAGTGACATTAAACATGTAAACAAATATTCATATTTATATGGTATAGACCTTTTTATAGTTTGGTACAATGATGAAGTACAGTGGAGTGGAATAGCAATCTATGCAAGGGCCAACACGATCTAATGAATTACACATTTTAGGCTTTTCATTTATTATTCATCAATTTGTTTAAAGCTATATTGTTACTGTGAAGATTTAGGTTTACGCCACAAAAAACATTTAGGTTAAGAAAACATCATGGTTGGACATAGAATAAGTATTTAAAAAGCAAGTAAAATATATACAGAAATGTAACAGAAAAACAGTCACTAAACATCATTAACATCCCTAATGTTACATAAAAAAGCGAATTCTGAATTCTGAACCTAACCCTGATCTCTGAACCTAACCCTGAACTCTGAACCTAAACCTGAACTCTGAACCTAACCCCGAATTCTGAACCTAACCCTGAACTCTGAACCTAACCCTGAACTCTGAACCTAACCCTGAACTCTGAACCTAAACCTGAACTCTCAACCTAACCCCGAATTCTGAACCTAACCCTGAACTCTGAATCTAACCCTGAACTCTGAACCTAACCCTGAACTCTGAACTCTGAACTCTGAACCTAACCCTAAACTCTGAGTCGACCAACTCTGAGAACTCTGAGTTTCCGGTTGTTCTGAATTAGTTCAATCAACTCTGAGTATGTAAACTCTGACTTATGCGCGTGCCTGCCAACTCACCAAAGCCATCATCAATGGAGATCCGATACTATGATTCATCATGGCAACCGGGAGAGACTTGGAGGTATTACTTTGTGCTTAAGGAGAAAACAAGCTCATCCTTTCAAAAGTGGAGCAACATAACTGCAGTAAAGTAGAGATAGTTGGCAATTTGACAAAAATGACATGTTGAGACAGACAGGTAACCAGTCTATCACAGGGCTGACATGTACAAACAGGGAGGAAGCCGGAGAACCTGGAGAGAACCCACGCTAACACAGGGAGAACATGCAAACTCCACACAGAAGGACCCAGGAATCGAACCCTTTCGCTGTGAGGCGACAGTGCTACCCACTACACCACTCTGAGAATATTGTTTGGATATGTGATCGGTTGTAAAAATGGTAATTTTCTACTAAGTAATCAAAATCTTCTCCCAGCGTAAAGCTGTTAGAATCACTTTTACTTCCATGTGAATTATATTGAGGAGGAAAGGACGGCAAATGTTTCCAGAGTTGGTTCAGATAGTGGAAAAAGGCGGCGATAGATCGGGAGAAACTCGTGTATTGAAGAAAACCTGCCAGCAAGCAGGTTACGTTCAACATGGTTAACTGATCTAAAGATTAAGTTTGCTCTCTTTCTGGAACAGAAAACTCAGAGTATCCCTCTTCTCAGGGTTAACAAACTCAGAGTTTTAGCAAAACTTGCTTTCCGGAACGGGCCGCAGAAAGCAGGTTCAACAAACTCTTAACCTAACCCTGAACTCTGAGTCAACCAACTCTGAGATGGGCAACTCTGAGTTTTCGGTTCCAGAACAGCAGTTTTGAATTAGTTCAATCAACTCTGAGTATGTAAACTCAGAGATACGCGAGTGCCTGCCGACTCTACAAAGCCATCATCAATGGAGCTCCGATACGACGATTCACCATGGCAACCGGGAGAGCGTAATTAGATGTTACTTCGTGTTTATGGAGAAAATTAGCTCATCCTGAGAAAGCGGAGCAACATAACTGCAGCAAAGTAGAGACATCTGCATGTTAGCAATGCCATATACTGTACTTGTTTGGGTGAACATGTATTTTAGGTATATTTGTTGGTGGTTTTTTAAAGTATTTATTTCAAGCGTCTTTGGTTATTTGTGATATTATTTATAGTATTTTTTGTCATAGTTAGCAGCATATTTTAAGTTTTTCTTTATTCCTATTGGTTGGAAATATCTGTCACCTGCCTGTGTTTTTTATTAGTCACACCTTGTGTGCTCGCTGCTTTTAACTCCACTGGGAATCGTTCCATGTTTGCCAAGTTTCGGCTGAGATTCTGGAGGCGGTGTACTTCACCGCAAGATTCAGCAGTGAGGAACACACAACACCAGAGAGAGAGAGAGAGAGAAAAGAACAGCAGGCTGATGGAGGACTCTGTGGAAAATGTACCTATAGTAATAAACTGACATATCATTCACAACACTTTCCCCCCCTCATACTTTCTTGGCCTCTCTGTTTGGTTCCTGTGCTGTTTCCGTGCTTTCTATCTCCAAGGCTGCAGACCTGATTGAGTGTAATCAGGGGCACCTGATCCCGGTGTGGCCCGGGCATAAAAGCCTGAGCAGCAGCAGCCCTTTGTTGGCACAACTCCTTTTACTTTACTTACACCCTGCAACTCTGTGTGGCAGATTTTAGTTTCTTTCCCTTATTTTTAACACAACATTGTCATTCGTCCACTCTCTAACAGATTCCTCCAATCTATTTGTTTGACGAACTTTGGCTTTTTGGTTAATAAATCCCTTTATTCATTTACTTACGGGCTGTGACACTACACCAAACCCCCAACAACAGTATAATGCATTCTAATGCGTTGTGACTTAAGAGCAAGGCTATGCTTTCATTGTTGAAATCCACTGTGTCAGTGTGTCTGTGTTGCACTGGTCACAGTATAACACAACTTTTCTTGCCAAGGATTAAGGAAAGTGTCATATAAAACGAAAAATGACATTATGGGTGTAAGTTTCTCATGTGACAGATGGGATGTGGGTGTCAATATCTCAGCCTGTGCCGATTCCTTTATGTGTGCATGTTCTGTAGGCGTTCAGACCTTACCTGCATTCTCTTCCCCCCCCCCCCCCCTCTGTATCCTCTGTCATAATTTTCTCTTTAACTACGCAGTAAAATAATGTGGTGTAGTACAGATAAGGATAGCATAGATAGAAGGAACAGTGCACTTCTATGTGGGTGTTTAAGAGGGATGACAGAAAACAGGATGAGAGAGGCAGAGATAAGATGATAGAGGGTGGAATGACAGAGATTTGTGCTTAGCCATGCAGGTTTTTCCACACGTGTGTGCAGAATTGTATACATTTAAATTGAGATATTACATTTAATAGCCTAGGGAGTGTGTTCAGATTACAATTCTCAGGAAGCTTCTTGTGCCGCATTTCCTTTATTTTCGATGTATACAGGTCGCAAGATTTTCATAATAAACTAGTTTCCATATAATCATGTAGACTTTGGTGAGGTTTATTGGTTTCCGTGTATTCCATGGAATATAGTGGTACACTAGTACAAGGCACAAGACCAAAACACAGAACCACACAGAGACTGGAGAGAGTCAAAGGGGATCAGTAGTTGGGTTGGTAGTCAGCAAAGCAAACAAATACAAAAGTGGTTAAGGAAAAAAGAGTATCAAAAGGTGGTATAATGGTTAGCATTGTCGCCTCACAGCAAGAGGGTTGGTTTGCATATTCTGCCTGTGTTAAGGTTGGTTCTCTCCGGGTTAGGTTAATTGATGACCCTTTGCCCGATATCAGCTGGGATCGGAAATGCAGGATCATGTGATGCAAACTGGTCCAAAAAGCCCCTTACCATACTAACACATTGAGTAATCTCTATACACAGATCCTGCATTCATATGAAGAATCTGGAGGCAACGGGACAAGATTTTGCTTGGAAGCTCTCTGGTTTCCACTTGTATTATTGACCAATCATGTCCGTGCAGGCTTTGGTTGAATGCTGGTAAACCAACACAGTCTCATCCCAACTTGTCACATACTGAGGCTTGGTCAAGACCCTTGGCATCACTATCTAATGCATTAGGTAGCCCAGCGCACAGTAAACACGTGGATAACATTGTGAAGTAAAAAAAAAAGCGCTGGCTTAGGTTTGGACAACAAAATAGATGGAAAATATCATATTTATGCTTAAAATAACTATGTAAACCAAGTAAAATGTAAACAACGTAACATTAACGTATGGAAAACACACACTGGTCTCCTGTATCCATCTATGTCCTCTCCCTCCCGCCTTGTGTGGGTCTTTATATCATCACACTCATTTTCTCTTAGCGTCTAATAATGACGTGGATGGGGTTACATTGTAGTCAATTTAAAACCCAGAGCATCTTAAACACATGCTTTGTGTGTCGGGATCAGATGCTGAGATATTTTCTTGACATCGTCAGATTGGGAACCGATGGGTTTTGAGATTGCATAAGGAGCAGCTGCAAAATGGGGAACACATTTTCTGAGCATCATTAATAGCCCAAAATCACTCTTTGTATTATAACAATTTGATCCATTGGGTCCAGTAAAATTGGAAGAAGTAGGGAGGAAGAACTTCATCCAGTAAAAAAAAATTCTGGTATTTCTGGTGGCAGAGAATCTCAGTTTATCCTCTGAGTTAAATGTTTTTAAAAATGCACATGTGCCTGCTCCATGGTGTCTGTAGGTGTGACTCTGTCAGGCCTGAGGTGTTGTTTTGTGTGTGTGTGTGTGTGTGTGTGTGTGTGTGTTGGTGGGCTCTCGGGCTTAAAGTGTGATATAAAATGAATATGTGGGCAGACAACATAGTCTGGTATTGGCAAAAGTCTTGATTCAAATCCCTTTTGCATTGTACTGGCCACCTGGACTGCTGGCCAACTTATGCTATCTGAGGCAAAAACTTGCAGTGAGATATGAGCTTGCTTTGATCGAGGTGCTGCAGCCCACCTGCTTGGGTTCACGTTGTAAATAGTGAAAATGTGTAGTTTGCTATAATGTCAATGTCTAAGACTAAAGTAAACCTTTTTTAAATAAAAATTCAAGCCAGATTTGAGCAGGAGAGACATAATATACATACTATACTATCGAAAATGTATAGATTCTTCCTGTGAAGGATCCACAAAGTACGTTACTGACAGACATTTGCATTGCATGAGAGAGGAAGACTAAGACCTGACAATTATTTTAGAAAAAATTCTCTTCTGGCATGTGGTGTCAGTGACAAGTCAAGCTTGCCAGTTTAAGCTTGGCATGTCTTTGATAAGAGGCTCTGCCGTCCAAGGCCATTCCCTGGAATTGAAAATAACCAAATATAAAGTAGAACTGTTCAATGTACAGGCTTGTGGTCAGTGGAGGCAAGGCTGAGAGAAAACAGTGCCAGGGGTCAATGCAGGTAAAATTAGATGAATGTATTACAAGTTTTCAAGTATATAGAGACAGGAAGTCTCAGCCAGCTGACAAGTGGCCAGATGGACGCTGGAGTATCCGTTTGGATTGACACTTGCTTTTGCTAAAAGCTTCAGTCAGACTCATTGTGGGTTTCCAAACAGTGATTTTTTTTTTAATGGCTCTTCAAAGATGATGTGTTTGCATAATACGAGATTAGGAGCATTTCTGTTCCTCTCGACATGGCGACAGCTGAGCCAGCCGTTTGCAGCCAACAGTGCCAACAGTCCAAATTACGGCAAATCTTCAATATTGCTTTATTTTCAGGCCTGCCATGTGACTCTGTGGTGTAACAGTTAAAAATACTGACAATGGTGTCAGTGACAAGTGTTCAACATCTGTGTTTCACGAAGTAGCAGAATGTAGAAATTAAACTTTAATCCCACAGGCAAAAATAGAAAGTGCCTGCAGCTGAAAATTAAGCATAAGAATATTGCGCAAATATGTAGACTAAAGCATATGGTTTTAATCATATTTCACAGATTAAACAGAGTAAATCTATTTCAACACAGAAATGTCCTTCAACATTTCAGAAAACTCCCGTTCGCAAAAAATCTAAAGAGCCCTTTAAAAGAAAATATTGTTTAGACATGTGATCGGTAGGGAAAACAGTCATCAAAATCCTCTCCCGACATAAAGCTGCTAGAATCACTTTTGCTTCCATATGAATAAGGTTGACGAGGAAAGGACGGCAAATTTTTTTAGAGTTGGTTCAGATTCCAGAAAAAGTGTGTAGGGAGAAACGCAGAGTTTGTTGAAGAAAACCTGCCAGCGAGGAGGTTAGTTTCATGGAGTATGTTGCCCGGGTAACTGACTCAGAGTTATGCTGAACTGGCTTTGTGAATCTGAAAAACCAGAGTTTCCCTCATCTCAGGGTTAACTAACTCAGGGTTTCACTAAACCTGCTTTCTGAAACAGGCCCCAGGTATACATTGGTCCACTTTATCTTTACATAGTAAATAGTCGGTTGCTACTATATTAATGCTCTGGATCCTGTATGTAGCACATTTAGGTTAATGCTAATCTTAAATGTACAATTACATTGTTGTTGGTGACCTTGACAACAACTATCTTTCCTATCTCAACAGAGTTTGTCCCTTTATGGTGGTGACCCAAATCCCTCCCTTTTTTATTTTCCACATTAGGACGTGCATGTGGCACAGACCACTTGTGTTTGTCTCTTCTGCCCGCCAGACATTAAATGCAAAGGCGGTGAGGATCACTTACGATCTGGAGATTTTATAATTTACATATTTCCCACTGAATAGCTACACCTGGGCCTTTCTCGCAATTTTACAAGTGGTATTTACTGATCCAAGCAGCGTTCTATCAATAACATTCAGGCTTATATACCATATGTCAAAAATTATTTATATACATATGCCATATCTACAGAATCCTGGAACCTCCTATGATATATTACTGGAGTGCCTTTAAACGTTATTTTTAATTGAAATGCCACGTTCCAATCTCTTTTTTTCTCTCTGCGGATTCATTAGAAATAAAATGTGCAGTTTGGGAGCTCAAGAAGGGATAAAGGAGAGGAGAGGGAACACGAGGAACAGAGTTTGATAAAGCAAGGAGGAGGAGATGTGGGATTACAAGAAGCGATGGGATGAAAAGGGAGGGAGGAGAAGCCATGGTATCACTGGATGGAAGATGAGAGAAGTGGGCTGGAGACTGATGTGTTTTTTTGCTTTCTGCACGTCTCCCACCAGCTGTGAGCAGATGTTGGACCCACAGGCCTCCACCAGCATGAAGCCCCTAAAGCCGTCACCGTAGCAAACACACCACACATAAAGCACATACTCATATGCATACGTGCCCTTACATGTGCATGTTTATTATAACGAGATCAAAGAGAGGATGAATGCATGGTGAGGTGATGAAATCGTTAAATGGTTTAATTCATACACAATTGATTGTGGGTTAAAGGTGCAATGGTTATTATTTTGTCAGCAAAAGATGTCTGTTTCTTTTCCCCTTGGCCTTCGACAGGGGTGAATATGAATTTGAATTATGATTAAAGTACTCGGCTCATAATGGCATTCTGCATTAATTACAAACCAAATTAGTTTTCCTCATGTAATCCACGACATACTGTAAAACAATCAGTTTCCAATAAAATCCCATCCTCAGGGACACAATGAGGTGCTCATCCCTCTCGTTGATGATCTCATTTGTTTAGGTCCCTGTCTCAGAATCAATCGCTTATTGATGGTTAAATGCTACATGAAGATTTAATTTATTTATTTTACGCATAAAGCAGCAACATCGGCCTCCACCTTAATATCCATATAGCCATGATGACAAAAGTTGACACAAACAAACACACACACACACTCGCGGGAATGACAGCAGGGGCACTAGGTCGATGAACATGTGGCAGGAGATGAGAGACCACAAGAGTGTGTGATAAATATTTGAAGCTTAGCGCAGCAGATCTGTAAGCCATCAATCAATCTGTAGATTCCATGGTGAGGCTGTGTGTGTGTGTGTGTTTGGGTGTGTGTGTGTGTGTGGGGTGGGGGGGGGGGGGGTGTTGTAAGTGCATGTCAGTGTTTGTAGCTATGAGTTGAAGAGACAGTTAACAAATGCTTGTTTCGGTGTCTTTGTGCAATACTTCTGTATGTGTTAGAGCTGTTTGTGTGCCAGTCCCCGATGGGAAATCTAACCTGAAGTTTAAATATATTTAAGAGGCTTAATTTCCTGACACACACACCTGCAAAGTGTTGTTGTGTCTTTTTACTACCTGAGTGATCCACATGTAGTGGCTGTTTTTGTAAGCTCCTCCTTTAAAGGCCCCATATTATGAAAAACAGGTTTTCTCTGGTCTCTACACCTATAAACTGGTCCTCCTTGAGCCTGCCAACTCCCAGGATGAGGAAAACAAGCGACTCCTGCATGGTCTCTGCCGCCTCCCCAGTGGTACAACGGCGCTCCTACAGGCTGTTCAGACTCAGCTCCTGTTGTTACGTAACAAAGGGAGTCATTTGCATAGGCCAACCTCCTCTGCTCGATGATAGGAGATATCTGAGAGGGGGCGTTTCACAACACAGCTGGGAGAGAGCGCAGCTCAACTTACCAGTTGTGGCACTGGGTGATCAGGCTGGTGCTCCGTAAATAAATCCTGGTGCGGGTGAAGCTGAAGACAATCCTCCCTCTGTCTTCACTGCTGCCTCCAGTCGGACAGAACCCGGGGGTGCGTGTCTGACAGAGTGCCGTGCATGACGATCCGGGTCTGGTCTCTTGCGTTTCATTTTTAGTGACAATGTGCCGACTACGGTCCGTGTTAGCTTGTATGTGTGTGCTAACTACTTCACATTGGACTGCTTCAGTAAAAAGGGTTTGCCTCGACACTGACCCTCGTTAAAGGATCTGTCCCAACCATACGGGACCCAGCAACTTCACCTGAGACACATAGGCGAGCCATAGCGACACATCCACGTAAACATTGCCGCATGTTACTGCTTACGTAAGTGCCATCGTCTCCGTCACTCTCCAAGTAGGCGATGACAGACGGAGCTCATTAGCATTTAAAGGTGCCGGCACAGAAACAGCCTGTTCTCAGCAGAGCTCATTTGAGCATCTTTTAGACAGCTGAAATTCAGGACCACGGATGGGTTTGGGGCAATGCATATCAAATACAGTGTTGTTGGACCTCTGACAGCTGTGTGAAATGAATGAAAAACAGTATAATATGGGACCTTTAAGGAACACTTTCTCACGAGAGACACAAGCAGAAAAGGCGATTCCCATTCCAGCCCTGTGTCCTTAAAATCCCATTCCCACACAACCAAATTACATTGTGTGTTACATGTCGCCGGAAATGTATTATGTGGTAGATTACGCACAAGTACGCTTTAAATGAGTCTGCAGTAGTCACAAAAAACACAGGACTTTCACTCAGGAGATTTCCGTTTGTGTCCCGTGTGAACCGAGTATTTTTCATGCCTAAACCTAACCCAGTGCTTTTGTTGCATTTCTGCTTTGTTTTGTTTGAATTTTATAGTAATTTTAAGCCAAACCATGATGTCCGTTGTTAAACCGAACCAGATTGTTTTATATAATTTGTTTTGTCTTCCTTCAATTTACAATGTTAACCATGTGTTTCAAACTGTTTCAAATTGCGACCGTAATCCTGGAGAAAATATGTTTCCCTGGAAGTGTAATTGATTGTGCAGTCTCGTCGGGTGGTTACATCATTTTGTGGAAGACACGGTTGCCTTTCGACAGAGGGAATGGTGGCTTCACTATGCACACTGCTTCAGTGTAATTGATTTGTATTTATTGTTTTTATCTTTCACCATCTGAAAGTCCAGCCAGCTTCATTTGTACAGGCTAATACATTTACAAACCCACACCGGCAAGGTTTCCCTCCATATTCTCTGAGATGAGCCTCCGCAGAAAAAACAATTCCACATGAGGAAACAAATGTTCCCTTAGGGAAGGCATTTCAAATGGACAGCTTTCGGAGCAATAGGAGATCGTTATTACAATCCATCCTGAAGGGGACATGAACGTTTTTGCAAGATTTCACGTCAACAATACTGTCAAGATATTTCAGTCCGAGCCAAACTTTCAATCTGCTGGTGGCAACACAATCTCACACCCATGTCTTTAAACACTGATGCTGGGTCAGTGGCCTAAGCTTCAAATTATGATACTCCAGCTACCTTTTAACATCAGTTTTGGAACTTGTCCTGGGTGGCGTATCAGTCTCCGCTCGTTACATGTCGTGTCTTTTCAAAATTAACTTCTGTGTTCACAGGAAATTCTTTTCAACACTTTTTGAGGGTTACTCATGCAACCAAACTACTTGGCTAGTAAGTTTGTTACTTAACATAAGTACATAAGATAGTGATGTAAGTCACCATCAATGGATCACCCCATCCCTCTCTACACACTTGTAACAAACATGGGTGTAAAGCTGAACTCGTCATGACTGTTCCACCTGAGAAACATTTCAAGGTCAAAACCCTCCGTGAGCAAGTGTGAGCCACAAAAACTGGTCCATGCCTTTATCAGCTTGCACATTGACTATTGCAAGTCCCTGTTTGAAGGCTTAATGACAAAAACTGTCAAAGGGTGACAATACATCCAAAACAGTGTTGGCCGGACACTCAGCCGCACACAGAAATCATAGAACATCACCACAGTCCTCTACTCGCTTTACTGGCTCCCAATCAAGACATGGATCATCTACAAGTAAGTCCTCCTGGTGTACCAGTCCAACCTACCTTCAGGAGCTCCTCACCTCTCCATCCCCACCCCGGACCCTAAGGTCTGGCTGATAAAACCTCCTTGCTGTGCCACAGATAATACTGACAAGTATAGCATGGGAGATTGTGCCACCTCGTAACCAGGGCCACGCTTGTAGAACCAGCTCCCAGGCCAAATGAGGGCCTCAGACTCACTCTCTGTTTTTAAATCTAATCTTAAAAAACACCTTCTCTCTTCCTTCCCCAAGGGTCTGGGCTCATACACATTTTCCTTTAAAATCGGTAAATCCTGTCTCTAATGTTGTTACTAATTTTATTTGCTTTTAAACTTGGGTCTTGAAATGTTTTAACAGTTGTATTTATTCTGTTTCAACCCTTAAAATTGTTTGTTTGTGTAAATTGTTTCATTTAAATATTGTATTATGGTTGTTTTAACGCTGTTTGTGAAGAGATTTGTATTCTTAAGTATGCAATCTATCTATCTATCTATCTATCTATCTATCTATCTATCTATCTATCTATCTATCTATCTATCTATCTATCTATCTATCTATCTATCTATCTATCTATCTATCCATCCATCCATCCATCCATCCATCCATCCATCCATCCATCCATCCAGGGGTGGCTGGAATTGATCCCAGCTGACATTGGGCAAAGGCAGGGTTCACCCTGGACAGGACTGGACATGTAGAGACAGACAGGTAACCAGTCTATCACAGGGCTGACATGTAGAGACAGTCTATCACAGGGATGACATGTAGAGACAGACAGATAACCAGTCTATGACAGGACTGGACATGTAGAGACAGACAGGTAACCAGTCTATCACAGGGCTGACATGTAGAGACAGACAGGTAACCAGTCTATCACAGGGCTGACATGTAGAGCCAGACAGGTAACCAGTCTATCACAGGGCTGACATGTAGAGACAGACAGGTAACCAGTCTATCACAGGGCTGACATGTAGAGCCAGACAGGTAACCAGTCTATGACAGGGCTGACATGTAGAGACAGACAGGTAACCAGTCTATCACAGGGCTGACATGTAGAGACAGACAGGTAACCAGTCTATCACAGGGCCAACATGTAGAGACAAACAACCATTCACGCTCACATTCACACCTACGGGCAATTTAGAGTCATCAATGAACCTATCCCCATCCTGCATGTCTTTGGACTGTGGGAGGAAGCCGGAGAACACGGAGAGAGAGAACCCACGGGGAGAAGATGCAAACAGAAGGAATCCGAACAGAGAACCAAACCCGGGACCCTTTTTGCTGTGAGGTGACAGTGCTACCCACTACACCACCGTGCAGCCCGTGTGCTTTATAAATTAAATGAATTATTATGTAAGTTAAATTACAAGACAACAAAGACAACAACAGTGGGCTCCTGTGTGAAAGTCCTGTGTTTATCGGACCCATCCAACCTCCACTACTAAGTGAACTTCCTTGCTCTTTACATCCGCTTGGCTGTCTTTACATTAGAGTTGTCTCCTAGATACACTAAAGGGTGCCTCTATGTATTGGCCACTGAACAAGTGTCAGCATTTAACAAATTTAAGTTCGGAGTGAGAAGGAGTTGCTGGTGGCTGGAGACATTTTACTAAAACCAAAACTCACCAAAAATGATGGGAAAACCAGGGGATCAACCCTGTCAGTAGGCTTCATCCCCTGGGGACAAAGAATGTCTGTACTATACATCATGGCACCCAGTCCAGTATTTGTGAGATAGACAGACTGACACGTCCCTTGAGCCACACCACTAGTGTGACTGAAACAGGAACATACCTCCGGGGAGGCAATTAAAAGAGAGACTCGCGTCAGACAGAAATTTCAACCAAAGGTAGTGAAAAGGCAATTAGAAAAAAAATGGACAAAAGGTTGTGACAGTACAGAACGGTGGAGCCATCACAGAAGCAGTTTATGTTCATCTAATGACATACCATAGATACGGCAATGAAGACATTAGTAAGTGACTTTGTACTTCAAGTAATTTTCTTGTTTCGACATCTATTGAACCCACACACAGGTCACAACGATGCGAAAGCAAAACTCTTTCCTTCTCATTGTTATTCAGCCGTTTCTACTCAGATGGATACAACAGGATGATATTGGTATGCGGCCAAGCAGTCTGAATTCTGGGTATCGGTACTCAGCCCAGCAGTCTGCTGCCCCTGACCCGATGAGCTGAGATGGCTGTCTGTCCAGATGAGAGCTTGGATGCTTTGGGTTGGATTTGTTCTGATGACGGTGCAATCCCCAGATAGTCATCCTGTGCCAGGCCCTGTATGATTGGATCAGCAGGCATGGATGGGGGTGGACTGTGTGTGTGTGTGTGTGTGTCCTCCAGCATGACTGTCTGAGTTAGTGTGACCTGAAGGTAAAAACGTTGACCCTCATGGGTCCCCTGCTGTCGCTTCTTGTTTCTTCTTCTTTTCTGGTGTTTAACCTCTTTGTTTCATACTTGTTTTTTTCCCAAAGGTACGCTTGATTTGTGACAGAATAGAATAAAATAGACTGACTTACTGTAGATTCACATTAAAAACAGAAGTCATTAACTATAAGTTTGATTTTGGTTGGTAAATTGAGGGGGAGGAAAACAGGAAAAAACAGAAATAGATAATTACCTTCATGCAAAAAACAAATTGTATCAATATATGTATCATTATTACATGCATAGCTTGAGTAAGTTAATCAGAAGGGAATTATTTAATGTTCGATTATTTTAGTGGCTTAGCTCTCGCTAGATAATTTACTGAGTATTTTCATATCAACAATATACAAATTAAAATTCAGTTAAACTGTACTGCATCTCTCAGTTTTTGTGTACTCTACTGATTATAATCTTCTTGAAAAATAAAGATACAATCTTGGAAACTGGCACTGCCGTAAGCTGACAAACCGATATGCATACCTTGAGGACTGTTTCCAGATGTTTTAATTTGAAATGTTCATGATATACATATATTCATCATGAACAGATATAATTAAGCCCCGCCCCCTTCTGCTACTCCGTCAACATTTACATTTACATTTACATTTAGGTCATTTAGCAGATGCTTTTGTCCAAAGCGACTTACAATAAGTACATTTGTCAAAAGAAGGAAACAAAGAAACCACGACGTATCATTGCTGATAAAGTAAGAGCTAAAAATAGAACAAGTGTTAGGTCCTCATCTGAGTAAAGTAGTACTTCAAGAGCAACAGTGCTAAGATCAGAGTGCGATAGGTAAGTTTTTTTTGTTTTGTTTTTGTTTTGTTTTTTTTGGGGGGGGGGGTGTCAAGGGAGGGTGCTAGTGGGTCATGCTATGTAGAGTCAAGGTGAAGTCTGAACAGGTGAGTCTTGAGCCTTTTTCGGAAGATGGCAAATGACTCTGCTGTCCTGACATTGGTCGGGAGTTCGTTCCACCACTGAGGACCAGAACAGAGAAGAGTCTGGACTTTGCTGAGCGACATTTGTTTGATTTCAGCGATGGTGGTACCAGCCGGCCAGCTGAAGTAGAGGAGTGAAGTGCTCGCTTCGGGGCATGAGGTTTGACTAGTGTTTGAAGGTAGAAGGGTGCCGTTCCATTGATGGCCCTGAAGGCCAGTGTCATCGTCTTGAATTGGATGCGTCAAGCTGTCAGAACTACCACGGAGCCCACTCTGTCACTAACTGCACTCATTGAATAAATATTGTTGAATAAATATGTAATATTTGGAAAAGCAAAAAAGTGATTTCAGAGAGAAGAAGACAGAAGTGTCTTCATTGTGCCTTTGAAGGATTTATCCAGGCTGTCACACTGATTCAAAAGTGAAAACAGCTAAAAAGAAAAGCTGAACTGAACCAGCACATCAGCTGGTGGTAGAGACAGTAGAAGTTTAGGAACAACACTGTTCCTGTAAAGCCAGGTGGGTCTTTATTCACTGTAACAATCATTAACAAGAAACATGTAGACACTCAGTAAATGTCAGTTGTGTAGCATAGAACTAGTTAACGATGTGCTAATATACTCTGCTAATGTTAGATCCACAGGTTTTTATTTAGAAACGTGCATCTCCTTCCAACCTCTCGGTCGCGGTTCACGACTTACAATCTTACATGAAATCCACAAGATCAGCCTGAAAATGAAGAAACGATTTGTGAAAGTCTACGGAGCTGGGCCCGTTTTCCAGAAGCCTTCTTAATGCTACGTCATTCGTAACCCCTTCTTAGAGTTCCTACTTAACATTTCGCGTGTTTCCCGAAACGTTCTTTGCTACGAATCTCTTTAGTACGTCACACGTTGGTAAGAGTGGTCTGGAGCACTCTTAGAGCCTTCTTAGCTCTACCGTAGTGATGTTTAAGCTCCTGACGCTAGTCGCCGCCACTGTACAGGAATTCAGAAATCCCTGTTGTGCATGGAACTGCACATTGTCAGTGTTTCAGCAATGGTGTGGTGTCCATTTCGACCGAAGTTTCTTGTGGCGATGAACAACATAAAAACGTGAATGTATTGTTACGCACATTCTCAATATAGAAAAAAATATTTATTCAATCCTTTCCAGGAACAAAAAAGTAATCAAATGCGCTTGTAAATTAGGTAAAAAATGCCATCTTAAGGTAGAAAATATCAAACAAATAATTTATATCAACAGTAGGGGCCTAGTGGTCAAAACAAAGTATGTTACCAGGCAACGCTCATCCATCAGCCAACGCAAACATTCGTCAGCCCCCATGACGATGACAAACATCAAATAACACACAAGAACAAATAAAATAATAATAAGAAATCATTTTGTCATACAAAAACTTTCCATACTCCGAAGCCACAAATAAATTATATTAAAAGTAAAAAAACAGCAAGGTGGCTGTAACAAATGGTTTTAAGTCATTCATGAAGAAAATAAAAATAAAATGCGCATGCATTTCATCACAAGGCTAAGCTTTACTTACAGTGTCATTTAATTAGCCCATTAGGCCTAGTCAAAGTCAAGGCATGCACAATCCTGCAAGCAATTTGGGATATTGGCATCGTCAAACAATTAAAAAATTTCATTAAATGGACGCCGGTGACGGTTGTGAACGGTGGCAAAACTGTGGCAGCGATACAATGTATCCTCGTGCTGAACCAAAGACGTCGCCATCCTCGGAGCCGTTGGAATACATAATTTCATAAGGATCAACTTCAATCCCATGGATATATTGACCGACGCGGCTATATTGCATACGTTTCGACTACAATGGCACATTTAATTAAGGATGTAATTGGCTCAATCTCCTCCGCTGTTTCTATATTTTCGATATCTTTTTTTAAATCAGTATAGGCTATGGTATTATGTTCAACCATGGCTAAATAAATGTTTAGGCCTAGAACGATTTCTAGCAATGTTTTATTCTCAAACACTGCAATAGCCTACATTTTATAATATAGTGCTGTCATGCACATGCGCATGAAATGGAAAATCGAACTCTGAGCAATCGATTTCAGCACTTTCTTTCTGGACAGCGCCATGTACATATGACGTAAGGAGTGTTTCTTAAGAAGACTCCTAAAGGCGGGTCCACACCGGACCGACTGCCCGACTCGCGTCTGTAAATGAAGTCGGGCTACTTAATATGGCCGACTCAAACAACGTCATGGGCGGTTCACACCTACGGAATAATAACCGACGCCATACGTTCCGCGCTTGCGCGAAATGTAATGTCTCCAAAACAACAGGTGGCGCTAATCTGTATTGTGGGCCAAAAAACACGAAAACCGGAAGTAGCCAGTCCTCTCTAGACCACCGTCTTCGATTCCACTGGTTATCTGGTATGTTTACGATCGTCACTTCCGGGCTTCACTGATTCGCTAGTCAAGCTGCTAGCCTCCGCTATTATTGGCCAGTCTGCATTCAATTCCCATCTCGTCTATTCTGCCATCCACACAGCTTAGAAATATTTCAAATGAAACTTCAACAAGGAGGTCATTGCTAGGTGGTCCAGGAGTTTAACAGAAGACGCCTTCTTACAACTTTGTTTTCTAATAAAGCAAACCGACATCTGTCGTCCTTGAGAGTCTCTTCTCAGTCAAACAGCCAAGACATCAAAACCACATCGTTTTGTCCCTCGACGTACATGCAAACCCTTTACAAAGCGATCCTCAATCAAAGGGTGAGATACTCTTGGAGATCTAAGGGTTAAGAGTGCATGCGTGTGTGTGTGTGTGTGTGTGTGTGTGTGTGTGTGCATCACAATTAGGGGTGATTGTCAAGAGCGTCATCCCTTAGTTTTGATAAGGGGACTAATGGTGCAAGTGGTTGCCGTGGATACCTTGTTTGAACGTACAAGGATTTTCATTCCTCCAGAGATATCCACTATATTGCCAAAAGTATTCGCTCACCTGCCTTGACTCGCATATGAATTTAAGTGACATTCTTCTCCATCCGTTGCAGCAATAACAGCTTCAACTCTTCTGGAAGGCTTTCCACAAGGTTTAGGAGTGTGTTTTTGGGACTTATTGACCGTTCTTCCAGAAGCGTATTTGTGAGGTCAAACACTGATGTTGGACAGGTAGGCCTGGCTCACAGTCTCCGCTCTAATTCATCCCAAAGGTGTTCTATCGGGTTGAGGTCAGGACTCGGAGCAGGCCAGTCAAGTTCATCCATACCAAACTCTCTCATCCATGTCTTTATGGACCTTGCTTTGTGCACTGGTGTACAGTCATGTTGGAAGTTGGGAGCATGGAATTGTCCAACATCTCTTGGTATGCTGAAGCAATCAAAGTTCCTTTCACTGGAACTAAGGGGCCAAGCCCAGCTCCTGAAAAACAACCCCACACCATAATCCCCCTCCACCAAACTTTACACGTGGCACAACGCAGTCAGACAAGTACCGTTTTCCTGGCAACCCTCCAAACCCAGAATCGTCTATTAGATTACCAGATGGAGAACCGTGATTGGTCACTCCAGAGAATGTGTCTCCACTGCTCTAGAGTCCAGTGGCGGCGTGCTTTACACCACTGCATCCGATGCTTTGCATTGCACTTGCTGATGTATGGCTTGGATGCAGCTGATCGCCATGGAAACCCATTCCATGAAGCTCTCTACACTGTTCCTGAGCTAATCTGAAGACCACATGAAGTTTGGAGGTCTGTAGTGATCTCTGACTCTGCAGAAAGTTGGCGACCTCTGTGCACTATGTGCCTCAGCATCCGCTGACCCCCCTCCATCATTTTACGCCTACCACTTCTTGGCTGAGTTGCTGTTGTTCCCGATTGCTTCCACTTTGTTATTATACCACTGACAGTTGACTGTGGAATATTTAGCAGTGAGGGAATTTCCCGACTGGACTTGTTGCACAGGTGGCATCCTATCACAGTACCACGCTGGAATTCACTGAGCTCCTGAGAGCGACCCATTCTTTCACAAATGTTTGTAGAAACAGTCTGCATGTCAAGGTGCTTGCTTTTATACACCTGTGGCCATGGAAGTGACTGGAACACCTGATTTCAATGATTTGGATGGGTGAGTGAATACTTATGTCAATATAGTGTATGTACTCTCTCTCTCTCTCCCTCCCTCTCTCTCTCTCTATCTGTCATATGAGAGTGTACTTCTTGCATCAGTGATTTGAAAAGAGGCAGGAGATACATAATGAAGAGTCCTTGGATGCTACAGCAAACAGCCAGCTTTTTAATCCCGTTCCTGCCTTTGAGGGTCTGATGTCTACCAACACATACTAGTATTGGGGCTTGAGTTGGGCCAGATCTCATGGGGGATGTCGAACAAGTGCAAAAAAAATAAAGGGAAAAAAAAGGGCTGCAACTCATCAAGAAACACACAAAAAAATGGATGTAGCGATACACAAAAATAACCCACATGCACTCATCTTCCTAGGTGACCGGCATTCATGCTGAGAGTGTGTTGGTAAATTGTTAATATTGTGAGGTGCATTGCGGCTTATACATTTGAATGGTTCTTAAATTACATTTTAAATTTAGATGAGCTGTTTCAGTTAGCTGACAAATGTGTTGTCCTGTTCGAGGAGGGAGGGCTCGGGGCATCCAGCTCCTACCGAGGCAGTTCAGGGGAGGAACAAGCAGCCAATCAAAATGCACGCCGCTTCATTTTTTTTGCACTCCGTGTGTGCCTGTGTCATGTTAAGTCTTTGGGCTGTGGAAATTAATTAACAGCCTTTCAATCAGGCCCACATCCATTATAGCAGGTAATCATGCTCGCAGAAATATAATCAAATTGAATGTTTGATGATGCTTCTCCAATTTCTTCGGTAAACGCCAACATTTGCACAGCCCCTTCTCACACGAAAATACCTATTGGTTATTGTCAATAGTCTACTGTACCAGCCCGCCTCACCCACTGGCTCTATGCAAATATCTATGATCTATGCAAATAATGCAGGTACATGCGGGATGAAGATATGAGCCTGTAAATGTTTGCGCCCAAAATTCAACCCACAGATCACCTGCAGTGCACCCAAAGCCAGACCCTTTGTTTTCAAGGATATTTGTGTAACTAGAGCTCCTAAAGCCTGGAGTTTAGCATTCAGAGCCATGGTGCTGCATGCATATATTGTGTGTGTGTGTGTGTGTGTGTGTGTGTACATGTTTATACATGCTTATCTTTTTAATCTTTGCAAGGATGTGTTCAATCTAACTTCAAGTGTTCAAGTGACCTACAACAGATAATTAAATATATAAATTACAATGAAAACCTTGAGAATGTGACCCAATCAACCTTCGGTCTGAACCTATAAAGAAGGTTTATTCATGGTGCTGAAGAGTGGACGAGGTTAAGGGCTTACGACAGCGTCAAAGGAGAATGAGAAATAAATATCACTGGTCAAACTTATCTAACAAGGTGTCTCTCTGAGCCACGATGCACCGTAGCCATAGCAACTGGTGCCCAGCATCTCCTGGAGGGAATGCGAAAAAAGGATCTGTGATTCACGTCCAAACAACAACAGCCTGAGAATCCAAATACAGTGAGGTAAACTGCCACCCCCAGACGGTCAAGCTGACAGCTGCGAGGAGGAGGGGCCAAGCAGAAAACAAACAAACAAAAACAATCACATTCATCCTCCGTTCGTTTCATCCCGACTGCGTCGCTTGTGGTCACTGTTTTTCTGTTTGGCTCTTGGGATCTGTTGACTCATGCTGTCAAACTGCATGATGTTAAGAAGTAATAACTTTGTCATGCCAGCAGAGCGGAATAAAGTCCAGCAAATCTCGCAGCTCATACACACTAATGGTCCTCGTTTCAGCAGCCTGGGGCAGCTTTTTAATTGTTTTCATTGAGAGTGAAGACTTTTAGTGTGCTTCTTGCTTTTTTTGCTTTTTTGCAGAAGTGCCCTAAACGCCTTGAATTAAAAAAAATCTACTTGGAGCAGAAAAGTGCCAGATGTTCTAAGCATTTTTTTTTTATTTTGGTGACTTTTGCTCGTAACCCAGAGGTATATGATTTAAAACAACCGAAGTTATCATGAAATGAAACACAGGCCAGGAGGAAAATTAATGTGGTCCTTGATATTTCATGTAAGCTCTTTTCATTAATTTGAATTTTACTATTAACTGTAAGGCAGCGTACAGTTCATGCTTTATGTTAAGCTAATGTTAGCACTCATCCGTTGGTTGCCTGGCAACAATAAAGTAAAAAGAAGCAGCAAACTGCAACAAAAAAAAGAAGCTCTGTGTGAAAACGGTAGTGTGGTGCACCACTGTGGTGCCAAAGACTCAGGTGAGTTTGAAATTCCCCTGAGGAGGAAATGAATAAATGAATCGTATATGTTTTGTTTTAGTCAATTATATGTACACCTAATAAAAAGGACAACTGTCAACACTCAAATGCAACATACAACTACAGCCATTTTTTTCTCCACTTTCAGGCTCACTGCAGTGCGACGTGCTATATTTGCTCCAAAACAATTATCCAGAAAGAAAACGGCCACATTTACAGCCTTACAATAACACATTCCCTGTCGATGAAAACATAATAAGCCAGCCAGAACTTCTTGTGAACCCTATTTAGTATAGAGCTGAGAAAACTGTTCTGAATCATAATAACCAAGATTGGGATCTCTTCATTACCAAAAGTCCCCCGCTCTAACACTCCAGTGTCTCCGATTCCAGTCGGCTTTGCCACATTTGGCCTGCTCAAGTAAGCGGCAGCAATCAGGGACCTGCCTGCTGGGCCTGGTAAGGCAGCTGTGCCTCATTACTAATACCAATCAGAAGAAAAACTGAGACCCGGTCCCTGAGAGTCACTGCTTTGGACTGCGGTGCAACAGTACGTAGAGATAAAGCGTGGAGGAAGCTCTCCCTCTCTCCTTTCGTTTCACTGCTTTGTTGCTAGGTAGCTTCGTATCTGCCCATTCTTCGCTTTCTTTGTTTCTACTTTTCTTCACAGTCTATTTTTTATTTTTATATCCTTGGCTGCAGATTTGAGCAGTTTCAAAAGTGTTTTTCTTTTCCCATTAATATTGTTGATGTAAGTAAGAAGCTACTTCTGTCTGCTCTATTACAGGTATATTTCAGAAATACATTGAAGACGAACAAATGTAATACACGATGGTGAACATGATGGGAACTGAGCATTGGGTGCAAGAAGGTCGAACATAGTATATTAAAAACAGTCAGCAGGCTAATTCTCCATTACATTCAAAATCACAATCTAAAGGACATGTCAAATGATATGACATTCCTGGCTTATTTTATTTCTTTCCTGGTTTATGTATGAACAGTCTGCAAGAAAAGTGGGATTTTCGACACCTACATCTATCTCTAAAACTCCATTTTAAGGAAATCTCTAAATAGATCAGGCTTAGTATAATTATAGAATCAGCCAAGGGGGAAGAAAAAAAAGGTAGAAATCAATGTTCCTAGACTGCCTCATCAGAGCTGTGTTCCTATTTATGTCTCTATTGTTTAGTTCTTAAGAATTGATATAATTTTTTGTCTTTTATTTTGAAAATGTTTCATTTCTGTTTTTAATTCACTTTTTTTTTAAAGTTCTTGACTCAAAATTCATATCTTTTATATCATCTGTTTTATATCTGCCAATGCCAGCTGCGATGCAGGCACGCTGTTCTTTTAAGCGACACAAGCAAGAGACAAACCAGTCAAAGGCAACTTAAAGGTGTCCTTTCCGTGCAGACACACTCAACTTTCAAACACTGAAGACAGAACAAGTCAGCTTTCAAAGATGTCTAAATGACGACGGTGAAAGAAAAGTCAGGTTAGAAAATGAAAGCAGAGGTCATCTTGCTTTTGCCGGCTGTTCAACAGCCTCTGCACTCAATGAGTTTTCTCTTGCAAGACACGGAGGCTTTCTACTTCTGTCTGCCGGACAAATTCAGTTCTCATGAATTAACTCAAGACCAGAGCTAATGTTTATGTCATCAGCTACAATCCCTATTACAGCTTAGTACTGCCTGCAATTACCTCCTATTAATGTTTAAATCATACTCATTATGTGTTATTTCATTTCATTATGCTGGTGGTAGAGATCAAGAGGAAGGTGTAGAAGGCACGGCATATAACCTCCAGTAGAAACGATGAAACTGAAAGGGAACACGGCTTTGGCTTCTCTATTCTCTGTCTTAAGAAGAGGCAGCTAGCAGGCTACATGTTCAATTACATGACAGCAGTTACATATATGTATTTCATGTAAGGTGGTAAGATAAGTGCGTCATCCCCAAACAGAAAC
Organism: Chelidonichthys spinosus; assembly: GCA_029853015.1. Lineage (NCBI taxonomy): Eukaryota > Metazoa > Chordata > Actinopteri > Perciformes > Triglidae > Chelidonichthys > Chelidonichthys spinosus. Next base: position 9,237,703 of record CM056824.1, read on the forward strand.
GACTTAAAATGCACTCCAATACCTAGTGTCGGTTTATAGTACATCACTTCATTTGCCGGCTTTCCTCCCGCGTGACCGCAGTGCATTGTTAATTGAAAGTGTTTCCTCATTCCAACCTTTGCTCTATTGTGTCATTAGAATGATGTGCGATTTGCACATTTGGGACGATCTAATCAGTTCTGTTGCCTCGTGACTCTCGTTCCATTTAAAAGAAGCAAATGACTCCATTCCAGAAAGTAATTTGACATGGGCCTGGCCTACTGTACCAGCGCTCCACAAAAGCACAATGGCAATAACCCGGCATCTATCTGTCATATACACTAGTGACTATCCCCTCGTCCTGGCGATCGCCTAAATGTCAGTGTTTTCCGGGCTCCTAATGCGTTCCTAAAATAGCACCTCCATTGCTGAGCCTCGGTGAAAAGGCACGCTGCAGAAAAGGCATAGTGAGTGTGACTCACAGCAGAGGCAGCAGAAACACCATGCCATCCCAAAGCCAATTAAACATGCATGGGGGTGTATGCGACCTCAAAAGAAGAAGAAAAAGCCAATGGATGGATGGTTGCTCTCTCCCCATCTTCCCTCCTCTATAGCTCACCCTCTGTCACTCTCTTTCTACAGCCCTAATTTTACCTGTTTTTGACAATTAGAGTGAATCATTCAGGGTGTGTACCTGTTGAGTGTTTTCCCTCCAATGAGCACTCTCGGGGGAAATTGAGGTGAGGAGATGATGAGCAAGGGTGCATATGCCGCAGCACACAAGGCAGGGCAGCGCAAGCAGATGAGAGGGCATAGACATGGCCGTGCATACGCACACACGGGTCGACGGGGGGACCGCCATCCATGATGCGTTACCAGAGGTCAGGGCAAGGCTAGCCATTCAGGAGCTAATGCGATGGCTCGGAGAAAGGCTAATTAGCTTTATCTCACGGCGTGCTTCTAATCAGCTGAGCAATGGCCACATGGTGATGGATGGAATTCCCGAATGACACAATTAAAAGTGTGTGATTTAATACAATACGAATGTTTTCAATGGCAGGAATTCTAGAATGTGAGGTCACATGTTCCATTCCATTCCACCGGTCTAAACAGGATCCCAGTACGGAAACATGCCTCTTGTGCTTCATAACGCTTGACGGCGCAGAAGAAGGAAATGGGATGGAAATTTTGAAATGTCATTCTGTATATGGAAGGGCCGATATTCCGCATTAATCAAATGTCTTTAAATGTCATATTTGCCTTAATTAACAGACACCACGGCGTAATATTAGTTTCACAATGGGTGGTGGTGGGGGGGTGTATGCTGCCCGGTTCCATATAAATATCTACTTTTAGCTTTTTATGGAAGTCATTTATGTCCTCATTCTGGGAAAGATGAACTGGTGCGGGCGGAGTTATGTTATAGATTTCGGGTTCATTCTCATTCATTGGCTAGTTTCCAATTAGCATAGCAGGTTGCATTTGCATTGAGGGAGTGACTCGCCAGGACAAGAGAGCAGGCACACTGATCAGCTTTAAAGCCAAGTCCATCAATCAACCTCTGCTTCTAAACAGAATGAACACGTGTGAATAATGGGAAACAAACAGTAAGTGGACATTGATATTTTTCTCAAAATAATTAGAATTTTTAAACATCAATATTTGTCTTCTGCTTGTGTTCTTTGACAACCCGGCTTGCTTTAGTTGATATTTCACATTACCATTTCTCGGCATAGTGTAAAGAACTGCTGGAACTTTTCTGAACACTTACTTCTCCTCGGGACTATTTTAAGCTGCGAGCGACTTTCCAGGAAGGATTCGCAGTTGTGCACTTCCTGCTCTGTTTATCTTTTTGTAGTCCCGGCATTATAGGTGCCACATTTAGATTCCCTCAGCTTGCCACTGCCATTAATTAATCATACACAATCAACAGATTGATTCCCCCTTTAATTTATACCCCTGCTCATCCGTGCAGCAGTCGTCTGCCTTTGGTTTGCGAGACGAGTCTCAGAGACATGTCACCTTGTAAGACACACTGAATGTCTTCCCTTGAAGGAGGGAAACAGAGAGAGCAGGAAGATAACACAGCCAGGCAGCACTAACCGATCAGAGCACTCCAGCAGAGATATGACCCACATAGACCGGTGCTCGTTCAATCAGGCTGCTACTGGCAGCATGGCGGGGTAAGGAAGAGAGGGAGTGAAGGAGGGAGATGGGGGGGGTCAGGTGGCTCCACTTAGTTTTAAAATGAATCCTGCTTGTACTCCTAAGAAAAGACCAATGCATGCATGACTCCAGCCCACTGCAAACAAGTTATTTACAAGTCTCCCTGAAGACCTTTACACGTCAGGGCTGTTTTTTCCTCCATCTGTGCGTTTCATTTGCACGTTATTTTATGTTTCGAACTGTTGTTGTCGTCATAAATACTTTCACACACAACAAGAATATCACACAGTGATTCAGTTTTGGAACAAGGTTGAGATTTCACACTGCCAATCAAGGCATCGTTGCTGAAACAGGCTTGAGTTACATATAGACTCCATAGTGCGAAGCAAGGTGGCAGACTTGACACAAGCAGCATATGTCAGATGAACTCCTTCGGTTTGTACCTCTCACAATTAAAGCCTGCGACATATAGCATCCGCTGGTGAGTATTTTGCATTTCCATCACGTTTACAAATCACGCCCCCGGCAAGCAAATGTGTCAGATGTTTCCAAGGTCTTGCCAGTCCTTCAACACACTCCATGGAAGGTGCATAAAGGCTGCTTGGCCCTCCCCTCCAGAGGCTAAAATGACTGGAATGGGTAACTATTCATCCCTCAAGTGGGATTTACCACGGTGCACCCAGGGAATCATTAAGAATGATTATTGCTGGGCAAAGCTAAGCACCCGCTCCCCAAAGGAGGTATCTCCCGCTACAGTAGATTAAGCAGGTACTGCTATGCTGAGTCCATAGACCGAAGAGTCCCAAAGAGCGTGGACCTACGCCACAATGCCCATGATGCCAGGGACAGAATGCACAGACCTGCATTACATCCAGTGGGGAGTGATGGCTTTGAACAAGACAAATAAAGCTCCCCTGGACAGCTGCATTGTCCCTGCACATAGACCGCCTTCCCAGATGCAAAGCAATCTTTAAGTCATTTTGCAGGAAAGCATGGGGGAAACCAAACTACCCTTCGTGTTGATGTTGCTGTTACCGTGCCTTCCAGACATGGAGGGGAATGGCAGACGGCTTGCTGCTGTTTTGTCCTGATCTCCAGGACATAATCGGAACATCCTCCTTTTAGACTACAACATCTTGTCCCTGGGGTGGTACACCATGTTGATACATTATGGTTGCCTCACTTTGTATGAATCTCATAATTTAAAATATGTTTGCCAAACCAAGAGCACAGCTGCTGTTTTGACCCTCGTTTCTGCACACACCAGGTGCCCAACCTAGTATGCTATACCTTTACTGACTTTCCTAACTTTTAGGTGATCAGGAAAATAGACAGAGAGACCACAATAAACGATGATGGACAGGCAACAAACTGAACCTTGTATGATGATACACCTTGTTTCCATCTACTGTTGTGGCATCAGAGTCTGAATTACATTCCGCATTGTTTCAGGTGAAAGATCCCACGTCCGTGTATGAACTATAATTCATCTGCAGTTGTTCACGTTGCATAATGAAAAATGTCAGTTGAGGAGAATTGCTTAATTTCATTGTCCTACTTGTGCTAATGCAAATGTATGTTGACGTGTGTGAGTTTGTTCTTCAATAGCGATAACGCTCTCTTTGTATTATTTTCACCTTGAATACAGACGTGCAATGGAATTCAGCGCAGCGAAATGGATTTTTACAACACAGTGACGTTACTGTCAATACAACAGAGGCAGCCATGAAATCAAAGTTGAAGGTAAATCAACTCTTTCTACAGTCAGACTCATCAGGTTACAACACTATAGCCTGTGTGACGTTTACCCAATGGAACAGTTTAAGCAGCGTTCAGTAATTAAATGGATAATGTATAATTGAATCCTTACATACAGACAATTCCAGTGGTTGAGTCCCTTTGCAATCTATTCACTATGTTGTGGTAAAGTGGTAGATTCTGAAAAATATGACAAAGGAGCTATGAATTGTGTTTATTACTGACGCTATTTGTTTATTTATTTTGTTTATATTTTCCTTAAATTGCCCAACTTTCACTTTTAAAGTGTGCTGTCTCTGTTCTCCTGCTTCAATTTCCTTTGTACAAGTTGGATAATGGAACAAGTTGACGCTTTGCTGAACTGCATTGCATCGTCATTCAATTTGAAACTAACACGGGGAATGTGTTAAAAGTTTTTCGGCAGCATCGTCTATTGAAGAATGAACTCAAACACACGTCAACACACATTTTCCTTCGCACACGTAGGACAACGAATATAGGCCCCTAAACGGACATTTTTCATTAAACAACTTGAATGACTGCAGATTAATTATATTTAATGTTAACACCAATTACCCTAAAACACAAACATGCATCTATTAATCACAACCTGAATGTATTTATTCTCAACACCTGATCCTTTGAGGAGGGGTGGTCAAGTCTGCCATACAGGAGGAGTCTGTTGGTTAGGCTTAAAGGGAGACTTCACCCCAAAAACAGGACAAAATGTATTTTATGACACCACGCCGAGCGCCATACTGTCCCATTATATTGAAGGATTAGACATCTCCAAAGCTACGCAGCTCACACCAAAACAATCTTGATGAAGAGCTTTACAGGCAGGAGGAAAATGTGTATTTTTTTAAGAGAAACTGTGGCATATACACTTTGTCAGACAGTTAAATCGTCCCAGAATGAAACAGTCATCTCCCTAAATGCCTACAGTAGAGATTAATATCTAAAATGATAACACCGCTGGGTTTTACTCTGTTTGCAGTTCATTTCGATGTAATAACCGATAACACTCAAGAGGCGCAAAAAAACGCAAAGCTATGTCAGTAATTTATTTGTTGGCAAACAACTTTCACTGTTACAACAAATATTAGTTATGAGATCATTCAACTTGGAACCCATACAAAAAGAATAAATAATTAGCAATAATATTGTAATAATAATCATGATCATAATAATTTAAAAAAATAAGAACCCCTTAAACAAACCCAGTGCCATTTTATTTACTCCTGCCTAAAGCCGACATTCTCTCTCCTCCTAGCTTGTTTTGGAGTCTTCAAACCAATAAACAGATAAATAAATAATTTCTCTCTCGGGGACATGGACGGGGCTTGTGGGATACATGTGCAAGCTACACTTCATACACTTATGATTTTTTATCCTCCTCCTACATAAGTAAACATTGGCTTTCCACATTGGACAGTGCTACCGTGTGCAGACTTTTCACATCTTCAGTACACATATATGGTGTAGTCATGGCATTTTTTTTCTCTTTCTTTTAGACTTTAGAGAATGACATTGATTCTTCTCAGCTATTCTTTTTCTGTACAATCTAAACCAGCACAGCAAGGTAATATCAATCGGTGGAGCATTTGGCAATAGAGAGGATATAAACCATTCTTGTGTTGCTCCGAATATCTGATAGTTTTGTGAAAATGTCCACCTGGGCTTGTGCCTAAAGGAAGGAAAAGGATTTTATTCAAGAACAATTGAGATGAGACCCACTTCCAGCAAAAAAAATTGTAGCATTTCCATAGCAACCGCCTCTTTCATTTCCCCTTCATAGTTTCAAATCTACACAGTGGTAAAGTATATAATAACAATTGATTTGCAAAATGTAAGTGACAGTGGTGTTTTATAAAAAGGTCCAGAATGAAGTGTGCGTAGGTATATGCGTACTAATTAAGGAGTGCTTCGCTGTCTCTGTATTTACTGAAAGAATGACGTGACGAATAGCTCCTCGCTGGTTCTGTCATCTACGCGAGACCAGAAGGGATCGTGGCGTTTCGGAACAGCTCCACAGACGAAAGGTTTTGCAACTGAAACGTTTGAAAAATAAAAAAACTTGGTCATATGCAACATTTGTATCTGTATCTGTATTCTGTACAATACATAGAATTTGTTGGTGATTTCTTTATAATCCTTTGATAACTGAAAACTTTTACAGAAGAAAAGGAGAAGAAACGGAATCTGTTCTTTTTTTTCTTTTTTAAATTCAGTCTGTTGTTATATGATCTTCCTTCTTTGTTTTCAGTGAAATACACAGTAGCCGCAGTCACTACAACTCGCAGGAATGTTACACCAGCCCAGACACGACTCCAGTTTAGCAGATACGAACAGGAAAGGGAATTCAGAACATCAGCGTGATATGGTTACAGTTCGGTTGCCCAATAAAACAGTTTTTGGGACGATGATGTCAGTGAGGGTATATATATCATACATCCTCCTCTTGATTGGCAGGTAGCGGTGGCGGGGCCTTGTTCAGGCCAGTTTATGTTGTGGAATACCGGAGTTCCTGCTCTGCCATTTTGGAGAGGTTGGAAACATCATCCCAGTACGTGTCTTTAAGAGTGAGACAGAGAGACAGACAGAGACGAACAGACTGACAGCTCCTTTAACCAGGGCCCAGGGGGGAGGGGGGTCACGCCCCCTGTTGTGGTGGTCGTGGAGACTATAAGCTATGATCTGCTAGAGGTCCATATTGGGGAACTTGTAGGGCTACGGTCAATCCAAGATTCCATATTAAAGTAACAGGTAACGGGTGAAATTACAGGATCCCTCCCCCTTCCGCTTCACTCCACATTAAAAGTTCCATTTCCGTTGATGTTTGCAAAACGTCTCTCTGAAAACCCAGAAGCCCTGTCGCTCTGCACCATTTGTGACAATACATTCAGCCCCCTGCTTTCATTCGAACTCTCAGCCACATTGTCATGACCCATAGTTAATGTCACACACAGCACGTCGATCCAGGGGTGGGGCCAGCTCAGTCCATCGGTCAACAACACAGAATGTTTTCATTGGAAGGTTTGAAGTGTGAGAATGGCCTGGGGAGGGATAGAAGTCTCTTGATCGGCTCTATAGACTGGTGACCAGGTGGGAAGGGTCTACGGGCGGCTCCTCTGGCGACGAATCGGACTCCTCCTTGTTGCCGGACACCATGTAGCCATCGCTGCCACCGCGGCCCATGTGGTAGTAGCTCTGCAGCTCGTGGAGGTGATTCCTGGAGCCCAGGTTTGGCATGCTTTTGTAATAGACGTCATCCAGCTCCGGAGCGGTGGCACTCTTACAGGGCTGCAGCTCCCCGGAGCTGTCTTCCTCTCCGTCTGTGAGACCATTCACCTGCCCGTCCGGAAGGTCCGTCAGCACCGGCATGCTGGTGTACAGCGAGTCTCTGTGGTTGGGCGAATGTATGTGTTCGTCGGTGTGCTCGTTGGTCAGCAGGGGGAAGAAGCTCTCGCTGGTCTCTTGGGGAATGCGTCGTGGCCGGGAGAAGCTGTGAGGCGGCGGCGGCGGTGGGGGGTGGCTGTCTGGCGGAGGAGGACGCGGCGGCAGGAGCGGAGCGTTGGACTCCTCTCTGATAATCTCCAAACCCAGGTTCTCCTCATGGGGGAAGGCTGCGGGGTTGTCCAGCACCATGGGTCCATTGTCCTCTTTACTGCTGCCTACACAGCCACCAACTCCACTGCTGCTGCTGCTGCTGCTGCCTCCTGCCAAGCTGCCTGAAAGAGCCAGGCACAGATCAGAGTTACTGCAAGGCATTTGAACAGGGAGCAGGACGTAAATAAAAATACAAAAAATAAAGTCAAAAGGTGTGTGATAAAACACAATAACACAATGAGTTAATCTTGGTAAATCGGGATAATTGTGAATATCGTCATAGGCTGTCTCGTTCACAAACATGGTAGAGAAGTTACAAATACCTGATTAAAAAAATTGGAGAATGTTCCACGTAGATTTTTTCATGTAGGGAGACCTTATGATTTATGATAACCTTATTTAAGATTATTATTAAGTTTATTTGTTTCTCACTAAAACTGATGTTGACTAAAAAAAGATGCGTCTGTGATGCAATATTAATACTGGATTATTGACAAAATGTCAGATAAAGTGATCCAGTATGTTTTAAGAGTTTTAAGAATATTTTGATAATTGTCGGGAATTTTTTTCATTTTCATATTGTCCCATTATTCACAGGGTGTTTCAGCTGGTCAAAAAAGAAAAAAGAATCAGTTATTGAAGTTTAAAGCCTCTGAGCACCCACACAAGTGTTTGCAGTTGTTCTGGCTGATTGGGCCTCTACTCAGGTTGAAAGAGCACGAGTGCTTTGATGGGAATTCATGAGGTTACTAAACTCCATCTACCAATTTGAATGATAAAGGTGTAATTCGTCCAGCCATAACAGGAGACTCCGCGTCGCTCAATTCCAGTCCACAAACGCCGACGCCGTCCTGAGCTGAGGTCTAATCAGCCTGATTAACCGAAACACCTGTGTGGGTGTTCAGAGGCTGCGCCCAAAACCTCTCACATGCTCACTTTAAGGCCGACTAAAGAGTTCTCAATGGTGTAGATGCGGATGTATAGTGAGTTATTATATCCTATATAGTGGACTCAAGTTAACCCACAGTTCATCTTGAAAGTAGTCACTAACTGAGCATTATATACCATCATGCATTGCAAAATGACAGATGGACGAGAGTCGAGACAGCACAATTGAGAAACATCTGAGTTGTGGCTCGAAAATAATGTATTAAATGTGAGTAAATGTCTTTATATTCATTTATTAATTTGGGAACTTATGCTTGTTGCCTCCACAACGTCAGCGCTACATTCATGCTTACCTTTCACAATAAAAGCCCTATATATATGCAGGATCGCTGCTTACCAGGATACTTAAATTACAACAAGTGACCTTGTGATGTATTCATCACAAAAGTCCGTATTTATTAAGGATGGTCCACCAGCCGCCGTTAATCTGGCACGTTGTAATTGTGTGACTATTGTGTTCTATCCCACATATAGTCATGTCATTTAGTTTAAAACATAACAAAAAAAAAAAGTTTAAATTAGAGTTGCAATTTACAAGAAGCGTCCCTGTCCGGATCAACCAAAAAGGTGGAACAAGGATCCCGCCGGTCACCTCCGTTGGCCATGTTGCTGTTGACCAGCTTGTTCATCAGGTTGTGGTTGCGCTCGGTGGTGGCTCTCTCGTGGTTGTTGAGGTAGGACGGGATGTAATTGGAGGTCAGCTCCTTGAGGATCTTCTTCTCCAGGGTCGTCTCCTTGTGGTTGCCGTGGGTGCCGTAGCCACCACTGCGATCCAGAATCTGGACACAGTCGCTCAAGTACTCGCTGCTGGCCATGCTGTAGTTGTTGGCATGGTTACCATTAAGAGGGAGCGTATCCATAACACTGGAGTCTCTTGCGTTGTTCAGGATACCCTCTGAGGAACAAATAATAATAAAAAATATATATAATTAAAAAAAAGTCACCATTATTAGGATTCTTAAATAAACTAAGTGGATTTCTCAGAAGAGAGATTTTAATTATTGTTTGATATTCTAGCCTGTGCTGTGAATTGAGGATTAAAAAGTAGCAATGTTAATATTCTTGGAAGGGAAAATGCTTCAAGCATCTTTAATTCATTTAAGAGGAATCTCAGAAGTACTTTCTTTTCTCAATTACTGCCGGCACTGCAACCATACACAAGAAATGTATATTATATTTGGAGTGACATTTAATGTTACAGTCATCTCAATCATAACTCAATATTTGCACATTTCATGAACAATGACATTCAGTGGTAATAACATCGCGTAGAAAAGGGAATCTAAAAATGTGTGACAAACCAAAGAAGACAACTGCATTTCACGGACTGACTAATGATTTGGACTAACAAAGTTTTAGCCCTGACAGTCGATGTTATTGCAGTAGTAGTATTAATTTAGCCCATACTTGTGTCTCGGTACGGTGCTAATGGACAGCATGAGGGAGAAGAGAGAAAACAAGGAGGCGTGAGTTCAAACACGGAGAGAGAAACAACTTTCAGCAGCGACAAAAAAATCAACACTGACACGGTAATTGGAAGGCATGATGAAAAATGTCTTGCAAAGAAACCCCGCTACTCAATATCAAAGTTTGCTTTTCAGGGCCTTGTCAGTAACTTGGTATCATTATATATTTAATACAGAGAAAAACATTAAAAAACACACACACCTGACATTCAAAACATAGTATGCTCCGAATGCAGAAGACGTGCACTAAGACAAGCAGTACCGACTGACACAAACCAGACGAAGCACGAACTGAAAAACAGAACAGTAAGACAAAACAGCACAAATGTTTCATGGCTCCCAAGTAGCTTATAAAAGATCCAGCAAACCAGTAACACATACAGTGTGCAACTGCAGCATGCAATAAATCAGCACGTGAACCGCGTTACGCTGTTTTGATAAATCATCGCCCCAATTTCATCTCCACATTTATGTGCGGCGAGAACTGCCCAGTGGGTGTCCTTTGTGAAAGATTATTTGCGGTGTGATTGATCGCCTCACTCGGGAGCCATAATAAGGCCGGATCAGATATGCAGCCAAACAGTGTATCACAAAAGCAAACTGCATGCACAAATAAATTGAATGTAGTGACAAAAAAAAAAGAAAACACAAAAAAACAACCACTTTCTAAATGTTTTAAGTTTAGAATATGAAACGTCAAGCACACCTTGGGTGTTGTACATGCCCACGGCTGGGTTGTTATAGACTGCCGAGTCCCCCAGGAGAGTGTTATAAGGATTGTTAGTACCATGGGGACGAAGGAGAGCATTAGTTATAAGATGATTAGCCATGGCTCCTGGTACAGGCAGATAGAGAAAGAGGAGAGAGGAAGAGCAACAGCCAAGTCGAGAGGAGAAGAAGAGAGACAGGAAAAGCAACAGCCAAAGTCAAGAGAGAGAAAGAGAGAGGCACTCGAGGAAGAAAAAGGAAAAAAAAAAAGGCAGAGCGGAGAGAGGGAGAGGTGGAAGGAGAGAGCATGGAGACGTTGCAGAGTGGAGGCAGGCGAGAAGGAAAGAGAGGAAGGGAGAGCCAGATGGAGAGTGAGTGTGTGGAAGGAAGGAGGGAGAGAAGAGGACAAGTAAATCAAACAAGCAAAGGTAGTTTTTAGGTAAAAGCCGAGGAAAAAGCTTGACATGTCATTCTCACAGCCGCTGCATATACAGGCCGAGGGAGGAGACGAGAGAGAGAGAGAGAGAGAGAGAGAGAGAGAGAGAGAGAGAGAGAGAGATGGCTTGGAGAAGATTGTGCTGCAGTTCAATACGCTTGAGCAGAGCAGCATGACTACGGGATAGTTAATGGACAACGCGGCCAGTGCATTTTCTTCCTGAGGTGGGAGACAGATCATGTACACATAAAGACACTGCAGAGGAGCAGAAGACGAATGACTCAGACAGTTCCTACATCCTCCATCCATCCTCACGTTGTACTCGCCATTGTATCAAACACACTACCTCGACCGTGTCTGGGCGTTGTATGCATCCAAACATGGGTGGGAAGGAATAGAACACCAAACACTAAAACCTCTCTGTCGTGACCTTTCCTTTTCTTTTCTTTTTTGTTAAGAGGCACAGTGTTAATGTGTTTTTATCTAATGTCTTAGGATCCCACCGTTTAGTCCATATTAGTGAAACTTCATTACTATTCCAGGAAGGAGAAGTTGGCCAGCAGCCCTGAACCTCAGCCGACAAAATAGAGCTCCAGGTAGAATACATTAGAAAGAATGGAGAAAACCAACACACTGTTACTCTCAACTCGTCAAATACCAATGATTGATGGCTTCAAACTATAAAGCTCTGGGTTTCCCTCGAGCATCCGTTTTGGATGTGTACATTTCAGCTCGTTACAGGCAGAGTATCTTTTCAAAATAAACTTAGGAAGTTAGGTTTAGGCAACAAAACCACATAGTTAGGTTTAGGAAAAGAGCTAGTTGATGTTTACTTGACTGACTAATGACTCACTAACAAATGACTGACAGAGTCACATGACTAGCGAGAACCAGACTAGGGAGTGACAAATTACTCATGTGTATCGTGACTTACAAACGAGTCATGTGACTAGCAAGCGACACACATGACTAGTGACATGTGAGTCACATGTCACGACTTGTGGCAGAACGTCAACATTTCCTTTCAGCCTCACACGGGACACGCACAGTGGTCTGCTGGATGAAAGTCATGTGTATGTTTGACCCATCCACCTCCACTCCCACCTGCCCTTTGTGGACAAACTCTCTCTTTAAACTTGCTCTTGCTGCCTAATAACAATGCAGGAGCGGTCACATTAGATTCAGTTGAAAGCGCAGTGCTTTGAGGGGCTTTGACCAACCGTTGGTATTTGATCGAGTTGGGAGTGAGGCCGGGTTGTCAGAGAAGATTCTCCGTCAAATATGTCAGGATGACCAAACGGATAATTTATACCCATTGTTACAACACAAATAATAAGAGAGAGATGTAATAATATGTTTTAGAGAAAAGGATGTCTTCAAACTGCACTTCGAAGTTGAAATGAACACATTCCTTCCTCCCCATTCTACTCCCTCCTAATCTAAACAAGTCAATCTCTTCCTTCCCGTCCTTGTTCACTAAGCCACAGTACATAGTCATTTGAAATCTACTTGCTAAGTAGCTCTCTGCACCGTACTTTAAAGTGTGAGGGAAGGAGGGGGTGTCTTAAGCCCTGCCTCGCTAAGTGTGTGATAATTCAGACGCTGACACACACCGTGTCTGCTTTAGCATCAATCTGTCATGCTAACAGCTTATTAGTGGCCTGAAGGAAGCGAGGGCCACACCTCGACTTGGAGACGAACAAATGGCAGCTTATGTGTGTGTGTGTGTGTGTGTCACAATGTCTCGCCATGTGGGTGTCTATGTCTTCTTTACCCTCGCCCCCAGACAGCTACACTCATGGAATCTATACAGTGACTCTCTCGGGAGGAACAGCCAGAGCCAGCTGTGAATGCAGTGCAAATACAGTGAACGGGGTCTAAAACACACTTAGAAGCTCAGTGACTTAAATATAAAAGGCTATGTCACCCACCTCCCGATAAGACCTTCATTTTGGAAAAAAATAAGTACGTTAGTCAACGACAAGAGAGAAAGAATTCTTTGATCCCATATGAATTGTGGCACAAAATGGACATATGCTGTTTGTCAATTTAAAAGATAATTTTACACGTCATGAAAGCAGAATCAGGTTTCACTCGTTCTTTCTCTTTCCGGCTGATAGAATCAAGAAAACACATCAGCTGAGACAAACCAATGATGAACCCATGATGGACTGGAGCGTTCCTAACCTGCAAAATTATCGTTTAAATTGACAAATGAGATAAAACAAATAAACACGTCTCTTGCCGTTGACTACCGTACATAATTGTTCTGACTTCTCTACATTTGTAGCACTGTGGTGAAAACTGACTTCACCTGAAGTGACACACTACTACATTTGTCTAAAAATAAAACATTATTCAAAAACTTAAGGGACTTTATAATAATGGGACCACTGACTGGCACACCTACTTTAACATTAAAGGAATTATTACCCTCAAAAATATGACTCTCCCTGGACGATGAAGTATAGAAAACTGGTTGATATTTCAAGAACCTTCTCCTAACTCCCCCTCATACAAAGCGAACCTTTGAAGCATGCAGCAAAAAAAAGTAGGAAGTGATATTTACACTCTGTTCTGTTAATCTCCCTCTCTACAAGAACACGGTGCCATTATCAGACGTTGGGACTCCTACCGCTTTACTAAATGACAGTGTACACTGCCTGAGCGTCACACTATTAATAAAGGAGATATGGTGACAGAGACGAGGACGCAAACGGTAGGTATCCCGTGGTTACCTCTGTTGAGCGTGGCCGAGCTGTTGAGGTCCCCAGTGATGAAGGAAGACTCCTGTTTCCTCACAGTGTCATTCCACATCCGCCTGATACGACTCTATACACAGGAAAGAGGAAAGAAGGGGCGAGAGAGAAAGAGAACGTATGGACGGAGACACGGGGGAGTAATGGAAGGGAGAAGGAATGAGAGGAAGGAAGCGAGTGGAGGGGAGGGGAGACGACAAAAGAGGGAAAGAAATATGGTGAGAAACGTAATATATGAAGGTGTGATGTGCAAAAGGAGGGCAAATTAGTGCAGGAGGGGGGTGGGGGGGTAAAGTGACGACCAGCAAGAGAGAAACAGGTGGGGAAAAATAATCACCCGTCAATGCCATTTAGACTCCATTTCCTGTGTGCCAGCATCAATATGCGAAGGTATACGTCAGGGTTTGGGTCATCTCACTTTCTCTTAACTCTGCACATATGTAGCGTTCCAACTTCATCACATATTCACAACTTCCACATGAAAGGGTGTTTTTAGAGAGATTTGCCTTCAGTAAAAGTCTCTCTGAAACTCTGAAGCTGAAGCTAGGTGAAAGTGAGCAAGCGACAACCCAAACACCCTCATGGCGTGCTCTGGCCTCACCTGAGAGTCTGCTGTGCTGTAGCGTCCAGGTGTGCAGGCAGGTAAGCTCACCTGTGAGCCTGTGGAGTAGCGGCCCGGCGTCCGTGAGGTGGTGGTCTTACTGGACGAGGAGATGGAGGTCTCCACGCTCTTGCCGCTGCAGCAGTGAGTACGCAGACATTTGCCGTACTCTTTACGCACCTGGGTAGAGGAAGTGAGAGGATAGTTACACAATATATATAAATATATCATATAATAATATTAACAGCCTATTGGTTTTATGTACAGGAACACGACTTGTCCATTCACTCTTGATTCACTCGGCATGAAAACAATGCCAATTGCAAGTCAATTAGGATCTTTTTTTTGTGGTGGATGCATAAATTAAATAAATCAAGGTCAGAGCTTCTGACGTGGTATTAAATATTGAGAAAGACATCTTAGGGCGGTCCGTTGGGAGCTCGATCGGACAGGACTTTCAATCACAAGACCGGTGTTTGTTTCCCACAGTGATTGTGACCGTTTTCCTAAACCTAACTTAGTGGTTTTGTTGTGTCTCTCAGCATGAAGCCAATAGATTTAACTCTGTGACTGTTTCAAGAGCCGTCTGTATATGTGTGTGTGTGTGTGTGTGTATATATATATATATATATATATATATATATATATATATATATATATATATGCATATATTGCATATATTGAAGCAGATTTTTAAGATGACGTACCAGAAAGACTGGTATGGCTTAACTTTGATAGAGTGTCCCTGTTAACCTCTTGTACTGAAATTCCTTGTGCAAACTCTAACTCCATAAAAAACAAATGTAGACATTAACGGATTAACTTCGTAAACTTTCCCCCTCATCAACATTCAGCCCAAACGTTATCGCTGCCACACATCCATCTGAAATGGACATATTCCTGAGGGGGACATACGATGCGGGTGTACACACGGAACATCTGCATTTAGATCCCAATCAAGTTTGAACAAATACGACTGTAATTGCTTTTTAACAAGCGCGTTGGACTGGCAGACGTGTACTGCCACTCGCTCTGTTTGAACAGCTGTGGTGGTGAGTTGCTCCATGCATCTTGGGAGAAACCGCGTTGGGTCGCAGCCAAAGAAAACCTCAGCACTGTTCGGAGGACATCTCTCGGGATACCTGATCCCATGGCCTAACACATACTGGAGTACACTGCGCGCGCATGCGGAGTCACACACACTGCACTTGTTTACTGCTCGTACACTTAAAACTAATAACTCTCTGCGGGACTGCAGCCAGACGAAAGTATTAAGCATTTGATATATTTTCTTTCCATGTCCTACTCCTCCTGCACTCCCAGGCACTGACAATGTGTGGGAGACTCCCGAAATATCCCAGTGTGTTTCCTAGAAGCCACGTTATTCAAATATATATAAACACTGGGAAAATAAGTGATACATACGTACTCACAAATGCCTCGTGAGGCCAACCAAATACAAAACATATATAAACGTCTTTTTTGAAAATGAAAGTGTGGGTCGTGAGGGGAGCTGTGTGTCAATGTGAGCCACATTAAATCACAGAAATCACCAGAGGACTTCCGCCGCCACACATAAACATGAGCTGTGTCCAAGGTAGTGTACAACCCATGTGCACTGACATTTATATACCATCATGCAGTGCTCTGAAGGTAAACTCACAGACGGACGAGAGTAGAGGGGGCAGCGTGATGGAGACAAATCTATCAGTTACGGTGTGAATATATTGTATTTAATGTGAGCAGAGCATCACAACACGGACAGTCACACATTCCTTTGAATTTACATATTCAATTTAGGAAAATATGCTAATTCCCCCCACATTGATCACGGCAGCGTACACCGCTCCTCTCATTCTTACCTTTCACAATAAAAGCTCTAGACATATACACGGCGTCACTGCTCACCAGGGGAACTTAAATTACAACAGATTAGCTTACAATATGTGTTTATTACAAAAATGTCAGTATTTACATTGGATGGTCCACCAGCTGCTGTTAATCTGCCACGTTTTAATTGTGTGACAGCATTGACCTAACGAAGGGTGAAGAAGTCTTTTTTAGTGTTGTACTGTTTTATTCATTCAGACACAACCATGCCTTTCATCTGCATGTCTCCAAAATGTAATGAGAGCTTAATATTAACCATATTAACATATTTTTGAAGTAAATTATAACAGGCTCCATGGCCGTGCCTGATGATGAAAATCTTTATTTTCAGTTGGGGGGGTGAAGACAGAAACCCCGTCTGTCACCGGCTGCCATGAGGCCAGACAGACAGTTAAAGAGAGACAGCGAGACAGAGTGTGGAAGTCAGTGTGAGAAAGTGTCAGCGGCCAGTGGGGTTACCGAATGACCAATAAACGCCTGACAGCTATTTCAGGTGTCCCTGCTGATCAGTGCTAGCGTGTGGGTGTCCGTCTATTTCGGTGCAGCGTCGATCCCCCTCACCTTCTTCTGCAGTATGCAGTGAAAGATGAAGATGAACATGCCCTGCAGGGAGTTGAAGATGGTGAAAAGGTAGGCCATGATGACGGTGCTCTCGTTGATGTACATCAGGCCGAACGCCCATGTCAGGCCCAGCAGACACAGCAGGGCGATGGCCCCGATCACCCAGGACCTGGAAGAAGACATAGGGGCATAAGTACAGAGGGAGAAGTGCTGGATGTCCTTATCAGTTCAAAGGTCATCGTGACAACATCACCGTTGGCTACGCCAAAGTATACACAGCAAATTTCATTGTAAGCCCGAAAACATTAGAGGCTCCTCTTTATTTTCTCCCTCCCTGGATCAGAAAAGCTACTCGGCCAAGTTTAATGCATGTGGGATCACGAGGCAGCGAGAAAAAGGGTTAGAGAGGGTTCAATCGGAGTCCCAACACTGTGGGAGTGGGATGGAGAACAGTGGGACGCTGAAGAATTATACTCTTACGGAAAAGGGTGAGAGAATGGCGAGAAAACGGATCTGCTCATTTAGATAGCTTCTCAAGAGAGGGGGGAGGGGGGTTATAAGCTAGCTGACGTCAGCCACAAGTGTGGAGAAGGTCAAGCGTACGGGACATTTTCCAAGTTCACATCCAAACTCCATCACTCAAAGCACACGGTGGAGGGTGAAAGACGTTTTTGCAGGCAGAAGTGGGTACTGGAGTCTGTTAGTGCAATTGTCACCATAACACTTTAATGGAATTAATTTTAATACAAGTTTTCAAGGCTTTGAATATCTGCTTCCCATAAGGTCCGCGCAGACGTGAGTCACGGGGGCCAAATGTCAGAGGAACGTGGCCGCGTCCAGGCATGTGTATGCATCGCAAGTCCTTGTCTGAGGGCTCCACGTGTGTGTGTGTGTGTGTGTTCTGATTGTGCACGTGACCATGTGAGCGGCTCCGCCGGGCAGTAAGTAGAGGGACATTACAGCCATTATGAATGACATTTCGCACTAAAGGTCACAGTTTCTGGTCTGCCACAGCCGTGATGATGGCTGTTAATTTGATTGGCTGACTGGACGGTGATCACCTCTCATGCGGAGGAGAGGAGAAGAAAAGGAAAAAAGGGAGGGGGGGGGCAAGGAAGGAAAAGAGGAGGAACAAGGTTGAGACATTAGGAGAGTTGGCAGGAAGGGAGAGAGAAATAGGAGAGCAAGTGAGCGAGACTGAGGTGATTGATTCGATGTTGCCCTCTGTGGCACCGTTCAGGCGAGACAGAACCTCCAATAAAGCTCGTCTGACGACCCTCTTCAATAAAGGGTACACTCATCCCTCACTTTTCCATCCCCGCGTTCCACCTCTTCCTCCAGTGCTCCCTTGAGTCATGTTTTCTCTCTCAGCTCTGTTTCCCCTCATTCACATCTCACCATTATAATGTTTCAACAGCACATTGGGTTTATAGGTCAGAGGAGCTCATAAATCACACATCAACATGTAATCCATTTGTACAAGGGCGGGTTAATGGTTAACTTAGGGATATGCACGGACTGGGCAGGTTCTACGGACAGAGTAACGACAAGCAATCCAATCACAATGTAGGGGCGAGAAGGCATCCTGATGGGAGGGTGGCCTTACCGGAGCCAATCCACAACAGAAACAACTATGATGGCTTAGAGTCAAAGAGACAAAGAAAACAAAAAGAAGAAATAAATAATAAGACAGAAAAAAGGGCAGGATGATGATTAACAAGTAAATGAATCACAATAAGACATGACTAATGAAGTGAAATAGATTAAAATCTATTCAGCCTTTCATGTGCTCAAAAAGAAAGACGGAAGTCGTTAAAAAGAGGGGGAGAAATGATCCAAAAGCATCATATCCCAAATGGTTTTTTGATTTTCATCTTTCATCAGGTTTTTTTTTTGATGACGTTCCCCTGAACTGCACAGAAGCAAAGATCAGCCAGTCCCCCCCCCCCCCCTTTAATTTCTGAAATGCTTCCCATTTGAAGTCTTACTTGCTGTCTTGAAACATACATTGGCAGGAATATTTAAATGATAAATCAAATGAGTAAGCCGTTGTGTGATGGATATTACATATTATGAGCGGGGCCTCAGCAAAGCGTTAAGCTCCGAGCCACGGCATATTGTTTGAATTAGACCGAGCCTTTTGTCTAGAGCTGCACTGGAAGGAGAAATAACACAATCCTGATTGGTTAGCTTAGTGGACAGAGTTTGAAGTGGAAGTGAAGTCACATATCTGTAAAGTTGTCCAAGAGTGATATGAGAAACGACATGACTGGGAATAATAATGTGATGGATTAGACGAGGAGCGTCGTTAACTGATGTCAGACGAGGGTGTAATTCATTTGGTCGCTAACATACAAAGAAAGGCTGGTAAACATTAGAATGAAAGGAATGGTTCAATAGGGAAATACACTTGGTCATTCCTCGCTGAAAGTTTGAAGAGAAGATGGACGACATCTAATGAAGTTGGAGCCAACGGCTTAGTTTAGCATTAAGACTGGCTTTATTTAAAAGTAGCAAAATCTAAATCTTAGTATTAACATGTTTTATCTTGTTTGTTTGATTTGTTAAAAAAGAAAATGTTAAAACAATAAATTACCATTAAACACGAGGTTGCGGACAGGACTATTTCTTTCCTGTTTAAGAAATAGTCTGGTACATAATCCCCTGTAAATCAACCGCTTGTTGTTTTTCCATTTTGGTTTTTGTGCATATCAAACAAACAAGATTTGCATAATTGCTTTAAACCTGCAACCTTTGTACTGGCCATCAGGGGGTGACTCCTCTGTTTGAGAAATGACCCTACTTCTCTTCTTTATGGTCTCAATCTCTAGTTTCAGGTCTTCTTCAATGCAGCATGATGTTAATTTAGTAAATTACGGTCCATTTAGAGTCAAATAGACGACTTGAACCCTTTCACAGTATGTTTTCAGTTCAAGAAAGGTATCATTGTTTTGGTTAACTAAAAATGCCTTATCTCGTGTTCAGTTGTACATAGCTCCACCCTCTTTTGTCACACAACAACCCAACAAGATGGTATCGGCTAAAAAGCGAAACCAAAATGTTGACGACCAATAACCATGGCAATGGATAAAAACCAAGTGGGTGATGGACAAAAAACAAGATGGTGATAGTAAAAAAAGAAAAAAGAAATTCATGACAGCCAAAAACCTAAACTAACATAACGACATCCAAAAACCAAAACCAAGATAACGACGAAAATAAGATGGCGATGTCTTTATGCTAAGCTAAGCTAACCTGCTACTGGCTCCAGTTACACTTATTCTGATTTACCTCTCTGTAAGAAAGCAAACGAGCGTATTTCCCAAAATTGTGAATTACTCCTTTAACATTAAAGGACCACATACACATAAGCATGCATAATCACACCAAAACCAGGCGTGCTGGTGTGATGGCAGGGCCGCATGCATACTTACTTGATGTTGTCCAGACATCCAGAGTCTGGTTTGAGAATGGCTGTATGATGGAACATCTTATAAAGAGCGATGCCGAGGAAGATTACATTCAGCTGAAACACACACACACACACACACACACACGTTAATATTCTTCTTCAGCAACAAGACTAATTAAAGACACAGTGTCACCACAACAATTCACTCGCACACAGTGCATATCATTTCATTTTCCCTTCCAGGGGTAATTGGCTCGGGGACACGTATCAGCCCACAATCAACAGCCCTGTATGTGCTCCAAATACAGCAGCTTGAGCGTCAGGGAAAATACAGCAGTCATTACATCCATTGAGGATCATTGTCACAATAGAAATCCAATTCTCACAGATGCAGCCTATTCTACTTGGCCTGGCAATGCAAAGATGGGCCTGTTTTAAAACGACTGTCTGGACTGTTTGCGCCGCGTCTCCGAACAGGTCCCATTGCTTTCATTCTCTCTCTCTACCAAACACTGTTTTTTATATTGTTTTGCTTTATTTTCTGTCTGTGTGTCTGCCCAGTGGTCTAACTCTATTTCTATCTCTGTCTACTTGTTCGAGATATGAGGACTATTCCAGCTCCTCATATGCGAGGACCAGCAAAATGGAAACAAATAGTTATTCCCCCCTTTTTTTCTACCATGTCATGGGCTGCGTTACAAAAAGGAAAGGAAAGTAGGCCAGGAGGAAGTAGAGTGCCTGGATCATAGAATAAGTGGCTAAGAGCAACATAACTTTGCAGAGTTCTTATCATAATCTGCAGTTTTGATGTCCTTCTGAAGATTCCCAGCTTGTTGGAATATGTGCCCACTTGAGAGTTAATCCATTGGTGGGACTTATTCAATTGACATATAAAGTTCCTTCTGCTTCCGCATACAGCGGCGAGGAGCTCAGGCAAACCTTGTAGGGAGATTAAGGAGCACCTCAACGTAGCCCCGTCGGTCCTGCACGAACACGTAGCAGCCAGCCTTCTCTGAACATGTATGCGTGTGTGTGTGTATGTGTGTGTGTATGTGTATGTGTGTGTGTGTGTGTGTGTGTCAGCATGCATGTGAGTGTATCTCACCATAATGATGAGCGTAGCAGGCCCTATAAAGCTCCAGATAAAGTACGTGTCCAATCGCAGCCAGCACCTAGAGAGACGAAGACAAAGGCAGACAAAGACAGGGAGAGAGAGAGAGAGAGAGAGAGAGAGAGTTAGAAAGAGACATCATACATGAGAAACAGAGGGAAGAAGAACAGGAGAGGGATGACGCCTAGGGATTAAAAACATGCTCCAGTCTCCAGATGGATGTAGGGTAGCAAGGATTTACCATCACAGGACAGGACATGCATCATAGTTACACACACACACACACACACACACACACACACACACACACACACACACCACACGCACACACAACACACGCACCACAGGCAAGGAGGGGGAAAAAGTAGTACATCACGTGACATACTTTAGGTTGTATATCAAGTGAATCACGATAGAGGGAGGACAAAAGGAATCGGGGTTGGGGGGTTGAAAAAGTGAGAGTGATGAAGAACAGTGAGAAAAGTGTTGCAGGATGAAGGAAGCAGACTAAACGCACACCTCGAACATACATCACACACAGGGGGGGGACTGGGGTGGAATCAGCACCTGCAATAAATTCACCCTTACGTCCCCCTCAGGCCACAGATATATGAGACGGCCACATCCCGTGGTCACAAAAATATGACATGACTGTGTTCATTTGAATACTGAGTTATGGATGCAGCCCTCACACCAGGCTATTTATGGAGTCTGGGAATGGCTGCGGTGAGGTTAAAGGCAAGAGGAGGGAGGGGGCACGCACACACACTCTCTCAGACACACAGACACACACACACACACACACACACACACTCTCTCACACACACACTCCCAGACACACACTCACACACACACACACACACACACACACACACACTCACACACACACACTCATACACAGACGTGCATTGACACACATAATCACACACGCACATTTATTTCTGGCCACAAGGTTCGCATTGGTAATAAAAGATATACTGCTCGATGCTAAATCGTATTAGCCAAACATCTTTACTCGTCAGTTGCAGCGAGCAGGAGGGGTGTGTGTTTGTGTGTGTGTGTGTGTATGTGTGTGTGTTTGTGTGTGTGTGTGTGGGGGGGGGGGGTGCCCTCCACTGAGGTCAGACCCAACGGGTTGCAGGAAAAGGTGCGGATAAAAACCGCTGGAGCAAAAATGGCCGACTGATTCATGACCAGCTGCTTTTGAATTATTAATCTTTCAATTTCCACCACATTAGAGAGCCCTCCATTACGGGTCCCTGACTATGTCACTGTATCCCCCATTAGGGCTCCTTTGCTAAGTCACTGCCACCTTCATTATGGGAGGTGAATGAGACTCACTGCCACTTGCTAATAGGTGAACGGCATGCGTGATGTGACAAGGTGACACAGCACGGATGGCAGATGATATTTCCAGAGGTTTCACGTCTCAACGTGTTATGTCAAACATGACGACTGGCGCCATTTTCACGGCTGGACCGATGAATGAGCCGTATCACTTATTTCCTGATTTGATTAAATGCACTTTGTATTGAAATAGCACTGTTGATTTATTTTGAAATCTAAATGAATAAACACTGATTGATTGGGTGAAATTGAAATACATTTCTGTTAAACTACAAGAAAATGTGGTGACACTGATTTCAGTGTGATTGGTGTGACGTTAGACGTTAAACCGTAGCGATCGTCTCAAGGCAGGTCTCCTCGTCTGTTAGCTAACGGCATGCAGTCTGATTATTCATCCAGAGCTTGGCATTCAGACTCTCATGTTTTAATGATCATCCCACGATGAAATATTGATCTAAGTGGCATACGGATTGGCGTGGCTTGACGGTTAAACAATGTTAAATTCAACCCTATTCCCTGTCCTCAAAACCGCTACGATCTCATGTGCAGCTAGCGGAAAGCTGCGAGTCCTGTCCTACGGACGGCTCTGCAGAGGCAACAGAGAGCATTGAGCCTGTGAATCATTTAACAGTCCTATAGCGTCCTGTCATTTCCCCCCTTCCCATATGGAGCCGCACATTCATAAGTAAAGGCGGGAGGTGTTTTTGCAAGTTTTTTTAAAATGCCACATTGTTAATGTTCTCTTAAGAGCAAAAGGTCGCCGACATGTATGCATTATATGGACATTATGCACATTATATGCATATGGATGCAATTTTTTATTCGGAGACCCAGCATGAGCGGAGTGGCCGGTTCACGCACGTAAAAGGTCTATTATGCTCACGCCGGTGTATTTATAGGCAGCCTCTTATGAATATACTTTATATGAATGAGAAGCTGGCTGGCTTTTCTTGGATGCACCATGTGTGTCGGGTTGAACAAGTCAAGCGTGCATGAATACGTTACCATGTGCACTTAATGTATGTCCCCGTCCCTCTACCCTACTCTGCACTTCCTCCAGGGGAAGCCAGCGTCTTTCTTTTCTTTTTTTTGATGCCAGTGTATACACACTCTGACAGGCGTTTCCATCACTCCCTTTTCCATTCTCACATTCTCACACTAAAACCCCATCTCTTCTCCATCGGCTCCACTGTGCCCCCCCTCCTTCCATCTCTCCTGTTAAATCCTTCCATATTCACACATTGTCGCCGCTGTGCTCATGCAGCCTCTCTGTGGTGCATCGTCCCCTCGCTTGTCCCCATGCTTCCCTCCCCCCTCTTCCTCCTTCTCTGCCTCTCTCCCCCTCTCAACCTCGCCGTATTGACTCTTCAGAAGCGACACAGCTTGCAGAGTCCACTGTGGCAGACGCAGCCAAAATGACAGCAGGCACTCCAGCCTCCCTCCCTCCCTCTCCGGGCCCATCATCCATGCATTCCTTCCTTCCTTTCACGCCACGCTCCCCCCGCCGCCCCTCCATCCCTTACACTCGGTCTGTGCCGTAGCTCCTGTAGTCCACTGCGGCGGAGACGGCCACTATGACAGCAGGCACGCCGTAGCCTGCCAGGTAGAAGTACTTAGTCCTGGAGTGTTCGCTCTCGAACACCTCCACCAGCATGATGTAGAGCTGCACCCCTTCCAGGAACATCCAGGTGAAGGCTGCCAAGAAGAAGAAATGGAGCAGGGCGGCGAAGACCGCACAGGCAATCTGGTGAGGGAGAAAAAGGAGAGGATTTAAAAATAACACTGCACACAATACTGCACCGGAAACATTTAATCTGGTGGCGTCGATGAGTTCGAAAGTGGGGAGAAGAAATACACAAACAGTACAGGCGATAAGAGTATGAGTCAGACTCAGAAAGTAATGATTTATCACATGAAGAAGGAAACGTTGAGGATTAACAATTGGGCTGCCAATACCAGAATAGACAGGAGAGGGAGAGGGTGAGGCAAAATAGAAAGGGAACTCACAATCACAGTGTACTATAACAGCAATTACAGGCGACAGGCTGACTTAAAAATCGCTGCAAGATAGCAATATTAGTCGAGCGCCCTTCACATTTTCACTCCACGTCTACATCTACGAGTCATCTAAGAAGATAAATGAGAAAAATAGAAGTGACACAACGGCGCTGCAGCCTCCGCTGATTGTCCACATTTCAAACAGAAGACGTGAAACACTTTCAAAAGGAGGCTGAGAGAGAAGGAGGAGAGGGGGAGAGGCGACTTGACTCCAACACTGTTGGAAATACAATGCAATTTTTTTTTACAATGTCAAAGATGAACAAAATAAGTAGAACCACTGCAAAAATGACTCAGCGGCTCCGTATGAAAGAGAGACATTTCTTTTTTTCTGTGTGTGTGTGCAGGAAAAAGCCAGCAGTTTGGATAATAATGAATAGTTGGGATTTGATGCCATCTTTTGAGCTGAAGTGCATGTTTTAAGTACATAATCAAAAAATGCTGTATGGTAATCCTCCAATATCAAATAGATATTACACCGACAGCACCCACCTGTAGCATCCAGGGGAGATACGCTCACACCGAAAGTGAGAAAATGGATTTTAAACCACGTTGTTAGTAGCCAGTGAAAAGCGACGGTTGAAAGGGATGTAAAAGAGTCAGAGAGGCGGATGAGAGAATACTTAGAAAACCCTGAGAGAGCCTTCTGAATGTAAAAAAACCCACAAAAAACAGGATGAGCAGCAGGAAATGAAAGAGCGGTATCACACCTAAAACCGCATTAAGCGTTTAGGCAATGGGATGGGGAGAGAAAAGAAGGGTGCTTAAGAAAAGCTGGCGAGGAAAAGAACGAGCGGCGAGATCTGGCCCATCACATCCAGAGCTAACACACAGACTCTTATAATGGAGGGGGCTTGCAGCAAGAGACAATTACCTAATGTCTGAGAGACAATGAGTTTAGGGGACGAGGGAGTCACTCATTTCCATTTCTAATGATCGCACAAGACACTGGCACGCACACACAGGTGAGAGAAAAAAGTGGCTGCTTATGCAAAGTAATTTGTTTTTTTTCCTGCTGGAATTACTGGCTTAACCGGTTGTGAGCTAAGTGACGGCGAAGATGTTAATGAAGGTCACGAATAGTCACCGGCAATTAAAGG
This sequence comes from Chelidonichthys spinosus, assembly GCA_029853015.1. Lineage (NCBI taxonomy): Eukaryota > Metazoa > Chordata > Actinopteri > Perciformes > Triglidae > Chelidonichthys > Chelidonichthys spinosus. The sequence goes on from CM056824.1 coordinate 9,263,612, forward strand.
CGCGCACACAAAAATGGCGGGGGCCACACACACGTAGCGACGCGATCCCTCCCAAACGCAAACACGAGAAACACACAAACCTCAATGACAAAACACGTAAATAGTGTTTTCGCATTGATCGCTCAGCAGGATTTAAAGGCCCGCGGCTGCTCTGTGGCTTCCTACTGAGGGGATAAAGGATACGGCCATGAGCGCTTTCCTCCCCCCACGGGCATGTACGCACTGCAATCCAAGCGGCTCACAAATAAATCTACCTCGCTCTAAGACGTGCACAATGTCCGAGACCGCCTCCGAGTGAGGTTTAAAGTAGTGAATGAGGACCATGCGGATTATAAAACACGGGCCGCGGCTGGAATGCACACCGTGTGGACCCTGAGCCCAGCCCGCTGCGTGTATCATTAGTGATGGAGCTTGAAATCAGTTGGCTCCTTTTTCCACGTAGTTTCGGATTTGTTATTGTTCCTCCTCCACTCCTGCAGTTGCAAACACTGAGCGCCATTCACATGGGCTGCAGAGGTCACGCACCATTAACCGAAATAGAAAGTCCCAATCTGGTCAGGATTTTTGGTAGAGTGAAAAAATAGAAAGCGAGCAATTATGTTATAAATGGAGGAGTTATTTTAGCCCTTTTTTTTTTTGCAGAAGGCTGCAGAGAGCGGCACCGTTAGGATCAGATTGAGCTGGTCAACCTCCTGCTCTAAAGGACGCATTAGTGGAGAGAATAACCGCTCCGTCCGCGGAGATGCAGAGGATGCTGAGTTCCAAAACAGATTTTGATTTGAATGCATTGCTGACTCACGAGAAAAAGGATCATTGTATTACTTACTCGACATTTTGATGCATAGTGACACAGTGCCACACAGCCGGTTTCGGCTTGACACAGTGACCCAGAATACACTTTGGTTGCTCTGAATGTCAACAGGCATCATCTGACCTGGCTCTGCTCACGAGAATCGGACTTTATTGTTGATCGCAATAGAAAGCTGATATAAAGCTGTGTAGCTCACTGTCATTGTAGATGAGTGAAAAGTAGAGCCTGATTAAAAAGAATACAGGATACAAAAATATATATTTTTTTAATTTGGGAATCGTTTACCTATGCATGGAGACCTTTATAATATATGATCATACGTTTTAAGCATATTTTGATGACAATATCGTAAATTGCAATTCTTTTGGCCAGGATAATTGTGACATCATCATCATCATGCCATGCCGAATAGTGAATATAATGAATATATAATATAATATAGTGATCCCAGGTTTAATGTAAAGAAGTGTTTCTACACTGAATTCTTCTTATAGGCGTTTAATGACATAGCATTGTATAATTATAGTTATATGCAATATTTTGTTTTTAACAATACTAATAACAACGTTGTTACATATTGACAATAATTCTATTTTGCAAGGTTCACAGTTTATTTGAATACACTACAATCATTTTAGAATGCATTATAATCATTGTTATATTGCATTAGTGAATAGAAGTTACTCTAAGTCATTGTTTGCTTCAATTAATGTACAAATTAATCTTTAATTAAAATACATTATGATCCTAGCACAGTCAGTGTGACCATCAATTATGAAGTATTATCATATTAACCTTATAAATCATTATACAATGCTTTTATGACAATTAGAAGCATGATGAATATTCATAACTATTATACTGCTATAAGCAGATTGTAACGCATTATACGCATGGTTTTGTTGTACAAGGTAATTCAGCAGTGGTGTGTGCACACTCTGATCTTGTGTGAAACTTTAATATGAACGGTCAAATACAGGCTGAACTCATATTTACCATCCTGCCTCGTATGGACTTTGTTTGTAAAAGTTATATTGTTCTACAAACATCCCCCTCTCAACCGCAAGGATTCCCTGGCAAAAACAGAGCGAGTGCAGCTTCTGTAGCCCGAGGGCCAACGGAAGACTGAAGCACAGCACAAACATCAGCTTAGCTCCAAGAAAACAAATACACAAGCCTTAATACATTATCTAGCCGTGTAATATGCACTTTGCATTGTAAATCACTTCCGCTGCAACTGGAACAGAACAAGCAAATTAGGTTTTTCCGTACCCGACATTTTTATTAATTTTATTTAGGCTAACTTGACATTCAAGATGTTTCACAACCTGCCTGTGGAAACAATGTTATAGCAATGTTTTTGTCTCATTCTCCACCTTTGTTAGCAGCACTTTCTGAATGATCACAAATTGTAAAATGATTAATAATAAAAGGGTGGCTCAGTGTAGTAATGATGATCTGAGCATGTGCCGTACAATCAATGGAAGTAAATGTTGTTTATTCCCTTTACATTTCACGAAAAAACTAAAATTGCACAATTCAGGCTGGTTTGAACCCAGCGATAGGGTTTATGTAACGGTCTTGCAGAGAAATTTCCGGCAACGCCAAATGTAACAAATCTGATGTTTCTTATTCATGTTGCTGCAATGTTGTCAACCCCGGACAGCAACAGTTTACTGTGCCAACAATGCAGTACGATGATCGGTGTCGGTCACTGGAGAGTTATGCCAAGACTGTGCCAACACCGTATGAATAAGACACTTTTGAAACGTTGCCTGGATGCACAATATTTGTTTAAATGTATTTATTTTAACTACTCCAATAATGTCTGACTCTCCATAGCTTCTAGTCAAAAGAATATCGTGTGCCCACATGCTGTACACACACACACACACACGAAGATGTCGGCCTCCCTACCGGTTGATCGGCCCTGTTGATCCCCACCAGGAACAGTGACTCAGCGATGAAGAGGCTGATGCAGAGGTTCTTGTGGATGGTGTTGCGATCGCTCTGCAGCCCGCGGAAGAAGCAAAAGGTAAAGATGCAGATGAGCAGGCAAACCAGCGACAGCAGGATCCCCACCCATGTGATGACGTCCAGCAGCAGGTCGTGCATGCTGCCGGCTTTCTGTGGGAGAAGCGAGAGACAAGAGACAAACTTGAGTGGAATACATTTGCAGCCGCAACATTTTGTGTTTTTTAGCTTTGGTTTGCCACAGAAACATACAAGAGTCATATTGTTGTACCATGAAACATACTGTAGGAGCCTCCCCCCCCCTGACTGATGTGAGTCTGGCTGTGTGTCGCTGAGCGTTCAGGGCCACAGCGTTACGCTGCGTTGCACAGGTGTGCTGGCTCTATCCATCAGTGTCCTGCAGCCTGGCAGGCGGAGCAATGTTCAACACAGCACTGCTGTGATGGATCTACTGCTCAAACCCTCACACTGTGTTCACAAAAGGGCTGCCAAGCTAACTCTGACCATGACCCCTTTGGAAGTAACACACATCCTCTGGCCAAGAGGGAGAGATTGGGCGTCGCACAAGAGTCACAAGAGCCGCTTTGTGAGAAGGAAGTTGGACTTAACGTTAACAAAGGAGGGAGACAAAAAGTACTTATCCCACACACGGCGGGACAATGAGGTTTTCATCCACCGCCCACGGGAGGCTCATGGATATCAAAATAAATGAGCCGCTTTAACTTTTCAGATTTTTTTGCAATGAAACAGGACCTGCTGCTTTTTGTCTCTGGTGCAAGTTTCTAAGTTAATTAAAATGCATGTGTTTTGGTAATCTAGAACTCCACAGACTGAATGTTATAAATGCATTTTTTTTTTTGTCAAACGAATGTCATCATCCGGCTTGACGAATCAATTGTAAAAATTTCTCCTGCCAAGTATGATTACTCAGTACTGGAGAGTCTGGAGAGGTCTAATCTATTTTCCAGATGTTGCGGCCTTTTTTCTTCCTCCTCTTCCTCCCTTCCTCCCTCCCTCCCCCCTCTTTCAAATCTGTTGACCAGCCTTGCCAGCCACTGCTAATCAAATGATGAACAACTGACCCTTTGATCGAGCCCATCCCCGCCTGGCAGACGCCGCAGAATAAACGCCTACCTTCACCTCCACGTGGGCCATGAGCACCGCGAAGCTGGTGAGGTGTGTGCAGGAGCAGCTGGTGTGTGTGCGATTGGTGGCCAGCAGACGACAGTCCTGGGTGGACCAGAATCCCGCCATGGTGCGCTTGGAGTAGCTCCAGAATGAACAGTTGGGATTGAAGTTCTCTTCCGAATGCTGGGGCAAGGGGGGGGGGATTAAGAGGGAGAGAGTGTGAGAAAGAGAGAGAGAGAGGGACAAAAAGGGAGGAGTGGGGGAGCAGGGAGGCACAGAACAGATACTTAGTCATGGGGAGGTGGGAGGCAGAAAATGGAGAGTTGGGAGAGCCAAGGAAAGTGAGAAAAAGGTGGGAGGAATCGGTGGAGGGAAGGATGGAGAGGAAGGAACGCAGAGAGGGAGTCAAGCACACACAACAACAAAACAACAAACAGACGGGACAGAATGTGAGAGCGCAGCAACAAATAAATACAGAGCCATGGCGGGCGGCGCCGTGTCCGTGATTGCTGTGTGAGATCCTGAAGTGTAGGAGCTGCACGTGTTGTGTAAACTGATGGAGCCGTGTGTGTGTGTGTGTGTGTGTGTGTGTGTGTGGAAAGTTCCTCTCAAAATGAGCAAGTGAAGCAGTGAGGATTTCTCTGCTGCCAACAAGTTGGATCACCAACTGGATCAACATTTGCTCGTTGAACATGCAACACATCAGAAAAGTGTTGTATTCAGCGCCGCAGGTCACGCGGCGAGGTGAAATTATTCCCTCCTCCAGCCTGCAACCGTCGTCAATACCGGAGCTGTTGTCATTTCACCCGGGGTGAACCCGGGGTGAACGTTGATCGAGTCCCGTCGAGCAGACTTTCAAATCACGAAACGACGATCATACATGACACGGCGTTTCCTTTCAAAGCTCTGTTAGCGAACTATGACCAAGAACTTGCATGATAATGAAATATCCAAGTAAGCCCAGAGCTATCAAAAGTTCAAGGACAGGGTGTCTGTTATTCAATATCTGTCTTATTGTCAACAAATGTCATGAAGAGACCAAAACCAACAGTGCATTAGTCCACTGATCAGTACTTTCTGACTACCACAGCTTGTCTGTGTCACTCAAGCCCGAATCTTTACGAATAAGGACAGAAATCTTTAAAAAGCAGTCACGAATCTATGTTTCTTCTTTTTTAGGAAAAGGGCTCAATGCTTTCCTAAAACAGCTGGGCACTGTACCTCAAACAGGAGCAAATAGTGCATCTGCCGGGAACTATTCTCAGCTGCGGATGTACACATATTTGGTGTTCGAGTGAGTATTTATAGCACTAGAACGGTCTGTGTGAAATAAACTACAGCACCCATGTTGAGTCTAATAAAAGGAACAGTTGACCAGTTTAGCTGTTTGACTTATTTATGTGTTTTCTTGTTTTCGGGTGGTGGCGGAGGTCTATTGCAGGGTATATTTCAGTCGATAAAACATTTCAAGTATAAGAGAAAAGCGATGACTGTCCAGTTCCATGCTTTGGAGAAAGTCCTTGGTCTGAAAAACATCCGAGGCTCTCTGATTGTAACCCAAAAAGCCTTTATTAAATCATGGATTTTTATCAAGACTTCATCAAGGTGTGAAGTGTGCTGAAGACAGGTGTTCAAATTTAAAAACTCAACGGGGCATGTGACCTGTGTCTCACAGCTTGAGAGTACTGGCCACTTATAAGACATGAAAGTGAGAAGAATTGATGCAAACACGTACCGGAACTGACTCAGACGTGCAATGACAAATAATCAAGAACTGATTCTTATCTCTGCCAGGAAGATCATGTGTGTGTATGTGCACCTCTGTGTCTGTCCACAGCTAATCTCACATTCTGCTGCAGCAAAGTGCATCGTATTTTGGGCGGCCCGTTATGTCTGCATGCTCAAGGACCTCTTTTGGTAGCGGTCACTCACATTTTCTCAAAACACCCATTATTGCCTGTTGTATGCTGCCCTTGACTGCCTGCTGACTCCTCATCCATTACTCTTAACGGACCCCCGGCCGGTAGGGGCCGCTACTGATAACGCAGTATGGCCGACCGCAGTGGGGAAAACTGTTTGCTCACTTTGGCTAACAGCTAATGGAACGACCTGCACACACACTGCTGAGCACATTACCGCCACTCAGCCATCTGAGCGGACCGACAGCTTGGTGGGTTTCATCTTGTTTATGACAAGACTGTGTGACCTTTCTGATACGACAAGTGTGTTTTACAACGCCTTGCAGTCCATTGGGGTCGAGACGAGGGTTAGCCAATGCTGGTTTGTCTTCATTCAATCGCACAATGCAGCAGTGGTCGTTATAGACAGACTTGGCGGAGAGCTGCACTCTACTGAGTATTAAATCACAAATGAATAACTGTGTAAAATTACAAATGATGTGCTGTAATACTCACAATTATAACGGCACAAAAGAGAAAAATGTGTGAATAAACAACAAGCTTATTGAGCCCCACAATGTGAAAGCCTCATGAAGGATCACCCTAAATGGTACTTGTCCAAAGTGTAAGCAATGCCAATAAAAATATTTGCTTTTAATTTACACTTGACTCCTCGCCTTATCCGTGCACAGCAGCTGATTTTACACTTCAACGATACCAACGCCCAGTTCCTTGACCCACTCTGGACTATTCTTCAATATTTCAAGCGTTGGCAGCAAAGACAATATCAGCCTCATCCTTTAACCTCGACCTCTGTCCCATTATCTCACAGAAAGCTGGTATTTTATCGTTTGCAGAAAAGAAATAAGTCATCCTCATGCACTCCTTTCTTACCTGCAGGTGCTTGACAGTGAAGACCACGGGCTCAGACAGGTAAACCTTATTGCTCTCCTTGTTAATGGACGCCGTGATGACCGGAGAGTTGACGATAACGGAGTAATTAGGGTAGACCGCCTCGCTGCTCAGTCTAACGCTGGCATTCTCCGTGGACAGATAGGCCCCCAGGTTCCTGTAGAGGACAAACACCATCCGGATCTCACCTGGAAGGAGACACAGGGAACAAGGAGGTGCATGAGTGTCGGCTTCAGGGAAAGAGAGCGGGGTCGTGGACCTCGTAGTGAGAGAGAGAGAGAGCGCCAGATTTTCTTTTCTACCGTTTCTGCCATGCTGCTTGAGAGTGCTGGCTGACAGCTGGATGGAGTTTCCATGTAGCTCTGTCTGAGGGAACGTCAGGTCTGCCAGGTTCCCATCCGTGCTCAGCCGGGCCACTTCCAGCTCTGGAAACACACACATACGTCCACACGTTACATCAGGTTTTCGTTTTGCAGCCTTCCTGTAATAACTATGTTTTCTCACTAAGTGCTTCGCCGCGGCACGCAGCCATGAATCAAGAAGCGTTTTCTCGCTTCCGTCTAAACAAAGAAAAATGAAAAGAAGCTGTCAAATATCAAAGTGAAATAACTTTGTCTCCAGGCAACCAGTCCAACACATTGAGGTAGATAACCCAGCCTCTCCCTTGTATTGTAGAATCTAATTCCAACCACACAAGTTCGTTAGCGCATTCCAGATTAGGGCCTAGTATGTATGAGATAAAAGTTTCTAATTAAGGACTAATTATACATTTGCTGTATCTCTTGAGTGATTTGGTGATTTAGACGCCGCTTTCCGGGGAAAAACAGCTACTTGATCAAATAAACAACACAAGGACGGGCTCGGATGGAAATGAGAGTGGGGGGAGGTCAAGGAAAAAGACGACTAGTCAGAGGAGCAGAACGAACATGAGAGATGGGAGACAAGTGGATAGGCTGGGAAGAGAGGATAAGGGGGGCGACAGGCGGAAAAGAAGACTATATTGTCCAATAGATGGGGGCACACAGGCGAGGGATGCGGAGGTCTGGGAGAGAGGAAGCAGAGGCAGAGTGAGGCAGACGGACATAAACACAGACGCTGATATGCAAATACTGGCAGAAATAAAGAGAAACACTGCTTAAGTGTCCCTTTCTTGCACACGAGCCAAGCTAAACATTCAAGCTTTGCACACACACACACACACACACGTGCACACACCCACACGCAGCGGCGGGGTATCAAAACACGCTGAGTCTAATCTAATTAAAGCATCCTTGTCATGACAATCCTCCTCCTCAGAAACACACTTGTTCATTATCATTATCACACGCGCACGCTGTTACCGCTGTGTTATCCCTTCAAATCATTGTTTTGCTTCTAATAATAACACTATTTATTCATCTGCCTGATATTGCGCCGCGTAGTCACACAAACAATCTAACACGATAATGTCACCTTCGGAGGCTGCGGCAGCTTCTCTTTTTTTAAAGAAATGGATCATTTAAAATAATTTATGCTCACTCTCCTCTGACAGACTTGTTAAGAAAGGAGAGAAAACGGGGGCTTAGAAAGTGCAATGAGGAGAGGAGAGAGAGAGAGAGAGGAAAGTGAGGATGGAAGAAGAGAAAGAGGGAGATGAGAGGCGGTTATGAATAAAAGGGAGAGATAATCACGGTGGATCTGCCCACTGGATTAGCTGGGAGGGAAGATTAACGGCACGAAAAAAAGGAGAGGAATGCGGAGACAAAATTTTCCACAAAAAAAAAAGAAAAAGATGATTTCCTGTTTTAAGTTCTTCAGAGATGTGGTAGCCTACATCTCGATGGGTCTTTATGTAACCGTATTCGTGTGGTGCGTTCAGGACGGGGGGAAAAAATGGAGGAGATATTGATGTAAGGTGAAAATGGTGTAGGACGGCGTTGTTGTTGGGAATGAACTGTTGTACTTAAACTCGAGACGAATCCTGTCGTCAGGACTGTGTTTGTACGATCCATCTGTCTGTGATAATGTATAAACATGCTGTAATGTTATCCTCCCGTCACGTGACTTAAATAGATGTGATTTCATTGCTTACTGATGTGAGAGTGAGCACAAAAAAGGCCCTCAAAGCATCATTTGACATTCCATCAGCACCCTAACCCTCAAGCTTCTTCTTTGCTCGTCATCACCGCGCCTCACTTCCTCCTTCATGTCTTTTAACGGGGAATTTAACTGTGGGAACTTTTGGAAAATAAAATCAAAAGCTGAGTAATCAGGAAGAATGGCTCACAGATGTACTCTCAACTGAAGGCATAAAAAGCAGAGAGGGCTTTTCTTCAGCCTTATTCTATGGACCAACGATGAGGAGGAGAGAGATGGAAGGAGGAAAGAGAGGAGAGGGAAATTATGTGCACAACGGCATAATAACTAGCTTTGTTCTGCTTTGTCAATTCCGCCTACAAGCGGAGGCAAGAAAATATGGGGAAAAAAATTAATAAATAATCATCATCGTCGCTGGCAAACAATTCCTCCCTGCCTGAGGCCGTTCTCTTTTCACTTGCATTTTGTTAGATGAGGATGGGTCTATGTGGATTTGAACCTTTAAAACCTCTCACACAGCAACCTGGACCTCTTGATCATGGCCTCTCTTTGACAGTTTTACAAGCTCCGCTACATAATAGAGCAGGGGAGATAGAGTTCAGTCCATTGTACATGTTAGTTTGGAAATCCCTCCAAAATGATTTTTTTTGCACAAAAAGTTGATCAACCGGGCAAATGCAATCACAGCTGTGTTTATTTGAGTTATTGGTTTTCTCTTCTCTTTGTTCTTTTGCTTCTCTAAGGATTTTACGGAGCCTTAAAAGTATCAGTAGAATTTTGAATCATATCTTTCCACAAATTATTAATTTTTCAGTGGTATTGTAAAAGTAGGACCTGATGTTACAGGTTAGTGTGTCTATTGTTTCTGTCTGAAAATCAGCGAATTCTGTTTGACAGTTTTACTCAGATTTTAGGATGAGATACATGAAAACATGCTTATCTTTAATCCCTTTATTGTTAATAAAGGGATAATAAGAGTCATGTTTTGTTAAAGTCCCAGTCGGCAAGTCCAGCAGATCGAGGGCACTCTGTCAGATTTTGAATGTTTACAACTCTTACGCTCCTCCCCCACGACCACCGAGCTCCTTCCCCTCGACTTCGTGCCCTTTGAAATCCCTTAGATCACGCCACCTTTGAAACGCGGGTCCGATGTTGACTCTGGTGTTATCACGGGCACCGTCGCAATATTTCTTTTTTTCCTTATTTTCCACTGGTGTTTTCTTTTCCTTGGTTGTTTTGGACCTCCTTGTTTTGGTTTTTAACCGAGGAATTGGAAGCTTGTTGCTACTTCCCTCCGCCTCCCCCCTGTGATAGTGGAACGACTCGAGGGGGGAGGGGCTCTGTGTGTGCACGAACACAGCCCTGCGTGCTGATTGGACAGGATGATCCAGGCGCTGTCGATTTTTGCAAAACAAACAACCGGATGATTTATGTTGTTCTATAGGAGCATAGTGTTGGCTTCAGTGAATATGATCAAAAACACGTTGCCGATTAGGACTTTAATACATGTACACAAATTAGAGTTGTTTATCAATACACTCTTAGAAATAAAGAAGCTAACTAGAATCATATTATGGCCTGTCCTCATAGGAGAAACCGGTTTGGTTCCTGGTAGAACCTTTCATAACATTTCCATCTGGAAACCATTCAGAGGGTTAGAAACCTTGAACCCAACATAAAAGGGTTATAGCCACAACCATGAAATGTTGTATCCCCTATATTAAAATCTATAGCAAAGGACATAACTCCACTATACAACACAGTTTGCTATGCATGTTTGTGTGTTTAGGCAGTCATACCATGGCCCTGCCACTGTTTAGCTGGGAGTCTGCCCTACTTCCATTCAGGTCCATTCACATGTACAGTACATGCGTGTGTGTAACTGCACACATGAAGGATGATGACACACAGTGAAGTTAGATTGTATACTTTGTTGCTGGTTTGTATTATACTGTAAAACATAGATCTGAGGCAGCGGGCTCAGTAATGCCTGCTGTCACTGTTGCCTTTTGCTTTGATATTACATCATATTCTTAGATCTAAAGCAGCCGGAGCTGGTTTACGTTACTATAAGATCAGTAAAAGGAGAAAAAAAATGGCGAAAGAAAGAAAGAAAAAAATCAAAGAACCACATTTATGCCAAAACAAGAGCACATTGTAGAAATGTTTCCCTCCATTACATTATTTTCTGGTAAAATGAACAAAATATAAAAATGCTTTTGTTTCAGCAGAGCCGTACAATTCAACACCTGAGACAAGGCCGTCGCAGCCACAGCCTTCAACACTCGCCACTGTGTAGCTTCACTAGAAGAAATGGAGGTTAAGTGCCTTGCTGCAGGGCATCTCAACAGGCCTCCTTGACAGTTTTAGGGTCCAACTGAGTTTGGAGGACAGGAAGGAACCCCCCCCAAAAAAAAAAAAATGTACTCACGGATGTTGTCAGTGGTCTCCTGCACAGTGTCGGTCTTCAGGAGGTTGTCGGCTAACATAAAAGCACCGGCCTCCACGGTGTCGAGGAGCAGCGTGGCCGAGTGCAGCTGCCCCCTGGTGGACAGTTCTCTCCACGCTGCCTGGGCTCGTGGCTGCAGCAAATTATTCACCGTCTCCACCATCGCCTGGAGCAGCAGCAGAAACACGGAGGTCACAAGGAGGAAGCCGGTGCTAACACTTTTTTACTTCCAGTCAATGATGCTCATGTAAACATGTGTATAAATAACATTTCTCCCCCACAAGGACAGCAGTCTGTGGGTTATCAACATGATCAATGCAGTGGCTTTTAATATATCAAGTTGATAAATCATGACAACGAAAAAAAAGTTAGCGATGCAAATGTAGCATTCCCATGCAGATGCAACGAAGGCAAAAACACAGAGGCTGTTATATAAAATGTAAATTTCACACTTTGAAATGTTCACTTCCACAGTTTATTTCTAAATTCTTCTTTCTAAAAGGATGTTGTGATTAAAAATGCAACACAGATGTTTTGAAACAGCCTGATTGCAGCCATGGCATGACAGGAACGGCAACCGCTTTGATTGGTTTTGGAGGACAAGAACAGCCAATTCTACTTCTTCTCTACTTTCTCAATGCACAGCTGCTTCTGTACCTCACACAGCAGCTGGAATGTCGCAATTTCACGAGATCATGAGAGAAACGCTGGATCATAGATCACACGAAATCTCATCTTGTCAGGCTTCAAGTAATGTGTTTGTGTGCGGACCAATCAGTGTTCTGTGAGGAGCTACTGGCAGCTGGGGGGCGTGGCTTAGGTGTTAAGGAGACAACATGAAGAGGCGATCCGTTTACTGTTGACAATGGTGGCATTCGGAGAGGTAAACGTAGATGCTGCAATCGCAACAGTTATATCAGAACAGGAGAGAAAGAGCAAAGAATGGCACTGAAGGCTTTTCTCAATGGAAAAAATGTTTTCACTCGGCTTTGGCAATTCTTTGATTGACAGATGTTTCATCCAATCACCTGCCAAGTATCCTTGCCCTTTTCCAAACAGTTTCCAATGACGACTTCTCAAATGGTTTAGTGTAAACAAACCATCAGGCGGGTCAGGTTAGCTGGTTCTGACTGCTAGTTGGTTATATTATTCACTCCCCACCGCTGGCAAGCTACTTCGCGTGGAGGAGAGCAGTAGTTTGCCAGAGGCAAGGAATGAAGCGGAGGGACGCGGGGTGAGCTAGCTAGCTAACGCTAATTCTTGTGCCATACTTCATCCACACACAAAAAATGACAACAGACAACAAACCCAGAGGAGCTTCATTCATATGTTATGCGTTTCGTTAAGCTAGCAAGCTACCTAGCTTAGTTAAGATCGAGTCGGTACTGGACTGTACTAAGCGGAAGTCGTCACCGTGACTTCATTGATTTGAGGACTGCTGCTTTCAAGAATCAAGTTTGGCATTTTGGCCGTGGCCATCTTTGTTTTTATCCGTTGCCCGCTTGTCTTTTTGCACAGTAAAAGGGTAAAATCCAGGCATTTCTGTATTGATTTCACTTTTAAAAACAGGAGGTTGATGCATGGTTGGTACACATGAATATGTAAAGGTAAACACAATAGCAATTAGTTAGCTTAGTTTTCCCCACATGTTTCATCAAAGTCATAGGCCTACTCATTGTATGATGATTGAAGAATTTGTGAAAATTGATTAAAACCATACTTAGAATGCACAGCCACTGATTTGACTGACATGAGCAGAACAATAAAGTTACTGAGCAACTGAGTTGTTTCTGTTTCACGTGAACCAATTATCTACGTGGGCGTTGCCTGCATGGGCGCCAGGACCGCCCTGCCGCGGGCGGAATCAGACCCGTCTTGAAAATCGAGCTAATTAGGTGATTGCAATCACTGTACGTCTACACCCTCAAACCTGGTTCATTTTTTTCCTTTTTTTTAAAAAAAACAGCAGCCTTATCTTTGAGTGGGAAAGCTTGTGCTCGAGGGTCTGAGAAGAAGTTGGTGTTTTATCAGATAATGTCTGCTGGGTCACATCCAACAGTGCAGAATGGGTTTGAATCCAAAAATATTAGCAAGCGAAGAAGAGTTGGCTCGCGTCGATGAATCGCTCGCCATGAAACAATACTTATTTTGTCTCCAGCTCACATTCCTGTATGCTCTTAAGAATTCACCAGCTCTTTTTCAGACATGAACACCCACACACACACACACACACACACACACACAGATGTCTTAAAAGACCCTGGGAGAGATAAAGAAACTGAGAGAAAAGAGGGCTGGTGGGAGAGGGGGGAGAAGAAGAAGGGGAGAGCCATGGGAGAGCGATAAAACAGTCCAGTGAGTCTGCGGTGACAGGCGTCCGCTGGGAACAAGGGAGGCGGAAAAGCGAATACAGGTGCTATCAAACACACGCATCTCACGCTGCCGTCTGTCTCTTTATTTTCTCTTTCCACGACTCGAAACCAACCCTTTCCGCGAGCACACCTCCATCCCTCACTTATCTCTTGCTCTTTCAATGCTTCCCCCTTTAGAGGAAGGTGGATGGGGAAGTGGGAAAAAAGGAATGCAGGTGCCACCATACAAGCAAAGGGGTCGTCTAGTGGGGAAATAGCAAGGGCAGGTTGGAAGAGTTGAGAGCCGTCACTATATATATATATATATATATATATATTATATGTGTGTGTGTGTGTGTGTGTGTGTGTGTGTTTTCACGTGTGTCTTCGATAGAGAAACGACATAGCTGATATGAGCGTTGACGGCATGTGCTACAAAACGTGCGGTTGTTCCCATAAATTAGACCTAATCCTACCTGTTTGTTTTTTTTTTTTGGGGGGGGGGGTATCCACATGTAGACACAGTATATCACACACATGTAACGGGTGCTTAGCTAACAAGCCTAATATGATAATATTATATCCTCCTTTAGCACTAGCTGCTAATTAGCTGGGATGCATATCGGATGAGTTTGGGAGGGCTACATGTAAACAAAAACTAATTAATCCACTGCTTCGTCAAACAAGCAGAAGAAGCAGGAGTGGATATGGAGCACACACACACACACACACACACACACACACACACATATACACGCACACACACATGCAGGACCAAAAAATCTGTTGCTTCATCGACTATGACAATTGCCAATAATTGATTATCAATTATTTTTGCCATTTTCTTTTCATGCTAAGACAGAAATACATTCTCTGGTTCCAGATTTTCTGCTTTTCTTAAGGCATTTTTCATTGACAGGCCAACACTAGATAATGAACATAACAATCAATAATGATAATGATGATTAGTTATAGGTTTTAATCATTTAAGTTACGTATCAAGGAACAATTTCAGCTGCTGCGGTCGGATAAAACAAACAATTTGTGGACTGCAATAATGCAACAAAATAAAGAATAATGACATTGTGTGTTAAGGAGAGCATTATTGTACCTTGTCAAAGAAATAGAGAGTATTAAGCCCCGCCCAAACAATTTGCATTTCTCTGCTAGCAAACATACAGTAGAAAGCCTAAACGCTGCTGTGTGGCGGTGGGATGCACTGCCGGCAGGGCAAATAACGAAGAACTACGTTTTTATTAGCTGCCAAACTGAAAGGTGAGGCATCAGCAGAAAGAATGAAGATGAGAAACTGTGGGATCCTGACTGAGAGGCCTAACGTTAAGTGTGCAGAAAGCATTTTGTCCAAATGTCACTTTTTGGCCAACTATATTTCTATTAGTTCAGTGAAAGTATTTTGACTAGTGTTATAGAATGCATTCGAGAGCGAGAGATGCAATATTATGTTTGCAAGTCATCATTCAAATGAATAATTAAAATCATCATTTAAGTCATCAAATGCATCTCTGGTTGACGTAGGGTGATAAAATAATCCTTTAAAATGCAAAACGTTTTTAACTAGCTGCAGTTTGTAAATCGGTTGTTGGAGATGAGCTGCTGCAGCCTGGAAATATGACGGAATCAGGCGGCAGCTGCAGAAGGCGGAGTCTAAAAACTGTGGTCCAGTTGTTTCCAGCAGCCTTCGAGGAATTTACATAGAAATACAAGTCATAGAAATAGTTACATCCTGTTAGATGCGATCTTAAGGTTACCTGTAGTTTGGGACCATGTGTCAGATCAAGTTGGACACAGATCTAAAGGCCCCCACACACCGCCCAGACGTCCAACTGCCTTATCCAACCACTCTCCGCCCACTCTGTTGCCTCTCGTTCTTCCGTTCGGCAGAAAAGTTGCGTTGTACACACCGCTTCGACGTGCTTCCGACAACACAGCAGCGTGTACGTTCTGCGCTTGCGCAAGATGCAATAAGCCTCCTTAACAGCGGGTGGCATAGTCTCGTGCCAGTACTCCAAAACAGGAAAACAGGAAATGACGCAGATAAAAACAATGCACACACAGTCTTGGTTCAGTATTCGTTTGACTCAAGACCAAAATAAATAAAAATAACCAAAAGTGCGATGCAACGACGAAGTAAAATCTGTACTCTGCGCCATCTCTGTTTATGTGGTTTGTTGTTTACCATCGTCACTTCCGCCCCGCCCACTGAAAGCTTCCGACGCAGCTGTACACACCAAACATATGTGTTCCCGACCTCGTCCGAGCCTCTCCAAACGCTTCAGACGTCCAACGGTTGGGCCGGTGTGTTCCTGCATTAAATGGCATGCATTGTGCGGGGATCGGTTCTGTGCAGGCCTGGCTAATCTCGAGCGAGCCTAATATCACAGTCACGCTCATTATAGTGGCAAAATACTTAAAACGTATTGTTTCTTAAAAACAAGTCCTATTTTTGATGTATTTATAAATGAGATGATACTATACTAGGTGTAGTGGGGAGCAATGTCGCCTCACCACAAGAGGGTCCTGGGTTAGATTCCCGGGTCGGGTTCAGGTTCCCTCTGTGTGGAGTTCATGGGAGCGTGTTCTCCCTGTGATAGCGTGGGTTCTCTCCGGGTTCTCAGGCTTCCTCCCACAGTCCAGTAGAGATAGGTTCATTGATGACTCTAAATGTCCCGTAGGTTTGAATGTGAGCGTGAATGGTTGTCTGTCTCTACATGTCGGCCCTGTGATAGACTGGTTACCTGTCTGTCTCTACATGTCGGCCCTGTGATAGACTGGTTACCTGTCTGTCTCTACATGTCAGCCCTGTGATAGACTGGTTACCTGTCTGTCTCTACATGTCTCCCTGTGATAGACTGGTTACCTGTCTGTCTCTACATGTCAGCCCTGTGATAGACTGGTTACCTGTCTGTCTCTACATGCCGGCCCTGTGATAGACTGGTTACCTGTCTGTCTCTACATGTCGGCCCTGTGATAGACTGGTTACCTGTCTGTCTCTACATGCCGGCCCTGTGATAGTCTGGTTACCTGTCTGTCTCTACATGTCAGCCCTGTGATAGACTGGTTACCTGTCTGTCTCTACATGTCGGCCCTGTGATAGACTGGTTACCTGTCTGTCTCTACATGTCGGCCCTGTGATAGACTGGTTACCTGTCTGTCTCTACATGTCGGCCCTGTGATAGACTGGTTACCTGTCTGTCTCTACATGTCGGCCCTGTGATAGACTGGTTACCTGTCTGTCTCTACATGTCGGCCCTGTGATAGACTGGTTACCTGTCTGTCTATACATGTCGGCCCTGTGATAGACTGGTTACCTGTCTGTCTCTACATGTCGGCCCTGTGATAGACTGGTTACCTGTCCAGAGTGTACCCTGCCTTTGCCCAATGATAGCTGGGATCGGCTCCAGCCGAATATGTACCTTATTTCCTGAATGACTTGTTTTTTTTTCCATTATTATTTATTTCTGTCTAATCATTGTTCTTTTATTTGCTATTACTTGCTCGGTTGTTAACATTGTTTGTAATTTTGAGTCTCTTGAATATGATATATGCCTTTATTGATAAAAAAAAAAACAATAAATAAAAAAAACGTTGCATATTTACGGAAGTTTTTTTTTCGGTGGGCGTGGTTTTCACCACATGACACTGGCGCGCTGTCAGCTACCTTGATTGACCACAGGTTTACTGCGCCGCGTGGGCCAGCACGCTCAGTGAACCAAATCAAACACACCCACAGGTGCAGGCCGGCTCGCATGCTCAACGCCGAAATGCTCGTTTACCTTCAGCAAGCAGCGTGAGGCCTTCCTGCTGCCACTGGCTCGTTCAGCTCGACACGTCTGAAGACGAGGACCGGATGTACGAACGTTACGCTTTCAGAATAAAGGAGCGAGAGAAGTTGAATCCGGAGCGGACTTTGCGCTGCACAAAATGGACTTTGCGCTGTACAAGATGCGCCGAATGACGTTCAAACAGGTGAGTAAAACATGCCTAGCCTACCAGTCAGCAGTTTGACGTCTAAGTTAAGATATATTAAACGTCTCGTATAAATGTGGGGTATTAAACATGTGTTGTTGCTTTGGTGTTGGTGCAGCCTAATAGTCTAATAACATTTGCACCAGCTGTGGTGTCCATAGACTTTTTTATTAATTTTGTTAGGTACTCATTTTGTTAAGTTTTGTCCTCTTTTCTGGTTGTGGTGTTGTTAATAAGTTCAAGGTTGCAGAGTACCCTCTTAATATTTGCTCACGCTATTTAATTACTGATCTGCTTCTTTACTTTATCATATTTACTTATGCTGGAGTAACATTTCTTTAAAGTAGACTATTCTTCTCCTTCACTAAACTTTGGTAATAATCCCACATTGCATGTAAAACTGTATGCACACACTTTAAGTGGCTGAATCGAACCGCTATTGTAATCATTTTCACAATTTGTCTTTTGCAATCTCCTCCAAATAGCTTTGTCTAATCTGTAGATTTGCATCTTTCTTGCCTTGTTAGACATCGCCAATGTTGTGTTGTTTCCCCAGATCTCTGCAAATGACTCACAATTATTACTGATAGGAATGGAATTGTCAAGATTTCCCTGTTATCGGCTTCTACTGGGGAACTAATGCTGTGTCCCAGTGCTGAGTGTGCACGCCTGAGTCCATATGCATTTCTGATGCATTCAATGGTGCGTGCATTTGCAGGTATGTGTGTTTGCATAGTGCACAGGATGCCCATGTGTTCATGTGTGTTGGCATTGAAATGTGTGTGTTGTGAGGCTGGGAACAAGGGGCTGGGGGAAGCATTGCAGTGAATCATTCCGCTCCACTTGCTGTACAGTAGCAGCCCAGGCATCAGAGGGATGCTCTGAAGCCACGGCAGATATGACAGCAGTGGCGCTGCTTTATGTTCACTCACGCCGTCGCCGCTGCTCCCCGACGTTCACTTTGATGTGTTGAAGATAACCCCCTTTTTCTACTCTCATTAAACTTTTCATTGCTTTTTATTGAACTTTTTGATTATCTTACATTTTCAATTTCACATAATTTTTTCATTGAAATTTAATTCGCCACCACTGAGATTGGATCTGTAGAGGAGAGAGATAGGTAAAGAGAAGAAGGGGTGTGATTTCCTTGAGGTCCAGACATCTCCACATCAGAAACTCAAAGATGTGTGTGTGTGTGTGTGTGTGTCTGTGTGTGCGCCTGTGTGCCTGTGCTGTGGTGCCGTTGGTGACATTTCTATCAAGTATGAGGACTTGAGGGCTAAAATGGAGACAGGTTTTTTTAGAGGTCTTCAAAGAGGGGAGAGACTCTGCAGAGACAGATAAGGGTGTCGTTTGTGTGTGCGTGTCTATGTGTGACTATGTGTTACAGGGTAGGCATGTGCGTGCGCACACACACACACACACACACACACACATGAGCGCGGCAGTAAATGGGGCAGAAGTGAAATGCTTTGAAGCGTTGGGGTAATCCAGCGTAAACAGCAGTGGCAAGACAGACTGAGCCGGGCCGTTCTACTACTCCCAGCTACACAAGGGGGAGCGTGGGCACACGCACGTGCACACGCATGTACAGTATGTGTACACTCGTGCGCAGCAGGACACGCTTTGTAAAATGACGGAGTTTGGATGTTAGAAGTACGGAGAGGGGCGAGGGTGGAGGAGAAAATGGATTCTTTTTTCCCGTCTTTTAGTCGCTTGGCTGAGCTCTGAGACAGTGCATGTTTTGAAAATGTTTTCATCAGAGAAGCGGGCTTATCTGTCAGTTGTTGTTGGAGTTTGTCTTTCCTGACAGGATGAGTTTGCAGCTAAATCAGGCTTTAAATTCACAGCATGCCATGTTCTGACCCGCCATCCATAAATAGAGGGCAAATTAGACATTGTCATTGAGCATCGCTGTCTCCTCGCTGCCCCCTTTTATTGTTTTTGTTTCTTTCCCTTTTTTTAAAAAATATCTTTGGCTCTGCTTCTCAGTTTAATTTCTACCCTCCCTCCCTGTTATTTCCTCAGTCTACCTTGCAGAACCTACCTCCCCTCCATCAATCCACCCTACAGCATGAAAGCCTCTCCACACCACCAACTTCATCATGAATAAATTGCCAATTTAGTATACATGAAACGAGTCCCCAGTTCCCCAAACGAAGCGAGGGAAGAGGAGAGATGAAGTGTGAGTGTGTGTGACAGAGAGAGAGAGAGAGAGAGAGAGAGAGGGGGAAAGAGAGAGAAAAGGAAAGAAGAGAATTCAATTATTTTTTGTCTCTATTAAGAACCCAAACCTCCTGCCCACTCTCCTCACTTGGCAATTAGTGCTGTAGATAATTAACGAGGAGAGGGCAGCGCCACGCCACATCCCTAATCACGCACATTTCTATCTGGCAGAGTAAGAGACTGTTGGTATAATTTTGTTTCACATTACTAAGGCTAATTATAGAATCGATCACTCCCAGGCCCCCTGCAGTACCCGAGGTGTGCGGCGGAGTTTATTTTTTTTATTTGAACCTGTCTGAAAGCAGCCCGTCCTTGAAATTCAGCATTTATCGCATTAAGGGAACGCATCAAAAAAACTATCCGACTGTTCTTGATGCGACGGCACGAGATCATTGTTGATAATATATTTGTGTATGTGTGTGTGTGTGTGTGTGTGTCAGCTCGCGTACGGTCCTGAGCCATGTTCGGTGATGTGACATTGCTGACTGGTGCTGACGTTAAGACTTTCCAGGGGAGAGAAGGGGGGAGAAAAAAGCCTGCATCAGGAGAAAAAGAGCGAGCCCATCAAGGGTGGTGTGTGTGTGTGTGTGTGTGTGTGTGTGTGTGTGTGTGTGTGTGTGTGTGTGTGTGTGTGTGTGTGTGTGTGTGTGTGTGTGTGTGTGTGTGTGTGTGTGTGTGTGTGTGTGTGTGTGTGTGTTGGAGGATGTACAGGGAGGGAAGAAAGAGAGACTGCGGTCTATCTACAGCACATGGGTGAGGAAGGTGGGCTCTTTTGATGTCCTGAATAGCGATTTTTTTTTTAGCTGACCAGAAACATGCCTTAATGATTTTGCGTTAAAGGCGTGAGCCCTCGGCATCAACACGGACAAACATCAATACAGGCAAGACCAACAAGGACCGAAAATAAATGAACACAAGCTGGTATTAATAATTTTTAAGGCCGTGACCAAGCAATATGCAACAGAGTATCCATCACACTCGGCCCTTTCTCTCCGAATGAGCAGCAGAGGGGACATTTCATTGAATGGAGATGGATAGCGAATCATCTGGTCCCAGACAGGCCTGTTTGCAATTCTGCTGCCAAGGTTGCAAAATAGATGAGCCATTAGTAATATTGATAATGGCCTCTTATCGGATACCATTGATTCTGGGGGGGGGGTGAAAACAAAAGAATGCAAACCCTTTGAGGAGACCTAAAACTTGCCGAAGCACGATGCGGTTAAGGATCCGAATGGAACCGTTCCATGGCCGACCTCCTCAAAGGGTTGGGATGCAAATCACGAGACAACTGCTGCAGCATAGAATTAATTCTACGTAGAGCGTTGGGATGTGTGATCACACACAGATTACATGCTGAGTAATGAGTGTGAAGAAAAGAGGAAAAAAAGGGGAAAAAAAGAAAACCAACATGTGGATCTGTGGTGTGGCAAAGTAATCAACGATACCAGGAAACGGAAGTACCTGTGTGAAAAACCTGCAGGATCTTTCTCTCTTCTGAAGCTGCAAATTCAAACAGTTCAGCTGTTAGCGATGTGACGCCTCTGAGTCTCACGCTCTCTCACACACACGTATATACACACACACACAAATAATCACACAAAGGCGGACACACCCACTTCATTAACATTGCAAAGAGACACTTTGGTACATATTGTTATTCTCCCTGCACATTTTCATTCATTCTCCCATAACCGTCTTTCTACCATTTCAGACCGTTTTAAGAATTTTCCTGTCCCTCCATTCCTTCCCCTGCTCCTTCTCCACATTTACTGTCTAGTTAATTGATGGTATTAATTACTGCGCCACTCGTGCGTGATTGGTTGTATTTGATTTCCTTGCAAAAATTAGCATAATAACCGGGCATATTACTCAATTAGGTATATATAATTGGGCCATTATTGAAAACAAGAGGAATGCCTTTCCTCTTCTATGGAGGACTTTCTCCCCGACAAATACAGCCCTTTTTTAAACAGGCCATTTGGTCAACAGCCAAACAGATTAATTTATTCCACTTACACGTGCTCCCGTATTCACTTCACGCATGTTACTGTGACAGTGAGAGAAAAAAAGCCTCCTCTACTTATTCAGAAGCTGGGAGAAAAAAGCCAGTGACTGTACAAGAGGTGGCAGCAGCTGTCAATCTGGCTGCTAAGTCCCGCCTATCACTGTTGACCTCAGCCGAGCCAATCAAGAAACAGTCCGCCCATCATGTCGGCCAGTCAGTTAATTAGCCGGCCGAGCCAGCTGGTCGGCCTTTCGTCGATGATTTAACTCACTGTAATTGAAAGCCAACATGAACGATGTACAGAACTATAATCTTTCCTTGTCCGCCAGAGTAGTAAAACAGATCCTTTGCATAGTCGGGATCGAGTTTCCATTAATGTAATCCTGAAGTAAGCACTCAGGCCCGCTTGTCGACGGCATCTTCATAGCTGTAGCTCAAAGGCTGTAGTTCATTAAACAATGAGCTATGACGGAAAGTGTGTCCCAAGCCTGTTTTCATCTCAAGTGCTGTATGTTTTAATGAGAATAACTCCCACAGCGAGACAAAGACTTTTATTAAATTCCCGTCCTGATCCAAAAAGAGTTGCCAAATACTTAAAGCAGTTATCCATCACCCATAACGCCGAGCAAAACCAGTTACGGAGAACCCTCAGAAGAGGATAAAAATAATGTCTAAAAGCAGCTATTTATCATCCGGAGATCTCCAGTGTTATGTTTGGTTCTTCATCAAACTGCACACAGACTTTCCTTTCCCCTGAAGAATGAATGTAAGACAAAACCTCTAACCACTGACGCTATTCATCTTACCGTTAACGTGAGCCTCTCTATCGTCCCCTTTTCTCTCCCTCAACCCCTTTTCCCCTCTTTTTCACTTAATATTCCTTTGTTTACCTCCCGTCCCATAGCGGCACCTCGCGAGGAAAAATAATTTGTCTCACTCAATCACTCACAATACACGACTTTCCGACACAAGGGGTTCTCGAGGCGGTACCTTTGTGAGGCTGCGGGCGGCGCTGTCCTTGCCCCCGGGGGTGAGGTTCCTGAGCTGGACGTCCAGCAGCTCCACCAGTTGGGCCATGGCCCTTACGGTGGATGGCACGTCGCCAGGACGCAGGAGCCCTTTGGTCTGCTCCGCCAGCTCCCTGGCCACAATCGCTGCTGTCTCGCCCGAACGGAGCTGCGAGCCAGACGGGGTGACGGGGGGGGCGGAGGGTGGAGTAAAGTCAAAGAATGAGAGAGATGGATGGAAGTAGAAAATTTTCATTTATTTTTTTAAAGTCAGACGAGGTGAGAAGTGAAGGGAAAGTTGGCAACAGAGTTAGTGAGACGGGAAGAGGACAGCGAGGAGGACAAGTGAGTACGGCGAAAGACAGATGGGGAAATGAAAGCACGGGAGATGAAGGGCAGAGAGGTAAAGGACAGATGGAGTGAGGGAAGTACATTTGGAAAAATGGCCAAGACGAGAACAGGAGGAGGGGAGGGGGGAGCAAGTGGACAGTTGTTTCCAGCATAATATAAAAACATTTCGTAATACTTTACAGAGATCAATCCCGCTTTGACACCTCTACTACAACGCTGATTTCAGGGGGACTATTTTGTCTTGTTTCGTCTGACAAAGAAAAGCCAAAGCCTTGTGGCTCATGTTAGAAATGACCATCCCAGAATAAAAGTAACTTGAAGAAGCAAAAGCAATTAGTAGAATGTGAGTTTGCCTATCATGATGCATGTTGGCCCTTTGTGATGATGGCACAGCGTAAGTGAATGACCTCATTGGACATTTCAAGTCCCCGACAGCTACATGAACGCTCTCGGTTCTCAAACACGAGTTAGGGTTAACAAATGAAGATGGATGCATGGCCACGATCTTCCCCTGTAGTCAGTGTGTCTTCATGCGTGAGAAATGGCTCCGGGACTTTATCCGTAACACATACCCTCGTGCCCTTAAACTAGTGGGAGCCACGAGGGCCAGCAGCAGCAGCATTCAGACTTACTTTCTGCATGATGTGGTTGACCCAGGGTGACGTGCAGTTGCTGAGGTCGGGGCCTTTGGGATCCCAGTAGCCCAAATGGGCCACGCACACGTATGTGGCCACGCCTTCAAGACAAACGGAAGAAACAGAGTGAGACAGCGCTGACATTCACCAGGAGACACGATGACTCTTGAGGGTGCCTCAGGTTCAAGCTGTGTGTGTGTGTGTGTGTGTGTGTGTCTTTGTAATGTGAGCTAATTGTAGGGCTGGACCCGAATATTCCACTGTTGAGATATTCCTCTGCTGTGTCGTTAGCTTATCAATTTTGGGATTCAGATATTCCTTTCCCCGTCCTCCCAACCAGCTGGGATTACAAACACACCCAACCTTTTGAAAAAGGCGTTTTGTTTGGTCACAATGCAAACAGTACTGTAGGAGAACAGCATCCTTAAAATGAATGTCCTTCAATTAAACCGTCTCGGCTGATATTGTTGAACTGCCTTGCATTATACGGGCTTGCAGCCTGTGCTGCAGGAGAGGCGGTGTTAATGCGCTGAGACGGCAGCCTCACAACACACGGGTTTAAGGGGAGAGACTGTGAGGTTGCTCTAAACTCGAGAACACAGAGCCTCCCTCCACGCTCGGAGCCCGGACCGAGGTGTGTGCCCACACCGTCCACACGAGGTGTAAAAAAACACACTTGAACTGGAACTCATCATGACACATTTTGTGTGAAGAAGGCGTGTGGGAGAAGCCTCTGAGTGTGTGACTGAAGAATGTTGCTGCTTCAAGGACGTTAGCCCGTTCTGCTGACTAACCGAGAGGTTAAAGTGCTCCTCCGTTCACGGCGGTTCCCATGAGTCGCCCTCGCTCGAACCGCCGCATATTATTTAACAAAAAAAAAAAGGGTATTCTGGACAGCCATCGCAAATTGATTAAAATAAAATAATTTTCCACTAATGCTGTATTATATACACACATACATATACATTTGACTTTTGCCCATTACATTTTACTCCTCCATGATCAATATCAATGATCAAGCATTGCCCATTACTGCAGAAAAGTTAATTCCTTACTGTCAGCCTTTCAGATCTTCCCTATGCGTGGCCACATCAATCATTTTTCTTAATTTTAAATATTTAATTGGGAAGTCAATTTATTCTTGATGCACATTTAAAAAAAAACAAATGTTTACCAAAGTGCATGATGGAGATATTTGTATTGAAACTATGGCAATTAAAATAAATTGAAAATAATTCTGTTTGTTGTTTGTAATGCACTTTGATGTGTTTTAATATGTTTTATAAAAACATTTAGTTGTTGGAGATTAGTTACTTTACAGGGTAAGTTTTCACTTGTAAGCAAGCATTAAAAAATGATGCACTGTCGCTTCCAATCAGAATTAGGATATCTTACCGGCATACAGGAAGTCCGATGTCGGAGCTCCGGTTGTATAACATTTGCATTGCAATTTAGCATTAAATTCAAATTAATTCCAAAGAAACTCATTTGAACTGTAGGTTAAGTAGGCGTCACATAGAAATGGGCGTAGAGTACAAATTGCTATGGCAACTACTTTTAGGATTTTGAAAAAGTTAAAGGAATCAAATGCACTGCAATTACCAACTACTTGTACATTTCTATAGAGAAGTTCAAAAGTAGAGGAGAGGAAAGCGATTTCAAAGATGAGTGCAATGGCTAATTAACAACTCCTTCATAAGGTTTTCCCAGTGAGGATTATTTGAAATTAAAAGGGCCAAACTGTGTAGAGAATTATGATAATAGCATAAAAACTCTAAGCAACAATGTCTATAACTGCTTCTTAAATTTGTTTTGTTACAAAATAGGGTCTGATGTGACCAGATGGTTTTATATACACAAATCTATTTTGATGAAGTAATCAAAGACAAGCCAGAGGTGTGTTAGTGTGGGACGTTGGATAGAGGCAGTAGTGAGAGGTAGGGGTGGGAAGATATAGGATTTTATCGCAGATCAGGATAAGAAAACACTCATAAGTTTAGTGGTGGTCAATTTTCATTATGTGGATAATCGTCCGTAACGAGTAACTTGAAAAAGCAGTCTGGTTTTATTTTATCTGGTATTGTGTAAAAATACAGCCTGATTAAAAAGAAAACAGAAAGAATCATGTTATGAAAAACAGACTCACAATGTATTCATCATTTATTTATGCAGGGAGACCTTATCATTTATAATACCTTATTTAAGATTGTTTTTGTTAATTAAAAAATGATCTAAAGATATTTGTTTCTGAACAAAATGTTGAGTGATTCCATAATGTTTTTAAGAGTTTTAAGCACATTTTGATGATTATCAGTACGATATTTTGAATCATAGTTATTTTGGCCGGGACAATCTTGACGTTCCATTTCCATATCAGGTTGCTATGATTTCCAACACATGAAATCAGCTTGGACAGCGGTACTATATTATAAATACCTGTTTGATGTGGCCTAAATGTTGAATAGTTTATAGAGAACACTGCGTGTGACTCTGACAGACTGTTTAAAAAGACAAAAAAATCCTCACTCTCTGGCCGTGATCCACCAGTTGAAAGTTGCAGAATTGTTACCGTGAAAATACAAGTGATAGTAATGTGCTGTTCATCATGTGTTTCTCCTGGTCTGGGCTTATTGCAGCTACTTGACCTCCCTGCTAATAACGCAAACGTAGCTAACTAGTTTTTCTGCAGCTTTAACGAGGGACATTCTCCACCGTTACCTCGGTAACCTCAGTCCAATACCGGACATGTGAAGTAGGTCATCGGATCAGACCAAGCAGCATGTGGAGTAACACGCATCAACCATCCTGGTCCTACCATGTCTATACATTCCACCCACTCATGCAGCGTCCTTACCCAGGGTCCCCACAGGGCAGGGCTGCTTGGCTGTCTGGCCTTGTTGTGTCCGGGGCCATGATATGTCGGCCGTCAGCCTTGGACTGCAGAAGTCTTGGGGAGGCAGCACGGGAGGCTGCAGGGCCACTGCAGGGACCTCCACCGGAGGGGGGCGTCCTCGAGCTTCCTGGTTGGTGTCGGGAATCTGGTTGGTGTCAGATGACGAGCCACCGCCAGGAACCGGGACGGGCTGGCGGACCGTGGTGGTGGTTCGATAGCGCTGGCCGGGGGAGGTGGTGAGGAGAGGCCGCGGGGTGGTGTAGTAGGGAGGGGACCGGGTGGTGGTGGTGCGGCTGGTGGAAGAAGATGAGGAACCTCCACCACCAACCGGACCTCCTCCTCCTCCTCCTCCTCCCCGGTTAGGAGGCATCATGGGAGGTGGGCGGTAGTCTAAAGAGAAAGAGAAAGGATTTAAATTCACAAAAACACATGGTGCCTTAGGTCTCACACAAAGAGCCAGAACCCAAAATGTGTTGTGCAGATTTGTGACTCCAGGGAAAACATCCTGGAGTCCGGATGTTTTATTGGTCTGCTCATGTCAGGAGTTCAAAATGGATTCCCAGCATGCAAAAGTAAGCACAACAAAGTGATCAAGCAAACCATGTGTGTCAGCAACGCAAGCAATGTCCTGCACGCGTAAATAATATTCTAGTGACGGACACATTTGCAGACACTCATTTACGCAGCACTAAACAGCTGTGACAGGGAGTAGCTCATGTTTCTGAGGACTTCTCAATGTTAGCGTTTTCACTCCTCGTTAATGTAGTCGTCCCAGATCAGATTTATTTCTTCATCACTTCCCAAGCTAAGGACATGTTTCCAAATCAACAATGTGTGTAAAATGTAATGTACTCACTAAGTTGAATCTGGTGAATTTCCATTATCGGGATAATCATGAATATCGCAAATTGAAAAAGATGTCTACTTCGCTGTCATAGAGAAGTGAAAACTAGAGCCGGATTTTTAAAAAAGGGGAAAAAAGGCCTCCAGGAATGTTGCTAATTTTAAAATGTAATTATACATTATTCTTATCTTCACTGTAAAAAATGTGTTCTATCTGTGATGCAATAAAACTTTGTTTCCTCACAAAAAATCTCAAGAGTTTTAAGCATTTTTAGATGATTGTCAGGCAACGTCATGAATCGCAATCATTTTGGCCAAGATAATTAAATCATCCCTTGCCTACAAGATTATCATTTAATATGATATTGGTCCACCACAGGAAAAACAACGATATTCAACTTTGCCCCACTTATGAACTTTCTGCTTTACTCAGTCTTCCCCCTCTGTTGCTTTGACTCTGCCTGTCAACCAGCCTCTGACCAGTGTTGTTGTAGTGCATCAGGAAAAAGAAACCAAGCGAGACCAACAGTTGGTTTGCCCTGCAAATGTGCACAAGGTTGCCAGTCTTTCCTATGGGACCGGTACACAGTAGTGGCTCTCGCTGCCTAACCTGGCAGAAAAAAACCACTCTTTCAGTGGCATGCATGATTCATAACGCTATGACATCACGCAAGGCGGGAAGGTCACTTAAATGCATATGACCCACTCTTTTATTGTCAATATTTCATTGTAGAAATGCTCAATTATTCACATTGACCCCGTTCAGGGGGCAAAAATGAAGAATGGGTGGATGAGAGAAGAGAGGAGCGGAGCATGTGTTGTGTCAAGTGTTAGTGTCCCCTTGTGAACGCTCTCTATCTGTTAACCTTCTGTCCCTTTCGACTCGAGACAATTAATATTGTCGGATCGAAAGTTGGATCGAGAGAAATAATTATTTACAGCATTACCTCACATTCTCTTGGACTTGTTTTATCGGTCTCGGGTCTCATTTGGAAGTCATTATGTGTAATATTGCATACAGGTGGGGCCCATTTTCACATTCTTTAACAAAGCAGGGGCCAGCTTCGTCTCACTCTGAACTCCTTTATTATTATGCACCCGAGATTGCCTCAAAGTACTTCTGAATAAACATGTATATTTTTTTTCATTACTGAAAACAAGCCCACAATCTGTGCATCATGTTTGAACCTGCAGAGATCCCGCATTATGTGAATTATGATAGCTGCCAACTTTATTTTTCCATTTTTAACTACCGATTTCGCCAAATCAACACAGCGCACTAAATATGCTCCGCTTGCAGGGCCATACAGCTGACAAAAACAGTGTTTTGAGTTCATCTTCTTATTAAAACACATAATATGTGGATTGCCTAAGGTAAGCATAGAGGCAAACAAACAAACAAAAAAAACAGAGGCAGCGCTCCTAAATCGCAAATCGACTCAAACGTGAATCCCCACAATTCAATGTATCTCCTAGCTGGAGAACTATAGATGTCATCATCAGCGTGTGTTCTGTATGTATGTAATGTATTCTACGTAAGGAGCCGAACTCTGTCCATGGACAGCCGAACCTGGCTGAACTTCCTGAGAACCGTTTTTCACCGTGTCCACGGCAACCCACAACGATGTCTGAGCTTTCCTCATTTCTGGAGTGTACTGATATCACGCTGCATGATTTCTGGTGATGAAGTCCTTCAGGCTCTCAGAAAATTGAGCGACTTCGCTCGCTGCCAGAAAGTGTGAAGTTGCCTTCAAGTGTGCCCTGATGTAAAAACCCTTGATTCCAATGATGTTCAGCACCAATGGAAGGCTCAGGTGCTTGTGTTTGTCTGACGAAGCCCATATTGTGGTCTGACAGTGAAGGGCGATGGAGTTTGTCATCTCTCAATGTGGGAGTTTGTTTTTTTCAGGAAAGGGTGGTGAACGTGCCGGCTTGCATAACTGCAGTGGAGTTTTTCGCCGTACTGTATATCGACTGTATGCTGCTTAATTCAGGGTGTGATGTGCACAAAATGACTTTCCTGCAGTGTCTTTGCAAAATGTTGTCAATTTATTTCTGCTTGTTAGTTAGGGAACGTGTGAAGCGTGTTTTGGGTTTTTAAGTAAAGAGAGGGTGCCTTTTAATGTTTACCGTGAACCGAAGTCGCCCCTTCCTGTGGATTTAAAGTTTAATCAAAGAGCCAGACTCGCTCTGTCTGTCTGCTTGACTGACAGCCGAGAAACATCCCGCTCCTCCCGTACGTTCTGTTCTCTTCCTCCACAAGCCAATGGAGTGTTTCCGCACCTAAACTGTGCTGCTCCCCGTTCCTGAATCACCGCCGCCCTGCCTCATGCATTCTCCACGGAACATTGCCATCAATCATGCGTAGCGGCAGTGGCCTTGGGACGAGCTGTCAATCTGCCCATGTGTGTGTATGTGTGTGTACTTATGAAACAGAGTGAGTGTGTGTGTGTGTCTCGGCTCAAACAGGAAGCTCCATTAGGGGCTCTGCCACAACAATAGAAGAAAGTGTGTGTGTGTCTGAGGTTGATGTCTGCTGTCATTTGAGTGCAGGGCAGAAAACACAGGGGCTGGCAGCCTGGTGTGAGGTAACACAAATGCCTGCGAGCATCACAGGCAAGGCCACGGCACTTCACAACCCATCTCTATCTGTCTCCCCTCCTTTGCTCTTCTCTTGACATTCTCCATCTGATTTGATTGCTCACATAACTTTCTTTCCACCACACCTTTATTCCACCTATTTCAATTTCAGTATATCTCCCAGCACCCTCTTTCATGTGCGCTCGCCCGTGTCTTTATCGCGTCCTACTTTGCTTGCTCTTTTGCAGCATTTAGATGGGGGGGGGGGGGGGGGGAGAAAGGATCTTGTAATCTTGTGATGAATTCATCACTGGCATCGCTCAGGACGCAGTAAAAGATGCTGCAGGGAACTACAGGAACATGACATAACAGCTTCATGAAACATTTATAGAGAAAAAAGGCTAGAGGTTGTACTCATGGGGACTGACATATCTTCCTGCGTTTAAGCTCAGGAAGCCTTGAGTAAATGCACCGTGACAACTTCATGATGTCAGCGAACCTAAACGTTGTGCTCTTCGCAGAGACGGACGCCACGAGAACAAACGTGACGCGAAAAAAGAAAAACCATGGTTACAAATTCAGTGAGGATTTCTGCTCTAAATGTATGACCTGCACGTTTTTTTTGGAGGGAAAAAATCTCAGTTCATGATATTACATTGCCTCTTGTGGCTCTTAACCACATTCTATCCCAGAATAGTAAGACGTCTTTATGTTCTTTCTGCACTGTTGCTGCATTGGCACTCCATCCTGAGGATAACGTTCTCCTGCAGCATTAACTATTCTATTCAGCACTGGGCCATCAATAACATGATATGAGTAAGGACTGTCACAATATGGCATATGCATGCCAAATAGAAGTTGAATGATTACATGCAAATAGCACGTCGATGATGTTGAAAGTAGAATCAAAATGGCGATGGGTGTGGTAACCTTCTTTTAACATTCTGACACGACTAAGATTAGAGATGTTCCGATGCTGGAACATGTGTTGGCCAATACCGAGTACTGATTCGATGCCAATGAGGATTAAAAAAAAAAAAAAAGGTTAAGCCCAAAACTACATTTTACAAGATGACATTATAATTGACCTCCAAATACTCAGTTTTTCTGAATTTAGCCTCATAATGTAACTCAATGGAACCTTTTGTTAACCGTTTCTGCTGCTAAGCGCTAAGCTTAACTAGCTTCAGTGATAATGCTAATGTAGCATCATCAGTGAAAATAAGAGAGTACACAGGAGTGTTTAAGTGCAGGTGTGTAGGACTAGTTTGCACACATGCAGTACACATTGAGCAGCACTCAGATCTGTTCAGGGGTGTGACATATTGTTGTTGCTCCTGTGGAGCTAAATGAGCTGATAAATGACACGATAATGTGATGTCCAAACGCAGCAGAGACTAGCAGACTCGCTGATACCTGTTCCAGCACTTGAGGTGGTATAGGGGTCATTTCGGACCTTGGTATCAGCTTGTGAACGACTAACTTAGATCCAACTGGGATAAAAACCTCATAAATCTAAAGAAATTAGTGGTTCGGAGGTTTAACTGTATGATTAATTGAGAAATGAATAATGATGGTTGAATTTAATGAACTGTGGTCGACTGTGACAGTGGGCACTGCTCAAATATATAAAAACAGAACCCTCAATTACTCCTTTTTTAATTACAATTTGCCTGGAATAATTAATTTTTACTTTCTGTCAAACAATAACACAAGTTGAGCATGTCATAATGACACAATTGCAGTAATAGCTGATGAGCTTCGAAGGCTCATATCCCATGGTCCAGTTCCCCAGAGCTACTAATAGATGAAATAGTTTCGTCCTCTGCCGTTTACAAAGTCGAGAATGAACTAAAGCAACTTTCTTGCTGACATGGATGAGAAGTTTTTTTTGTTTTCTTGTTGTTGATTGTTTGTGATGATTGAAAGCTCCGGAACCGTTGGAATGCTGAGAGTATTCTGTGCTATTCTGTTGTGTTTTCCTGACCTGCAGCAAGCCAAGGGGAAGGTGAAACAATGGCAGGCTGGCAGCAAACCTGTTCCTGGAGTTGTCTATCTGTCACCTCAGGAGAGGCCATAGAGATGCTGTCAGCCTGCCTGGGATGCTGGCATGATCATCTGTGCGTGTGTGCGTGCATGTGTGCGTGCGTGGCGGCGGCAACGTTTCTCTTTGTGGCTAGGACTGCCTGTCTCCGCCTCTTTCCTCCGTTGCCGAGGATGCTGTTGTTGACTCCTTGCTCGGTAAACAGAGGGATCGTAAACCCACAAAACAAAAGGTAGAAGAAGGCAGGGAGGAGAGCGGGGGAAATTAACTTCCCCTGGCAAGTTTCCCACCTCGACAGAAAAGTGCCAGACGGGGTGAACGAGACGGGGGAACGAGTGAAACGGAGGCAAAGAGAAGAGGGATTTGAATTAAGACAGAGGCTTCACACACCAAGTGTCTATTATACTCGTATGGTCTTCTTAATATGCTAAGATGATTACTTTCTTGCCGTTTCCTTTAAAAGTCACTGCCTCCTTGCCTTCACACACACACACACACACACACCCACACACACACACACACACTACACACACACACACACACACAAAGACAGACAGACAGACAGACATCCTGAACAGTGGATCCAGAGGGGTAACAGCAAAATGATAATCTGACTGGAGGGCACAAAGCTTTCTAGGTTGGATGGGAGCACAGACATTGAATAGGGCTGCATAGTGCGATAACACACCGCCCCTATGGCTGCAATGCACACACACACACACACACACACACAAATGGGCGCTTGTACAGAATTTCAGTTGTGCGCCAAGCAACGCGCACTAATGCATGCACACACACTTGCAACACACACGCACACACACTGGTGTGCACACAGAGCTCGTGGCGAGCGGCTCGAGCGCGCTGATAAGACAGAATGGAGCACTTCAAAGCGGTGATACTTGGAGATAGAAAACAACCTCAACTAATAGAGCCTCCCTCAAAATGGCTGCCGGGCACCACCACCGCCGCCGCGTTCCACGGCGAATGTTTCCACACACACAAACACATCGGCGCTCAGCCCCGTTGGCTCGCCAGTTGCGTAATCGTGTCATCCTTCTGCTGAGGTCGGAGACACCTGCAGCGAGTTTGCCAATTACATGCCTCTTCCTTAATCGGGGAAAGTTTCCCTTGTTCAAAGCGTAAAAAGGAAAACGGCACCGGCAATTTTAATGTTTTTCTGTTTAATAATGGAGGGAATCATCGGCGTATTCATTTAAAGTCAATACTGTGGCCTCTCCTACTCCTGACATGCGTTGAATCTGTTAAATCTGCGAGGACGACAGGTATGAATACAGAGTGGGCATTGAGCAAAAATCCTATTACTGCATTAAGAGAGCTGCAGCTTCTAGCAAGTGACCGTTTGGCCATTCATAATTTATCACCATGTCCCATCATTTGAAAATTAAGATTGTATCCACTTTACCCCCCCCCCCCCCCAATTTGCAATTAAAACAATATATTTCCAAAATGAAATCTGATAACAGAGCACCGCCACGTTGACACACTCTGCTGGCTGCTCTCTTCTGCGTTTCCTTCCCATGAGGCCGTGGGTTTCCCCCTCCACCCCGTTGTCCTGGCTGGGCCTGCTTAATTTGGCATGTGCTTCTTGGCAGAAGGGAAGCGGTGCCGAGGCCAAAATGCACGCAGAGGGCCCGGCTGGGGCAATCCAATCGATAAGGACACACTGCAGTCAAGGAACAGGTGCACCAGACTCTCTGAAGCAGAGTTTAGTCACTGCCGAGACGGCTGTGTCGAAAGCTATTTGGGAACGAGGGAGACGGGCAGGGAGGGAGAGGACAGGAGGGAGAGTGGAGAAGGGAGAGGGGGAGGGTGGACGTCATGTTGCCGTTTCTAATACTGTTTACTGGTGTACATAGTCGACTCCTTTACAGTGCCTTTGAAAAGTAATCATCCCCCACCCCCCACCCTTTCCCTTATTTTCTAGCCTTAAAACCTGTAATTACAATTCATTTTGATTTAGACAGTTGTTTTTAAATATAATATCTGGTGCTACCAATTACTTCAGAAGTCACATGAGGTTAACTGAAGTCCACCTGTGTGCAATCTAAGCGTCACACGATCCGTCACATTATCTAACGGAGCACCATTAAACTCATTATTACAAAATGGAAAGAATATGGCTCCACAACGAACCGGCCAAGACTCCCGGACCAGGCAAGGAGGACAAATAACAAGAAAAAGCACGTTTGAACTTTGCCAAAAGCCATGTGGGATACTCCAAACGTGGTCTTATTTTTTGTAATTTTGTAAGAAGAAGTAATGTCTTTCTTTGTCTGGCCGCTCTTCCATCAAGCCCGGCTCTGTGGAGTGTACAGCTTAGAGTTGTCAGCTCCTTCAGGGTCTTTTTGGTCTCTTTGTTGCCTCTCTGATTAATGTACTCCTTGCCTGCTCCGTCAGTTTTGGTTCTCTCTCGGCCGGTTTGTTGTGGTGCCATGTTCTTTCTATTTTGTAATAATGGTGCTCCGTTAGATCATGTGACACTTGGATTGCACACAGGTGGACTTTATTTAACTAATTATGTGACTTCTGAAGGTTAATGGTAACACCGGATCTTATTTGGGGGGTTCTTTAACAAAGGGGGGTGAACACATTATGCATGCGCCATTTTTCAGTTTTTATATTTAAACCTTTTTTTAAAAACACATTTATTCATTTCACTTCACCAATGTTGACTATTGTGTGTAGGCCCATTAAAAAAATCCAAAGAAAAAGTCAATTTCAATTCCAGGTTGTGAAGCAAATAAGAAAATACTGAATATTTCTGCGAGGCTGTAAGTAACGGTGTGACTTGGAGCTTTTCATTTTGGAAATGAGATCCAACAAGACATGTCATACGATGCCAAAAAGATGGGAGACTAACATTTTGATTTCCAAGGGTTGTACAGTGCCCAAAACATGGTGAATAAGCCCATCTTCATGTTGACAGAGTGGAATCGGGTCAAGTGGTGTGAACGGTCAGAGCAGTCGAGGGTCGTACATGCAGACAGTCTGTGCACTCGGTCACATGTGGCTTTGGTGTGAAGAGCCAGCAATGTGCGGAGGGTTCGTCTAATCAGCAACCCTAAGAGGGTCTCCACTTCCACCATTAACTCTTGTTATTCTCTCCACTTTAGCCTGTTTCCTGCACTGCTCAGCCACAACTCTTGATTGTAATCTGGTGTCAAGGAAGGCAAAAAAGGGAGAGGAGAGGATGGGGGAGGGTGGTGTGAATAAGCGGAGAGGGGCTAAAGACAATAGGAATGCCATGCTTGACTTCCTTAGGAAATGGAACTCTGTGATTCGAGCCATTAAGAGTTCAAAGGTGAACCTTTAAATTTCCGTAAACTGACAGAGTGGTCAGAGTGGTAAATGGAGGTCATCACTATATAACTGTACATTTAGTAGATTTGAATACCAGTGTCACTCTGAGATATAGTCATTCCCAAAGACTGGCTCGGGACCCACAGGTGGGTCATAGGCAGTTGCATTAGGGTCGCCAAGTACATTTCTTTCATAGTCTTTTATTTCAAATGAGTATCTTCAGAACACCTTTGAGCCACATGTAGGTATTCCTACTCATAACATTGACTCTAATATAAAAGGCTGGTGTACATTCTGTTTGTTTTAACTGCTGAGAGGAAAAAGTAAGGGCCAGGTGACTCTGCCCAAATGTGTTTATTTGGCCTCATTCATGAATTATATGTTTTCAAAAACACAAGCATAAATCAAAGCTGTGATTGATAAAACATATATCCATTCAAAATGGCTGGTTGACCTATTCAAGATAACATAAGAAGTTAACCAAAGACATTGAAATGGCAGTAAAATGGTTCAGGAACCTTCATTTACACACAAATTTGCTCTTCTAACAATTTATAGATAAGGCCTGTTGTGAATTGAAATACACTGCTCTTATTGGCCCTTTCCTAAGTCCCGCCCCTCAATTGCAGACCGGCCAATCATTGCGCTGCATCGGCCAACAGTTATTTGGCTCTGCTAATCTTCATTTTAATTTTATTTTTTTTGTTGATTTGGAGTTAGTCATGTTTAAATGTTGTGTCATAGTGATTATTGTTACCTGGAGAGGTTGGAAGGAGATATACCTTTCTAAAGTTTTACTAAGCCAAAACTATGCACTGCATTGTTTCCCAAATTCTGTGAAACTGACATCACAATGCAGTGAATAAACACAGTATACAATTAATTCCTGCGTTTGCCTTTTCACTGGTATTTTTTCTCCTTCAGATACACAGATATCGTGATGCATATCGTAGATGATTTCTTGCAATATATCGTGCATCGCAGAGCCGCAGTATCATGATATCGTTATCGTGGGCAAAATATTGTGATATCGTATCATGAGTAACTCTCTGATTCCCACCCCTAATGTTGGCACATAATTAAGAAGCGTCGGCACGTCTATGCTACAGTAGCTACTAAAGGTATACTGAATGTCTACACATAATGCTTTTGCTATGTGATTATTTTTCCTGTAAAGCCTGGTCTTTATTCATTGTTATAGTGTAGTCTCCACCACCAGCTGATGTGGTGGTTCACTTTTACACTGAACTGGAGGCTTCAGCTTCTATCTTTATCTTTTTAACCTACTTTTGACTACGGATTAGGTTGACAACCTGGATACATACTTCAAACACCCTTTTGTCTTTGTCTATCTGAAATCACTTTTTTGTTTTTTTCCCAAATATTAGACTATTTATGCAGTGAGTGCTCTAAGTGACAGTGTGGGTCCATGGCAGCTCTGACAGCTTGGCAAGGGGAAGGGCTTAGCGATGGGTCAATAAAGATTGAGGATATCACTTTAGACACCTTAAATGTTTGAATGAAGTAAGCAGTGGGCTGTGATAATTGAGTTTTTACTCGTGGTTACATGGTTGTCACACTGAGTTACACGGTGTTTTGACTTTATCAAAACTGTAACCCTGTAGCTCTCAACACTAAAATAATGCTGTGAGTCGAGCTCTAAATCAATGTAAACAAATGCATAAAGAAAAAAAAGACTAATATATTGGGCCTCTAAATATCTTTCTTTCTGTTCATTTTCTTGTACTTCTGTGCTTTTCACAATTAATTATCTGTTTGTACAGCATAAATTAGAGGCAGGAAAAATGAGTCATAGGTGTGCAAACATTTGCTGCTGAGAATTGTAGCATCAGATATTTAAATATGTGCAAAGTGAATATTGCACACACGTGTAAAAGCATTGAAATTATCGTGCACAGCGTGTTACCGAGGATGTTTTGATGAAGGTGCTTGTAACACATTGTCAAGCAGAGTATTTTTTGTCTCCTCCTGATTAAATTCTTTAACAGTCTCCATGCGACTGAACAAAAATACCTGCAGGGTTGCTCAGGAAACGTTCATAATGACGTGCCTTGCCTCTTCCACCACAGTGTGCATGTGCTGGCTCTACTCTGTCGAATATTGAATCAGATGATGGTCTCACCAAAACTTAAGAACTAAACTGAATAATCACCACAGCACGGGGAGGAGAACATGTAGGAAAGGAATTGGGCAGCAGGAGAAAATGAGCAAGAGAATTAGAGTCATACAAAGATGGAAACGGCCGTGTGTACAAGTTGAAATCCATTTAGTTTTATCCCCGTCTGCCTCTCCCTTTCCCGAAGATGCAGATAACATGAATAATTTTGCGACTTTGTTGGGAAAACTTTCTAAAGTGTGGCAAGGCAGACTGGAGATGATAAATTATTCAAATGTTTCATCGGAGCCATGCCGCTTGCGTAGGGCAGGCCTCTATAATATGCATGTAAGAAGACATGATGAAACAACTCCATAAACAGTAGAGAGTGAGAGAGTGTTTGGGGAGCGTGGGGCGGGAGGAAGGGGCGATGCGGAGACAAGTGACTTTGACTCTGGCTCCATGTAGGCATCCACGCACAAGGCCTCCATAATATATACATCTAAGGACACTCGATGAAATAGCTTTGTGTGATGTGGGAGAGGGGCTGGGCGCAGAAAAAAGAAGGCCAGATTAAGCCGGAGAAAAGAATGAGAAAGAAAAACAGTGGAAAGCACGGGAGTTAAAGAAATGTGTCCTGCCATTGTGAGCAGATGTGTTTGTGTGAGAGGCCGCGAGAGGAAGGTGTTGAACACACAAAGAAGAATCACAAACAGACACGGGAAACAATAAATGCAGACTCTTTTCTACTCTCTTGTACCAAGGGAAGAAAATTATGCATTTCAAAAAGATCATTTCCTGCTGCATGATGTGATGGAATGCATGGGAGTAAACCTTAACGGTTGGCCTCGCGTGAACTAAACGTAGCTTCTTTTAATATGTTTCCTTTTAATGTTTAAATGCTTATGCTTGAAGCAAACCTCATTTGATAAGCCCAGTCTAGAAGTTTACATTTTTCAATAGGGGGGGGGGGATTCCATATTTCTTCCAGTAGTGTCTTACTTTAAACGTGCAATATATGGGATTATACAGCATCAAACAACAGTTTGCTATGTAGCAATATAGTGGTCTTATGTCTAACTGAGCAGATAATGAAGTCACTCTCCCTCTGTGTGTGTTGTTATCCTATGTTCTCTTTGCTTTGTTGACATAGTCGGGCTGGCCACACCTGCATGTTTGTGCATGTGAGTATGATCCACTGCTAGCTCACGCCATTTTAGCATTGTTACTTGAGCATAGGACCTATCCTCCAGTTCTTCTTCAGGTAAACATTGTTAGCACTGTCACCAATTTGCACTGTTGACACTGTTAGCTGCAAGCTGCCGGCTCAGCTGTCGCCATGTTGGGAGCTGTTATATAATAATAATAATCGCATAATATCATATCATAAGATGCACCTATTACAGAAACCTAAACTCTTTTTCGAAAACATTTTTGTTATAAAATAAAATGGACAATCTTCTCAAACACAGCAGTTTTTAACTTTATCTCAAGCACTATATAGGACTTTTAAAATGTAGTTGTGCAGAATTAGCAGCGTTCTGCCTTTAGATGAAGAAATGTCTGATCAAGATATAAACTGCTCTGAACCTCAGAGTCTAAACAGTTCAAAATGACCTCCTACATTTCCAGTGGACTGCCTTTGTTAGCCACTTGGACAGACAAAACAAACTAATTGGTGCTCTCTCTGTGTTGTACCCCAGTTGCACTCAGTCCTCAGTGGCTACTCTAACTCCACGGCCCATTTCCTGTCTCATTTTATATCTTTTAAGAAGTCCATATGAGCCGAAACAAAAACAGGGCAAGCATTATGCTTCATCAGTAATAAGTGGAAACCCTCAGAATGGCCCCATTCCCTGGCCTGTTTCCTGAACTCGGTATGGAAAAGGACAAAAAAAAAAAACACCAGGGCTGTAACATGGATACGTTTACCCTACACTATATACTTGATATATTCATACTGATCCTAAACAGAAAATCATAGACAAGACTTGAAGGAATGAAGAAATATCGGGTCTGCATACAACGACAACACCACGAATGAATCGACTTGTCACCACGTTTTCTGAAGAATGAGAAAATCATGCAGTTAGGGTAGTTAATTTATTCCTTGTCTTCATTGAGTGGGGAAGCGGAGCGAGGAGGGGAGTAAAGGAGCGGGGCGGCATTGATTGTATGTATTTATCTCCCGCTGGTCAGCAGTCTGGCTTGTTGCTGTGCATTGGAGGTCATTCTCCACATTGAATCCCCATTGATCTCCTCTTTAGAGCCTCCCGAGACACCCAGAGCTCCATTATGAGAGTGATCACACTCTCAAGTGTGCACCAATAAACACGTGTGCACACTCATAAAAAGAGAAACACAAAACTCACATACTCTCAAATGCATTAGCACGTTTTAACACATGGGCATGCCCATTATTATGCATGCATAAATACACACATACACACAATTTTCTTTACAGCAAGGCCTTCCTTCACGCATGCACTGCTGATCGGTAGAAACCAAGTTTTAATGCTGCCTCTCTCTATAATTCCTTGTACTGCGCCTCCTAACTGCGTGTAAGAGCATGCATTAATTCAGACATCATTTAATAAAACGTGCAGCCAGACTGCCTTGACCACTCCATAGAAAGGTGCTGAAAGGCAATTACGCTGGGCAAATAGCCCTTCAGGCTCCAGGGGCTAAGCCCTTCCATCCAGAGGAAGGAAGGAGGGGAGGGGGGGACGGACTGGACTCCAGAGTTGAAAGAGTCACTCTGGGTTGCACAGCATCCCTAGCCCTTTCAGACATGTAAATGTGAGTCCATCTGCAAACTGAAGTCATGACCTCCCTGACCCTGCATTAAAAATGTGTCAGACCCAGCTGCGATAAACAGGCATATCCATCAATTTCATAAATGTTTAAACAAAATCACCCTTTTAAAGTTCCCCCCGAAATCAATTGCCCAGTTTTGGATATATTTGCCTGAGATATGTCTGCCTTCTCGCCAATATAATGGAGTTATGTGTCGAAGCAAAAAAGAAAAACATAAAAAAAAAAAAAACTCATTACACTAATATCTCTATCTAGAAAGCATAACCCAGTTACCCAAGATAATCCACACGCCTTGTTGTGAGCTTGTTTCATATAGGAACTTTACCGAAACAAGACAGACATCTCTATGTCCAATATCTCTAAAACAAGAGGAACTCGTAAGCAATCTAGATTTATAAATAACACTACAGGCAGGAGGAAAAATAGGTATTTTTGATTTTGAGGATCAACTGTCCCTTTTTTTGACTTGCATTTGATGCATCTGATTTCCTGATTCAGGTATGACCATGCCAGTGTTGAATAAGTTCATCCAGATTACTCCTACTTTCTTACTGTGGTAAGCTTTGACGATGTATTCCAAAACTACAGTTAAAACAGCAGTAATTGATTTTTTGGGCACTTGGCAGCAGAACAAGCCGCCAACACAACATTGACACATCACCCCATAAGATTACTGCAGCAAACGTGTTAGCAAACAGCTGCATATTTCTTACATTGAGCAGATGAATAAGTTCAATATTCACTCTCCTTTTAACTCTGTTTTGGTCTCCACCATCCCCTTTTGTAGATAGTTGACAGCCAGCTAGTTGCTAACCTTGTCTGTAAGCTCCCTGCACAGCAGCAGACAATCAGTTTATCAAAGCTTTTTGTAAAAAAGAGGTGCCTACTATCGTTGACGTCGTGTTTTAGCGGTAAGTAACTGCATTCGCAGATTTGGGTCTCTGTGAACCGGAGATAAACGCTTGACAGTAGTGTCTTCAGCTTGTCATCATGAGTGGATGTCCTGTATGAACGCAGTTCCTCCAGACATTCCAAGCTTCATTCTCAAGGAATGCATTATGATTAAAGTGGCACTGTGAAAGGCAGGAGGCATTTACAGTATGTAAGGCTCAGCATAACATTATAGAAAGTCTTTCAAAGATGCAGATCAAGCTATGCTTCATAATGTCTTTGTGAGTTATTCTTTGGTTGACCAAAGTAGAAACATTTGCGGACAATTTAAATTGTACTGTTTTAATCAGCGCCAGCTCTAAAAAAAAAAAAAAAATGTTTAAAGATAGAAACATGGAAATACTATGGGTGAGATGGTGGGGAAGATTCATCATCGAGAACTGTGAATTGAGTCCAGATGGTGCTTTTTCTTTTCCTTCCTTTTCAAGCCATTTTGCAGAATTAATAATTAGAGGAAGATTAGTGGCTGTGAGTATTCCTTATGTCACAACAACAAAAAGAACATTTGTCATTATGAATATTAAAATTAATTAATATTAAAAGCATCACAAATATGCCGAGGTATGTGAAGATGAAGATTTTAAAAATCTCATCACAGCTGGTCCAATAAATTTAGTTGGGGAAAACCTGCACCTTTTCCCCTTCTTATTGTGCATGGTACTAGTAAAGAGAGGACCTACCATTGTTGCCGAAGTCCAGCGAGTACTTGACCACGTGGTAGTTATTCCACACGTACAGCAGGTTGTCTCTTGGGTTGTAATCCACGGCAGCGATGTACTGGTAGGAGTTTGGGAAGGGTATGTTCACCGTCATCTCCTTGCTCTTGTCGGAGTTGTACATGTAGTCGATTTTGTTTCCCGTGCCTTCATTGTCGTCGTCTTCGTACACTGTCTTGACCACGTACAGGACTCCGCAGATCATGAAAGCGTTGGACGCGGAGCGCTTGTCGTAGCTGGTGTCCCAGGAGCCTTCGATGCGCAGGGTGTAGGGGTTGAGCTGGCTCACCACGATGCGCCCGTTGTTCTGCTCCGTTGCATAGATCACCCACAGGCCGTTCTCGTCCACCGCCAGGTCGATGTCCGACTTGCCCCCCCAGCGGTATGGCGAGGTGTCGTGGTAGTTGGCGTTTGCAATAATGGCCTCGCCGCTCTTGATGCGAGTGCGCAGGTCAAACTTGACGATGTTGCGGGTGCGCTCCTTGTTGAAGAACAGGGCACCATCGTAGACGACAAAACCGGTCCCGTCCACGCGATGCGGCAGCTTGTACGTGGTGGTGGGACGGCCTGCGATGAAGTCCTCCTTGGACGAGTACTCTGTCAGTGTATCCGTGCGGTACGGCGTCCACGGCATGTAGTAGATCTTGTCTGAGGCCTGCAGCGGGTCTTTGCACCACGCGCCCG
Source organism: Chelidonichthys spinosus (assembly GCA_029853015.1). NCBI lineage: Eukaryota > Metazoa > Chordata > Actinopteri > Perciformes > Triglidae > Chelidonichthys > Chelidonichthys spinosus. Next base: position 9,306,387 of record CM056824.1, read on the forward strand.
ACTGGTGGTCTGACTCAAAGAGATGTTCACTTTGGTACACCCCTCGCAGAATGCCAGGGCAGAGAAACACTGAAGGAACACATAACAAAAAATAAAAGATTAGATTCATTCATCGCTGTAAAATGTCAACTATTCTCTCTGGATTCTCTGACAGCGCCAGTGAAATGTTTGCCTCTTTTCGTAAATGTTAAATTGTGCTGTAACTCAACCTTAACCGCCAGTGAGTGACGATGACACGATGGGCTTACTGTGTTGTGATTTGGATGTTGTATAGTTACTGTCATTCTTAAGAACAGCAACAGCATGCCTCCCATTCAACTGATAATACCCTGCTCTTGCAGCTGAGAGAAAAAGAGAAAATGGCACATTTTGTTCTACTCCCCCTTCAACCCCCTTCCCTCAATTCCCGCTTTTCCCTCCCTTCCTCCCCTCCTTCCCTCCCTGGCTCCTCATTAGTCTCATAGCTTTTTCTTCCTTTCCCTCCCTTTCTATCTCTGTCAGGAGCAACCAACTGTAGAGGTGAACACGTCTTTTATCGCCTGCTGTTTCTGCAATTGTTACAATAATTCATTTCCCACTCGGTTCTCAGTATTCCCATCTTTGAATACTAGGGTCATGTTTTATGACGTGGGAGATGTAGTAAATCCTGGGAAAGCCAGTGCGACCTGAGTCATGGGGACCTTTGTAATTTAACTGGAATGTTGCCCCCACACACACACACACACACACACACATACACACATACACACTCACACATATATTTATAGCAGAGACGAGCCAGATGTGCATTGTGGTTTTCCCATTCATCCCAATAACAATTTCCGATTCCACGCGAAGGGCTGGGAATATTGATTGAGTTTTCATTGGCTATTCAAAGCGCCGGCACCGTTCTCGTATCACGTGGAAGCATTTGAAATATTAAATGTCAATGTAGTTCTCTATTCATTGGCTCCTCGTATAAAACCATGTGGGCCCCCATGGAGAGTGTGTTAAGTGACATTCCGTGCGATACCATGAAATAATATGGGCCTAGAGTGTGTCTAATGAGAACCAGTGTTTCTAAATTGCCTCTATATGCGGAGATCAAGCTGTCTTAAAATAGCAGCCGTGACTTTGAAAGAGATGTCATTCCACCACGAGGTACAAAACGCTTCAGGCAGCGGCATCAAAAAGTGACACCCGACCCCGGATTTGTGAGCGTGTGTGTGCATGTGCAATTTTGGGCGTGCTTGTTTCCCAGACTTACCTTTTTGTTCCACTTCTGCATGAGCCATAGGCAAAGTCGATTTGAAGGGGGGAGGAAAGAGATAGAGAGACAAGAGACAAAAATAGATTAATGATGCAATAATAAGGAAATCATGATAATACAATCTCAGATATTCATAATCATTCTCATATTTCATCCTAACCTTGTGAGAGCGCCAGGATGCTCTCCATGTGTGATTGGTAATAACATTACGTAAGCGTCTGAGGAGACCGCACTGCAACAGGGTAGCTATCTGACAGTAATGCATCTCGCATATGTCTCACACACACACACACACACACGCACGTATGGGGGAACAGACGCACACGTGCCAAGTAGACGTAGAGAGAGGCAAGACACGCTAGATTCATCGTAACTATGGCGACCGTATTCGTAGCGCAGGACAAAATACGGCGACGGCACAAACAGCCCCTGAGATGATGAGCTCTTAAATGTATGCTAATAGCAACCGAGCAATGAAAGCCAGTAAATAGATTTGATTACTGGCGTTGCATTTCAGTGGACCAGCCAAGAACTGCCACATCTCAAATGCTCTCTGATGCACGGTGGGTGAGCTTTGTGCGTGTCACCTACGCTTGTGTGCGGAGGTGGGAGCGTGCTGATTGCAGCGGTTTGCTTTCCACCCCGGCATCAATTCCCTGTCTATTATATTCAAACCGTTATCCTTAGAGCTCCGGCGTAGGGTTGTTCGTGTCGCGGCGCGATGAAATGTGCACACTCGCTCGAAGCCTCTCAAACATATGAATTCCATTTCACCTTCCTCCCGGGGGGGAACCGAGGGGAATGTGAACATGGCAGAAACCTAATCCTGCAGGCACTGCCCTTGTGTCTTTCAAGACCGTTAGAGACCTGCTGAATGGAACTGGTCCCCGGAGAGAGAGGAGAGGATAGGATGGGATGGGAGGAGGGGGAGGAGGAGAGCAGAAAGGCAGTCGTCAAAAAGGAAAAAAAACATTTGGAAGGACTTCCGGATGGCACGTGTTTATATATAGCACAACACATCGCACACTCCGCGCATAAATTCTTCAACACATTAAAGCCCAAACTCATCACCAGCCAGAAGACGTATACAAACACATGTGACACACAGAAAAGTACGCGCACAGACACACACACACACACACACACTCTGACACACTCAACCATTAAATCCGAGGCTCATGAAAAATGCATGGTAACTGGTGCGGCTTAGCACAACTCCCGATAAATAAGCAATCTCTGGGAGGAGATCGTGTTAAACCTAAAACAAGCGTGTGTGTGTGTGTGTGTGTGTGTGTGTTTCCTTACTAGTGGCGATATAAAATGGTTCACCACAAGGAAGTAGTTCCCTTGTGAGAAAAGCTGGGAAAGAAAGCAGATAGTGTGTCGGTGTGGAGCGCGGCGCAACGACAGATATTGATGTGCCAAACGCGCGCACGTTTAAACAATACAAAGAGACGCGTTGTGGTCGAGGCGACGGGGATTAATGACACAGAACAAGGAGGACTTTGCATCAACCGAGTCCACAGCCTCCCAGACGCGCGGTTCAAGGTTGACAGCGACTAATAGATTTCAAATGAAAAAAGTGTGGGCGGGTAAAATGGCAAACAAAATGTCAAACAAATGTCATTCAATTTGTATCGCCGTCCAGATTAAGGGACGCCCCCGTCCGTGACCTCACCACAAGATTTTATCATCATTGTAGAGTTTTGTTCTCAGTGTACAAAACAAGACAAGACTAAACAAGCCTCTCATACAAAGAAGCATCTGTTTGTAAAGGGGACTTTTTACAACATAAAAGCATGAAAAATCCAATAATATAAAGCAGTCCTCTCTAACGTATCAAGGCGACCCCAAACCTTGGTGCGGCGGTGAAGGTCGGCGAGACGTGTGTCGAAAGGTTTTCCCCCCAAGGTTAGTGCTAGCATGCGAGGTGACGCAGACGATGAGGGTTCCTTTTGCGCTATGGCTAATTTAGCGCCGGGAGCACAGAGGAGAAAAATATGGACGACAAGCCACAAAATGTCCTCGTTTCCAGGAAAACCTCAGCAGGAGAGTATCTTTGAGGGATCATTCGCAAAACCACTTAGACTGCACTATTGAATAAGTTAGTTCCCAAAAAAAACCTCATGCTACTCATTAAAAAACAACAGTGCTAACAGAAATGCTCTGTTGTGACAATGTGTCGCCTGTCTCGTTTCATATTCACTAAAAAATCCTCTAAATATTCATTAATATCTGCTGTTCAATATTTTAACTTTCTTTTAATCACATGCACATCTCTGTATTTTGTCTTCCTTCTCTGCCCCCCCACCCTCCCCTCTCTCTTTTCTTTTCTATTTCTATTTCTTATACCCACTCACACAGCAGCGCTGTTAACCTGACTGTGGTGCGGTGTAAAGATAATTAGCATTTTTATTGAAAGCGCATGGTTTATTAAGTAGGTATTGGTCTAGGAGGAAAGACTGCGTGGAATACGTGTTTGCTCGGGCGCCCGTGTTCCCGCAGACGAGTGGCGACAGCAGCCTTACCACTGCTATCTCTGATCTCCAATCAGCCAAGCCGGCTAAGACTCAAGGTCATTTGCGGACACGGTTAGTTTTCTCCTGCCTCTCTCTATTATTCTATTATTTCTCTCTGTCCTCGCCTGCTGCATCTCTCTCTCTCCCCCTGCTCTCCGTTACGTCCTCCGTATCTCCCCCACCGTCCCCCCTGTCCACCTCTCACACTGTGTCTTTTTTTATCAGTTAATTCATTCTTTCTGTTCCTCGTCTGCTGGCCTCGTCTAACCTATTTCTGTCTATCTCTGTTTCAGCTGTCGCTCCGTCTCTCTCCTTCTGTCTCTTTGGTTCCTTTCCATCTTCGCTCGCTCTCTCCGGGAAACACAGAATCGCCTGCATATGTACGCACAAACACACGTACGGTATGCTGTTACATGCACACGCGCACACACACACACACACTCACAAGGACAGAATCCTGGCTCTGAGCAGTTGTTTCCACGACAACACACACACAGCTCTTCTCATGTTATCATGAGGAAGTTATTCCAAGGGTCCAATCTGACAGAAGTCTTTAATTGGACAGACAAGAAGGTGATTTTATCTTTTAATTAGCTCTCCTACTGAGCCACGTCTATTGTCTAAAATAGGCTGCATGGGTATTGCATAACATATCACTGGCGTTTTCTGATTAATACACTAAATGTGGTAGTAGGCTAATTGCTTCATAACGACAGGCGGAGAGCCAGGGTCTGCTACATAAAGATGAGGAAATGGATAGACGTAATCCCAAGTGTTCCCGGCTCTTTTCTTCTTTTTTTTCTTCCAAAGGATGACCACGAATGAAACGATACAAATCATCATATACCCTTTTTTGTGGTTTCTGTCTGCGACATTGCCGCATTCTTCTCAACGTTAACAGTATCAGCGTGTGCGAGAGCCGCCTCAGAGAAGTGTTTTGTACAGCGGTGTGCTAATGTATGGATATTTATAGTCCGCCTGCAGTGTTATGAACGAGTATACACAGGTGGCTAATTACTGCAAAAGCTAGCCGGCTAGTTTGGCACACGACCGCCACACACTCATACCACAGAGAGCCGGAGAGTGAAAGTGAGGGAGAGCACTTGATTTTTAGCTTTGGAAAGCGGCCAAAAAACCTGCAGTGCAGGGAGGAGGAGAGATGAAGCGCCGTGGAGGTAGAGCCAGCCAAAAAATCTTCAAGAAAAAAAAAAAAAAAACGAGGAGAGGTGGAGGGGCAAAATTTCCCACAAAACTCGAAACCGCATATCATTTAATTAGCTGTTTTACGAGCCACTTTGAGATCTGTTTACAATATCTATGCAGTCAGAGTTGAGGGGAGAGTACATCTCCAGCACGAGGTCCAGCTCATTTCTTTCCCTGTGTGATCGGTGTGTGATTAGCAAACACCCGGCCTCGGAGGTGAGCTCGGGGGTCAGGTGTTTCCACTCAACAAGCGGCTGCTGCCAGTGCGCTTTAATGTTGAGGGACGCCCACTTGAGTTATGGGCGTCCCCTCCTTGATGTTACAGCCATTTGAGTGCACTAAAGCCAACCGCCCTTCCAATGTAAATGCGATGATTTGTTGTTGAGTGTTTTAGGAATGCGACAGTTTGAGTACACTCTCATATATTTCCGAAAACAAGCCTCCGTTTATCGATCCGCCATGAGTTATGGCAACATTTTGGAGATATATCACCGCTTAATGTCTCGCAAAATGTATCTTTCACAACAACGCGGCTGACAGCATTGATTTGCTATGTCAGGCACGCCGGCGTGATTGTAGACGGCAGGATCTCCGGCCCCCCGAACGTCGACGAGCTGAAGTATCTTGTTCTGAGGTTCGCTAAGGACACTATTACGCCCCTTCAAAGACAATTGATTTGATGAATATTTTAAGGACGAGCTGCGAGGGGCTCTGTGAAGGGTCCCGCCGCGTAGCTGTCGTAGCTCTCGGACAAAACATTGTGAAGTGTGATGAATGGTATCTAAAGACTAGTTTCACCTTTTTACTAGTCATATTTCCGAATTTCTCCGACACAGGAGGCAGGTAGAGTATCAGAGCGCTACCTGATCCAGCCTGAACACTTAGTCAGTACAAGGGAACTGCTAATGTACTGTCAAAGGCTCTCTCTCTCTCTCTCTCTCTCTCTCTCTCTCTCTCTCTCTCTCTCTCTCTCTCTCCTTTTCTCCCATGCTCCCTCTCTCTCTCCGTGTCCCTCCCTCTGTTAGCTGAGCTCTCTAATGACTTTGGTTTCAGACGCCGTCTATTTTTTGCTTTGGGAAACGTTACCCTGACAGACCCTATTTATCAGATCAGCATGCAACTCATCTTCCTTTTTGCACTCAGTTGTTTCCCATGCTACTGTTCTCTCCAGTGATTAATCTGAGAAACGGCATTTTTTTTTCAAGCAGGTAAAACAAGGATAAAGTCAGACCGTGCAGGCGAGAACGAAAACACACGCAGGCACGCGCTCCCGTTTGGACGCGTTACATGCACGAGCACTCGTCGGGGGCATTAAGCAGGTATCAGGTTGTGTTTCCATCTGCTCCAGAGAGGGCTCTGATAGTCCTATTATTTAATCTGCTGGTCATTCTAGACGCCAGGCAAGAGCCGTTTAGCCGGACATAATTGAATGCTTCAGTGTGGGAGATCACCTTGGCCGTCTGTACGGAGCGTTGTGCCAGGGCTGCACACCCGGACAGTAATGGACCAAAAAAACGGTAGCTGGGATTTCTACAGCAAAAACTAACATTGTACAAATACATTCAAATACATACAGTTCTTAGTGGAGGGAAACGGAAAATAATTAAATTTAATGAATAATATTGAATATCTGGAGTCAAAAGTTTCCCCAGTGCACGTCAGACAAATTTAGCTTGAGGATAAAAGTAATTTGCTTTTGTTTTTAAAGAGAACTGACACTAACTTGAGACAAGGCAGTTTACTCATAACAAGATTTCACTTCGAATTTCTCCAAAACTCAGGCTCAATCCGTTTTTCTGATTGTTTTTGGTAGAAGTCAGATTTACAGAGGAGATTAAATTGACTTTGAATATGGCCTTTGTTTGTTGTTGCTGTAAATAAATCCTGACTATATCTTATCCCAACTCTGTATCCTATCTTTTATGACTTCCACCGCAGAGGTATTTGTAGCGAACCGAAAAATGTCATCAATACTACACGCAACAAAAATAGACAGTTTTCTATCACGACACCCACACTGCTCCTTGAACTACGTTCCCGTGAGCTTTACAATGGAGATGATATACACTGTGATATGGGTGGCATGTAGCACTCAGTGTATTCTTATAAAAATAATTGAATCTCATCTTCTTCCAGCTGAGCTGTCAAGCTCCAGTTTGACATTTGCCAATGAAGGTCAGTAGGTCACTTATTGGCTTGAGAAAGTTGTATCTTTTCTATTCACTTCAGTGTTTGAACGTTTTACTTAATGAATAATTTGGCCTCTCATAGCATTTGAAATGTTCTTTTTTTTGGGGGGGGGGGGGTGTAAGGATTTCCACCACAACATGAAAGATAAAAAATAAATTAAAAAAACTATTGAAAGGCAACACTTGAGATTTCGTTTTGCATCTTATCTTTGCCTTTGGACAAATCCTCTAAGAAGGAATGCAGTGTGAAATAAACATCAAGGACAAATAGATGTCTTTGATTCACTAAGTCTCCACCCTTCAACCCTTTTGCGTTTATTATGCAATGAGTTGCAACCTAGATTTCGGGGGAAACTAAGCTGGTAAAAAATGAAAAAGAAGATATTTCACAGTTGTTGGTATATTTAGAGACCTTGTCCCATGAATGATTCACCTCCCAGTCTGGTATCACGTGAGTCAAAGGTCAAATCACCATCTGCTGTCATTGGAGCCCATCCTCTTTTCTCCTCCCTTGGAGTTTCCCAGTGAACTGTGTCATCAGAGTTTCCCACATAAAGTGACTGGGGTTTTTGATACATTGGCGTGAGAAAGAATCATAAATTAGATTATTTTAAAGGCTTTAGTATTTCAGACGTATTTTTCCGACATCCATAATATGTGGATGAATGTTGTTACTGTAGACCATAGCCTATATAAAGGAAGTGGATGTGGTCACTGTAAATTCACCCACTGGTTTGTGGACCGCCGTTTAGAAGCCAAGATTTCAGCTTTTTGGCCATCGCTATCTGTTTTTTTTTGCAACGAAAACAAGGACAATGCTGTGGTAGCGACGTGTCAATCAAAAAGTAGCCACAGCCTGAAGCATACCCTGCTTCAGCGTCTGCTCTACTCTCGATGGACCATAATTCACTTAGTGAACATCATGCTGTATTGAAGAAGACTTGGGCAGATGGTGCTCCGTGGGTAGAGCGGTGTCCTTTAACCACAAAGTTGGCGGTTTGACACTCTATCAGTATGTCCAAGTGTCCTTGAGCATGATGCTGAAAGCCAAGTTGCTCCGCCCACTGCTCTTAATGCTTAGGATGGGTCACATGTCGAATTCAATTTCATGTAAGTACTTGTATAAATACAATTTTGAAAGTAACGGTTTAGACCATAAACTCATGTTTACAATGTTTGCTGAGATAATATATCAAGTGAGAAGTTGGGTCATTTTCTCATAGACTTCTATACAATCAGACTTGTTTTTGCAACCAGAGGAGTTGCCCCCTGATGGTCAGTAGAAAGAATGCATGTTTCTGCCTGCTGAAGAGGCAGTATAGGCCTCTATATTTGATATACAAGGTACTTACTGTATGGGACACACTCGTATTGGACTTCCAAGTACTTGTATGTGCCAGGACAGGGGTCAGGGAAGACGTCGGGCCCAGCCACCACCGCACACTGGGTCCGGTTGTTGCACCTACATGAGGAAGAGGCTGGTTAGATTAACACATCCAGATCCACAGATACAGTTTATACTCACAGATGGATTTTGAGGAGCAAAGCACTCAATAATACAGAACACAGACTCTGATGAATATTATTATTCAGATTATTGGATTATTCAAATGGAAAATCTTAACTGATGTACTTTGTTTAATTTGTTGCAAACAAATGGTGTAACAACGGTCAATGGACACCAAAATCATCAACTCATTCAGGGCTGGATTCAAAATCACACCGAAAATCAAAGTAAAAAAAAAAAATGTAAATCACAGACTGATCCAACTCATAATGTGACTCAGTAATGTGTTTGGCCCCTTGTGCCTGTATGAACTCCCAACAACATCTGGGCTGCTCCTGGTGAGTGGGCAGATGGTGTGTTGGGGGATGTCCTCTCAGACCTGGATCAGGGCATCTGTGAGCTCCTGGACGAGCTGTGGAAGTACTTGGCAATGGCATCAATGCCGTTGTCAATCGCTTTGATTGTCAGACCTTGAATCGATTTCGTCCTGCTACCAGCAGCCAGGGTACCATTGGCTATGACATGGAGGCCTGTTTGACCCTCCAAGGATATACTTTCTCAGACCCACCACCAAACCAGTCCTGCTGGATATTACAGACAGCATAACGTTCAACACGTCGTCTCAAGACTCTTAAACACCTGTCACATGTGCTCAGTGTGAACCTGCTCTCTTCTCATGCCACCCTCATGGAGTCTGTTTCTGACAGTCTGGTCAGAAACATGCACACCATTAGCCTGCTGGAGGTCATTTTGTAAATCTCTGGCAGTTCTTCTCCTGTTCCTCCTCCACAAAGGAGCAGATACCAGTTCTGCTGCTGGGTTGATGCCCTTGTACTGTCCTGTCCAGCTCTCCTCATGTAACAGCCTGGTATCTCTTCCATGTTCTCGTCTCCATGAAACCTTCTCGTGACCTCTCGTATGGATGTGGATCCTGGAGGATCTGGACTACCTGTGCAACCTGATTGGGCTGCCGGTTGTCTAGCTATTATGCTGGACTATCACCTACTACTGCAGCCTCGTGCTACAAGTAGCGCTAAGGACACTCGCAGAACACAGAACTAGAAAGGATACGGAGAGCAACTGGTTGTGGTCACCACATCAAAACCATTCCCTTGTTGGGTGTTGTGTTTCTTTAGCTCTCTGTTGACCTGTTGTCTCTTTCATGTAAACCAAAGACACCTGTGCTTTTTCAATGGACTGATTGATATCACTGAAGTTGAACTGGCTCGGTGTTATACTGTGATGATTAAGTGCTCCCTTAATATATTTCAGCATTGTACTTCACTACATTCACCCTGACACTCGAGTCATCCGTGTTTAAGGACCCTTAAGAGTGACAAAAAAGCACAGACAATACGTCCTTACTGATACACCTGAAGTGGACGATAGACTAATGGAATCCTTGAAATCACACGTACACAAGGTAGTCCACAATAGCTACTGAAGGGCTGTTGTGCAAGGACACTTCTGGTGTGTGTGTGTGTGTGTGTGTGTGTGTGTGTGTGTGTGTGTGTGTGAGTGTGTGTGCAGCAGTGACAACAGTAACCTATGGCTTTAACAGCATTTTGCCCCAGACTCCAGGTAATTAATTTTAATTATCATGGGGGGCCCGCTCCTCTGACACACAAAAAGTAAGTATTGCTCTCTTATATTAAGGCGGCCGATGGAAGGCCGCCTTAATAACGGAGAGTAATACTATTCGCTCCGTGCCTGCGAGGGTTCGTGTTTGCGTGCGTGTCGCTGTGCAGCTATTAAGAAGCACACGTGACATTCATGTGTTTCTAATTAAACATGCTAAGGCCAAAGAGGATTTGTTGGCGTATGGCTGGAGCCCATATATTATAATGATGGATACATGTAATAACACAAAATGCTCCCCTATAAAATGAAGCACCACTTTATCTCACTGCCCCTTCCTGCTTTTAATAAATTATTGAATTTCCGTGAATGAAGGATATATATCATGTGCACGACTAGGGGGGGGGGGGGGAGTAACACACAAGGGGGACAATGCCTATTTTAAGAAGGCGGATGAGCCATTTCTCCTCTCTGAATATTTTCTTTCAATTAGTACAACTGTTCAGTCTCCCTCTTTCCCGGCGCACCTGTCAAACAGGCGACATTTACATTAAAAAACATTTCGATTCTCCCATTGAGATATTTTTAATGAGCACGCCAAACCCCTCAAGTGTCTTTTTTCTTACAGTATCGCTCACTTTGCATAATGAAATATGCATGAGAGCTAATTTCATTTTTTGGTTTAAATGTCCACTTATCACACAGAGAACCATTGTAGGTTCCACACCTACTGTGACGTGTATATTGCTGTCTATTGCTGACCAGCATGCCCATGGTCAATGACAGGTTATTGAAGTTTAAAAAGGTTTAAAAGTCTCATGTGTCTGTCATATTCGCATAACAATACCCGCCAGTCTTCTCTCCTCTCGCTCCCTCCCTTCTCTTTTCTCGCCTCTCTGCTTTTTAATTTCTTGCCCCGGTGCTTTCATCATCGGTCACCTGTCATCAGTGCAAGTTACGGACCGGGGGGGGGCACGAACCGACACACCAGCCAGAACTTTGCACACGACACCGACCGGTGGACACGATCGGCTGGCCCACAATGGTGAAAACCATTAACTGGCCTCACATATCCGTGAGCGTGAGATGAAGCGATTAGGGATGCATGTCAGGAGAAGTGCTGTCACGCACGTATATGGTGTAGGATTAAAATATTTCCCCCACACAAACTTTTAGGAGAGAAAACAACCTGTTAACACCGGGAAGGGTTTCTTGGCGGGCTTATAAAAGATGTCTCATCTAAAGGAGCCTGGGGGGAAAAATCCAACTGACACAGAAGGATGCTCGTGAACGGGGCAGTGAAAGCACATAACGGACAGAAAGTCACTGCAGAATGCACAAATAAGCGAGATACAATACATTTAAAAAAAGCAGGGAGACGGGCAGCGTAGGAGAAAGAAGACACAAATGTGTTTTGAAGAGCACAAAAGGGAGAAAATTTAAGTGTGTGTGTGTGTGTGTGTGTGTGTGTGTGTGTGTGTGTTTATTTGTACTTCGTGCTGCTGCAAGAACGAGGCTCCTTTCTCTGGGACTTTCACGGCTGAGTCATAAAGCACTGAAGGTTATTGACTGGTGTTTTAAATAGAGGGTATAGAGCAAAGATTTGACATAATCTCTTGCACGCTCCATCTCACTCCTGTCACTCCTTCTTTTCTCCGTCTATTTTTTGTCGGCACCACCTTTTCTTCCTCTTCGCCCTACGCTCTTCTAAGCCAAGATAATAAACCAATTTCTTCCACAGCCTTTGTCTTCATCCTTCCCGCCAAGGAATTATTCCTCTCAGTTCCTCCTTCTTTGTCTCTCATTCCGACTGTCTGTTTATCTGCCTTAAACCCACTTAGCTGCAGTTTCCAAAGTCACACCCAGATATATGTGGTAGGCCTCTTATTGCTCGCCACTTTCTTCCTCTCTCTCTCTCCGTCTGTCCACTCTCCCTCCTTTAATATCGCTCTCATTCCTGCCTCCCTCAGGGCGTCATCTCCCTCCATCCCTCCATCCTCTGTAAAGCCTGTGCTGACGTCACCGCTCCGTCTGAGCCAGTAGTCTGAATCCGATCCAAAAAAGACTCCCTTATGTCCCCAGCACCTCCATCTCCTCCTCTCTTCCCCTCTCATTCCCTCTCTACCGATGTGTTTATCCAGCCTCATGAAACACACAAAAAAACATCAGCAAAAAAAAAAGAAAAATTCCCAATTCACGTCCGGTCTCTGCATCCTGACCCGTAGTGAATGTAGATGCAGAACATGCACGTTCAAATAGCTCTATATTTTTTTCCCTGTGTGGTGCTCTTGGTGCTGGCAGAAATGCTCCTTTTTTAATTAGCATGACCGCATCAAAACAAGGCAGTGGCCTGGATACCGCCTTGCCTGCTGGCTTTCTTCCCTGCGACGTGCAGCACGCACACAAGCACACAAACAAACTATTCACTAACAAAGGCGAGCGGTGGCAGGCAGGGAAAGGGAAAGCTGCGATGCTGCAGTGGGTGCTGCCGTTGTTATTGTCTCTGATGTTTTTCACTTTGTTTGGCAGACCTCCCTTCACTCCGTCTCTGTCTCCTTCCCTCATATAAACATAACTGACTGACTGATGATTTGATGAGGCTGACGCTGGCGGAGTGTGCAGCGCTAGCACACGTGTGAGTCTGCCAGCAGATGGAAGGCGGAATAAATATTTGTGTGTGTGTGTGTGTGTGTGTGTGTGTGTGTGTGTGTGTGTGTGTGTGTGTGTGCTTGCATGTGCGCATGTGTGTATGTGCTCGAGTGCAGATGTGTTGAAGAACTATATAATTACAGAGCAAGTGAGAGCTGGGAACTAATCCTCATGAGTTAAAAGAGGTGTCTGAGAGTGAGTGATGCACAAAGCCTCGGCAAAGTCCTCTGGAAACGACATTCGAATACAGTCACACACCGGCTGAGTCACCGACAGCGCCGCGATCATGCCGAACACATACAAACCTTCTGGAATGGTGAACATGCGCATACACACACACACAATAGACTGCTGTCTGAAAATCCTAAAAAGATACATATTTTAGACATTCTAGACCGCTGTCGGTACACAGGAATTTGCACAATAATTTGAAGTCAATTTGACATTTTGGCCAAACGCTGCAATTACAGCATCTGGGTCTGTCACTTGATGACGTTGGACCCCAAAAAACGTATTCCTCTATATTGGGTATGACGCATCTCAAACACTTTTTTTTTTTTTCGTTTTTAGGTAAATCGACATCCCATATGAACAGTTTAGTAAATACTTATTTAAAATCATTATCATAATGGCTGAATCAAGAGTCATTGATGTTGACCGAGTCTGAGATCCAGGTTGGACCGAGCGGCTTGGGGGCGGGGTTAAAGGAGTGTGTATGCTCTATGGGCGTCATGGATGAGGAAGGTCGCTGTAAGATCCAGGTATTACATACCATCATTACTCATCATTACCCATCATTTGTGAGAATCAAAGTTTGAACGAATTGTAAAAATATCTTACGCCCAACAAAGTGGAATCTTATAGTGAGGAAGCATCATTGGCGTTACAAAGCTGTCCGACCACATATTACCACATTGCATTGTGGGTTATTTATCCTGACGTAGTGTCCAGTGTTTGCATACTGCACAGTGTAATAGTCCACTGGTACTAGTATGCAATTCATGTAATATAGGTCTCATAAGGTTTTGGACATACTAAAAAAATCTCACATACCGTTTTAGCGTACTAAATAAAATGTGTCACATTGACTCCATATACACCAGAATGTATAACACGTCAATCAACCCTGTAAAAATGGAATAAATTCCATTTGCTAATGAAGACCGTGACATGAGGTTGAAAGCTTTGGTGAAGGCTAGTAAGTAAACCTTGAGTCAAGAAGATTTTGACAAATAACTGAGATATTTTCTAAATCTTAATTTACATTTTTTATTTAATTTCCAAAAGAACTCACCAACTTTCTCCTTGTGAGTTGATTTATTATTTACTATTTTGTTATTTCTACCATTTCTAAAAGCTTCTAGGAAATTCTTCTCAGCCCTGCTGTTACAGACGTATCTGAACTACCTCAACTCGCCTCTTTTATCGAAAAGTGACTTTTAACCCACAAAGCTCTCGGGCTCATGGGAAGCAAAAATAATATTATAAAAATCTATTGTCCTTATTTGGACACAGGAAGTAAGCCACACCACATGCAAATTGTTTTCAAGTGTTTCCTTGATTCAGGAACTGAACCTGCAGGTTCTGATTGTTCAGCCTTGTGTTGTTGTAAATAAAAACTAAATCACGTCATTCTAAATCTATATTCTGCAACTCTGCACTGGTGGGAGTTATTATTCCATAGAATAGTAAACGTTGACTTCAGTGACCTCCGTTTTTACATGCGTACGACGGCGTGCTGCATGTCTTTGTTGCTGCATGTCTTTGTTATTGCTCTTCAGCAGATGTGGGTCGGTTCAGGGCCGTGACCAGTTCACACTGGAATCTGATATTAGCCACATTTAAGAATGAATGTGAACAAACAAACAAAGCAACCAAAAAGAAGAAGATCTGAGCAATAAATCAAAGGCTTTCAGGCCAAACCAGCAGGAACACGGACGGTTACAGAATATTGAGAAATCTTTTGGTGGTGCTCCCTCGGAGAGTTGTGCAACAGCGATACAGACTAATGGCGCGCATAATGTGACCATTTTATTTTGCTCGGCTTGTTCACCCACACTGTGAGGTAACTTGCAGAAAACGGACTGAAAACCCCCCCAACATGTTCTGCTGTTGACAGTGACTCATGCATGAACCCAGAATGAGGCAGAGGAAGTGGTGGTGACAACTCAACCGAGACTGAGCTGGTTTGAAACAACAATATAAAGAGCGGAAGATAACGGCGTTCATGTCAAACTACGTGGTGATTTTCACACATGTGATCACGCGTCATGAATACAGTTTGGTCTTTCTCCTTGATGTCTAAAATGTACTGACCTTGAGAGATTATTTCTCTGGAAATAACATAACTCCTGTATTTCTTCGACTGTTCTCTGCTATCTGAAGGAAGCATTCAGTTCCCCCGATTAAACAATATTTGCCAGAATTATTCCTTGATAATACCATTATAAATTGCACACTACCAGAGGTCCAAATCACCCATACAAATAAAATGAATACTGTATTTTAATGAGCATAAAATATTCCCCAAAATGATTTTATAAGCTTGTAATACAGTCAGAAAAAGGAATACAATTAAAATCCCCAAACTGATTTAAAAAACAAAACGGAACGGGTTGAGCAGTTGTTAAAAAAAAAAAAAAAACATGAGATAAAATTGTGAAAATAACAAAAGGAAATGGGAAAATATGATTTCACAGGGCTCTTTATGTCCTGCGGTAGTTCAGGAAACCCATTTGACAGCAGAAAGGGCATAGTTACTGTATCTTGCTACAGGATAGAACGCTGTTAGGCTGGCCATACATACTCTCTCTCTCTCTCTGTCTCTCTCTCTCTCTCTCTCTCTCTCTCTCTCTCTCTCTACTACTGGCCTCATTTCTGCTTTATTAGCTCCCTGATTCGGTTATACACACACACACACACACACACACACACAGGGTAGGGCTGTTTGGAGACGGACAAATGGAGTGACAGAAAGAGTGGATGCAGAGGAACTGGGATGTAGTAAGTAATTGAAGAGCAATGCAGGGAATGTGATCGACAGAGGTAAGAGACGGGGAAGAAGAGACAGGTGTCTGTGTGTGTGTGCGTGTGTTTGTGAGTAAGTGTGTGCGTGTGTGTGTTGTGTGTGTGTGTGTGTGTGTCTACCACGGGGT
Source organism: Chelidonichthys spinosus (assembly GCA_029853015.1). Lineage (NCBI taxonomy): Eukaryota > Metazoa > Chordata > Actinopteri > Perciformes > Triglidae > Chelidonichthys > Chelidonichthys spinosus. Next base: position 9,322,436 of record CM056824.1, read on the forward strand.
CCAGTGAAGCGGATGCATCACATCCTGTGCCAGCACCACCACACCACCATGCTTATAAAGAAATGACAGATCTGTCTCTCCTGTTCTCTTTCTCTCCCACACACACACAAACACATACACACTCCTCTGCGGCCCCTGACTGCATTTCTGTCAGCTCTCGAACAGCCTGTCAGACAAGCCACAGGTAAAATAATGTTGTTTTCCCTACTGGGAAAAGGCTTTGAAATGCGTTCCATTATTAATATTTGGCTGGAGGATGACATTCTCTCCCATTTTTCTCCCATTCTGTCTGAGCATGTCAAATGTCACTTTTGACGCACAACATGCAACACACAGTATATATGTGTATACCATGAATACTGCATAATCTGTGTGTCCAATATGTACTTCTGTTAAACAAAGTGCTCCTCCCTCTGGCTTCATGCCAGGCGAGAAATAATAAATCCTACCAGGATAGAAACGGATACCGTATTCCAACTTGCATCCTTTTTTCTTTGTACTCTTGGTACATGCTGCAGCTGCACTTACATTCAGTTGGGACATACTACCTCGTTCAAACATCTCAAGCACCTTGAACTGTGGCCCTCTAGCTTAGAAAGGCATGCTGGCTTGCATACTGCAAAATGCGACCCAAAGCTGTAGGACATCCTGGTATTTTTGGCGTACTGAATTTGACGTACTGAACCAATCTTTTTCTAGCATACTAACTGGTGGTATGGTTATTGGAACGTGTGAAACATGTTAAATCAGCCTTTAAAAATGACCAATTTTTGTCTGTAATAATCATATGAATTTATTTATTATCTTTTTAGGTTACTGAACTGCATCAGAATCAAAGGGATTCATAATAATAATTAGAGTGTATGTCTAAAACACAGAGGCACTCAAATAATACAACACATTACGGCTCGCGGCCAAGTACTGTTTTTGAGCTCCGCCATCTCTCCTCTCCTCCCCTCTCCTCTTCCACTGGTAACCATGGCAACTTCCACGTCGTCCGATTCCAGGACACACTCGGGGAGTCTTCCTCCTGATTCCACCTAGCAACATTCCTGTGCCGACACCTCCGCCGTTTCTCCCCGCCTTACATCCGCCTGTGCATTTTTCCATGCGACACCCGCATCCTCCACAGTTTAATCAGACACCACCTGCTTGCACAGACTCCAAATCCTCAAGACTCCTTTTAACTCAAAAGCTAAAAGACGAGTTGCATTCCAGACAGCTTGGCTGTCACTCTTGGTCGGCGAAAAAGCAGAGAAGCGTGTGAGACACCATCGCCGCCAAGACGACGGAGCGGCGCCACAGCGAGACACTTGTCTTGTAGAATTTAGTCAGCCTCACCTTATGATGCAAAAGGAAAAATGAATAAAAAATGCATGCTGTTGTGTATATGATTGTACGGCTGTTACTTGTGTCCTGATTTAGTTTAGTCAAAGTGTCAAATCAGTCAGGAAGTCAGTCACTGTCTACACGCCGGCGTGTCTGAGGCACTGATTCACATGCCAGTCTCTGGATGTGTCAGGCGCTGTGTGTGAGTGTGTGAGACAGAGAGAGGTGTCTAGACCGTTCTCAAACCCTTCTCATGCAGCCATGTAGCTTAGGTGCTCGATGAAGCATTCTAACTGAGGTTAGCAGCGCCGCGGCAACGGGGCAAAAAGGGTCACACGGTAGAGACTTTGACGTGTGGAAATACAGAGGTTGTGGCAGAACTGCACAGCTGTCAGTGAAGGCAAATATGTATCGGAGCGTTGGTGGGTGGACGGAGAACGCAGCTGCGCGTCAGGGACAATAATATGCCAAGACGAGGTCACAAAGCCTTCGTTGCTGTCACGTATATGAAGGAAAGTTTTCTGTGTCCGTGTTTCAGGACTGTGTGCCAGAATGTTCTCACCTTTAAGTGTGTCTTCACCTCTGAGTTGTCTCTAGATACATGCAGCTATCAGTGTGTGTGTGTGGTGTGTGTGTGTGTGTGTGTGTGTGTGTGTGTGTGTGTGTGTGTGTACATATGCATGCATGTATGTGTGTGGGCCCTAATTACCGCACTGAGCAAGGGTGACAGTTGGGCCCCTAGGGTGCCGCAGGGCATCTCCTGTAACCGTGGTGACTATATGAGGGTGGCAGCACACACACAAACTCTCTCTCTCTGTCTCACACACACATACACACACACACAGGCATTAAGTAGGACATTTCCAGATATGACCTCATTCACTGAGAAGCAGGGTAGTTAATGGAGAGAGAGGAGACGAAGAGTGAACAGACTGAGAATGAAAAAGTCTGAGATATGATAACAAGACATAATTGTAAATATCCTGGTGAGTCCACCTCTGCAAGACATCACACACACACACACACACACACACACACACACACACACACAGCGTAGTCACAGCTGAGAACCTTCAATCTAGCAGATAATATTGTTTTTGCACTTTTGAGTAATTGAGCTGGAATAATTATCAAAAATGTATGATTTATGTAAGATTTATCTGTGTCTCTGCCATCATCTGCTCTGCTTCCCTTTCGTATTTACAGAGAGACAGTTGAAGTGCAGGTACGCATATGATTCAAGTGGTTTTCTATAATTCAGAGAGTCTAAGGGGAAAAAAAGACTTCAGAGGATTTTTTTTTACAGCCTCCCGCGTGACAGGTTCAAAGGTGTGGGTGCACGCTCACTAACACACACACTGGTATACAAAAGCATACCACCATAGATGTATAGGTTTACACACGCGCACACACACACACACACACACACACAAGAATGTGCTCTCATGCGCTACCACACCAGCCCTGCTCTTTGAAGGCTGAGACTCTGTTCTAAAGAGACAGGCTGCCAGGAGAAGTTGACCATGCTCGGGAACTGATGAGCAACTCTCTCAATTTCTCCTCGTGTGTGTGTGTGCGTGTGTTTGTGTTCTGTGTGTGTGTGTGTGTGTGTGTGTTTGTGTTCTGTGTGTGTGTGTGTGTGTGTGTGTGTGTGTGTGTGCGTGTGTTTGTGTTCTGTGTGTGTGTGTGTGTGTGTGTGTGTGTGTGTGTGTGTGTGTGTGTGTTTGCACATGTGTATTCATTGATGTGTGTGCACACAGGGCTGGTTGTTCTGGATGTGTCTCTGGCCTCTGCACTTGGCCAGGATGGAGTTAAAATATAGAATACATACTGTGAAATGCAGGCACCCCATAAGCCCCTGCACTTCAGTCAAACCCCCCCCCCCCCCCCTAGATGGGGAAAGAAAAAAAAAAGTGATGGTAAAAACAGGAAAGGGCAACGAAAACTAAAACAGATGGTGAGGGAGGAAGGAAAGAAAAGAAAAGTGACAGAGAGGGTGAGAAACAATTTTGAGGAATGAGAAGCGAAAGAAAAAAAAAAGTGACAAAAATGGAGATATCAAGAGAGTGACAGATAGGAGAATAATAAATGAAACATGTTGTTATTCAACACTTCCAAAAGCAAGGGAGATGGGAGCAGAGGAGAAGGGGGGGAACAACTCCCTACCCATGTCTTTCTTGTCAAAGTGGTTTCCTTTTGTGTTGAGGGACTTGACGAGGGAGGAGAAGGGAGAGGAAGAGAGGGAAGTGAGCAAACAAGGTGACAAGGTGAGAGAGGCGTGGGGGAGGGGGGTCTGTTTGAAGTAATTTTCTAACACGGTGGGCTGTGGAAGAGGTAGAAAAACAGAGTTTGTGTGCGCTGTCTACACATGTGGAGTGTCTGCACTCGCAGCCTTCGAGTGCCCGAATGCAGAGGAAGCGAATACGCTGAAAGGTACTCGGCCCGCCGAGCACTCAAGTAGCGCTGAGGGACGAGAAGCGCGTCTCCGTGGAAGCCATCGAGTCACTCTTGTGTCACTAGGTCGCTATAACGTGCAGGCACACACCGCGAAGGATTGCACAACCCAAGCCTTCCAGTGCTCCTGCTGTCTAGATACACGTAACTCTCCCCAGTGACACTTCATGTCTGCTCAACCCAACCACACCCAGCTGCAGCCGGCTCAGCTGCTTTGAAAAATACATTGAAATTGAACGTGACTTTTTTTCTTTTTCTTTTAGCAAAGCACATGTGCGGTGGAGCTGACTTGGGTTGAGCCTCAGAAGATTGGAAACATATGTGCATTTGCTTAAGTAAATAATAAAGTTAAAAGCATAAACCTAGACCTTAAAGACAAAGAATGCTCAGTAGCCATTTTGAAATAGGCATTTCCGTTCAAAACCCGATAAAACGCAGTGAGTCATCGAACTGAGGCCAGTGTATGGCTAAAACAGATTAAGCGTAACTTTCATGGCCACGACTTCGTTTCCCCCTTCAACCCAGTGTGTCCCAATAGGGAGATAATCTGGGAAATGCAGCGATATCAGGTCCTCTCTAGGCTGCCTGAGAAGCCTTGTGAGACCCTCTGGAGATATGAGGCTTTGATATCAAGACCAATTATGTGGTATGGGCGTGCACACACACACACACACACACACACACACACACAGTCCCTGGCCTTGGAGAGTGGTCGAGAGGAAAACAAAGAGAGAATGTGATACTGAGGAAACACTGGGCAGGCGGAACATGCTCTGATTTTATCAGCCAGTGGAGCTAGGCTTGAAAACCAGAGACGATGCAGACACAGAGGGAATGAGGGAGTGGAAACCAGGCAGTCCGGGGCTCACTGAAGAAGAGGGATGTGTGTGTGTGTGTGAGAGAGTAGGGGAAGGAGGTAAAAAATGCATACACGAACGCACAATACGTGCAAACCCCCCCCCCCCCCCCAAAAAAAAAAAAACCCCAATGCAGCCGCCGTTAACAAGCGCACATTAGTGTACACACTCAGAGATTCTCTGTAACACCGTGAACACGTGAGCGTGCAGAATGGTACACACACGCATGAAGGCTAACTCAAAGCCTCTTGTAACAAACATGCACAAGCAGCAAATATATGTGATAAACAGTTGTTTCCGGCCTGAGTCACCTCGGTGGAGGATCCCTCAAGATTAAGTTTGGCCTCTGGCTCTGCTAATTGGAGCTTAAAGTCTGGTGTAGCCCCTGGGCAGTGTGTGCTGTGTGTGGCACATGCAGTGAGTATCTATGTGTGTGCGTGTGTGTGTGTGTGGCTGCGCATGTGTATAAATTATGGATGGCAAGGGCTGTAGGAGAGCGGCCACACAAGCTTGCAGCTGCTGGAGAGAGCAGAGAGGACCAAGCCAGGCCAAAGCAATCGCAATCAGAGCGCTGCCTCATGACACAGACAGGTGGTTTTGATGGAGAGACAGGAGCAAGCAGGATGAGAGTGAGAGAGGAAGACGATGTCAATATTGGAATGGTGAGAGAGGAAATAATGAGGATGGCATCGCTCACAGTTGGGCAACACTGTGTGCTGGGAAAAATTGAGATACTAATGGTGACATTAATGAATTATTTATATCCAGACATATCTCATTACACAGAGCCTTGCTTTCCCCTCATTGCCATTTTTGTTCAGCTGTTATTTTCCACTTAGTGATCATCATCATACCTGACCAATACCAGAAGTTGGCACCGTAGGTTTAGGAGAGGGCAGAGGTATCAAAGACCAGCGCAACTAACCAAAAACCAGAAGACCACTTCTTCATAATTATAGCTCATAAAACTTAGCATAATTCTCATGCAAATTAGCATGTCTATATACTATTTAGAACTGTTGTTTCTGTCATGCCCCTGGTGGGAAAAGGCCTTCAATATTCAAACAAATATTGCTCAGGCATCCTGTAAACAAAAGTATCTGTAATCCGTGATTTGCAACAATAGCAAACAGAGTTCGAGTTCGATGCCGAAAGATGAGGTTTGTAGCTACATCAGATTTGTAATTTTGACCTTGTTCATGAGTGATAATTTCCTATTTCTATAATATTCAATTACCATGTCTGAATATAACTTATAAACCTAATTCATTTATTTTAAATGAGACACTTTTAATGCTTATACATATAACAATTAGTGATGCAACATTAGGTTAATAAACATTGATTTCCTAACTTTGGAAAACAAACAAGTAACCAGTTAACACAGATATATACATGTACTGATTTGTTATCCATTAAAATAATGCTATGCAATACCCGATTCAGCCAATAGAGTCAGTAACGGACTGATATCGGTATCAGGTGTATCCCTTATATAGATGCAAGTGAATATATTCTAACAAGCTCATACTTGTCCAGTTACAGAGAATCAGTTAGTCACTCTTAAACATGTCTGGGAGTCAGATGCCACACAAAGATATGATACCATACCCATATCTACCAAGTATTTTTCTTCATTTGTGAGATCTGAGCCTTAACGGCTTTGTTGGTGTCACACAGCAGCACAGTGAACATCTCGGACTCTGATACTATTAGCCCTGAGAGATTGCAAGTTGGCAAGTACTTCTGTTGTCATAGCTGCTCAGAAACTCCCTTATAGCTAGTAAAGCTCTGAAAGTCATTCCTCCTCTCAATGCCCTCTGTCTCTAGTTTGTGGTTGTAACATTCCAAGTGGCTGTGATTATCCTAGAGGTCACAACAGGTCGTTTTATAGTTTCAAAAAATGGTCCCACTATGGCTACTACAAGGACGGACATGATCACACATCAATACAGTTGGACTCACAGGATCCACAAGAGTCTCAGCTTTCCAGTCATACACAATGTTTGCAATTCAAGACTGTTTAGGGATCAATGTATGCAGAAATATTCAAAAACGCAATTTTGAGACTAGGCGAAAGTTTCACATTTATACTGCATGCAAAACACTGCATTGTTTTGCCCCGTGCATGGGGGTCTTCATAAAGTGGGTGTGTCTGTAAAGAGAAGACTCATGGCTACCCATGGAACCTATTTTCATTCACAGATCTTGAGGGGAGAAGCCAAAGTGACCCCTTCGAAAATCGCAATGCCAGTCTTTTCTTATCTAAATGTAGTTTAGCTTTGGAGATTGATTAGCATGACATGGTTGGTACCAATGGAGTCATTAGATTGTCTAGTTTCATATGATGCCAGTAACTTAACTCTAGCTTCAAGACTGAGCCTGCTAGAGCCTCTTTAAGACAGTTGGCAGGCATCACCGCTGATCCCACGGGCATCTGAGCGTTAAAGGAATTCAAAACTTAGCATGCGTCTTCACCTTCATTATTAGATATACTATGAATTCTGCAGAGAACTATTTCTGGCTTGGTTTGCTGTAGTCCTAATAGCATTGTCAGGAGAGGAGGCTATCACACTGGCCAGCTGCACAGGATGTGTTACCCGAGTAATTTCGACTGTGTGATAAGGTTCTACACTTGTATGGCATTGTACGGCATGTACAGGAACTGAGAGCAGCACAACTGCACCAGGTGGGGTTCATGAGTTACGCTGGTTTCCATCACCTTTTTCCCTTTGTTTCACCATATCTGACAGGTGTGCTGCACTGTGTGCTGCACTGTTGTGCTGTTTACTGTCAACTTTGCAAGTGGGTGAACGTGTGAGTGTTGCAGAACTTGACAATTATACTTTACAGGGATGAATAGCAAATGAACAATTGACATGACACCCACCTGCTGTAGTTAGGATGTCTGCGACGGAGACGCAGTAAAAAATTCAGAGCGCTTCCGTTTAGGTTAAAGCTCTTTTTGTACCACGAATCAGCCTCGTACATGTTGCACCGAGGCATACCGTAGAACAATGCAAAGTTTGTAGAAGAATCGGACACATTCACACACACTCACCTGAGTGACATGATCTTGTACGCGTCGGGCAGGTAGCACCGAGTGTTCTCCATCTGGGCGGGGTCGGAATCGCAGATCTTGTCGTCAGTGCGGCCGTAGTTGGCGCTCTCGATCATGATGACGTCCGTGCCCGGGCAGCGCAGCTCGATGGGGTATGACTCACAGGACAGCTCCCTCCGCACCACCGCCATGGGGATGGGGGCGCGACCGATGGCTGCACACACAAACGCATACATTGGTACCACGATGATTTTCGATGAAATACTTACATACTAGTTTTATTTGTAGGGCTGTCTTTAAAAAAAAATCTGCACTGAAGGACTAAACCATACAAGCACAGATTGTGTTCAACCAAGACTGCATTTGTAGCCTTGTCATATAGACTAATTATCCCCACTATATGAAAACAACAGCATCACATTATTCATATGGACATGTCCACTGTCGCAAGTGAACCGACTTGGTAATTACTGTTTTGCAGTTTAAGACATCAGTCTAGATAGAGAGTAATTGCCTGGCAATTTCAACAGGCGTTTAGTGCTGCAGAGATTATTCAAAGATGGCACTGCCTAATTATTCTCAGAAGTTCCAAATGTGGTACATACATCCACTCTTACTGTACTGAAATAGGAAAGTTAACATGTCATTAATTCCAATGAGATTGGCGCTACTGATCTGCCCCAGATTTCTTCCTGCTGTTGCTTTGCTTCCCTGCGTGTTTAATGATGAAGCCTTTTGGATGATGAAACATCTGCAAGACCAAACGGCAATCAAGCTGCCATTGACTAATGAAGTCTGGATATCTCATAACGTGAATGTCTGGCAGTCTTTACAAAGGCAAACAGCAGCAGCTTCTGCACTTCAGTTTCCACCTGTGGTGCACATGGGATATGATTAGGCACATGATCTTAATAGTCCCATCGAATTACAAGACAACATGCACTCCAATCAAAATATGCAACAACACTGCTCAGAAATATTAAAGGGTCATTTAAATCACACATCAGATCTTGATGAAGGAATTATTCAAGTTCAAAATCTTTACTGGTGTACATTCTGTAATTTGTTGACTTTGGTGGCGTTGGACGCACCGATACATAACGTCCCATAGGAGCTCAATTGGATTTAAGTCGGTGGAACGTAAGGGCCAGTCATAACTGCATACACACACTGGCTATATGAGGCTGGGCTAGTCCTGCACCAGGAGGAACTAAGGACCCACTGAACCTGAACCTGAACCAAAAACCATCTACGCTCCTCCGCATGCACCTGAATTAACGGCTATCTAGAAGCACTTAAACATCGCTGTATAATTACATTTATACAGCCACAATAACACAAAACTCTAGCATTATGTCTTATTTTCATTCAATGCAATGAAGAGAAAACAAGTGAAAAACAGAACTAGAGAAACTGAACATAACAGGTGTTTGCATCATTTAAGTTCTGTTATTGTGGACCCGTGAGGACCCTTGTCAAGGCCAACCAATATCGTGTTCAACAATGATCTCGTAATATTGCAGAAGCCTATTGTGGATGTTTGTATGATTGATGTTTTATGAATGTGTTACAAGATAATGCTGGATTTATCTTATGAATCTACATTCTGGTGTCCTATCTTTTCCTGCTCATAATTATTGTCTGTGCCATCACAGTCTGGTATGGCTTGTGTTTCTGTGCCATAAAAAAGTACATGCACCGACTATTAACCATAATGAGAGCATTTACATTTTACATTTACATTTAGGGCATTTTGTCCAAAGCGACTTACAATAAGTAAGTGAGCAGTCAAACAAACGTGGCTCTTTTGTGTCCTTGTGTCCACTAGATAAACATTGTCCTGTGATGACAGTAGTGTGCTGTTATATGTTATATGCTGTTATTATATGGACGCTCCCAGGGATTTCTGTTGTTGTGGTGTAGCCTGGATGGTGTTATTCTCTGTTCCTGAGAGCAGCGAGCCCCTGGGAGCATCAGTCATCGTCCCTTGATAGAGAGACAGGTTATCTGTATAAGGTGTTCACTTGTGTTGTTCACTTTTGTCTTCACCCAGCCGTACTGTAATTGTAATGAAGATTTTATTGTTTCACCGGCTACTCCTACCCAAGGACCTCGTCTGAGCTATATCTGGCGCAATATACATGATGCTCATTGTCCCTGTCGTATAAACAAATGAAATATATTGAGTCTGTAGTTCGTGGCTACGAGCCCGGTAAGCGTGACTGCTTGGCGTCCTGTCACTTTTATTTTTATTGAAGAATTCATCTTGTCAAGGCCTTCCAAATCATTTCTTAAAAGCACACGCACGCACACACACACACACACACACACACACACAGTGAACAGATGACTACCTGCAATTCAACATCCCTGTAAGGCGAGGCGAGGCACCACCTTCCTTGCTCTCCCTGTCACGATAACCATAGCAACCCTGTCCTCCCTGCCATGGCTCTCTCATTGGCTGGAGGAGCGTCATGGTTACACGGATGCAGCAAAGAATCTGAATGAGCTCAATGACACTGTGCCCGGGCTCTATTTAATACTGCCCTTCACCACATCACTCATGCACACACACACACACACACACACACACACACATGCACAAACGCTCTGAGTGATGACATATAGAGGCAAAAATCTGTGTGGTGCTGCTACCTGAGGGCACTACACCGATAATGACAGGCACTAGCTTAGAGATAAGACTGATATATAAGTGACATTTACTGAAAATGTCCTTTCTAATGAACACACACACACACACACACACAATGTATATCACTGCAGGCTGACTTTAAGCACACATTCAGATAGAATGTGTGTCTCTGTAGTGGCTGAGGATTTGAAGGACTTTTAGTGTGTGTGTCTGTTTGTGTGTGTGTGAGAGAGTGCTTAAGGCAGTGGGTCATTATTCTGTTAATATGAGTGTTAGTTTATTAGTTTCTCAATGGCTGCATCATGTCCGCCTTTGTGAGCCTGAATGTAAACGTTGAAGAGAGGGTTAACTGAAGCGTGAGGGGATCAATACGCCGTATTGTCAGGCAGCTGTCTAGACTGGCTTTGGATCACATGTCTTACAGTGTTGCCTTACTTGGTCCCCGCTGGGCATAAAGGGAGCATTATGACACTCACACTCACACGCAGACGAGTCAAATAAGAGCTCTGTCTATATTCCAATTAAAAGCTCTCCGCCTCTCACACACCGGCCTGTCTCGTCTGTCACTGTTTAATTAATCTATTTATATCGGCTGCCTCACCTATAAAACATGCACTCTGTTTAATTCTGTCCCTTTTTTCTTTTCTTTTTTTTCCAAACAAGCATGTGCGGTCACACAGCACCTCTCAATAAAGACACATAACACACAACACAAACTCTTGCACATAAGTGACATGCTAATATTTATCCCTCTGCCTGTGGACACGTGTGAGCTGGCGAGTGCATGTTAATGTGTCTGTCATTAGTTGTGTAAGTGGTGACAGAAACTTGGCAGCCACAGACAGTACAGACAATCTTATTCAGACACTCGCATCGCCTCAGGGGGCTGAAACAAAAGGATATTGATTTTTACATTTGGGCCAAGAACAAGTGAGTGGCGAAAGAGGTGGATAGACGGAAGGAAGGAGAGGGTGAGAGGGAGGAGGAGGAGGAGAGAGATTTAAAAGGTGATCTCTCACTTGAACTGCCAAAGCATTTGGCCCTGCGATGTGGGTCTTCTGAGTTAGAACAATGAAAAAAAACCTAGTTTTAATATTTTAAAGGATAATGCTGGCGCTATTTTATGTTTTTTTGCGGTGCCATGAGAAAAACTACACCAACAATGAGTTAATTCTACGAACAATACTGCCTGTGTAGCTAAAACGTTATGTAGCTTTCCCCCCATTTGCTATAGAGCTCCATTGTTGTCCAGTATTTAAAGGTCATTGCTCACCCAATGAAGGCTTCTTGGACTTGAGCCCTATTCACACAGCACTAGTATTACCTGGGGACCTCTACTAATTTGTAATAATTGCAGAGGTCTTCTCTGATCTTAATCTCCAGCGAATCTGCCATCTCTGTAATATGTCAACTAAAAATTCCACCGCAAATGACCTCGCATATTTTACAGAGGTCATGTGATAGTGTTAGTTAACCATTCGCACCGGAGCAAGAGGTCTTTGTCAGTATTATATATACATAAATATGCATATTGCATCATATTTTAACATACATCTTGACATCTGGGGGATATTGTCAATAAATGTACATGTACATTTCACTTGAATGTGCCTCACAAATCACATGAGGTCCCCTGGTAATACAAGTTCTGGTCTATAATGTGTGATGAGAAAACCATCCGCACAATCAAGTCAATGCAATTTTATTGGGGGGAACTTTTGGTCAGGGACCCTCTTCCCTTGTGACTATTGAAAACGAACTGAATGAAAAGTTCCCTCAATAAATTAATATTGCACAGATCTGCGTTTGCAGATGTTTTTCCTATAATCATCATCATCAAAAACAAAAAGAAAACCCATACATGAGCTACACCATAGTACTTAATTACTTACAAATGCATTATTTACTGCTGCTTGAGTAACATTTGCTAAACCCTACAATACCTAGCTACTTAAGAAAAGAGCTTTAAGTAGGAATAACTAGCCTTGGAACTGACTGCTAGAGACAGGGATTGAAAATAAGTGGACTTATATATTGTTGGTTTTTAATCTTTATTTACTAAGACAGACAGCCTTGTCTGTAACACTGAACACTGAAATAACACTGAACACTGAAATATCAACAGATCCACACATGTTCAGCTTTGCACAAACATAGCATTTCCCCCCAGCAGCAACACGATCAACAAGTCCAACCTATCAGGTTAAACAGTGTCCATGGCAGAAATATTCCCAAGAAAAAAAAAACCTTTCTCTGTTTTTTCAAAAATCCATGCTTCCCTTTTCTCTTTTATTCATCTCCACATAACCCTGAAATAATCACAAGACACAGCTCAGTGGAGAAGACGGAGTGCTTGCTGCTGTGTGTCCTCAAGCTAAACTGTCTTTGTTTCTACTAATCCTTGCTAAGTATAAACAGCATGGTTTGCATATGTCGACTTATTCTTTAGACATTGATGCAAATACCTTTGACTGAAACTCATCTCTCGGTGTTGAAGCAAAGCCCCCGGTGTTTGTGTGTCCAAGTGGCTGCCTGTGAGCTCCTCCTGTGTGTTTTTAAGGAGGATCTGTGTCCCTGCGGGTGTACAGTATTTCACCGTTTAAAGTATTTCGAATGTGGACATGCATGTCAGCAGGCATATGAACAAGAACGTGTGTGTGTGTGTGTGTGTGTTTTCTGTGTTGGTGCGGCAGTTTTTCCTCACAACATTGTGATTGACAGCAGCCATTAATAGGATTAAGTCCAAGTGGGCCAGAGCTCCCTGTAGGAGTCTTCAAAGCCCACCGACACAGGGGAGAGGTGGAAACATACAGACAGCCTACTGGGGCTGTGTGTGTGTGTGTGTGTGTGTGTGTGTGTGTGTGTGTGTGTGTGTGTGTGTGTGTGTGTGTGTGTCTGTGTGTGTGTGTGTGTGTGTGTGTGTGTGTGTGTGTGTGTGTGTGTAAGAGAGTAAGAGAAAGGGAACCTGGAGGAGCTGGAGGACGTGCACTGCAATAAGATAGAGGATATGTGTAAACGAGAGTAAGTGAGTTAAGTGTTTCCTTGGTTTTGCAGCTGCAGTGTCTCTAGCAAGTGCTTGGGTGTGTGTGGGGCGGATGGGGAGTCAAAGCTGTATAGTCATTACATCAATCTGTGGACGTGTGAACCTGAAGACGTGGAACCAATCGTTATAGTAAAAATGACAGCAATAAACCTTTATCTTAGACCTGTGACCCCCCAGATAGTTTATTTATACGGAACCATCTGAGAAGCCGTCCTTGGAAACTTGCCGAAGCCAGCCAGAGGAGGGAATGAAAACATAATTTTCAAGAGACAAGCCTTCAGTGCCGTTCTTTGTTCTTCTTTCAATGAAGAAATATTCAACAGTTTTGATATAACTGATGCTATTGTAGCATCTATGCTAATCTCTTCAGGAGCCGCCCTAGAGTGCCCTAGAGTGCTGAGTTATCACATATAGTTATCATATATATACGGTCTTGTGTTTCCTCCTTCAAGCTCCGTCCTCGCCCAGAGGCCTGGGGGCCTCAAGGTTCTTCAGTATCTTTGTCTCTTTATCTCTCCTCTCTCTGATGTTGGTCCTGGACTCTGCTGTCCCAGTTTGGTGGTTACAGCACCGAGGGCTCCGATTACCAACGTCACCACTGATGCCTTTACTCTGCACATCTTTCAGCCTTTGGTATTCTTTGACCATCACCTGATCCGTCTTCATGATGTTGCTGTCTTTTTGTAAAGCTACATCTACCACTACTGCTTCCTTCCTACATCCAACCCCACGTATCTAGCCCAAATTACATTCTGGTGTCATTGCTGTATATCCTAGTGACGTGAACCAGTGAGTCAATGTCATGCTCATTCCGAGCATATATCCTAGCATGTATCCCTAGTCACATTAGTGGTGATCTGGCTGAGGGGATTCAGGCCTATGTAGAACAGCGGTGAGGACCGAGCATCTCATTGGTATATGCCGCAGTTGATGGTAACTTGTGCAGTTGGCTTTGAGTCATCTTCCACTGCCCCATTGAGTTCTTGGGGTCATGTTGATGTTGTACCGTTCCTACCATTCCAGCGTTCATGTGTGTGGCATCATAGGCTTTCTTGTAATCAATCCAGGCCGTGCACAGGTTGGTTTGTCTGATCTTGCAGTCTTGAGTGATTGCTTTATCAACCAGTAGTTGGTATTCGGCTCCTCTGGTGTTACTATCAACTCCTTTCTGGGCACAGCTCATGTATTGATCCATGTACCTACTCATCTTAGCGACAAAGATGCCTGACAGAAGTGTCCATTTTATGCAGATGCAGGTAATTAGTTTATAGTTGGAAGGAATTGCTCCCTCCTGGGGGTCCTTCATGATCGGGACTGTCCGGCCTTGGGTTAACCACTCTGGGTCGGTCCCATCCATTAGCGGCTGGTTCATTGTGCTGCCAGCCCTAGGAGTGCAGACACCTGAGCTGTTATGGCTCTCTTATTGGTTTCAATCATGCACCACTTTAATTTTTGTTTAGAGCAAACCATCAATCCTCTCACATGCACCATATCCTGCTGATGCTTATTGACCCCATAGACAATATAAGAAATGGATTTAGTCATCGTGATGTCACCTATTAGTTTGTAGATGTACAGTTTAGAAGCCTCAAGTTTGGCTGATGAACACAAGCTTCTGTTCCTTTCAAGGTAAACTTTACAGCTAAGTGATTAAGCTTTGTAGCTAATCGATTGGTAGCTTGGTAATGTGGATGTGGTAGTGAGGCTGTGGTAGCAACACCGTGGTAGCAATCTGTCAATCACAAGGGTACCATGCCATATCCTGGTTAATGGGCGATTTGACTCTAGCAATTGAGACCATAAACCCATGTTTGCAATGTTTACTGAGATAATAAATCAAGTGAGAAGTAAAATAATTTTCTCATAAACTTCTATACAATTGGACTTATATTTGCAACTAGAGGAGTCGCCCCCTGATGGCCAGCAGATAGAATGCCAGTTTAAGGCTCTTCAGCTTTGGCTTCACTTCTCAGAAGTGTGTGATATGTCATCTATTCAGTGTCTCACAGGACACTTTGACATGCAGACCGTTGGATCAGGTTAAAGGGCAACCCGCTCCACCAGCTTTGGCTTCACTTTTCAGAAGTGTGTGATATGTTATCCCACTATTTTCACATGCTCTTGAGATATCGAGAGAATCTAGCTAGAATCTAGATGTTGCTTGTTGCTAGTGCAAATTAAACCACATCTCTTCTGTTTCTATGTGTTAAAATTCAGAAGATGTTTGACTGAGCTGTAATTCCTTTTTTCAGCATTTAATGAGTGATTGATTGCAATTTTCAAATAACTTCCCCGCAGTTGTTCCCAAACGTTTTATCAAACCCATTATATGTTTTAAGGAGCAGAAATATTTAAAAGACTGTGTAGTGCAGTCCAACAGAGCGGCACCACTCATAGCAGCCTCACACGTGCAGCCTTCCTCACTGTGTGTGGTACTGCTTCTTACCGATAGCAATGGGAGAAAACAAGGTCGAGACGAAGAGCAGGCATCTGGTCCACATGACGTCTGAGGTTGACCTGGAAGTAAATATGGAGGTACTTCCTGCTGAGCCCAGACGGTCTTGTGGCGAGCTGTTTTTCTCACAGCTCAGTGGTCCTGACACCATACAGGCCTGCAAAATGGACACACAAGGAGGGTTTGTTCACTTGGATTCCATATCTAAACAGGTTAAGATGTCTTATCTCTATACTGGTCACATGTACACATCACATGTGGCTATACTCTTTATGTAATAACACATTGCATTTATACCACTGAATCTCTCTGGTTTGTATCACCAGCAACCATTTGACCTCTAATTATTATATTGCTAGTTAACATTGAACCAATCTGATCCAATATCGACGTAATTCACATATCAGATATGGGACTGAGGTTACAGAGTCATACAGCACAGAGGTTAAGTGACTGCTATAAGCCCAGAAGAGGAGATAAACAACACTTTACTATCACTTGTATTTTTGCAGTGATGGTCCTGCGGCTTTCAACTGGTCGAACACGGCCTGTTTCTTTTATCAAAGACTGTTAGGGTCACTCACAGTGGTCTCAATAAAACCATTCAACATTTAAGCTACTTCAAATGGGTATTAATAAAATAGCTTGTCTCATGTGGGCCACTATTTCAGGTGATGTCTAGCTGCGTGGTTACCATAGCAACCCCTCACCACCACATGGGTTAGCGTTTCTGCACTTTTGGTTCCCACGTATCGAAGTTAATGGGTTTCTTTGAATGGGCTTTTGGTTTGATGCCTGTAGCAAGGTGTGTGGTTAACACAAGCTTAAGAGATTTAAACGATGTCCATGAATATCCGACACAAACAGACCTCTGGCCACGCCTTAACACACACTATTTTCAAACAAAGCAGATTTCACATCGTTGTTTTAACTTATTTCATAGGGATTTTTTTTAAATATTGTAGATATGTACTTCTCTACAGTCTCATGAACTCATGGAGCAGTTTTTAATTTGCCATTGCACTCCTCTTTGAAATTCTCTAATTCTGAACTCATGTATAGAAATGTACTAGTAGTTGGTAATTGCTGTGCACTTCATTCAAGTTTTTCAAAACATGAAAAGAAGTTGCCATAGCAACTTTGCACTCCTTGCATGTGCTACCCACTTAACCAACAGTTCAAATTCATTTCTTTGGAATACATTTAAATTTAAAGTTATGCAAAAAGTGCTCCAGTATCAGATTTCTAAAGGTATCAGCAGATGTGCTCTGATTGTAAACTTTTGTAAAAAATGAAAAAACGGGTACATAAATGAAATTTGACCTCTGCATTTTACCCAGTCTAAGCATTTCGGAGCAGTTGGCTGCTGTAAAGTGCTCAGGGAGCAACTTGGCGTTCAGTGTCTCACTCAAGGACACTTTAACATGCAGACCGTTGGATCAGGTTAAAGGGCAACCTGCTCCACCAACTGAGCTACTTCTGCCCCAAAATGCAAATATCCAATATCCAAATTCAGGTTTTGGAACTGGAAGAAAAAATAGTGGCCCCCGTTCATCTCTGATTGCGAGTTAACTGTAACTCTGTCATAATTTCTGCACAGATGCATTAACAGTTTACCAATCAAAACGGGAAACCAACGGCAGCTTTCTCTCAAACATGAAATCAGCTTCCTGATCATTGCTGATAAACTGCTCAAACAACAAACAATGTTTATGCAGCAGAGGAAAATAGTTCCCCCGACATCCTGTTTCTCTATTTACTGATGGCAGATTGATGCTTTAACTGAAATATCACTTTGCTAAGGTCAGCGCAGCTTCCTGTGGACCAGACGGAAATCAATGATTATCTTAAATGATGCTGAGAGAAACAGTGAGGGCCTGGACTGATTAGGAAGCGTATGGTTATGAAAACAAGCATTCGCTGGAATATGAAGAATATTAAGTTCAACTTGTTGTGTATAGCAATCAATAAAAATGAACGAGATGAGGTAGATAATTGTCAAACTGTCCCCTTAATCATGCATGTCTGCACACTGTGGGATAGTAAACGTTGTACATTATGGAAGTGAGGATAGCTGGGGAACTACTTCTCATTCAACAGGCATTTCTTTGTGATGCAACCGAGTAGTTTATCCGTCATTAAATTGTCATTTAATCGTCTGAAGAGTCTCAAATGATCTCGTATTATGTTGCAAATGTTTTTTTAAAGGAATGTGATTTTTGTGGCATTTAACAGCTTCAATGCCTAGATGATATTGAATATGGAACCGGGAACAAGGAAATTTGTATGAATGCTTATTTCACAAGACAACAGACCGTATTCCGAATAATCGAGGAGCAACAAATCGGTGAAAGAAGACTAAAGACTTCTTAATGTTGACCTTGTAGAAAAAAGGGGGGCAAAATACAATTAAATGGTGCTTGATATTTGCATATCGATGCTGCCCTCTGTATTACATTTCACTCTGCTTGGAAGTCCACATTGGCGTCAAAGTGTGAAATGTATTGATGTTCAGAACAAATTGTTCATTTCATGGTCTATCAGCGCCGGTAAACAATTAATAAGAGGATGGTCTCTGAGATGAGTCGGAGCGGCGACACGTCATTCTGATCAGCGTTGTTCAATCACTCGACCAACCCGAGAGTCAACTCGGCTACTTTCTACCTGCGCCCCCAAATTCTATAGTTTTTTTTAGTTGTGGGTTCGTCTGCAGAGGCATCGTTACATCATATTTAGTCATTATGCAATCGTCCTAGTTGATGTTTTTCATGGGAGCAGTTCAAAGGTAACAGCGGTCCTGTTCTGAGCCTAAATGTTCATCGTTCTCGAGGGAGGCCATACCGAGCTCCAAATAAACAGTGTGTGAGTGTGTGTGTGTGTGTGTGTGTGTGTGTGCGTGTGCGTGTGTGCGTGTCAGAGTCGCGCTGAGACAGAGAGACTGCAGAAATGTGCAACAGCCAGGGACAGATGGAGCAGAGCTGACAGCCAGAGCCATGGGAAATACATCATGTGTAACAGAGACTATTGATCAGTGTGACCATATCATTCTGGCTCAGCAGAGACTAAGACAATAGCCAGCTATCTCCATCATGCCACGCTGCGAAGGCAAATAGCTGACTCTCTGCCTTTTTAGATATTTAAAAAAAGAAGGAGAAAAAAAGGGAGCTGCACCTGCATTAGAATTACAGATTTTATTTATAGAAAACTCTCAGAATGACATAGACCTTTCTATAACCGCCAGATACTGTATAGATATGTATGAGGCATTTTCTGAACATCTACAATGACAGGACAGATATGCAGATACACCCAGAGGCATGCTGGTATCTCTGGGAACAGACCTCAACCAGAGACGGACAGTAGGATAAGTTCATTTTAAGACGTCACAATAAATCTGGTAATTCATTTAAAAATGATTGTGATTCAATAAAAAAAACTAAATTGGCAAATCTATAGCGTTGCCAAAGTCAGAGTGGTTGTAGTTGCAAATTCTATTTGCATTCTGCCATAAAATAGGGAAATAATATCGCATGAAGTCACTTAATTTTATTGTGTAGACTTTTAACTTTTACAGTATCTATGAAGAGTGTACAATATATCGTATCAACTGGAACATAATTATTTTGCTTGATGATTTATTGACACAAATAGATTAAAGTTGAGCTAGAACAGCATTTCTAAAGCGTCTGTCTTCGTATGGTGGCGTTTTTCCCGGCAGGCAGGACATAACGTTGGGAGGAATTCGATTTGATCGTTCAAAAGGTTCGCCAACGACCCTCTCCAGCTCTGTGTGGAGTCGTGGTTGCAGATTGATGGATGGATGTCATGATGTAATTGGCTGGTTCTTGCTGATGTCAACACATGTCACATTTTGTTGAATAAAACATTGGATTGTCGTATAAAACTAAGAAGATAGTGATTTATGTTTTCAACATATTGTTAAACAGCTGCACAATATGATCGGGAATGTGGTCTTAAAGGGTTAAAAAGGCATTTTTCATTTCAGCTTGACTTTAAAGGCTCAGAGGAATAAACACAGTATATCTACCATTTCTTTTTCTGAGTTTACCAATCTGACAACGCTGACCTGCGACTGTGAGAAAGATCATGGAAATGCAGCACCTCTTCAATATCTGTAGCTGTGCGTTTTTTTGTTTTTGTTTTTGTGTGACCTCTATTCAACGGGGCTGGCGTCCTGATATCAAAATCTATTTTTCAATAAAGTGCCAGTTAGACTGGCAGAATACAGACGCCATGGAAAGAAGAGGATTGAAAGTTAGAGTAATAATCTCCATGATTCAAAACTGCCGGTTTAGATCACCTCTGGGCTTTCTGGTGAAACCCTCTTCAAAATAACCTCGAATGCAGCTCTCGCAAACAAATTCAACCTCCTCAGTATCGGTGCAGTTGATCCGATAGAGAGGGCTTTCATATCTGCTAACGGCTCCCGACGAAGCCACGACGGCACCAAAGGGATAGAATCACAATAGACATTATTGCCCATCCCCGCTTAAACAACTCAACAAGCCGGCCCCCCGTTTTGATTGATTGGCCTCTAACGTGGTTGAACATGAGCAATCTGACCAGCTGTCCCCAGCGAGACGCGGGAGGCATACACTGACATATGGCCGGACGCCACCAGCCACAGCATTCCACTGTTCCATAATTCAAAAGCTCTTCCATCACCCCGTCTGCCGCGCCACCAGCTCGCCCATCAGTTAATTAACCCGCTCGTTTCCGCCGCCGCGCTCACGCCATGCCTCCGCCAGACAATAGATGTGCGACAGCCTGGAGCGCTCCGCGACTAATGTAAACTCACGTTCTGTTCATAATTCAGCCATATGCTCCGATCATGACCTGAAGACGCCACAATGGCGATCGGCCCCGAAGCCTCGCCCTGTTCCTCTAACCTGTTTCCCTCCATTATCTCAATGTGTTGATCGCTTCATATATTATGGATAAACAGACACTAATGGTGCTAATTATCAGAACATATGCGATGCGTTTACACTCGGTGTCCACCGGGCGATACACATGCAACGTCTGAAGCCGTTTCCCTGTTGAAATGATGAAAATAATGGAGCGGTGGAGTTTAAATGAACTCTGTGTTTTCCCTTCCTGAGCTAGTTACATCCCGCCAGAGAGCCTCCCCGGCAGATAAGCAGCATCTGCATAAAGCTGAGCAAAACATCAACTAATAAGCAGGATCAGACCGAAAACAAATAGCCGTCCCTGGATCCAAGTCCTTTACCTGCTGCTTCCATCCATCTCCGCCCCACTTACATATATTACTCTATTCATTATACCAGAAACACAAGCTTATGGGATATCAAATCAATCCGTGGCAAAATATGTGTGATCTTACCAAATAGAGTTAAATCATTCTAGGACAATCTGCTCCCCAAAAAGGACTTGACTTCCATGTTCTATATTCTGCTGCCCTGAATCTTCCTAACGGGTCGGTGTTAGCAGAGCTGTTGCCGTGGACGCTACGCTCATACTAGATTGCATGCGTCCATGAGCTAATTGATGTTGGGCTGATTCTGTGCACCGAGACAGCCTGACCCTGTGTGTGTGTGTGTGTCTGTGTGTGTGTGTCTACAGTCCCCTAACGAGAGAGTCCTGCCTGTCACAGCACTCCTCACTTGGAGAATCTCTCTTTCCACTAATGAATGCTGACCGGACTGGGCTACCTTGTCAACGCACGTCACACACACCTACATGTGCACACTCTCACACACACATGCTTATCAAAAAAAGACCTGATGCCCTACACCCTCAGCCTCCAGGCAGAGAGGCTCTAATGTAGGGCTATTCAACTTCAGGGGCCACATTTGTAGAAAGCTAAGGGACTGGGGGGCGGACATTTTGACCCACTCGACCCCTTAAGGCCTCATGAATTAACACCTTTTTGTCTTTTTGCTAAGTGTTAAGTTTATTGGGTACCATTTTTTTTTTTTGATATTACACATATTTTTCTTCAAAAGCTAATACAGATCTTTGCTCCTCACTCTGGTCGCCTGGTTACGTTTTAAAATGGGGGACAAAGTATGAGGAACACTGAAAAACGATTGCAATCTCGAAAACATTTCCTACAATTGTACACCACCTAAACTTTTAGTTAAAGTCGAGAACAAGCCACCTGCACTAGTGTTGATGAGTTGGACTGGGGGTGTTAGGAGAACCAAGTCTGCATCAAGAATGGTTTATTGATCGAAAGTGAGAGAGAAACACGTAACCATAGTAACTCACACGGTGAGAGAGGAGGGGTAGAGATGCTGACTGAGATTACTCTGATCCACATATGGGAGTAAATAACAATATAGATTTGTATATATGTCTTGTATTTATTTGTGAATGGAACTGATCAGCGTGTCGGTCAAGTTTGATTGGCAGGATTTGGCCCGTGAAGCCGCCAGTGGGAGACGCCTGCTCTAATGTGTCTTTGCTGCATTAGTAGTCAATGCTGTCTGTATGTTGTTTTCACAAATGGAAATTATGTAAATGCTAATCAAATTCTAGTATTTTTTTTAATTCCATCTATAACTCTATTTGCATTATGTCCCAGCATATAGATAATTTCATATCTTGATAATGATATATATCACAATATAGAAGTTGTCTGGCAGTTCAATTAATAAATATGTGAAATGTGAAATATCTTGTGAATTAAATACTTGACAAATAAAAAGATCACATCATTTTCTCATTTAATTATCAACTAAAGTGCAAAATGATCAGATATTCTGAGAAATGTGTGGGATTCTTCAAACATTATTAATTAAACCGCTCAATTTAATGAAATTATTTATTCAAATATTGTTTTGATGAAGCGCAGTCAGAGGAAGCAATTTGTGGGGAAAAAAATGTACCAATGTATGCATCTTCAACTGTATCTCTGTATATATTTAGTCATACCAATTAGTTTGCAGCGGGCTATAACTGCGTAGGAAGATGCTCAGCAGCTTACGCATTCCTTTTTCCCCCTTGACACTCTTCCTCATTTAGTTTTTCTTCACCTGTTCTTTCCTTCCCTCGCTTTAGTCTCTTCAGTTGTTCATTCTTTGCTCTGCTGGAGAGAACGCTGAGCGGAACAAAGCTCAGGGGGCTATGCAACGTGTTCAGTAAAATGGCATGTGTCCGCCGAGCTACGGTAAATTACCTCCAGTTGGCTTGCTAGGGTAGGTTTAACCACCATGGGCCGCCTCTCTGTGTGTGTGTGTGTGTGTGTGTGTGTGGGTGGTGCGTGTGAGATAGGGTTGGAATGAAGCTGGGTCATGTGGCATATTATCATCAGCGCAGGTAGACAGGCTGCAAGAATTTTGATGAGAGTGACCACACACACATTTCAGGTAGCTCATTTAGCAGTAGGGTGCTGAAGAGATGCCTGTAACGTAAGACGCATGCACACACACACACACACACACACACAAACACACACACACACATATGCACACAGTCATCGTGCTCAGTGCGACATGCGTACACGCTAAAACATGAGTGGTTTTGAAATAGATGGGCCGCCCTCGTAATGGCCCCGCACTGATGATGCTGAAACAGCGAGCGGCCCCTCGGTGGGACCTGGGGCTCGGGGAGAACATACTGTCAACTCCCAACAATATGGATGTCTTGACATGTCGGCCACAACATGTAGCCGTACTGTTGCGTGTGCTGGGGTGTTTTGGGGGGGGGGGGGGTGCAAGCATACAAGCCCCCTCGGACCATATTAAAATCACAATTACTAATGAGTCAATGTCACATGTTTGTGCTGACCCAATCTTAACAGAACGAGACAAACAGTCACGTCGGCTTGTGTCTCTCATTTTGAATCTATACATTTGGCTGGTTCAGCCAGATGCAGTATGGCTGCTCCCACCGGCTATGATCTAACATGCACAGGAGTGTGTGTGTGTGTGTGTGTGTGTGTGTGTGTGTGTGTTGGTGTGTGAGGGGCCGGTTCACTATAGGAACGTGCACAATTGTCACTGTGCCCTGAAGACAAGTGGCCTGCCTGACAATTTATTCCATGCAGCACTGGTTGTAAATCCTTTGTGTGGCTTCGCAGCAAAGAACTGCAGAGTGTAGCCTTAAAGGTATAGGTCACCCCCACATCAGCCTGACATGTGGTGGTCATTGTGCTCTCAGTTTAAAGTCCTCCATGAGAAGTGAATGGCAGCAGTTGAGTACTGTTAAGTCATATATATATATATTTATATATATATATATTTCCCTTTGCACTTATTAATAGCTTTTAAGAATAATTTATTCAAATAATTTATTCAGTTTGAACATGTGATGATCGGGGATAATGGACTGCGACAGAGCAGAGCGACGGCGGTATTGGAGCCACTCTGCATTGAGCATGAGAAAGATTTTCACTTTTTTAAAGAGATCTACGCCTTTAAAATCATTTCCACACATAAATAGTTCAAAGCTCTCGGCTGCGCACCTCATCCTCTCCCTCCGTGTTAGACATTCTATGCCCGTCAGAAAATTCCGTCTCGGGAGGCTCCGGCTTTGACCAGACCACTGCTGTTTCCGCATGGCCGCCCCCGGCTGCTCCGAGGATGCTCCCAGAAATCCGATGCACCGAAAAAAAAAGAAGCCAGCCTTTAAAATCCACCGCCGACGACCTCATCTGTGAGGTACTGCCGTTTCTATTCCTCACCGCCTGGCGGCTAGACACCACGCTCTGCTCCTCTCTGCTCTGAACTTTCTAATGCTCCAGTCTAATCAAGTCTACGCGCCCTCCCTCCCCTCATGAGACAAGATGGGCTGAGGCGGAGATGTGCAAGGGAGAATGGAGGGAGGAGAAGAGAGCAGAGCGGAGATGAAGGATACGAGGGGGGGTGGGGATAAAGGAGGAGACGCATAGATGAGGTCAGGAACGAAAAAGGCTGAGGATGATAGAGATGGAAAGATGGGATACAGGAGGAGTTACGGAGGGATGGAGACAGAGAGGACGGGGGAGGCAGCGGGGGAGACGGGGAGTGCCAAAAGCCATCAGAGTGAGCCGAGCAGAATCTTAAAGCAACTTAATAACCTAAAGCATTTCTCTTTTCTTTCCTCTACCCTCAAATACTTCGACAACGATTCCTAAAATGTGCAGACATTGGATAGTGGTATAAAAAGAGCGGAATGTGGAATGTAACAGGAGAAATATGCATATTAAATGGCAATGGCACAATTCAAAACCGTAGTTCCCTGCAAAGCAGGAACTAGAACGGGGTGGCATCCGATAAAAGGCAGGGTCATAAAATAAATAACATATCTGACTAATAAGGGATGGGGGAAATCGTAAATCATTAATGAGGAAAAGCCTTAAAAATAAATCACTGCTGGCTCCGGATGGGAATGAAGCTAAAGTGTGCATAATGTGTCACTGGAAGCCTGTCAGTATAACAAGAGGTGAGCGGTGCACGCCATCGTAGTCAGTGTGGACGGCTGGGGCAGCGAGGTGTTCATTGAAGTAAATGCAGCGTACTTCATCAAGCCTACGCCATCACGCCGATCTACCCCACGGGGACCTTTCAGGTTCTACAAAGTGGAGAAAATAGTTCCTTCGGTGGTGGTTGGATGATGCCAGTGACATGGGGACAAAATAGATCTACTGTATGTGCATACCACCACATTTACATTAATGTCAATGCATTTAATTAGTGGAAAGTTGTTTCGTGTCCATTGTATCTAGTATTTGTATGTATTGCAGTATCTTTAGGATATCAATTAGCCCCGCCCATCAGATGTCCAGCCCCGCCCATACCTGACCCGCCCCATTCTACCTGCTGCAGCCAGGTCCTAAACAAGCAAATACCACTCTCTGACGTTCTCACATCAGTTTTGAAATGTACGATTTAAAAAAAAAAACATCATGAAAAAAGAGCCTTCCTTCAATGCCCTTTAGAACCTCCACATACAATCGAGTATGATTTTATCTTCTCATTTAATTTAAGCGCACACACTAACACTTAACTATTTTTGCATTAAACGCTGTCTGCCTTTGTGATAATAATATTTTGCCGTTATTATTTTAATCCAATTCCATTGTTGCAAATTGTCATGACTAATTAGCATGTTGTCATGTCGGTTGAATCATTGGCTAATGGCGAAGCAAGAAAAACAAAGCAAAAATAAAAATTGCACAGAAGCACACAGTCATACACGTGCCCACGCACGCATGTGCAGCCTCTCCGACTCTGCGTGGCAGCGCAGCTTAGCAACCCATAAGGGAGAAGTTAATGGTTTACAAAACTGCCTCTGATACAATCAATTATGTCAGCCGGAGACACACTGATGTTGATTCCACTGCCACTGCTGTTGTTTTCCTCCCTTTGATTCATCTGTCTTCTCTTTCATGCCACCCTTTCTCTCCCCCATGGCCCTCTCCCCCCTCTCCCCCGTCTCCCTCTCTGTCACTGCGCTCTGAACCCAGTACTGTCACAACGGATCCGTCAGAGCCGTGCCTTAAAGCCAGCGGCAGAGAAAGGCAAAGTGTGTGTGTGTGCGATTGTGTTTGCGAGATAGGGAGGGAGAGGGAGACAGAGAGAAAGTTGTCCTGTACAGTACAGAGAAGCGCCACCTCAGCAGCTGATGACGCTGCATCAAAGAGGAGGCAGGAGACGACACTCGTGGCCTAGATTCAAAGCGCGGTGAAAGGGCCCGGCTTGTTCAGCAGGAGAGTACATCCAAGTGTTCACATGTGGCCATCCTCTTTGCTTCAATTTATCAATTATTTCCCAAGTTCAGTCCTCTTCCTCCGTTTATTTCCGTCTCCTCGTCCTCCATCCAGCCCTGTTTACTTATCTGCTTTAAACTTCATTTCTCTCCTGCTTCCTCTTTTGTCCCTGCTATCTCTCGCCCTGTCAATCCAGCTCCCTCCGTAAAGAAGATTAAAAATGTTTGCAGCCTTCAGGTCCTCGACGCTCATTGTTCCCCATTTTCAAAATAACCTCCCCGTTAAAGACTTCTGAAAGACCTCCATAATGAAATTGCCTTGAGATTTCCTCCCCCGCCCAGATATATCCCAATACTTCCCCAGAAAAACATGCGTAGAAACTTTTCAAAGATTTGTTCCCAATCAGCACATTAGAGTTCAAAAAGTCTGAGATTGTATATTCCAGTGATTCAGTTGGAAAAAGTGATTTCTGCATAAGACATTAGGACCTTTGCCGCTTGCATTACAGAGCAGATATGAACTGTGTATATCAGAGTGCTGAAATATTTATTCAAAAAAGGCCTTTCTGGGGCGCTTACTGGGCCCTGTTCATAATTTAATAATGCATAAGCACCAACACTGGTGTATAAATATAAAAGGAGGCACTTAACGCTGGATGGTCTAACGGCTGAGAAAATGTCATTTGAAATACAGAGATCTACCTACGGGGGGGGGGGGGGGGGAGTACATTAATTTGCACACTGTCACCTTGACTCCTGCATAAGAAAGAAATATCTCCTTCACAAATCCAGCGGAGTAACATCACGATCTCTGTGGGAGCCACGTCGGCGGTCCAGGCAGCGATGTGTGCAAAATGTCTCATGACAGATGTCCACAGCGATACCGGAGTATTTGTCAGCAAACCATTTTGTTAGATATTCCATTGTCACTCCTCCGGAAACCAAAAAATCTAAAAGAAATGTGATGCCGAGAGGAGATTTTCCTCAAAGCTTACTGGGACTGAAGAGGTGCAGCGGTGGTGATTCAACGCAGGGAACGTACCTGGAACATTCAAATATAAAAAAACGTGTCTAAGTGTTCCCCGCTGGGTTCAGGCTGAGCTTTAGCTTTGGTAAAAAAAAACAACCCTCATCAGTGTCATGGGGAAGCTATAAATATCATCCTGGTGTTATCATACATGTACGTTAAAGACCTACTTAAGCCCCACCCACCCACCCACCCGATATGCATTGCATCTTTATAATGACATTCAATGGTGTTTTTGAATATCCGCCACTGTTCATGATTGCGAGGCGATGTGGTTATTTCTGTGTGCCGGCACAGACCGCAACTGTTGCATTTTAGATAAGCTGCATCCATCACTATTTTTTCCCTTTTTTTCCTGAAACGGCATAAAGCTGATGACACAATGAGCTCTGGCAGGATGTGTGGGCGGTGATTTTGAAGCAATCAATGGAGACAGCGAAGGTAAACACAGTGCTAAATGTCAGCGATGGTGATTGCGCTGCCACAATATCATCTCGTGGGGGGAGGGGGGGGAGCTGGAGATCCAAATAACCAAAATCAATAATCTAATCATTTCATATTCAAATCACGTACGGTAGAGGTCTGGATCCTATTGCACTTTCATATCCCCGGTGTGCAGATGGATTCCAATCAACAACCCAAGCAGCCAACTCATGCATTGGCGGCGGGGGGCACGGACCGCCATTGTTACTGTGCATCTCCATTCTGGAATAGACTTTTGATGTTTATGGTTTCCTGCATCTGAAGCTGATTTGCGTATAAAATACCAAACTTCATGTAGAGTGTGTGTTGTTGCTGCTTTACATGATGCTACTGCAACGATACCTTAAAGAACGATCTGGACTGTTGCTTGCAGAAACAGTCGGTTTTTACATCGCTACAGCATTTTGCACAATTTGATGTGCCAAAATATATATTTTTAAATTGGCATACACAATGTATTTATTATTCATGATTAGTTTTTACAAATAGGGTTGCATTGGGAGGAGATGTTCACAGTACGATAACGGTTTCATTTTTTTATGCTTTTTAATTATTAATATTATTATTTATTTCAGTTACAATGACCCTTAAAGGTATGAGGACAGAATTATAATTATAAACTAATTATAACCCTGATTAAAAAATAGCATGTGATTATCATTTGTTATATAACTGCAGCATGTTAGTTTATATGGTAGCAGCCCTGCAGCATATTCATTTAACTACTAAATGTAAATAACGAATAAACTAATAAATAATCTGCTCTGAGTTTTTAAAGTAATGTTGATTGATTATTGACAGCTAACATATGACGTAGGTGGGCGACAGGTAGCCAGACTGCTCTTCTCTGAACTTTTAACACCCACACACAACCATAGATAAGCAAGTGTACATGATACGATCACAATCTTGATACCGCCCTGCACCATGATGGTGGTGAAATTAATAAATCATTAATAATAACTGATTAACATACAAATTACCGTGTAGCATTTAAGCAGACCTATTGGCAGCTATGGAATATAATACGGTATATTTTCTTTATTGTCTAATAACCTGGAAGTAAGAAGAGTCATGTTTATCAGCAAACTGAACGGGTCTTCTTCACAGAACTGGCCGTCACGTTTCCACAGTAACCCAGAAAAGACAAACTCGCTCTAGATCGGGGGGCGTGGCTACGCTGGGACAACCTACTGAATCCTGCACCTATAAATTGAGCCAATGCGAAATAGCTGATTGAAAAGTCATCTCACGTTGCTCAGATCTCAAATTCTTTCATTTTAACGTTGATTTCATAATTCTGGATAGATTCAGGAAAAGATGAGTTGAATGGAAGGGTCACGTATGGATGCCAGTCTGTCTTAACAATAGCTGAAAATGCACAGAGAGAACACATTCATGTGATTTAATACTCTGTGATAATAGGTTGGGATCATTTATTTGTATGCGTCTGTTCCTGAACAGTGAAAGGTCTGAGCCCAACAGCCTCCTATAAAAGTTGGCACGGCAACACGTACACATTCACAGTATTTACGAGAACAATTAGATCGTAATGAGGTTGCATAATGCAACAGAGTGGATTCACATGCCTTTACTGTAAGTTTGGACATTTATAGTGTGGTTTCACTTCATCCTCCCAAAATGCGTCAAACTTTCCAGTGCCAACCAG
This sequence comes from Chelidonichthys spinosus, assembly GCA_029853015.1. Taxonomy (NCBI): domain Eukaryota; kingdom Metazoa; phylum Chordata; class Actinopteri; order Perciformes; family Triglidae; genus Chelidonichthys; species Chelidonichthys spinosus. The sequence continues at coordinate 9,352,141 of CM056824.1, forward strand.
AATGGAGTTAATGAACGACTCGTGATTCTTCCTTTTTTTCCCCTTGGAATCCGTGCCGAAGCTCCGAAACAGAACAACAAATCTCTACAGTGTGCGATGGGGATAATTGAACTGGTAAACAGACACGTGGAGGGAAAAACATCTGCGAGTGCATCTGCTCATCATCACCCCAAGTCCGTTTGGAAAAATCTCGATTCACAACATACCCGACTCCGCATTACACAATTAGCACCGGTTCACAAGCAGAACAGCACAAATATGAGGAGACACAGTGGGAGAGAGAGAGCGATGCTAACCGCCGTGACTTGTTTTGCTTCACACAAATAAGACGGCGTATCCTTCCAGGAATACAGGGGCCCTAAATAGATGCTTTCTACCGAGTTGTTGACAAAGAGCATCTCTGTGGACGCTTCCCCGTCGCCAAGTGTGTGTTGTGGAGGCTTGGACCGCTGCACTCAGGTGGCGGCGTGTTTGTGTAACGTCACGTGTTTTTGTTTGATCAGGTTTGTGTGTGTGTGCTCCCCTGGTGCCCTGCTTCGATCCGAGGAGGGGAAAAAGAGAGCGCCGAAGGGACAGGCGGGTATCTTTAGCACAGTCAACAGGATCCTCGGCGAGCAGGCGGCAGCCGGGGGCGACAATAAACGTCAAATACGAGATCAACCGAATTCATCGCGGCCGTCGCCGATGCACGACAACACTGCGGAGCCTCATTTAGCACGTCTCATTGACTGAGAAAGAGCACATTCATGTTTGCATGAGCGGCTGAAGGGGAGTCGCTGGGAGGGAGGGAGGGAGGACCACATTCACACATTAACACAGTCACACCTGGGAGCCGCGTGAGCCATGCGGTCTCGCACTACTGGGCACCGATCTGCTCCACTGGAACAGTTAAAGGTTAAGTGCTCGGAGGTCGCGACCCTGATGGGAGATGTTTGGGGATTTGAGCTGCCAGGATTTTTCACAGCTACTGTACTACTCCGATTTTAAACTGTGACCTTTCAGTCACAAGCTCATTTCCTCCGTGGCGATCTGTTACCGCGGGTCAATACGAGACCGGTGGGGCTAAATGTGGAGATGGTGAACTGAGACAGCCATTCTACTATTGTTTATGAGCCGAGATGTGAAGCCCTTTAAGGTGGAGAGATGGACCAACAGTTTGAAGCCAAGAGCCATCAGTTTACCATTAAGGCGGGTCCACACCGCACCGACTGCCCGACTCGTGAAGTCGGGCTACTTAACATGGCCGACTCGAACAACGACTTGGGCGGTTCACACCTACGGAACTACAGCTGACGCCATACGTTCCGCGCTTGCGCGAGATGTAATGTCTCCAAAACAACAGGCGGCACTAATCTGTATTGTGCGCCAAAAAACACGAAAACCGGAAGTAGGCGGTCCTCTCTAGACCACCTTCTTCGATTCCACTGGTTATCTGGTATGTTTACATCGTCACGTCCGGGCTTCACTGATTCGCTAGTCAAGCTGCTAGCCTCCACCAATCAGAATGGTAAAAGAGTCACCGACTCGCATGGCGGATTACACATTTGAATCGGCTGAAATGAACGCCGACGTGGGCCGATTCGAGCGACCACACCAAGCAGACTCATGTCACGGAGGCCGACTCTCTCAAAGAGGCCGATTTTCGGTCCGGTGTGGACTCGCCTTTATACATGACAACAAACACATTTGGAGAAGCTGCTTGGGATTTTTGCTTCAGAAATGACTCATTATCCAATCATTATAGGAGTTGCTACAAATACAACTATTTATTATTTCTCTAGTTTGAATCATTATTACAATATTAAATAAAGATATAAATAAAAAACTCAGCAAATATTTTGAATGTATATGCAAAATCACATGTTACGTAATCAAACTAGTGTTTGAGCAATGAATTATCTGTTACACATGATATGGCCCTTTAACAGGTGTGAAAACAAAAACAATTCAATAACGAATGTTTTACACATAGCGTGTTTGCAATCATCAACCGTGACAACAGAAGTTTGCTGAGAAACATCACAGAAATAATCACACTTATCCATTCAGTTTATCAGGCACACCTATAACTCCTAATGTTCAGCTTTAGTTTGAACTCTTTTAAAGAGGAAGAGATGAAGGACGTAGTGGAAAAACTTTCTATAATGCATCATAAACATATTTGTAATACCTTAAAATCTGCATATTACACTGTGCAATTCATGATCATTGTATTACTAGAGTATAAATGATTGGAAATTTTGTGTGATTGTATTTAATGTTTTCACTTTACTTAAAGCAAACAACAACCACTTACCGTATCATTATAATTGCATCATAAAAAGATCGTAATTCAACTATGGGAATTATAATATACTGTGACTCCTGCAACAAAGAAGTGACCAGCAGTTATGAAGTATATTGCGACTTGTTATCATGTACGTTATCATAAAATGCTGTGTAATGTGATTATTGTTATAAATCATCATTGATGGTTATGAGGGTTTGTAGCTGTGATTGTATGGTGTTACAAGCAGATTATAATGCATTCTAAGTGTGTTTATAATGCATTATACACATGAAACGGCATAGAAAGTGTTACTGATGTGGTTTGTTGTGGTGTTGTTTGTTGTATTGTTGTATATATTGTTTCTATATTGTCCTCCTCATATATCATCTATCTCAGTGGAGGCTCCATTCGAGCAAAACCAAAAACTTAAATATGTAATTTTGTTAGTTTTTCATTACAGCTTGTTCATAATCATTAGCTTGAACAACACAATATGTTCATTTCATCATTATGATTCCGCTGAAAGTAATATATGACAGTACTGATTTATCACCCGGCCCTAATAGAAAGATAAGTAGATCAACTTTTTGAGTGATGTTTAGTGGTTGCCCTAGCAACTCTCTTTCTATTCTCATTTCTCAATTCCCTCCTCCGTTACAGTGTCTTCTAGTGTTTCACAGACATCTGCCTCATGCTCAGCCCTGCATGTGTGTGTCTGTGTGATTGTGTGTGTGTCTGCACGTGTGTGTATGTGTGTGTACGCTTGTGGCTGTGTGGAAATGTGTGTGTCTGTGTGTGCACACGGGCACACAAGGGAAGAAGGCTGAGTCTAATTGCATGGACCCATCTGCTGATTCTGGAAAACAGGCTTGCATCTTGCAGACACAAACGCTGCCGACAAAAACACACACACACACACACACACACACACACGCACACACAAACACGCACAAGCACACGCACACGCTACAAGTGCCTGCCCAAAGCCTTCAACTTGGACCCTGAACAATCTGCAGCCGTGCTCCAGCAGCTGTGTGGACAGCATTGACTGGCATGGTTTACAATATGGGCTCTATTGTCTGAGGACAAAGGCCTCTCCACTCGAGGCAAAGGTCACATTATCAGACAATAAGCCTGTATTCATGGGGGGTGATGACAGGGGGGCGAACAAGAGTGTGTGTGTTTGTGTGTGTGTGTGTGTGTGTGTGTGTGTTGGCATCAGGTGCAATTTGTGAAAGGGCTGCTACAGCTCGAATGATAAATAGTTTAATATCCATATTATAATTATATTAAGTCCAAAATAAATCTTTTTTTAAAGTGCCTTCTATACTGGACTAATTTTTGCACAGCGTTTTCACACCTAGTTTTCAGTTTTATTTTACATTTGGTATGGATGCACCTGGTCCAGGTTTATAAGCATTTATCAGTTTATAGTGCTGGGCGATGCAGTCAAAGTCCTCTATCCCAGTATAGGTCATTTTATATCTCTAACAATATCCCGATATCGCATTTCCACGTGGACCTTTTTCTGTATCCTATTCTGGGAGCTTAAACAATGAAGAAGCTCCTGACTTGAAGGTTCCCAGTTGGAGTCCAGTTAATCTGAACTCAGCGGTAGAGTAAAGTGTTATATTCCTTCAAAAGTCTCAAATTTCACAGAAATTTGAGACGACATAATTGCGCGTCAGCATATCTCGATACATGATTTCATCACGACACTTTTCCATTAAAAGTGAATAAATGATGGTCGCTCAGACCTATCTGCTTGCCGTATCCGTCCCTGCATAATGTTTACTGTGACTCACTTTACATGTATTCATTGTTTAACCAACGAAACTGATTCAGATTGTATTTCAGTCCGAGCTCTCATTAATAATGTGGAAACGAAGCTTGTGTGTTTGTGCGTGCGGAGCGGGAAACACCTGTTCCACACATCCCCCACCAGACGAGTGATACATCCCCTGTTCCTGTTGTTCTTTCTTTTCACTCATTGTTAGCAGTGAAATAAGGACAAAATGCAGCCCTGGTGTCACAGAATTAGATTTCAGAGCGAAGCTTTCAGAGTCATATGAGAGTCGAGGAAGGAAAAGCATGCAGGGCGACGCAACACACACACACACACACACACACACACACTGGACAGGAAGTGCATTTCAAAGGGACACACACACTCACCATGTTCACACACTGAGGTTGTGTCATTGAATACAGGATAAGGATACACACATGTTTGAGCTTTGAGCTAAAACAATAAACTCAAACCAGAAAGAACATTAATTAACCACATTGACAAAAGCCTCCGTAAAAACCTATTCAAACAAAATGCAGGAAATTCCAAACTCGTGAGTCTTTTAATAAACTGATTTCTTGTCCCACACATGTCCTTGCACATTTCTTGTCATTTTATTCTAAAGTGGCAGGATAGTGGAGTGAAATGACCTTGGCCATTCAATAGATAACTAACTACGTAGCAAACCTTCTGCCAAACCACACAGAGGGGGAGAGAAAGGGGGGGGGGGAGAGAGAGAGCACCCTCATTCACATCACTCTGAGCCACTTCGATCAATTAAGAGCATCCCACATGAAAACATGGCCTCAGGGGGTTTATACAGCAAAGACGCAACATATTTCTCCTCCCATTGAGGGGAAAAAACCCCTGGGATACTCTGACTAGCTGTCAATACCCGAGAACTGCAGTCCCTCCTCCGTCGCCAATAAACTGAATGCGCAATTCATCAGCCTAACTCTAGGAGACAGTATTTCTAATTAAAAAGGAACTCGTAAACTCACCATTTTACAGGCCCAGCTCAGCTTGTAAATGCACTGTAAATAAGTTGTAGTGAGTGGCTTGCGGGCAAATGAAGGACCGGATTTGTGGTTTTTAAGTCCTGTTGATGCGTTCGAGGAACAGCGGGCCGATTGCAGTTCATTTGAAGTTTCACTTTTATTCTCCCAGCAGCACACATTTCTATTCGATTTACTTTACTTTGTTTTATTCTGCTGTCTGTATTCTTGCCGAAGCTCGCTGGGTCATATCTGATTGGATTAGCAGTTTGAGAGGACACATTTGTCGGGCCAATTAGAGCACTCCCGGGCGCAGATGGAACCCTGAGACCTCCGGGGAGAACGCTGGGTCATATTTGGAGTCCATAATAAAAAAAAAAAGCATCATGCATACTGTAGAGTCTGCAAAAACAACACACCAGGTGTATGTATATATCTGCGTGACTATCCCCCAGGTCTAAATGAGCTGCAACAACCCCGAGTTCAATATGTCTAAAATTATCACAGCGTGAGACGCTGCATCTTCAAACTTGCACACGTTTTCTTACCTTTTAAAGTGTAGTTTGCTTCGTCGGAGTGAAATGGAACCCCCCCCAGAGAATCACATCTCAATGGCAGCTGGACGTCCTGGTCCTGGAGAGGCAGAGAGACGGGGGAGACGGTGCAAGGAGGGAGAGATAGGAAGGCAAACAGAGGGAGACAGAAACACAGAGGGGAGGGGTTATTCAGTGAACTGAAGTCCGTGTCATATTTCACAATAGAGAGACACATAGCTGTAATATGGAGTGAATGTGGGGTGCGGTGTGAATAATGGGCCCCTCCGCGTTGACGTGAACAGCCAGGAGCCACTCCGACGCGAGAACGAGGCGGTTCACGAGCCACTTCCCCTCGCGATTGCTTGTATTTGTGGATGCTCGTGCTCGTGCCTGTGCACTCAGCCTCGTAATGACCTCCTAAGTGTTGGGGTATCAAAGTCTATAATGGTCCGTCTCTGTGATCGCTGACAGTTAACAGCTAAAAAGCTCTCTTGTGCCGTGGTGACGGGTTTATATGGGTGGCATCTCACTGCCAAATGCCAAAGACACTTTTCAGAGAGGGGGAATCGTAAGCTCTGTTACTAGAATGCAGAGTCTTAGTTGTTCACCGGGTTATTCTTTTTTATTATATTTTTTCTGTCTGTCTCATAATATTTTCCTTACTTTTTTGGAGACAACCTTTCTCTCTCTCCAGCTCTCACTTCACTCCCACCCTCCTCCCCCACTTACTTCTTTTGAGGGTAAACTTTGCGGCATCATCCCACCAGGGTCAGTTTGTGTGTGTGTAACTGACATCAGACGTGTGTGTGTGTGTGTGTGTGTGTGTGTGCGTGTGTGTGCGTGTTTGGGTGTGTATGCGCTCCTCTTGGCATGCAAACTGTAGTTTTGCTGTTTACTGATGGGGCCGAGGAAACGGCATCTATCTGTTTGGCCTTGAATTATCTCTCCGAGAGTCTTTGTCTGCGAGCCTTGCAAGATTTTTTTTTATAGGCACACAAAAATGAGTGCATCAACATACTGGAACACACACACGCACACACACACACACACACACCCAGAGTGTCTGCCTGGACCTCTGTAGAACGCTCAGCCAGGGTTGTGCTGTAATTGGGTCTATTAGCCAGTGCAGGAGCAATGTCTATATGGTCGGATGGGCAGAGGCTGCAACAAAGGATGGATTCTCTGTACATGCACGTCTTTGCATGTATTCATATGCACAGCATGGGGACGGGGGTACACCCCCGGTGTAATGTGTACATGCGAGCGTTACAATGCAGGAGAATTGCCAGAGGCAACAGAGCGTTGGCGAGAAATAATTTGGGACGCAAACCTCCGCCACCTTTGCAGCAGCGTCGTTCACGCTTGCTTCGGTATCCATTATTCACACAGAGTTGGTCGAGGATGGGAGGATCAATGAACGAGGAATGGAGGAAGAGGGGTGGATAAGAAACGGGTTTGAATACGCAGAACAGGTGGCGGAGGAAGTTTGTAATAGGAGCGGAACTAGAAGGGGAATGAGGTTTTTCATTAGGGCTCATTTACGCAAGGTGGGAAAAGGGGGAAAGGGAAGATTAAAGATGCAGCCATCGCAAAAGCCCATGCATACATCAGCAGTGTACCATCGTTTTGTTCCATCACCGAAGAGGAACTCTTCATTAAATCCTAATTTGTTCTCTTCTCTGCCGTCTGAAGGCACAGATCAACAGCTTTCCAGCGAACAGGCTGGTTCAGATTCGACCGAATGAAACGAGTGCTTTATTTTCACCCACAGACACACCAACCCAGCATCACTGGGAATAATATTTGCAATCCTATTGCCAGTGATAACAGTCGGTGCCAGTACAGGAGGCAGCGTGCCCTTCAGCGAGGTGGAAGTAAGGATGTTAAGGCGGGGATGTGTAGCACGGAGAGGTGTAGAAACGTCTCGGTGGGAAGAAGAAGTTTGCTTACATTTCAGTCTCTCTCCCTTCCTTTGATTCAAACATGCAGTCTGCTAACTCGTTGCTCTCGCTACCAATAAAAGGTTCAACAATGGTGGGCTGAAAAAAAAAAGCCATGTTCTTTCTGGAGATCCAACAATTTAAGTACGAGTGGAAGTGCTATGAATAAGCAAAAGCCTGCTAGCCGCTAGGCTAATTCATGCAGTGAAAAGTGCCTTATTGTTGTAGATCACGGCACATTTAACACGCACTGCAGAAGGATTAATGTTGTCTATTTGTAATGTTTATGTCCTGAGCTGACTCTCACACATACTTGTATTGACAATATGCCGTTTTTTTTTATATCCCACACCGTTGTAGAGCTTTTTTGAAAGCACTTTCTTCATAAAAAGGGAGTTCAGGTTTATCTGACTGCTTGTATTGATTGATGAACAGTAGTATAGCAAATTCAGGATGCGATACATCAAGAATCAGTGTGCATTTGAATCGTTGGCAGATGAGTAAGCGACACCTCTAGTAGCATGAATCCTTTTTAACCATAGCACACTCTTCCCCTAACTGTATTTTGGTTACCTAATCATAAGCACAAACATCTCATAGTGCATCAATATTCTAGCTCTGATGCCGGAATTGAAAGAGCCTCGAAGGACACGGCTCTTCCTCTAAATTTCTTATTTTTGTTAGCTGCTTTTTTGCTGACCATGTCAACATTGGAATAATGTCTTCATTGATATCCGATAGTTAAATTTCTCTGTTACAGTAGGTTCTTTAGCAGCTATAGCTGAATATGTTCTATTTAGAGCAAGGTTACAATTTAACACACTAACACAGAGACATTCAGATAGGAAAATGCTTCCAGCTTCCACTACTGTAAGAGCTATGGAGGGGGGCGATGGGATTTTTTGGACGCCGAGTAGCCGCTCTGAACAATGGATGGACATGATGAGAAGGAAGAGGTTTTTTTTTATTGTTTTCTTTTGTTTGTTTGTTTCTGGGCACAATGTATGCCTCAAAAAAAAACATTTAAATACATTCAACATGATAGATGCCGAGCATTTTCTCACGGTAAAACAATGGTGTTTGCTATTACGAGAGGCAGTGGTCGTATTGATGTCACCCCCATTACTCATGAGCCGGCTGTATGTAATTAGGATGACACCACAGTATGCTTTTATGATGCGTTTTCATGTATAACCCTTTGTAATTACGCTTCAAACAACAGATTGCGCCATAACAGACCAGAAATTACGTTGATGCCCGTTGGTGGAGATTTATGACGCTTCCGAATGCAGCAGCGCGACGCCTTCCTTCTTTCGAGGGTGGAGTCGCCTATACGCTAAAAAACACAATTCTCCCCCTCGGATTTCGACAGATTGGATATAAGCATGAAGAATATGGAGCAATACTGTAGGTGGTCTGCCCAGGCGTAAAATTAAAGACTCTTGTCTATATGCCCCACATAAATCTTTGAAAGAGAGCGGGAAAAGAAATACAGAGCGAGTGAGAGAGGCTGTGGGGAGGGGGGGGGGGGGGGGATGGTGAAACAAAAAAAAAAAAAATTTGTCCGGTGATTGTGAACCGTTGAACTGTAATCAGCTGTACTCAACCCTGGACAATGAGAGGCTTCAATCCACACACACAGAGAAAAGGCACACACCAGCATATATCATTCTAGTAATTGCCTTACATGGGTTTTACACAAAGATTGGTTTTAAAATACCAAATATCATTTATCAAAGGCTCGCTTCGACACACACACCCTCCCTCCACAAGAAAGGTCCTCGCCCCATTCGCTCTCATCTTGATGCATGTGATGGGATACCGTCTCATCTATCAGGCGCCGGAGCCAATCAGGGGCTTCAGGACGCACGTAAGCATGGGCGCAGGAGAGGAGGGATGCCATTTCTTCCATGGTTAGAAAACAGACACGTGCTCGCTGTAAGTTATCGCTGCAGGCTCACAGGCTAGAGTGGTGCTCATCCGTCTTGGTGTGACACTATCGCGCTCCCTCGCAAAATAAAAGCCACAACAAAAAAAAAAAGAGGTGGTCAAATGGTTTTATTGCAAAATGTGAGAGATACGTCAGGGACAAATTGACGGGTGCTGATACGGCTAGGGCCACGGCTGCTTCTTTTTTTTATTATTATCTTAAGTTGGAACATCCTCTGCAGAAGCCGAAGCGCACGTCTTGTTTTGAATCCACCAACCACACAGAGTTATTCACCGGCCGCTCAAAAGGCGGTTTAACCTCAGGCAGGGCACTGAGGTGCTACGTTTACACTTCAAACCAGGCTAGTCGGCCTCCATCACATTATCACGACCATCACGACCACATCTGAGAATATCTTTGTTCCGTCAAGCATAACCATCTAGTCGCCCCCTCGCCCTCCTCCAGCCTATCACGCTGCACCATCAACTAAGCTCCGGATCAATACTCTCTGGCACATATTCTCACTCTCAAAGACTTGGAATGAAAACGCCGTTCACGATATCGCTCAACATCACAGCTGTGCCACTGAACAGGCGCAATAAAATGACAGTATTATTTTTTTAAATGAACCGTCGACCGGTCGCATCAAAGCGCTTCCAGTCGGCTCCTTCAGGCTGGTTTATGCTGAAAGGAAGCAGATGAACAGGGAGTGGAAGATGTATGTAATGCAGTTAAAGTAAAAGCCCAGTAAGCAAGAAATTTAAGAGGAGCCTGGGGATGATGGTATTACAGCAGACACTGATTGTGGGCAATCTGCTGAAGAAGGGAAAGATATGGAAAATATCGCTGGATATGGTGGATGTTAGAGGCGCAACGGAAACATGGCAACAAATGGACAATCTGGAAAGGATCTGGTGTTTGGTGGCGTAAACTGAGAATCCGATGTCATTGCAATGAAAAGCAGAATTCCCCTTCCATTGTCTCAGGCGCTGAAGTCCAGCGACCCTCGTCCTTTCATTCGCAACGTCGAATCCGCCCCACAAACAATACAGTATTTCTTTTTCCAAATCCGGCTGCAGTTACCATTGATAAGAAACACAGCGTTATACTGGGAGATTTATGCCTCCAGCCCTGTGATGACCTCATTGTTCATCGCCCCATAATTCAAATCTGCTCCGCTGTGTTGCATCACATTGTGTATGACTCATTTCCAAGTACCCCCACTCTGTAAACAAGCGAGGCCTCCTCAGCACGCCACAGTCAACCGCACAAGCACCGCGGCAAAGAATTTCCCCATCAATACTGTGGCAACTGACTTTAAGACTTGAATATGCACCACACACACACACACACACACACACACGCACACACACTCTTGCACGCAGCAGAACGCTGTTTAAATGGCCTGAACCGGGAAGAGGAGGGGAGGGGGTGAGTGCTATTGTAAATGATTTCCTGCGGAGACCAAAATAATCGGCAGACCTTGGAGTGAGCTTCTTACAATCACTCTGGCCTTGTACGCTGATTCTCTATTCAGCTCCCTAATGGCACTGTGTGTCACTAAATATACAGCTGCAGGCAGCGTCTATGTGTGGCTCTCTCTTTGGGTGTGTGAGCATATACGTGTATGTGCTAACGCGCCAGAGAGAGAGAGACTGCTGGTAACTGATGTGTGTTTCGAGTATCTGTGGGAAGAAATGCATGTTTGTGTGTGTGTGTGTGTGTGTGTGTGTGTGTGTGTGTGTGTGTGTGTGTGTGTGTGTGTATCCTATTGAGTGGTGACAGCTTTGAGGGTGGCGCAGGGAGGTGAAGGACGCAGCGGAGACGCGTGGACAGGAGATGAGTTGACTGATAGAATAAGTGTTTTTCTTTGTGAGAGATGGATAGCAACTACTGAGGAGGGATGGGACCACCATCGTTTGGGATAATCGTAAATATCCTCACAAGTGACTTGAAAAAGCTGTCTAACTCACTAGCATGATAAAGAAGTGAAAAAGAAAGCCTTTTGAATAAATAAGGATAGAAAAATACATTTAAAAATGTATTTAGCTTTTATTTATGCAGTGAGGCCTTATGATTCATGATCATGTTATTTAAGATTATTCACTATCGCTAAAAAAGTTTGTGTTTCTTAACTAAATATAAAATCATACCAGTACGTTTCAGTGCCATTTTAAGAGTTTTAAGCACATTTTGATGATTATTGGGATATTATCTTGAATCGCAATTGTTTAGACAGGATAATCGCTACATCTGAGTGTCTGAGAGGTTTTCAAAGAACAATGGGCAAGCCAAGATAGAAAGCAGCTGCTTTTAAGTCCAGAGACAAACAGAAAGAATACGCCTTTTCGTTTTTTTTTTATTGTATTTCACAACTTTCACAACAAAGTTATGGTAAACTGTGCACAGCGTGGTTTGAGTAAATAAGATTGGCAGGCTAAGATGAACAGTTTAAAAAATCAATAGCGTTACAGGCAGCCATCTTTCTCACATTTGTCACCAAGAGTAATTGTATTAACAAACAACACAGATGTACCCGTCCACAGCCTCCACACTCCGGGAGGTCCCGGAGAGCACAGGCACTGCAGAACGGCACAATAATGATCTTCACTTTATTTAACCGTTATTTAACAGTGTATTACGAGCTATTTTGCAACCAATAAAGCCACAGTAAACAAAAGTGAATTATGACATAACGATGGACATGAAATATTCAGGGCTGCCTAAGAACCAACGGGTCAGCTGGTCAAAGCAGAACAAATAAATATCTCTTAAAAAATGAAAAAAACAAACATCATTGTGAGATGTGACATTGATTTTACTTGGGATTCTTCACTCCAAAGGAATGGAAAGAAGATTGTGAAGAACAAACTATCAGCGTGTGTTTTTATTGTTACAGTGAGACATTCATTATATTCAGTATCGGTTCTCTTTGGGGATTTTTATGGTAGCAAAGTAGCGAGAAATACAAAGTGGGGAAGAGCCAAAAACATCATTGCATTGGCACAATTTAGATGTCCTGATAAACGGCTGGCAGTTTCGGAATTAATTTACGCCGATTGATTTCTCTATATTTTTTATGTGAGATGGATCACGACCTGAGGTCCTTGGGCTTCTTTAATTTGGCTGTTACAAAGCACAGCTTAAAGATGCAGTCCAACCCTTTCTCCTTGGTTAACGCCTCTGCTGTCGCTATTGTACTTATCATAACAACACGTATTATTGTTATAAACATGTCCATCACTGTTTCCTAAATTCCAATGGGGCATCTTTGAAGGGCTGGTCTTGTCCGAACTCCAAAACCCAATATATTTGATTTACTATCAAATGGACAAAAGCAGCATATCTTTTCTTTTTTTGCTTGAAGAGAACTCAATGAATCGCTGTATTAATTAATTCATGTAGTGCTGATACATTTTCTGTCAATCGGCTTGTCTTCATAGCCGAGTGTTTGCAGCTCATGCCACGTTGCCACAATGTCTTGGGTTCGGTTCCAGCTTTGAGACCTGGGTCATACTGTCATCCCGCTCTCTCTCCCCCATTTCCAGTATCTGTCTCTAAAACTGTCATAAAGGCAAACACTGCAAAAAATATATATTTTTAAGGAGATCACGCCTTTTCAAGGAACCATTTCAAGGTTCATACTCGTATTTTGGATTCTACTAGAACAAGTTATGTGGTTTAATGTTCAAAAAACTCTTTAATTTTCCTCAAACTGTCTGTCTGAAAAGACCTGTATTCACCCTTTTGTCTGAAACGTTTTAGCGCGTTTCAGCGGAATTGGGTTGCTAGGCAACAGCTCTATGTCATTGACATACACTGCTGACTAGAAATAAGCATTCAGAATGTTAATGGTCTCTATATTATATAGTTATAGCTTCACAACTGTACAGGAGTCCTAACGCACTTAAACCTGCTTTATAATTTCAAAGAAAGACGTGAAAATCTCACTTTTTACAATATTGGACCTTTAAAAAACTGTCAATCCGCGATTCTGTCTAATCCCAGCTTCAGCTTTATTCGTTATTATTTAATCCCATGCTAGTTTGTTACAGCGGACACTTTGGAAACATTGCTTCAGCACCGCCGCTGATACAGCACCACGGCGCTGCTTGCGTTGTTTAACGGCATGATTACAACTACGGCTAAACAATGCAATGATCATTGAGCAGGATTACAACATGCGTGGCTTTCAGCGACACACACTAACAGCCCAGTTAACAAACGGCTGCGAGCTGCCAGCCCCAACATACAGACAGATAATAGGCCGTGGTGGTTGGAGCAGAAAGCCTTCCAACGGTTCCATATTTAGGCAGAGTAAGACATCTATCTCTGGAGGGCTATTCTAGTCGAGGCTAGGGGAGCAATGAGTCAGTGAATGCCCTGAGATCTGATAGCCGGTCGTCTGCTGCTGGTCTTCCCACTTTCCTCAGCATACATCTAATCAGGTAGCAAAGTAACTGTGCAGTCCTCTCGCACGCTCCGAACCTCTGATGGACTTGAATGACATCGCAGGCGAAAGCTTCACACATTAGTGGAGGTGAACTGAGCCGGGCGATGGTGGAAAAAAATGCAGAGAGCCGGAGTTATTCTTATGCGGGAAGGGAAGGAGGAAGGATGATTTAACACATGACCGAGTGCTTTAGGTGGACGAGGAAGACGGCCGAGGATCTGCCCTCATTATTTCAATACGGGAGAGAGATGTAATCCAGCGCGGGGGAAAGGGGGGCTTCTGAATGAGGTTAAACTCGGCACACAAAGTGGGGTTGGAGGCGAGGAATGCCAAATCGCCGTCGCATTAGGAAGCAGCGCGGACGAGATTCAGCCGCTCCTGCTTCCACTTGGAACTTGGTGTTGTTATCGCCGCAGCTTTAAGATTTGTTTTGGCTTTTCCTCGCAGATTAAGCCGCGAGAGTGACAATTTATTTATGCAGGAAGGTCGGTCGTCTCTGCGAGCACAATAAACACCACCCTCTGTTTATCTACAAGGCTCTCTAACACACAGACCCTTGCCTCGCTGTGCATAATTTACCTAAATAGACAACTGGATCCCAGAAACCACAAATTCTTTGGGTGAAACGCTCGCTACACTGGTTCTGGGGGGATCCACTAAACAGAATTAACTGCACACGTGTTGAAGTTGGACTCTCTAATAACCCTTGACGGTTGAAATAGAGACTCCAGCAATAGTTGCACATGTTCCAAAACGGACTGTAAGCCTCACGTATACCCGCGTGTCTGTTGTCCGTCTGCCAAGCTATATTTCCATTATCTCCGGGATTGGATGTGCGATATTGTTTGTATATGATCCCTTATTTAAATCACCATTACAGGGTTAGATATTGTTTTTGGAGCCACCCAAATCCAAACCAAATATTGTGCTGCGTTAACAGCTCTAAACAAAGAAAAGTCAGCCTTCGGCCAATCAAGCGGAGCAATCCGAATAAGCGTGACTGTCTACATTCACACCCCCCCCCAATGAGGAGGGGTGGTGGGGGGGGGCATCTTTCTCCCGCATCCCAACAAGTGAAATGAATCAGTGACCTGATTAAAGGAGGACAGATAGACCTGCTGTCAGCAGAATGCTCACTTGCCGCTGTTGCACATCATACAGCTGCTGGTGCTTTTGGGAGCGTCAGCGGGCGTGCGGGTGTCATCGCCCAATGTGACCCGGGATGCTCTTTGACACACCTTGCGTTGGTGCTCTGATGTCTGACAGACATCCTGTGGCTCCCCAGGGAGAGAGGCTTTACCTCAGCCTGTCAGGAAATTCAAACCGTAAACATCCACTGCAGCAGATGTACGTTTAGGACGGGAAACACACGAGTGTTATTGAGGGAGTAATTTTTTCTCCACTGTTAAAAACAGATAAACATGTGAGACACATCCAACCACCAACTGCAGGGATTGGGCGGCAAAATATGCTTTTTTTTATGCTACATCTCAAACAGTTCGTTGGCGGAAACCACTCGGACACATGTGCACTGATAACAGACGACTGGGTGATATGCATCTCATTCACAAACAGAATCATCTCCTCAAAGACACTTTAGATGCCCCCAAAACTGGAAGGGGAAGCGAATCCATGCCAAACGTGCCTATAACCTGAGCATCCCCCCACCTGGGGGGGGGGAGTCACTTCTCTCACCTGCAGGCTGAGGATGAGTGGACCACTCCAACCCAAATCGCCTGCAGCCGCCCTTTATGTCACACTGAACACACAGTATATTTCACTGATTTTGGATGCTGAGAGCAGAAACACACACTGCACAGTCCAAAAGCGCACAACTGATTTCCACATATGTGCTTTTTATCTGTGAGGCAAAAAGAAGATGAATTAATCATCGGCATGGAGGCACAAAACAATCAGGGAGCCTGCTGATTACACAGCATGGCCACACGGATCCCTCGCAAGGTGCCGGGTCAAGATCGAAGAACCTATAGTGCAACCTTCAGTGGATCTCAGTGGCTCATCAAGGTCATAGCGAGCCACCTCTCTCCTGTAAATAAGAGCCATATCGCTCTCACTCGCGAATGCGCATGATTGACGTATCCCGGGGCTGCACCGGCCTGCCGGATACTCCTTTTCTTCCAGAGTAGCTGGATTTTTTTTTTTTTTTTTTGACTCCGGATTTCAGACTGCGGCGGACGCGACACAACACGGCAGCCCGCACAACGAGCCCGCTGCATTCCGACACAGCCGGAGCAAACGGCAGGAGCAGGTGAACACTTTGCATCTGTCATCCGTCACGGCGAAGCGTGTGATTTTTTCAGTCTTTTTTCCCATCGCGCCCTGCAGTGAGGCAGAAGCACGCGGCCGCAGAATAATAATTATGTGTACAACCCCTGGCCGTTAAATGCGATCGCATTGATTCTTTTGCCGGAGAGGCATCATCAACGATCGATCGGCATTAAGCGACACCTCGCAGCCGAGCGACGCCCATCCAAGCCACAAGTCGCCGGACCCTCCATCCGTGCAAAACACGCCAAATCTCCTCCATCGCATCCACTTCCGCGGCCCCCTTAAGAACAAGCATCGCAGGCCACATTCCCATGGGCATCCGTGAGAACCGGAGTCAGCGCTGCCCGGAGCGGGTCAGCGGCGGGTTGACGCGCATAGCCGAGCGGTTTTCATCGGCGACGTCTGCAACAACAACACAAAGCCATCATTCGTGCAGGAATAAAGAGTGGGATCCTTACCGTGTCACCAGTCGCAGCGGTATAGGCGCATATATACACACACATCCAGCGCACGGAGGAGTCCTCCAGACGGTCCCCCACAACGGGGATCTCGGATGGAAATATATCTTCCCAGTCGATAAATAAATTACACTGATTGGCGCCTCGACTCCGGGTCTGTGGTCAATTCTTGCTGCCGCAAAAAAAATAAAAATAGAGAAAAATACCCCGACGCGGCTTACCGAAAAGAGGGGATGGAGGTAAAGCGGAGGGTGTAATAAACCAATAGCTGCGTGCTCAGTATCCCGATCAGCACTCCACACAGGAGGAGGAGGAGGTCGGTCCAAACGCACTAAGTCCAGTGGAGAGCTGGAGGAGGACAGAGGCGTATCTCTCTCTCTCTCTCTCTCTCTCTCTCTCTCTCTCTCTCTCTCTCTCTCTCTCTCTCTCTCTCTCTCTCTATCCGTCTGTCTGTATCCCGTCCTCACTCTCTCTATCTCTCTCGGCTGCCTCTATGTTCTTACTGACTTCTTCTAAGTCCAAAGGCGCAGAGCGCAGCGGAGCAGTGGACCGTGGTCATCACACACACACACACACACACACACACACACACACAACACATACACTCACACACACAGAGAGAGTGAGAGAGAGAGAAGGGGGTCAGAAATGACAAACCAATTTGGAGGCGCGGTGGATGCTCGGTTGATCGAGCGCAGCCCGGCGAAAGGAGCGTTGCGTTGCAGGCGGGCGGGGAGCCGAGGGTGGGTGGAGGTCCGGGGAGGAGGGGAGGGCGATGATTCCTGCCTGGGGGACGCAGAGAGAGAGAGGGGGAGAGAGGGAGATAGAGAGAGAGGGAGAGAGATGAAGTGGGGGTGTCTGGTGGAAAACGTGGAACCGGATCTGGCTCCTAAATCTCTGGAGCGAGGGCTCCACCTGCCGTGTGAAAACACGCAGGGGTGCCCAAACTTCCCACGGCAAGGACGTTTCACACGAACACCCGCCGCTGGAGATGACATTGACTCGCGAAGCTCCGACTGACAGGTGATTTGGTTTCGTCAGACGCGACGTGGTGTCTGATTGCGTAATTGCGCCTTAGGGTGACGACATTGTAAAAAGAAGAACAAAAAGTAAAAATGACGATCCTCGTTTTTTTTTTGCTTCCGACCTCCCTGAAGCCACTAAACGACTCACGATGCAGGCCTCCAGTTTGCGGTTCAGAAAGCCCGAAATAAAAGCAGCATAACAATGCAGCCTAAAGCGGGTTGCCCTGTGGTTTTCCTGCACAAACCAATGACAAAATCAAAGCGGCGATGGAAATGTAATGAGCCCAAAACCCCATTCAAACATCAAACATGGCCTTTTAATAACACATTTCCATTCCAGGCCTTATGCGTAAATCATAATAAATACATAATCCACGTGTGTAATATATTTCCATGGCAACCTTCTGTTCTAGCTGCAGGTCTCTATAGTGTTTTACTTAAATCTGTGTGTGTGAAGATCTGCTAATATGTATGATTTTTTTCTTTAATGTGGATGGTTTTGCGTTAGTCACCATAATATTCACTACTTTGCAGTGAAATGCATTACAGGATTACCGTAGGCTGGCCGGGATGAGCCCTCTGTGCCTGAAGATCAGAGGGTGACATGCGCACTGCGCGGAGCGCTTCAACGAGCCGCGGACACAATGCTGGGAAATAAAGCGCGCGCTCTGCTTCTTGATGTCTTCTCCGTCAAAGCAATAAGCTGTTATGAGCTGTCCCACCGGGAAAGTGTCCTTCTCGGTACTCGGCGCTGGTGAATCGACTCTGCGGACCGGTGGAGGAGCCGGACGCGCCGTGCTCGCAGCTCCGCGGGGGGAACCTGTTGATAGCCCACCGGCGCTACAATGGAGGTGAGGGGAAGCTTTCCCAGAGCTGTCCGTCTGTTCGTCACAGTGATGCGGTCTAATGCGCCCGGGTCATTTTCAAAGAAAATTAACAGACTGTCTTGTTGATTACATATCATATTAGTAGCTAATGGGCCCGCGTAATTACTGTAAATCATTTGTAATGATTTTTATTTTTATTCTGATGGTGCCAGTATCGCTTTAATATCAACAGGTATAAGATATATATTCAATTAGAATGCCGTGAAGGGCATGTAAGAACTGCGATATCCCTACTGCCTATCAATGCCCCCTAATTGAATTTCAGATGAGATGTTGTCATTTCCAGCCCCGTCGTTTTGCAAATCAAATCATGTCATTGGTATCATGCTTTGATGCTATACAGGCTTCCCCTCCAGTAAGAATGGTCGGGAGGCCGTGTGTCGCTGTTAATTACCATCACTGGCTGATAATGCCTTTTGGAGAAGATTTAAATCCTGCTAAAGAGCATTAGTTGACAAGCAAGGAGCTTGCAAACAAGCGTGGCACATGCAGGCCTGGAAGAGAGGATGTGGAGGTGAGAGCATATGTGCTGCACAACAGGTGTGAAATACTGATTAATTATTCCTTATAATTATCCCAGGAGCAGAGAGAAGTGTTTTTTTTTTCTGCTTTTAATTGTAATAACGAGAATCACTGTGGTGTGTTTAATCAAGTACACCGTGAACTCCCCCCAATACACTGCCGCAAACATGTAAATACACCGCCTGCCTGTGCAAGGACATTCAAGTAGAATAACTCTTATTTTTCTGTTTGTTGCAGGTGCCAAACAGTGAAGAATGACAAATAACTGAAAGCTACAAGCCATTAAAGACATAATTTGTTCCCAAGCAAGGCGGCGATGGAAATCATGGGTAAGTGTGTTCAGTGACCTGCAGTTGTAGAATGCTGTTTAAAGCCAAACACGTTCCAGTAACCTCAGGAACACTCCCCCTCGCCACCGCCGCCACCGTCAGAGGCTTACGATTAAGGTGTCAGGCATGGTGGCTGCAGCCAGACAGGAGGGGATAGTCACATGTGCTATACAGGACTCACAGTCTGGTCGGTAGTCAAAACTCTGTGGTGAAGAGTTTACAGGTTCTTAACCTTCTGCCACATACAATTACTGCCATTGTGGCTTGTGCCCATTAGCTCCTCCTCGCTAAATAAACAAGGGCGACTTGACCTGACGTGACATTTCAGCTTTTGCCGTTGCTTTTTTAGTGTTGGAGATTGGACAGCATATCATCCTCTCATCCTATGTTAGTTAGACACTGGGCCATGTGGAATGTCAAGTCTCGATTGTGTAAAATAATTGTGATTCGCAATGTCATCTCATTAATCATCAAAATAGGCATAAAACTCTTAAAATTGAACTAAAACATACCGGTATTACTTTTTTTGCCAAGTTTTAACTTGCACCACAGATAAGACACACATCCTTTTTTAGTGAACATCCTCTTTAGTGAAAAACAATCAAATAATCTTAGATAAGATCATAAACCATGCGGTCTCCCTCGATAAATACAGGATAAATAAATCAATTGTATTTTGGTATCCTGCACTTTTAAAATCAGGCTCCATGTTTTACCATGACAGCGAGCTAGAGAGCTTTTTCAGGTCACTCGTGAAGATATTTACTATTATCCAGAGTTCACCAAGCTCCACTTGTAGTGTTTTATATCACGATCCAAAATAAAAAATGCTATCATCCCATCCCTAATCTCAATGTTCCTTGATTATTATTATATTATTTTTTTGTGTAGCCCTCTTGCAACATTTTTCTTAGTTTTTGACCCAAAGTTTGCAGCCTGAATCAGAATCCTTGCTATTTTTTAACTTTACTTAATACCTTTGCCAGGAGATTGATAAGTGAGGAACATGACACTTGAAAAAGTGTTGAAAGAACTGGTCCTCAAGCAGCCAAGGTTCAGGGATATTTATTCAGACAAAGCTCACTTCCTGTTCACTCAAACCTCTGAAACACAATTATTTTTAATAGGAGTTATCACACCGTGGATCAGTGCTGACAGATGAATCCATCCTAGATTCTAAAGACAGATGTATTTTAACAAAGCCCTGTTGAAAGACTCGAGTGTATATTTTCCCAGCGCTCCCTATTAAGTCCTGACTTTTCGTAACTTATTACCAAAGGTCTGGGTTTGTGCCGGGGTCACACGGCAGCTGCTTCAACATGTGGAAAAATCCTGTTTCTGAAGTGATATACAATTCCTCTGCAGATACTCAGCGTGCCTTGGAAGCTGTGGGGAGACTGCAAGCCAAGCTGAAGGAGAGAGGAGAGGCCCCGACACAGGAGAAGCTCTCCCTGCTTAAGACCGTCCTGCAGAGCCCCCTGTTCCATCACATCCTCAGCTTACAGCAAGCTCAGCGGAAGCCCCCGGCAAAGGTACCAGCGCAAGCTGCGTGGGTGTTTGGTGTACGTTGAATAGTGGGGAAGGAGCCGCAATCGTTCCCAAAATACTGAATGCACGAACCAAACTGGATGAATAATCAGCTTACCTAAGCTTACCACTAAAGCCCTGAGAAAGAGAAGGAGAGAGAGAGAGAGGGAGTGGATGTATACTGTATCATGCGGAGGAGTCTGCAGTACAGTATGTATGAGAATGTGTGACATTTATGACATAGTTTCAGTTATGTCAGCCAGCGGTGGAAAGTAACTAAGTACCTTCGTATTTTCATTTGTATCTACACTATACTTCTACGCCACTACAATTCAGTGGCAAAATATTGTGAGTTTTACTGCACTACATTTATTTGATAACTAAAGTACTTTGCACTCAAGTCCCAAGTCAATGCAGGCAAGTATCAAATCAAGACAGGTAAGTCCTAAGTCAATCCCAAAGTCAAGACACAGGCCAGTCCCTAGTCAAGTCAGGACAGTCCCAAGTCGAGAAAGGACAGTCCCAGGTCGAGAAAGGACAGTCCCAGGTCGAGAAAGGATAATCCCAGGTCGAGAAAGGACAATCCCAGGTCGAGAAAGGACAGTCCCAGGTTGAGCCAATCAAGTCCCAAGTCGAGCCAATCAAGTCCCAAGTCAAGTCAGGACAGTCCCAAGTCGAGAAAGGACAGTCCCAGGTCGAGAAAGGACAGTCCCAGGTCGAGAAAGGACAATCCCAGGTCGAGAAAGGACAGTCCCAGGTTGAGCCAATCAAGTCCCAAGTCGAGCCAATCAAGTCCCAAGTCAAGTCAGGACAGTCCCAAGTCGAGAAAGGACAGTATCAAGTCAAGACAGACAAGTCCTAAGTCAATCCCAAAGTCAAGACACAGGCCAGTCCCAAGTCAAGTCAGGACAGTCCCAAGTTGAGCCAATCGAGTCCCAGGTCATGAAAGGACAGTCCTGAGTCAAGTCCCAGGTCATGAAAGGACAGTCCTGAGTCAAGTCCTAGGTCATTCTCTTCTGCAACTTAACGGATGTTGTTGGACTGGTTCAAACAAAGTGGATCTTGGGAATTAAGTGTCTACTTGTTTGGAATGAATAGCATTAACTTTAGTTGCAATGTATTGATTTGTGGCACACGTTTAGAATTACATACCTTTTAATTGTTGGGGTCGGATGAAGGTATCAAGTATATTCAAGTCAATAGGTTCATGTTCAAGTGTAGTAACACAATTAACATAATGATGTTTACCCAAGAGGGGATGCAAGTCCTTTTTCATTTTGTGTTGTTGAAATTCGTTAAATTGTGACTCGAGTCCAACTCATGTGACTCTGCTAAGTACTTGACAGATTGAGAAAATATAATCAACAAATAAATGATAATTATTATAGGCTATGATAAAACTTTGCTCATCCCTGGGTGTAAATGTAAAAGCTACCCAGCACAATAAAGAGTGATTGAAATGTGCCCCGCTCTTATCAGCTGCAACATTAAAGTGATTGAAGCATCTATAATTCTAATTCAATAACATACATTATTCTAAAATGGGCCATTCTTCATCATGAGTACGTTTTGATGCTAATGCATTTGTCCTTTACACAAGTAAAATGTTGAATACATGACTTCTACTTAAACAGTATATTTCTACACTCTTATATTCCTACTTTTACTTACGTTGTAGTGTTCACTATCATTACCATGGGAGGATATTTGGGCTCATTACACACACACACCTGTCTTTGTCAGACACTTCTCCAGTTGTAAACCAATCCATGTATTCACCCTTAATCTGCGTTGCTCTTTTTACTGAAACCTCTGAACAATTGAATTGCCAGTTCTTCTGCCAGGATCATGTGTACCTTTGAGTTTCATGATATAACATCTTTAACTGAATGCAACACTGGTTGTGAAACACATACTGGACTAAACTGGACTCAAGTGACTTGCAGGTTGTTTTACAAATGAACTGATTGTGAAACTGGAAGTTAATATTATTGAGTTACTTGGGATTTGTGGGAAATCTGGAGTGGATTTTGTTTTTTCTGGAAGGAACCGTTATTTATACACCCTATTGAATTGAGATTTATCTGACTTGACGTTTTGCTTTTGGGTTGGAGGGTTCAAGACAAACCCTGTGACGAAATATGGTTATGCATTGACTTAACTGGTAACCCCAGCAACCGGTGACACCGTTCCAACAATGGCCGTAGTTCTTCCACCGCTGCTGTCAGTAATGACCAGGGCTTTGTAGCTGTTTGTTGTGGTGTTCTGTAATGAGCTAACCCTATAAACACCATGGTCGACACACACAGGGATTATTACATTAGCTTTGTGTGAGCCTGTAGCCTTGTAGCATCTCTGCTCTCCAGGAAACGGGGCACTGGATCATGTCCATAGATCCTTATCAGACAGACACTGACGCGGTTCTTGTTGGTCCGAGTGTCTTATGACAATCACCAGTTTTACACACAGCATTAAAAAATGAAGTTGCTTATTATTTTTTGCGATAGCGTTCTGTCTTTCATCCCACAGCTGCTATTTCAGCAGGTGTCAAAATTGTTCGACTAGAACAGCATCAGATCAGATCAGTAATTAACGTCTCCCTTTTTAGAAACTCCCTTTTCAATCTTTGAGCCAGAACACCTGAAAGACAAAGGGAGAACAGTGTTGTGTCTGTGTGGTATTGAACAGAAGCCTTTATCTCACGTCTCTGTGTTCCTGCTTTCCTATCTTCTCCCTCTCTGCTCCATTTCAAACCGATCCTTCTCTACTTTTTCCCTCTTTTGTCTCACACACATTCATCCTCCCTTCCCTCGGATCACATCGCCCTCCTTTCTCAATTTCTTTATCCTATTTCCCTCTCATCCTATTCCTCTCTCTCTTGCCATATCTCCTTTCTCCAATTAATGTCTCCACCTCTCTATCAATCCCCTTCCCCATCTCTTTATCTCCCTCATCCATTCCCCACCCAATCTTTCTTCCTCCCCTTCTTTCCCTCAATCCTTCTCTCATTCATCTACTCTCTCTCAATCCATCTATTTTACTCGCATCCTCTCCATCCTCTTCCACTTTTATCCTCCCATCACACAACATGCCTCCTATCAATCTGGTCCCTTATTGCTTCTCTAAATCCTACCAGGTCAAGATTTCCAAATCTGTGTCCATGAACTGTGGCCCCTGCCCGGGCGTGGCGCCGGGCCTGAAGGCAATGAGCCACAGCGACTCCTACACATGGGCCATGGAGAACCGAAGACCCAGTAGCACCAGATCCATCCACAAGGACGGCAGCGCCTCCTCTCTTGGCTCGCCGGACCTGTCCTTCTCAGACATCTACCCCGAAAACTGCATTCACACCGAGTCGCAAGTACGTAAAATCCCCATCGTAAATGAGCACTAATGTCGGAGTTTAGTGAAAGGACCAATATATATATATTGGATTTTTTTCTTGCAGTTGTAAAATATAACACATCACCTTTGCAAATGTCACATTCCACGTTGGATGTAATGAGATCACATTATAAAACTCAAGCACCGTTGGACATTACGTTGTCTGAGGGTTTCTGCCGCTCGTAAGAGGCAGCGCAGCTAACTTGGTGTCATTTCAGCTTTGCTTCTGTTTTTATGCGTGACATTTATCTTTTAGTACTGCACTCCCCCTCGGATCTCCCGCACCATGTCGATGGGGAGAAACCTGGCTGCCATCGCTCATGAGGTACAGTTACATGTGCGTCGGTGGATTGTAAATAAACAAAAGGAGTCAAACGAGTTCAGCACCTCAACCTGTTTATATGGTTTCACTTTTTGTTTTAAATATCACTCTGTCTCTTCTTTCTGCCCCTCCTCCTCTTCCTCTGTATCCACGGCAACGTTAGAGGCGTCACGTGGAGATGATAGAGCTGACTAACGATGGGAAGGGGCTTGGTTTCGGCATCGTTGGAGGGCGGAGCACAGGCGTCATGGTCAAGACCATTCTTCCTGGTGGAGCCGCAGGACGGGTAAATCCACCCGCCAATTAATTGCAAACCTTAAATAGCAAGTTCAAGGAATACCTCACCATTTTTTTTTAGGAAAATCTCCTTTTTACTTTCTTGCAGAGAGTTGGATGAGAAACGATACTACTGTCAATGAACGTGTTATCATTCTTCTCACCTAACACTTCCAGAAATATCGATCTGTTCTTTCCTTGTTGCTGAATGAAAGCTTAGAACCAACCAAATGTATTGATGTGATGTGTGTGTAGTAGAATCAGCAGAATGTGTTGAAATATTTGAATGTTTTTTTTGTTTTAATGGGGCTCTCTAGGATAAGCGCCTGCGTAGCGCAGATCAAATCCTGCGTATTGGAGATACAGATCTGGCGGGCATGAACAGCGAGCAGGTGGCTCAGGTGAGTCTTTGTCTGTAATGATGCTGTGTGTTTAAATTCAAGGTGAAACGGCATTTCAAGACGGTAACGTTGCAGATTGATTGATTGATGGATGTCATGACAATTGGGTTGTACTAGCTGATGCAAGCAAGAGTTATATTTTGACTTCCAGGCAGAAATTGATTTTGGATTTTGATATAGAAATACAAAGAAAATTGTTTTTATTTTGTAATTTTTTCAGCAAATATAGTTCAATAGGTGCACAATATGTGATCTAAAAGGGTTTAAAAGGCATTTAAAATTCCAGCTCAACTTTAAGTAACAGCTAAGTCTGTCATAATCTGTCCCGGTCACTGTGTGTATCCACTGAAAAGCTGGGATTGATCCCCATGCAGGGGATGAGACCGTCACAAATCTGATCTACTGTGTGCCATACCGTGTCTTTCTATGCATCCGTGTCTTGATTTTGTATAGAATGTTAGTTATTTATCAGTCGCAATTGTCACACACTCACTTTGTGTCTGCTCACAAACGGCCACCTGACCCAGGTACTGAGAAATGCTGGTACCAAGGTGAAACTGCTCATTGCCAGGGATGTTGCTAAGGACCACCACCTGTCCTCTCCTGTCCTCAGCCAGGACAGCTTAGACAGCAAGGTGCGTGTGTGTGTGTGTGTGTGTGTGTGTGTGTGTAAAGAATAACCAACATGTAAAAAAGGGTTATCAGTGACATTAAATGTGTAAGTGTTCCTATAACAAAGTACTTCGCTGTACTTCTTTCCAGCTCAACGACTTGAATGATGACTATGAGTTCAGTGTACAGTTCACGAAGAACAGTCGAGGGTTGGGATTCACCATTTCCAGCTACATAGGGGACCTAAACTCAGGTAATTTTCACTCCCATTATCATTATTCCGCGCTAAGTTGATGGTCACAAAATGATGACTAATACCTGCGTACTGTAAGCTGTTATCGACCGTGAGTTTGGAACTACGGTTACACAATCGATGCTGGAGTTTCCTTTTAATTGATCTTGCCGTCCTCAGTCTACAGCGCTGGTGTGATCGTGAAGAGCATCGTGAAAGGCAGCACTGTGGATCAAGATGGACGCATCAACATCGGAGACATCGTCTTATCAGTGAGTTCCACTAAAAACACAACAGATGGCTTTTTTTTTTTATTGTGCACTCTTAAGACAAATACCTTGTTGTCTCAAATAGATTCTCTGCTGAAACGATTTCAGCATCTCAAAATCTGCACAGTTGGCAACTTTTAGTAGTTTCATACGAGCGAATCAGGATGTTTTTAAGCTGATGAAGGGGAATTATTCTCGTTCTACTTTTACTCACATCCATCTCTTCATCATCTCCTGTTTTTGCCAATGCTTCCCATCTTCAATTTTTGATTATTATTGATTTCTTTTGACTTTATACCTATACCATCCACCAAAATGTCCATCGTAGCTGTGCTTCCTTCCTGGCTCTGTCCCCCACTGATCCGTCTGTCCTTCCTCAGGTGGACGGGGTGAGCCTGCAGGGCTGCAGTGAGCAGCGTGCCATGGAGGTGCTGAGGAGGACGGGCCCCCTGGTCAGACTGAGGTTGCTGAGGAAAACTGTCCGCCTGAGTCACATCCTGCCCCCGGTCCCTCCCCTGCAGCCCCTCCGACACTCCCACAGCTTCCACGAGGGCAATCCCTACAGACTGGCTCTCAACAAGATTCAAGAGACAGGTGCTGTGTGCTGAGGGAGGGGGGGGGGGGGGTGGTCAGTGAGCAAATGGAGAACACGTGATTTATCCGCATGCACTGTTTTGCCAGTAATCATCCAGCGTGCTCCCTGCCCCATCTGGGTGAACCATGACTCACAAATTGACTTTCAGATATCTGTTCACACTAGTAGTCTGCCTGCTTAAACTCAAGTGTGTTACTGTGCATAAGTGTTAGGATTCCCGCCTGAGTGCTTAAAACGTGTTCCCCCGTCTCCCAGGAATCTGCTCGCTGCGTGAAATCTCCCGCCGTGCAGCATACGCCAACGGACGTCCCCGGCACAACTCCAGAAACGGTAAGCCCCCCCCCCCTTTCCCATGCTGCACTGCAGTCTGGAACTGGATCGTGGGACTAAGTCTGACGTGCTGATTGGATTCAGGGAACAGAAATGTGGCAGCAGAGCATGCTCTTTGATGAGCGTCTATTTATAGCGTTGTTCAGTCATGTGTTTATCCAACTCATTCAGCTCATTCCAGATGATTTGTCTCTCGTGCGCCGCCTGCATGCGTGGTTTTATTTAGATGAGGATTTTTGAGCTTGATTAGAGAGCACAGCCAAATAAGCCCTGATTGCTTGTGTTGTGTGTGTGTGTGTGTGTGTGTGTGTGTGTGTGAGTGTGTGACATCCTGCTTTGCGGCAAGAAGAATTATGTTGTTTTCTCACTGTAAAGGTGCCAAAGTGGTATTTTCATATAGGATCCCATTCTTTATTGATTGGATGATTTTGGGCTGGGAACAACCAGAATGAGAAGGCGTGTGTGTGTGTGAGAGAGAGATGAGTGTGACTCTCTTTGTGTGTGTGCACATTTTACAGGTGCCAAACTGACGCCAGCCGAAGAGGAGGACCTGAGGAAGAGGTGGCAGCACGCAGTCGGACAGCGATATCAAGTCATCGTACGTCTCTCCTTTAATAACATAAGCATTCGTTATAGCATGCATAGAAAAACACAGTCTCACACTATTAGTACTGTACTTATTGTCAATTATTTAGTATTTTGTTTATATGTCATTTCCCATTTCAAGAAGAAACCTCTCCTACTTCACAATGTGATGTCCACACTTTCTGTTTCTCTGTTAGGTGTGTCAGCTGGAGCGTTTCAGTGAGACAAGTGGTCTCGGCATCAGTCTGGAGGCTCGGGCAGGACACCACTACCTGTGCTCCATCTTACCTGAGGGGCCCGTTGGCCAAAGCGGCTCGATCTTCACCGGAGACCAGATACTGGAGGTGACCGACTCCTCTGCAACTCACCCATTAGTCATTTCATGCAGACATGAGATCAGAGAAATCACTGTAGCAGGATAGTCAGAACGGCTGCCATTTTTATGTTTAACGCAGGCTAACTATCGTATGAACCAAACTGACCTACAGCAACTAGCTAGGGTACAGCTGGCTAGTTAGCTTTAACGCTACACTGGTTGCAGAAAATGAGCTGGTGGCCAGCAGCTACAACAGTTGACAGTGGTGTAGACAAGAATAAATATGATAGATAGACAGACAGTCAGACAGACAGACAGACGGACAGACAGACTGATTGATTGATTTAACTGTTTTGGTCGGCTAAAAATGTCCCAGCTCCACCCTCTCGTGTCACTTTGGTTGCAAAACAAGATGGCCTTATTCAAAATGGCAACCTCAAGGCTTCAAAGTCGTAGTCCACAAACCAGTGAGTGACTTCACGGTAACGTCCACTTCTACTTCGTACAGTCTGTGGGCATATTCCATAATAAAGAATATATCTGAAACACCACCAGTAAACACCACGCAGTTTCCACTACAGCATGCAACATAAGCAGGTGGGCGTGAGCATGTGCATCTCTTTGCATTTGAGCTTTTACTGCAGGGTGAGCGTTTGTCGTCCTCCCCCTCCACTCACCCACATTGTACAACAGCAGTAGTGAAGAAAACGCAGCAAAGTGTCTCACGTCCTTGGTACCTTTTGAGCGTACAAGGGAACACCTGCGTCGCAGCTCAACCCTTTGTTCCAAGGCCGTGGTTCATCTTTTCAAAGAGCCTCATCTGGCAGCAGTGTGTACTACCGTGTAGTACTGCATTCACATCTTTTAGCAGGAAAAAAAAAAAAAAAAAAAAAAATATATATATATATATATATATATATATATATATATATATATATATATATATTTTTTTTTTTTATAAAAAAAATATATAAAAATATATAAAAAATGATATATATATATATATATTATATATATAATATTTTATATATATATATATATATATATAATAATATTATATATAATATATAATATTATATATATATATATATATATAATATATATATATATAATATATATATATATATATATATATATATATATATATATATATATATATAATATATATATATATATCATTTTTTATATATGTGTGTGTGGGTGTGGGTGTGTGTGTGTGTTTATGTTATGTTCCTCCCTGGCAGGTGAACGGGATCCCTCTCATTGGAGAGACACATAAGGAGGTGGTGAATATTCTGAAGGAGCTGCCAAAGCGCGTTTGCCTGGTGTGCTCTCACATCGTCCCCCCCGCAATTCCCGACAGTGACGAGGAAGATGAAGAAGATGTCCACCTCACCCTGAAAGAGCTGCTGGCTGAGTTCAATGACAAGGTGGAGCCACACATCGGTGGCGAGATTTAGCATTAAAAACAGTATAAAACACTGGAATTGTTACACCTCCTCTGCTTTTCAATTTGCCACTTTAAAAAATGTCAGAGTCATGCTCTTCTTCTTGTAAATCAATCTCCTTCCCCGTGTCCTCTTTGTCCTCTGTCCGCCCGTCCCAGTTGGACCAGGGTTGTGTAATTCCCTGTCCTACAGCTGAGGACATCACCAAGCGCGGCGTGCCCCCCATGTCACCTCCTTTGGCCATGTGGGAGAGGGAGGCTCAGGTGGTCGAGCTGGAGAAAGGCGAGTCGGGACTGGGCTTCAGTATCCTGGACTACCAGGTCAGAGACATGCCCCTGAGTCTTTCTACAAATAGAACAGACTGGAATAGGCTGCAGACTAGCAATATCAGTGTCAGGTTGGGTTAGGTTGGAGTATATGGAGAAGCATGTGGACTGTGTGTTTGTGTGCTAAACCCTTAAGACAAGACAGTCAGCTGTGCTGTTTTCAATTTTAGAATAAAAGAGTCTTCTTTCTTCTGCAGAATTCATTGTTCAGTTTTGTTATGTAAAGAAATGGAAGCTTTACTGCAGCTGTGACACCACTCACTTCCACTGGTCCCTTTTAGGGCTGGGATGTTATTTTATTGCAGATCATGATAAGTTAGTTGTGGTGAATTTCCATTATTGTGATTATTATATAATAAATGTGTGACTTGGAAAAGCTTCTATCATGGTGGGGAGGTAAAAAATAGAGTCTGATTTTAAAAAATGATTAAAAAAAAAAGATTAAAAAAAAATAATTTTGTAAATGTAATTTCTCCTTTAATATTGCAGAGAGACTTTATGACTTTACTCAATTTGAGATTATTAGATTCCTTTTTGCGGATGTTCACTAAAAAAAATATGTATCTTATCTGAGAGACAATAAACATATTTGTTTCTGAACAAAATGTAAAGCGATACCGATATTTTTTAGTGCCATTTTAAGAGTTTTAAGTATATTGATGATTATCGGGATAATATCATGAAACGCAATTATGTCATGACTTTTTCGCCCCATGCCTAATCCCTTTTCTTCTCTTGTTTACCTGCATTCATCTTGCATACAATTTACAATGTATCTCATTAATCTGAACATGTCCATGTATATCTTCACTTAATCATCCTTATGTCTAACTCCAGGATCCAGAAGATGCTACGAAGACAGTTCTGGTAATCCGGTCCTTAGTTCCTGGAGGTGTAGCAGATCGAGACGGTCACCTGCTACCTGGTGACCGACTCGTGTTCGTTAATGAATACGACCTGGAAGGCTCCAGCCTGGATTATGCTGTGCACGTCCTGAAGTCCACCGACTATGGCCCGGTCCGCATTGGAGTTGCCAAACCACTGCCAGTATGTACATTTAAATGCTTTATTTGATTTGATAAGGAGTAGTAAATCTATTTTTTGCAGTTGAGTGAATTTAGTTTAGCCGTTGGGACAGAAAATCTTTATCTAAAAGATTAAATTCTGCACACAGTGATTCTTCCTTCTTGGTGTTTTTTCTATTTTGTTGCACTTGCAACCTGGAATTAGAATTGATTGTTATTTGGCTTTTTTTGTGCGGGATCTACACAAAATATTGAAAATTGGAGAAGTTAAAAAAAATGTTTAGAGTGTTATGTTTATGAACAAAATAAGAAAAGAAAAGAAGAAATATCTGATTTTGGATAATCCAGCAAATTATAAACCTAATTCCTGCACATTAAATACTACCAACACCAAATGCAGTTGGAACCCAAGGCCTGGGCTGCACAAGCTTTCTGCCTAAAAGCCTATTAAGGCAGTTTTTTCTCGCCACTGTCACTGTAACGCTTGCCCCTGGGTGATGTTGGAACTTTGGAATTGTGTTGACTCTTGAAATTTTGAGCGTATTCTAGTCCTGCTCAATGTGTTAAGTGTCCTGAGATGGCTTCTGTTGTGATTTGACACTATAAATAAAATTGAATTGAATTGAAAATTGAATTAAATGGTCTAATAAACCCAGAGTTATCAGAGCGAATGGTATGCTACTGTATATGGACAGACAGAAGACAACGTTGTATTGTCATAAGACAGTAGACAGAAAATCCTCAAATATTTAGTCTTTACTACAACTTTGTTTTATATTAATAAGATAATTAAAAAAAGACTATTATTTTCACAGATTGCAAGACAATAAATGTGTGTTTTTCTTATTCAAGAGTCCAGTGTTTCGTCTGCTTTTTTGTTGTGGACTGTGGCTTAGTAACAAGCAACAGTATCCAGTTACAGGCCATGTGAATTTTTAATGCAGCTGAGAGACGAACACAATGCTCGACCACACTACAGATGGGGAGAGAGAGAGAGAGGGGGGGAAAGGAGAAGAGGGTGTCTAATGTACAGTTATCTTCTTTAGCCTCACTTTGAAGTAAATAGCCATCTACTTAATTTTCCGAATTTGGAATTTTGTTTTCTCAGCTGGAGCTGTGCGGCGGCTTGACGCCCATCTCGGAGAGGAGCTTGCGGGCTTCCTGCGATGACACTGAGAGCCACACTCAGATCAGCCTGCTAGCCGAGGCAGCGGAGGCCAACTCCAACACTTGCAACTCCGAGGACAACAGCATCATCCAGCCGTGTTACACTACGACGGTACGTCATGCAACGCAACACGAACACCAGTGCAAACTTTGTGCTCGCTGGGGACCTTTAGACATTTGGTCCACAGGAAAATAAAGGGCAGAGTTTGTCCTTTACATTTGGCTTTTTTTGGCCATTTGTTTTCTTGCAAAAACTGTGTGCAGAACATCGATCATAGTCCTTGAAACTTCCAAAACTCAGCAGGAAACATGTTTGCAGTGACAGTAACATGTTGGATTCGTCACACAGGAAGCGTTGCTCATTACCACGTTAACCTGAGATACTTTGGGTAGCCATTTTAGCTGCTCCGGAGTTTACCATTACGGCATTTGTTCTCTCTGTTCACGCTCTTCAGTGGGGAAGCTTAGCAGCCGGCTGTATCAGTATCACTGGGTTAGGTAGAGAGAAAGTGCTCAGTGTCAAAGACTTGTTCCTCCATTGTGGTCTCCACTCGATCCTATTGAGTAGCCTTTTGTACTCACTTTTTGCTTAATTACCAACAATTTGCCACCCAATGAAAAGTGCTTTACTGCTTGCATGATATTGGCTCCTGGTCTAGCACAAGGGCATACAGTCTAACCTTAATGTATCCTACACACACACACACAAAGACACCCAGAGCAGCAAGTGTCGGTGTGTTCTCATCAAAGAGCGGCTCGTTGCAAAGGTAGCTTCAGAACTTCAGTGCCGCTTATACTTTCTGTGAAGGTTCAAAGACGATCTCCTCGTTGGCCTTTTTCTTTGTGGAGTGCCCGTGGGACAAAAGGAGTCTACCTTTCCTGCATGTTTTACATCTCCAAATTACTCCGAAGACCTTCACCCCGGAGAGTTAATAGTTGTTTGAAATCGTTTTTGTCACATGAAATCTAATTGGTTGTGGCGATAGTAGTTTAGGACGCTGGTGCCGGGTTGTCTTTGAAAAATGAGGTACTTTGAGGTCAGTCGTAAGATTTGCTCCATGAGTTAAAGCCAAAGTTGAAGCAAATCTGAAATGCAATGATCCAGACTGAAATATCACAACAAATATTGGATGGATTTGCTCTGGTGCCCCCCGGTGACGATGATATTTCTGCTTTAGAGTGAAATATCTTGATAAAACAGGAGTAAGAGGCCACCTTCATGCTAGCGGCTCTGCGAGGGTATGCATGCTAACATGCTTACAGTAGCCATGTTTACATTCCCTTATTCCTTTTTGAAGTTTCGCATAAGAAAATCTGCTAGTATTTTCCTGGATGTATATTAATGTTTTCATTGTCTCCAGACATCAGGAAACTTGGCCAAGACTAGCTGACTTGAAGGAACAATTAAAACTTGTCCAATTTAAACAAATTCCTGAAGACTTCTCCATTTTCCTGTCTTACATTGGGTTGGACGGCCAAGGCATCTTGTTTTCTTTCCGCTTTTCACCTCTCCTTTTTCTACTCTGTTTCCTGGCAGATTATAGCCATGTGACCTATAGCACCCACTTCCAATTAAACTACACTGTCGTCGAGTTTATTTGCGCCAAACCAGTTCATGGAAATGCACCTAATGTGAATTTCTTTTTTCTGCGAAATTCCAAAAGTTCACTTAAAAATCTCTTGGCAACTAAATGGAACAACAACTAACAAGCTGATGTTTAGCAGGTTTCATGTTTGCCATGTTTCGTCAACTTAGCTGAGCAACATGTTAGCAACATGTGCTAATTCGCAGGAAACAAAGCAGCTGAGCCCAACCTTCATGCTCTTACTCACTCATGCCCTCTGTCATCGTCCTCGTAGGAAAACAGGCCGCGGCATCGCTTCAGCATCATGGAAGACAACGACAGGCAGCAAGCGCCGCCTCCACCCCCCCGCACCAGCTTTGAGAGGACAATCACTGTTGTCCGGGGCAACCGTAGCCTTGGTATGTTCTCCGTCTTTCTAATGGTGATGGTGTCTTGGTGTGTGTACTTCGCTGGCATGGCGATAATGACGCTAATAGGCGGTGGTGATGACGACTGCCCTGAAGAGGAGTGGTGAAGTGATGTGCTCCTGGTACCTGTGGGAGGAGATGATTAGTGTGTGTGTGTGTGTGTGTGTGTGTGTGTGTGTGCATGTTTGTGTGTTTGTCCAGGAGGCTAGTGTGCGGGTGCATGAGCGGTCGAATCTGAATATTATCTGAAATAATATTACGAAGGAATATTAAAACAATTGAGTGTAACTTCTACATATAGTTGTTTTTGTACTTCAGCACTGAGAGTACATTGGTTATTCAAACATGACAGGGAGGAAATAACAGGGTGTAAGGCGCTCCTGCACTTTAATCTAAGGGCTCTGTGCAACGCATAAAGAAACAAACTCATTTGTATTCCGGAAACATGCTCTAAAAAGGCACGACACTATATTCTGTGTGTGTGTGTGAGAGAGAAAGTTTAAAATTATGTAAATGTTCAGAAAAGGTAGAGAAAACCAAGGTCATAACCTACAGTCTGTGTGTCACTGCATTCTTTGGTTTTCACCTGTTTAAAATATTGTTGTTGTACTTGCTGAGATATTTCATGTAGCACGGTTTTTTCTGGATATGTGGAAGGTTTACAGTTTTTCTCTGTTTTTGCTTACTTTAAATGTATTAAAGGGAGTTATGGTCTGTATCTGTAAGGCCCCAAATACTGTAGTACAATATCAATTTGCACTCTCTATAATTAGGTGCCATGTACAACTCAATTCAATGTGCAACTATGACTTAAATGCCCAAACTTGGAGATGAGACATGTTAGCATATAGTACGTAAAGCGTGTGGTTGTTTTGTACTACAAGGACTGCATGGCTTTTAGAGCAGGTTTGTTAAAGGAGTAGCTGTAACGGATTATAATGAGGTCTTTTTTTTTCTCGCCTTGCTCGTCTAAACCCGTGAATATTTGCAGCCTATGTAGAAGTCTTTGTCTGTCCTTGAGCGGTGTGAACCTGTCGCTCTAAACTGTACGTTTATGGTCCCATAAATACGTTCTGTTGAGGTCAAACGGGTAGATTTTCATATGGAAATGTTCATGTGGGAATTTTTTTTATTCAAAAAGTTCTTGCAGCAGTTTGTTCTAGAAGAAAAAACCATGTACTTTGATACTGTGTTACAGCAACACCTTTCGGATGTTTGAGTCATTCATCATTATCACTTCAGACTTCCTCTCATGTCTTTTTGAAATGTGTGACTTCTGTTTGTCTCGTCTGCGTCTGTAGCTGTGTCTATACAGTCCATTTGTATTCCAGGCACTATGATTGTATTGTAATTTGAATGTAATACGCACCAAAAAAAACAATAAACTTATTTGATCAAATATAAGCTCATTTCTTTGACCAACTTCAAATTATGTACGACCATAGTGTTGTGGGTGTGTGTTGTCCTCCATTAGATGGCAATGTGGTGTGCAGGCGCCGTAGACTATACAACCCACTTCATCCGTTGAAGCCTTCCCTGTCTGTGGTGTGTGTGAGTGTGTGTGTGTGTGTGTGTGTGTGTGTGCTTGAGGTGTGTGTGTGTGTGTGCTCGAGGTGCGTATGTGTGCTCGAGGTGTGTGTGTGTGTGTGTGTGTGTGCTTGAGGTGTGTTTGTGTGTGTGTGTGTGTGTGTGTGTGTGTGTGTGTGCTTGACGTGTGTGTGTGTGTGTGTGTGTGGGTGGGTGGCTGGCTGTGTGTGTGTGTGTGTGTGTGTGTGATGGCTGATTTACCTGCTCCTGCCTGTTTGCATTAATGAAGTGTTTCTGTAATCCGCCTAGTGTCTGATTCGATAATGCCAAAGTCAGGTGTTAGTGCGACTGGCATGTGCTAGCCCTCTGGTCACCTGTGCCCCGTGGCCCCATGTGGCCGTGTGATCGAGCGGCGGAGGATGCCGTGTTCATGTCAAGCATGTGTAGCCGTGTTTGTGTGCTAATCTGCCTAGCGTCTGCCTTGATTATGCTGATTATGCCGCCGTTAGGTGTTTGTTTCGCCGACTTGTCTTGTCTGTTTGGCGTGCGTTCAGAGCGGCCTTAGCCAACCCCCCCACTCACCTGTGCCCATGTGTGTGTGTGTGTGTGTGTGTGTGTGTGTGTGTGCGTGTTGGCAGGGATGTCGGTGAGCGCTATCAAGGACGGCTCAGGCGTGCTGGTGCGCAGCGTGGTCCAGGGGGGCTCCGTTAGCCAGGATGGCAGGCTGGGGGTGGGGGACGCCATCCTGGCCCTCAACGGAGAGCCTACCTCCAATCTGACCAACGCCAGGGCCAGAGCCGTGCTCCGCAGACACTCTGTCACCGGGCCAGAGATGAGGTGAGGAGCCCAGTCGCTGTCCAGCAGCATCACAACACATACCAAGCTTTTGTTCAGGGCTGAAAATAAAGGACAGGTGATTCTCACTGATCCTGCAAATCATGGTGGAGCTCACACAACTCTATGAAAGCTCTTACAGACACTTCAAAGTTTTCTCTCTGCATCACCTGCTCTCAATAATCCTCAGCCTGTAGCCAGGAACACTGGGGGGCTGGATGTGCGTCACCCTCTTCACAAGGGCTCAAGTGCTGCTTCACATTTCTGAACTGCTGTGGAGAGAGAGACCTCTGACGTGCAGCACGCCATCAAATGTAGTCACAGCAGTGCACACACAGCAGTAACTTTGACAGGAGGAGGTCAGAATTTCCTGCAGTTTTTTCGGTCTTTTTTTAGCAAAAAATCAAAGCAAAACATGACTTTAACATAATTATTATGGGCAGCTTTTCTGTATGCAGTGCTGTTACAACACAAGGCCTTTCTCACATCATGGTGGCAGTAGCAGCACAGGTGGGACTGGAAATAAAGCCGCCATCAGTAATTTCATTATTTCCTCTTGTGCTTTTGCTGCTGTGTCATATCAGATTGTCTTCTGTGACAAATGCCCTTTTTACCTCTTTAGATCACATTCCTGGTCATATTGTACACCTATTTAACATTTTGCTGACAAAAATCTTTTTTGATTGATTTTTTCTTCTTGGAAAACAAAATATGACACATGCTTACATCAGCGAGGACCAAACCAATTTCAACGATCAAATCAAATGCCTCCCAAGGTTATGTCCCGCCTTTCACTCAGAAACACGTTGCCATTGGCCAGATCTAGCCAATGTTAGGTTTGTCCATTCTGGGCTACTGTAGAAACGTGGTGGTGCAACTTGGAGGACGCTGTGAAAAGGACCCGCTCTGTATTTAGATATTAACGTCTCATTCTAAAGTAAAGGACACTTAAAGGACTGGGGGTTTCTGTTATTCTGACTAATTAGATTGACTATGTTGGATTCAGAAGAGGTCTGATCAGGCCCAAGTTAAATGTATGACATAAAGGAAACAGGATTTTATTCAAATATATTTTTTATGGTGTTCTTCAGTATCACATTGTACATCATTTCAGACACAGATCGTCATGACCACGGCTTCAGTTTCTCTAGAATAGTGGGTTCATCTTCATCTGCCCTATTCTAAATATTTACTCGCTAGACAAACGTCCTCAAGGATGAACTGATTAGATTTTCGTGGTCAAAGGTCACTGTGACCTCACGTCCGACCCATTTTCTCCAATATCTCTGGAACACCCAAAGGGATTTTTTTTTTTTAAATTTGGCACAAACGTCAATTTAGACTGAAAGTTGAACCGATTATGATTTAGTGGTCAAAGGTCACTTCGACCTTACAAAACACGTTTTTGTCTATAACTCGAGAATTGATTTGTGAATTATGTCACACAAAAGTCTAACTTGTCCTTTTGGTCCAGACGTGGACAACTGCACTCAAATAAATGGTGCTGTGCATTTTAACGGTGGTAATTATTCTCAAACAAATATTGTAGGCCATAATAAAGCTTGTAGTGTGGCTATAATGCTTCACATTATGGCTGTTTCCAAATTCTGGCGGTCTGGGGCCTAAAAATGGGCTCAACGTATGACACATTCCAGTTATAGCAAAGTAGGACACGTGTGGCATATTTAAAAGCTAACCACTTCCAGTTAGTTATTATATTCATATAAGCTTTCCCTCGTGTCATAGTTTAAACATGTACTTTGCTTGAAAAAGGAGAAAGCCAGAGTTCTCAGTTTAGAGAATGTGGATCTCCTTTGGGTTTTACAGAGAACAATCAACCACTGGAAGGAAAAAAATAGCAATTGAACATCACTCACATTTTCTAGATCTACCCAGATCTTGCCTGCGTGACTCAAATGAGTATATGTTCGTCATAAATAGAAAAATGTGCTCGTCGTCACACCCATGACTTTTCCTACGCGTCGCCCCGTGTAAATGATCTCGTCTCACTTTGGATCTTCATCGCCACCTTGTTTTCCGACGCTGCAATCATCGTTGACTGAGGCGCCGCGGTCATGTTAAATTAGATTAGATGATGAAATTTTAAAGATTGCCTGAGGGGCAATTGGGAAAATTATTACTTGTTCTAACATCAGCAGATATGGCTCCACATGCGACGGTGCTTGTTTGGCTGATTGGAGATCAGCCACACCTC
This sequence comes from Chelidonichthys spinosus, assembly GCA_029853015.1. Taxonomy (NCBI): domain Eukaryota; kingdom Metazoa; phylum Chordata; class Actinopteri; order Perciformes; family Triglidae; genus Chelidonichthys; species Chelidonichthys spinosus. The sequence continues at coordinate 9,390,947 of CM056824.1, forward strand.
CACCACCGTGCTGCCCTATAAAACACCCACTGTCTCTCTCTCTCTCTCGCTCTATCTCTCTCTCTCAACCTCGCTGTCTTTTCTTCCCTCTACCTTTTGCTTTTGCACACTCACTCACTAACGCACACACATATACACACCCCTTTCAATGGTCTAACCTCCAATAACACCTTTTTCCTGCTATGCGAAATATCTCTGAATAATTCATCCCTCATCTCACCTTGAACAGCGTGCTTCTGAATAAAAGAGTGTTTTAAAGCGCCTCTCATAGATGCACACCACAACACACACACATCTAAACACACACTCACGCATGCATTGTGTCTTTCTCTATCACTCGCACACACTCTGGCTGCCTCCTCCTGACAGCACTAGAGACAAGCTAGTGGAGTAGAGTGGAGGCAGATGAGTTGCTTTGGCAGCCTCAGAATGAGAGCGACGAGAGAAGGGTGAGGGCTCGTCACTATCAAACCGCCTCTTTTGAGACACGACAGGCTGTCCACATGGCTCAGTCACAACAGCTTAGTGCCCGAGACCTCCATATTCAATCTGCCACCTTGAGGAGGAAGTGGCTCTTTGGGCCGATTCAAAACGGCGCATCTATCGGTGGTGTCGCGCAAGAGTGGAAGTAGGAGGAGGAGGCGGGGGAGCTTTAATGACGTCCTTGACACTTTACTTCCATGACATTGTTTACGCCGCAGCTTAGATGGATCCGGGCTGATGCAAGACACGTTTTGAACTTTTTTTTTTTTTTTTATTAATCACAAATGCAAAGTCAAAAAAATAAAATCTTTTCATCTTGTATCAGCTGCAGCACAACCGGTGTAAGTGGAGCGCATCTTAAATTTCAGAGCGCTTAAAAACATCTGACATGAAAGGAAGCAGCCTATTGATTGCTTTACAGGTCTGCAATATAAAAAACAAATATGCATCATTAACTGCTTATTGATTAATGGTGGTTTATTTTGATAGTTTTGATTAGAGATATTTTACCTGATTGATGAGTCTGACAAGCTGAAGTTAAAACCTAAACATTTAATAAGTATTGTAGGGATTAACGAGTAAACAAATAGGGATTAATGCTTTGACGTTTTTGAAAAGATGCTCATTTGCTTTCTTGCGAGCTGGTCGAGAAGATCGATACAGTACGACTCTCGGTCAACCTCAAGGTGACAACAAGAAAGCAGGATGTCACCACACCTGGCCAACAACTTAACTTTTTGTACAGAGCCAAGCTGACTGGCTGCTTGTTGATGCTGCTTATTTACAGTACAGACACGAGAGTGGTGTCAATCTTTTCATCTAATTCTTTAAACAATAACATTTCATTATTCCCTCTTTCCATGACAGAGATAACTACAAAAGATCTCTGACAGGTGTGTCTGTGATGGAATCCCCCACTGACGGGCTGTAAGGCTTTACACTTCATACTGCCTGGTAAAAAAAAAAAATCAAACTTAACCCAAGCTGTCTGCCTGCCTGAGGTTCAGCAGTGTGTGTACTGGTGGGTGTGTTAGCTGTTAGCAGTTAGCTAAACACACTGTCAAAAACAATATGTGAGCGCACTAAAGACCCCTACCCGCCAGGCGCCGGTTAAGAGTAGAGAGTGAGGCGTCAGCAGGCAGTCAGTGGCAGAATAAAACAGGCAATAAAAGGTGTTTTCAGAAAAGTGTGAGTCTCGGCATCCACAAGAGGTCCTTAAGCCCAAAACATGATGCAGTTTGCTGCAGCAGAAAGTGAGCCTAGCTGTGAAACACAGAGGTGCACACACACTAACTCACAGACGGACAAACATATAATAATAATAATACTTATACATCTATATGTATCTCTATGGAAACCTATCTATTAGTCATGTGCAGATGTGATGTTGAGCCTGATGGGAGTCATATTTAACATGTTTTCACCCTGCCTCCTCTACCCTCAGCATAACCTACGTCCCGGCCCATCAGGTGGATCAGTACCGGACCCGCCTGTGTTTACCCCCTCTGGCCTCCATCTTGGCAGACAGCGCCTCATCCCCGCCCACCCCACCGACACCATCTCCAGAACCGACGCCGGCCCGATCCCCTTGTCCGGTCAGAGCTGCGGCTCAGACTCCACCTTCCTCCGCCCTCAAACCCATTGCCTCGGTCAAATTTAAAGCGGCAGCTCCGGATCCAGCGGCGGTCAGAGCGTCATCTACAGCTCCAGTCAAAGTCCCAGCCCTGGTCCCCACCATCACCCTGGCCCCAGATTCAAGGTAACGTAAGGTCCAGAGAGTCTCAGTCTACTATTTATGGTCACCTAATCCCAACTCAGGCCCCAGAGTGCAAGATAAACCTGTCTCAGGGTTTATTAGACTTCAAGGCTCCAGCTCTTTATTACATGTTGATGTGTTTGCTGCATAAAACACAGTTTGCAGAATTCACACTTTGACATGCATTCAATAAATTCTGCCACGTTGCGGGTTTGGCGTGTTTGACCTTTTGATTTTTATAGCCGCCGCGTTTTTTATTACTGCAACACATCACACATTTCACTTCCCCAGCAGCTTAAGTCATACTAATGATCTAAGTTATTATCTGACACGTTAATTAAAAGAAACAACGGGTTTCAGTGTGTGCGGCCGGCTCAGTTTGAGCCTCTTCCAGTCCGAATTTGCTCGTCCCCGTTCTCCTCTGAGGTAAAGGCAAAAGCTTCCCCGAATGTTGAATCTCTGAGTTATATTTAGCTGTTCGCTTATGGATCTCAGTGCTGACTGTCAGCGAAAATGAATTGTCTCGCTTCCGTCTATCCGTGCTTTCCCTCCGTCTCCGTGCCGCTGCCTCACCACCGCCACCCTCACTCCCATTTCTCTCTGCTGCCTTTTCTTCACTCTTATCTTCCAATACGTCCTCTTTTGTCTCTTTCTCCGTCGTACTTCTGTCTTGACTCCACGTGTCTACATCTCTCATCTCTCTGGTCTTTGTCTCTTTACCTCGTTCTCCCTCTCCTCTCTGCCTTGGTCCGACCCCCCTCTCCTGGCCGCTCTCTTTCAGCCCTGGTGGAACCATTTGTTCTGCCCTCTTCTGTAGCTTAACTGGCTATAGACTCCTGCTGCGCAGATAGCACCACTATCACTCACCTCCATGGGCTTATTACAGCCCTCCACCGTTAAATATATTCATGAAAAATTCTCTCCTTCTCTACCTCTTTCTTTCTGTCTCTCTCTCTCTCTCTCTCTCTCTCTCTCTCTCTCTCTCTCACACACACACACACATACACACACACGTACACACACATATACAGTGTATGTATACCGAGATACACATTTTGATATAAAGACAAACACACACACACACGTTCTGTAAAGACACTACTTTGCTGTGAACTCGCTGGCAGAAAATGTGTGTTTCCACATCTATTTGCAACTAAAGCAGTGTATCTTCTCAAGGCCTGCCATTATATATCACCATTGGTCACGAGTCAAAGTGTGTCGGGGGTCGCAACTAACAATTACTTTCATTTTGTATGAGTCTTTCAATATTTTTTTTTTTGATTCATTGGTGAGTTGTTTGGCCAAATGTCTTTTTGACCACATCTGAAATATAATCATTTTTTCTGTCACAGGCGAATGACCAGAACATATTCACATGTAGAAGCTGGAGAAGATTTTTTCAAACCAATTAATCAATTATCAGAATAGTTGCGTTAGATAAATAGTTGTTATCCACAGCAGTGCTGCGGGTATTATGTAGTCAGATGCGATTGAAGTCACAGGGCTGAAACAAATGGTTATTTCCACAAAGGATTTATTAAAATGAATTTTTCGAGTCTAAAACCTGAAGATATATTATATATTGACAGAAAAGAGAGTACAACAAATCCTCACATCTGAGAGGCTGGAATTAAAAAATATTGCCAGCCAATTTTCTGTCAATCGAGTTTTTTGATTGAACGATTCATTGAATGCATTATCAAACTCATGAAGAATATTCTGACATATTGAAGAGAGGCAGTGAAGCACACGATCATCAGGTTTTCCATCGAATGTCACGCATTCATTTAGTATGTTTTCTGTTTTCATGTTCTGTTGTCGCCATCAGCTGGCAGATTCCAAAATCTCTCCCTGACAAGACGAAGGAGGAAAGGAAAGCAGATGGAGTTATTGTGGAGGAGAAGAAGGACAGGATCAGTGAGGTGGAGATAAAGGTGGACGGAGAGGAGGAGCTTCATTCTCATAGCACAGTGTCTTGGGATCAACCCAGAAGGTTAGTGAATCAGTGGTGGAAGTAACAATGGGGCTTTTTTTACCCATTAGATTTTATTCAGATTTTCTGCCTTTTTTTTCCCCAAAAAATCTGCCCGTGATGCCCTTTATCCTCTCCCTGCCAGAGAAGGCTTAACAAAATCCTGGTGTGATGAGGTTATGTTCACAGCAGGGGGAGAGCAGCACAGCAAGCAGCACACTCAACACGCTCATAATTCTTAGACCCAGAGAAACTGACTACATGTATTTAGCACATTTCTGACTGCACCCTCCATGGATACAACACATAAGTGGCCCTGCACGCAAAGACCACCTTCTGTGTGGCTCACTCTCACGTAGAATATTCTATTGTCTTGACTTTAATCTTTGAAAGCCCTCAGCAGCAGATAGAGACATGTTCAAAAAGCACAGCCATTGGATTTATCTCAAGCCACGTAGGTTCCCGTCAGGCATACAGAGGGCATTTGTGCATCATCACCGTGCCCATAAAGGATTTCCAGCTCTACGGTATGTGAGGATGTTCCCAGTATCCTGCTTTGTGTTTCCAGTGTGCGGCTGACGAGAGCGGGGGCCAGTCCCTTGGTATCAGCATAATGGGAGGCCGAGGCATGGGCCGGAGACTGAGCAGTGGCGAAATGATGAGGGGAGTCTTCATCAAGCACATCAGCCCCGACAGCCCGGCAGCACATAATGGCACCCTCCGGACCGGAGACAGGATACTGGAGGTGTGTGTGTGTGTGTGTGTGTGTGTGTGTGCCTGTCTGTGTGGGTGTGTGTCTTGATGCCTGCATATACCGTAGACGAGCCTGTGAGTGGTAGAGAGACTGGGAAATGGCAACCACGGGATTTTGTGCGTTTGCTACACAAGCATGTGTTCACACACTGTGTAATGGATTCCGTGTGTGTGTGTGTGTGTGTGTGTGTGTGTGTGTCCACATCACGTAGCTGATGATTTGATGATAATGTTTTACAGTAATGAACAATCGTGTTGCCTAAATAAGCAGAAAATCCCTCTCAGCTCTGTTGTCATTATACAATACAGGATTGTTCCTCCTTCATATTTTAGGTGCAATAGTTTTCTACAAGCAGATAAAGTGCACACTGTAATTCGTCAATGCACCTTACTGAGTCTCGCCCACACATATCTATATCCGAGCAACTATAAAGTGGAAATATGTAAGAAGAGATTCATTTAAACCTAATTCTCTGACTCATTTTATTGAGCACTATTTAACCATTATCAGATTTCGCCTTATGGTTTCTAATAAGGTAGGTCTGTCATATCTGTGGCTGTGTTCTATATGAATGAGCAGGGCTGCTTGAACCCTCTGAGACCCTCAGAATTGCATGAACTGTGTATGACTTAAAGGTGAGACTTGTGGATCAAATGAGCCCAATTGCATTAATATTTAGTGTTCGTCCCCAAAGTAGCCACTGCACTTTGTTTTAAAAAACTTGATCACTGTATAAAATGACCTGTTGTGACCTCTCAGATAGCCCCACCCTCATGAAACCTTTCAACCACAAACCAGAGGATATCTACAGGGTGTATGGCTTCATCAGGTGGTTTCTGAAGAGATACCTAATGACAGCCTGACTTCTTCTATGGTGTTAATCAAGGTCTTTGGAGGCATTTTCTAATCATTTCTTTTAGCAATTCTCGAGTGGTTAAAAACAAAAGTTGATCAACAGATCTGTGTAGCGAATCATATAAACCCAGAAATTGACGACTTATGAGAGATAATAGAGTTTGGGATGGTTGTATTCTTCAATCATAATTTTCCTAAACCCCTTCACCCTTTTTATAATTAATATTCATTATTTATTATTTCTGATTTAAGACTAGATCAACTTGACACATACTGCTGAGCTGCATCTCCTATGAATCCCCAGATCCTCAGCTTTTAGATGATATATACCCCTTCTACTGTTGACCTGCTATCTCCCCCTAAACATCCCCCGCCTCCCCCTAAAATGGACAGAAACTGGTCTATGTGGGTCTCTAAGATATTGTTCAATACCTGGTTGTGTGTGTTGACTTGGCCAAGGTGTGTGGTGTGGACCTGAGAGATGCCAGCCATGAGCAGGCGGTGGAGGCTATCCGCAGGGCGGGAGACTCGGTGGTCTTCGTGGTCCAGTCTGGACAGCACAGATCTCAGGTACTGACACTCAGAACCTCCCCCCCAAAAAAACCTACTACTGTCGTAGAAATACACCGTGCAATCTATATTCAGGTATGCATACATTACATAGCATAGCATTTGAGTCCCTCGGCACTCCAGATTGTTTCAGACGGAGTCTCAATACTCAAAGAACGCAAAGAAAAGGTGCAGCAGTGTTGTATGTGGGAGTTTGAAGTGTAACAGTGGTCTGGTCTATACACTATATACATGGCGTGTTGGATGCATCATTTGAAGCAGTCTGTTTCAAAGTCCAATAGAAGTTCATCCCTCTTCTCTCGTCTTTCGCCCACAGTCCCCGATGCTCGCCAACCATGAGAGACACGCTGCAACACCGCAGTCCAACTCACACAGCAGCAAGGTAACACTCGTCTGCTCCGCACTGCTGTTTTCTCTTTTAGAAATAAATAAGGTGTTAAAAAGTAGATAGTATAGGAAATGATATCAGCGGTGGCTACTTTATTTAGTGTTTTTAAAGGTTGTGTCCACAACTTTTAGACAAGCTGTGAAATCACTTCCTTAGTCTCTGTTCCCACTCAGTTGCTGATGTATGGCTGTAGAGTAGAGAGAATGTTATGTTATCCATAGAGTGGTGAGTCATTAACACCTACGTGGTATTTTTGGGTTTGTGGTACTGATGTGTACAGAACTACTTTATCTGTGTTTCCCCTCATGATCGTAGGAAGCAGAGAGTCTCAGTCTGTTCCTTAGTCTCTCCCCAACAAACCCCTTCACTCCCACCCCCTTTAAGGTTGGTACACCAGTGTGTGTGTGTGTGTGTGTGTGTGTGTGCGTGTGTGTGCGTGTGCTATCATGGTTATGCAGGATCTTAAAAGCAGCCGTGCATTAGCATTTGCACTAAGCCAACTTCCAAAAACTTAATTAACGTGCATATTTGTAGATAGAACCCCTCGTAGTTCAAAGTCCCTCGCAGCTACCTTGTTTGTTTAAACCCTTTGTTTTTTTCTTCGGTGGAGATGCATAACTCTCTAAATAGACAGCGCCTCCGTTTGAAGTTATGTTTCCACTCACTTGTAAGTCGGTTACAAAATAATGCATGATTCTGGTCATCTTTCATGTTATTTTTAGCTGACATTAAAACTGTATTCATTAATTCATCCTGTTCGTCAGTTTTTTTTTTCTTTCCCTCCCCAATGCTACATCTAGCACACTGGAGAAGCCTCAGGGGCAGTCCAACTCAAGCCTGAAGGACCCCTGAGGCATCTCCAACTCCGCCTGTTCAATAATGCAAAACTATTCCCCAGGTACCTTCGCCGACATCCGATAGGACGGATCGGAGGAGCCCTGTTACCGTCGCGGCACCAATCGCAGCGGCGGTGGCTGAGGATAAGGGCGACACCGGCAGGAGTAAGTCTGCATCATAAAGAAGATCCTTTAAAGCCCCCAGGAAATGGAGCCGTGTTGGGATTTTAGTGCAGGTCACGTGACGCCCTCCGGCTCGGAGAGACTTTACACTATGAGCTCTTGTTACAAAAGAATGAGCTATAACACTCAAATAAATAAAAAAGTCTCACACACATAGATATTACTCTTTGAACGTGTTTCAAGGTCCGTTATTGGAAAGCCGTGAAGAGGTTTCATCAATGCTGGAGTGAGGCGGTTTCACTGCTATTCACATTAGTCATTCCCACCTCGGCCTTTGCTTTTCTTTATGCACAACGAGTATTAAAAATGCCCTATAGGGTTCTGTTGTAAACAAACAATAAAATGGCACTACTAACATCCTGGAATCACTTTACATTTTGTTAAGAGACAAATAATTGTATTGTGTCACAGATAAAACAACACATCATTCTTAGTGAACAACCCTTTTAGTGAAAAACAATCAATCTTAAATATGACTCTAAATATAGGGTCTACCTGCATAAATAAAGATAAATATTTAAAGAAGATAATCATCTTGTATTTTTTAAATCCGGCTCTATGTTTCACTCCTCTACCATGAGGCCTAGCTAGAAAGCTTTTTCAAGTCACTCGTGATGATATTTATCCAGATAATGGAAATTCACCAAGATTAATTTATAGTGAGGGTTTTTTAATGTAATCTACCTTAAAATCATGATGCTTATGTAAATCTAAGTCACGTTAATATTAATGCACATAAATGAATACACACGGATGTAGACATGCACACAGACAAAATTGCAGCATCTCACAGAAGCTCCTTTTCGGGTCATAACATGTAGCATTCCACTTAATTAATTAATTATTAATATACTTTGTTTTGCTTACCTATTAGCTCATCCTCCTCCCTGTTAACTCTCCTCTCCCCCAGAAAAGATGCTCCAGCGTTACGGCAGCCTTTCTGGGAAGCTTCATATGATTGAGCTGGAGAAGGACCCGGCAGCTCGCGGCCTTGGAATTACCCTTTCTGGGTCCAAGGACGGTTCCAGGGCCCGCATGAGCGTCCACGTGGCGGAGATAGACCCTCAAGGACCTGCTGGATTAGACGGGAGGATACGGGTTGGAGACGAGCTGCTGGAGGTATGGAGGAAAGTGAACGGAGAGCAGCATTCGGTTAGGAGGGTTGCGATTAACAGATGGGAGAGTTTTTTAGGGGGACAAGAAGGGTTGGAGTCCTAGAGAGAGACAAAATATCAGAGTTAAAATTGAGAGCAGCTGAACGAGCAGTGGGTTGTGGATGGGAGTCATGAATGAGTAGAGAGCGTTGAGGGCCTGCGCCGTAGATTTATCAGACAAATTAGCATTTGGAGGGTGGTTGGTGTTGGGCTGGATTCTCCCCATGAGCAAGAGTGTAAGAGAGACGATGAGGAGAGGGCTGAGGGGGAGGAGGGGAGGCAGGAGAAGATAGCATAGAACTGTGTGGAGGTGGATGGGATAAAGATCGGTGAGGAGACAGCACATCGTTTGTCTTCCAGATCAATGGCCAGATCTTGTACGGCCGGAGTCACCAAAACGCCTCCACCATCATCAATAACGCCCCGTCTCACGTCAAGATCATCCTCATCAGGTAACAGCCAGAGTGGCGTTTGCATTTCTGTCGGACTCTTATTAAACAGGGTACAGGTGTTGGATGAGCAGCTCAGGGATGATCACAGATTTTGGTTTTGTTTTACAAGGAATAAAGCTTTGGGTCAAACAGCACACAGATCCACAGCGGAGTGCGACGACACGGTTGACTCCCGGACGGACTCTGCAGAGACAAGACGCCTGTCCGGAGACCTCCAGCACGTAATCCCACCTCAGGTGCCATAGCTTGAGTAAATCAAGGCACTAAAATGATAGCAGACTCTTATTGTAGCACTTATACAAGAGAAATTACGATGGCCTTCTCACATCATTGTAAATGTGATATTAGCTATGTTTTGCGTCACTAAAGAGTTTTTTTTTCCTACTTATTTTTTATCTCACTCCAGGATCACAAAGGTCTTGGCCTCTGCCGGGCAGAGGGGGAGTTCAAGGAAGAGCCAGTGGTCAGGTCCCTGATCCAGCACGGCACTGCCAGTAAGGTGTGACATCACCAGTAGCATCACCATAACCTTCAACCTCCCTCATCAATAACATTAGTCCTTTGTGTAGCCGATATAATATTACTGTATTTCAACCATAGAAATAAAAATTTGACTAGAAAAAAATAAAGTGGTGATTACGGTGAGTTGTAGTGATCGCTGCTGCGGGAAGAGAGCGGGCACTGCCCAGGGGACGGATGGCTGCTAGGTAGTTAGCTATGTAGTTAGATATGTAGTTAGCTAGGTAGTTAGCTAGGTAGTTAGCTAGGTAGCGGCTTGGGAGTAAGGGGCCTTTAGACCCAGCACTGCCGCCGCAGCTCATTTTCTGTAACCAGTGTTTTAATAAAGAACAGCAGAATTTGCAAGTTAGCAAACTAGCCTGCTGTCCACTAGTTAGCTAGCTAGCTTGCTAATTCCGCTGCTTTAATGTTGCACTTGTTAAAGAATATGAGCCAAACAAAGTTGTCACACACCTGACAATACCAATGTACTCATTTACGCTGTTTCTCTTCGAACCTTATAACATTACTACTCCACTGCTAGTTGTTACTGCAAAACCTCTAACTTGCCATAAGTTGGTTTATTTTATACAAAAGTGGCCCGTTACAACGGTCGCTGTGGAAACAGTACATGCAAAAATGGCCGCCCCGACCATCCTGCTATGTTGACTTGAATGGGAATGTATTTTTGCTCCTATTTTATTTCTGTTATCTCAACCAATTCAGTGGCATTTCTTCGTTCTCATAGTGTGCATCATCATCACATGCTCATTTATTATGATTTTGCAATCGAGTGACCCCTGTAGACGCATTAAGGTGTAAGCAGCCAGTTAAAGTGGAGCTAATTTAAAAAAACGTTATCGATTGTTGGATGGATATTTTATACACTGGTCATATGTTTTGTACGTTAAACGCTGATGTTATCTGCTAAATATAATATTTGCCTCTGAGAAGTAGTATAAAGTAATGGGAGAGAGAGAAAAAAGAGGTGTGGATGCACATACACATGCAGCTGTGAATAATGATGTGATGGCTCTCACCTCTTGGTATTTCTGTTAATATTTTAACCACAGTAACCTTGAGATAATGGTTGCCATGTTCTCGAGTGATGTCGTCATGTACTAATATGCTTTCATGTAGGGCTCCAGACAATAGTTCTATTCAGATATTTATCCAGAGGGCGCATTTGATTTTTAATCTCACTTCCTCCCCATCCTTCTGCTGTACATTTTTTGCGTATCTTCCATTATAATTGTCTGTCTGGGTGCAGGATGGCAGGATAAAGGCTGGAGACAGAACCATAGCGGTGGCTGAGAAACCTGTGGCAGGACTGTCAGCGGCCAAGGTACACACACACACACACACACACACACACACACACACACACACACACACACACAAACAAGGTCAAGCCTATTTGACATTTTCTGACTCACCTGTCTTCTCTATTCAGGTGTCCAATTTGATTCTCAAACAGCGGGTCACCGCCAATCGCTCCATCAGCGGCTCAGAGAATCCCTCCTCCTCCTCCTCTTCTTCTCTCCCGACATCTGTTTCCCATCCGTGCCCTCTCTCTCCTGCCTCTGTCCCCGTCTCCTCCTATTCATCACTCAATGCCATGCAGACCTCTCCCACCGGGCACTCTGATTGGCTAGGATCGGATCCCACAACTTCCGATCCCCTGTTCTGCCCAGTTGTGCCTGGCATGGAAACCACCATAGAGTTTTGTAAAGGAAATGTTGGCCTGGGCCTCAGCATCGTAGGAGGATGTGACACTCTGCTGGTGAGAGCAGCCAACTGATATTTGACATCAACATTTCATTTAACATTTTATCCAACCTGCATAATGCTGAATAATTAGACACAGTTTGTGTGTGTTTTCTGATGATGCATCCGCACAGGCATTGTCAGTGATAGTGGTGATGCTGTATTTTCAAATACTAAGTAGCTCAATGCTGATTACATTGGACTGTGTTTTGTGTTTTTCTCCACTAGGGGGCAGTAATAATCCATGAAGTAAATGATGGAGGAGCAGCACAGAGAGATGGAAGGCTGCAGGCTGGAGACCATATATTAGAGGTATTATGGGCATTAATTTCACTGAACCAGTGACACGTTTTACTGCCTTTCCAAATCTGCTGAGATTTTATAGCATTCCATTATAGTTAATCATACAACATAAGCAAATGAATAAAACTTTGGTGAAATTTAAGTATTTATTATTTAATTTTGGTGGTTGAAGTAAAAGTTAAAGCTTGTATCTTTATACCATCACTGGCCAGTGAAAGCCAGGCATCTACATTTTCTATATAAAATATGATAAATGTTGCTCAATTTATAATTGATTTATTTGTGAGGATAACACAGTTTAGTCAACATTTCTTTAATTGTGCCAGTTTTCAAATTTGAAACTGCAAATCTGTGTCAAGATGTTCTAAAGCCAAACGAAGAGTTATGAAATACAAACAAGATAAAGTGATGCTGAAGTGATGACAAACCCTGCAGAGCAACAGAAACAGACGGCCTTTATCTTGCATTCATTCCACTGGCCAGCAGGGGGAGACAGACAGAGAGGCAGACACGTAGTCCACTTCATATAAACAGTCTACAAAAAGAAAGTGACAAAATATTCTTGGTCCAAAGAAATAACTTGCTTGTTTATTAACGCCATGGCCCTCAATGTATCCATTAACCACAATAATGCACTCCTGGACATTATTTGATGTCACATCAATCTGCTGTTAATGACATATAAACCCAGTTACTCCTGACCTCCTCCATACAACCATGTCTCCCTCCCTCCCTCCCTCCCAGGTAAACGGTATAGACCTGCGACAGGCAACTCACGACGAGGCCATTGGCGTGCTGCGGCTCACCACCCAGCGTGTTCGCCTGTGTGTCTTCAGGCACCAGGAGGCCTACCAGGAGGAGGACCTGTGGGACCTCTTCAGCCTGGACCTGAGGCCCCGTCCTGGAGAGGGGGTGGGGTTCACCACTGTGGGGAAGAGGTATATTCCTAATATCTGACATGGTGACACGGTCGTTCTAATCCTAGATTTGGCCCCCTAAAGCCTTTTGCAAGAGCAGTTTCCATATATGAGTTTGTATTCTGTCCCAGAGAATTAGCCTGGCAACTGTAAACCAAAGCAATAGAAGAGGTTGATAAAGTGTTTGGCCCATTTCTTTACTCAAATTCAACCAGAATCCACTTTCTGCTGGTGAGTTAAAGCTAGTTGGTTCGTTCGTCAGGTGACATTTACTGTTTCCAGCATGGTCGCTAGAAGGTTTTTTTTTATAGTCAGCAAACCCCGAAAACAATTAAACTTAAGCAGGAAGAGTTTGTGTTGATGTCTCAGTGAAAAAGCACTTTACCAATCTTCTGTCTCTGGGTCGGATGGCCCACAATGTATATTTTATGGACACCTATAGATAAAGCCTCGTAACTCTCTCCAGCCCTGAACCTAATTCACAGCCTCGGTATGGGAGTTTAATGCATCATCATGCATTATAAAGCCTTTTATCAGGAAAAACACACATCCCTCAAGGGGCTTTGCACCCTCACTTTGGATGAAAAAAAGTCACCTAAAAAACTCTTTCCTGGGGAAATGCAGAAAAAGAGCAAGAGACTTTTGAGTTGTTGCCAAAACTGTTTATTATCTGTGACACACTGGAAACTGGAAATGTATTGATAATATAATTAAAAACGGAATAAGATAATGTAATTTACAACCAGAAAAGTTTTTTTTACAAGATCATTAATTACAGATGCTACATTTATTGAATTGTTTTACATTTATTGCGTTCTAGTGATTACATTGTGGTTGTTACTTTTTGCGAGACTCAGTTGATTTATTGCCAAGAGTTTCTAGTTGTTATGTACACAGTGTTACATTACACCTTTGAATTTCTTCTGTCAACATTTTAAATGTTTCTCGTTTTCTCATTTCCAATGTATCTGTACCCTCATTTGATAGTTTAATGTAGCGTCGGATAAGATTGATTACTTTCATACATTTTCCGTTTTTTTTTTTGTTCAAGGTATTTTCAAAAAAGCAATATTTACTCTTTTATTAATTCACCTATTTCAGAAAAAAAGATTAGTAACCATAATGTCATGGTTATATAATAATGAAATATATTTTGTAATGATCAAACAGATAATTCAGAACAGGAAATGTAACAATAATTCAGAAGAAAAAAAGGTAATGGACACATGATTTGTACAATCAAGTGTGACATTATGCAGGACAGCAGGACTGCAGGTCACATAATTCAGTCTACAACCGTGGAGCAGACACAGGTTTTGACCTCAGTTTTCTTCCAACAGTAATGACACGGGCATCTTTGTGTCAGATATCGTCAGAGGAGGCGAAGCGGATTCGAATGGCAGGTTGTTGCTAGGTGACCAGATTCTGTCAATCAACGGGGAGGACGTCCGTGCAGCATCACAGGAACATGCACACATGCTTCTAAAGGTCAGACACATTCACACATACACAAACCAAGACCATAAACAATGTGTATATATATATATATATATATATATATATATATATATATATATATATATATGTATATATATATATGTATATATATATATAATATATATATATATATATATACAGTGAAGAAAATAAGTATTTGAACACCCTGCTATTTTGCAAGTTCTCCCACTTAGAAATCATGGAGGGGTCTGAAATTTTCATGGTAGGTGCATGTCCATTGTGTGAGAGATAATCTAAAAAGAAAAATCCAGAAATGATTATGACTATGATTATAATGATTATTACAATCTATGATTTTTTAACAATTTATTTGTGTGATACAGCTGGAAATTAGTATATATATATATATATATATATATATATATATATATATATATATATATATATATATATTTATATATATTTTAGGAATCATCATCTTATGTGAAATGTGCATCTTTGCTGTCAGACTTACAGTGAAGCGGTCCAACTGGAGGTGGCTCGATTCAAAGCTGGGCTTCAGTACACACAGCAGAGCCAGGTAAGCTGTTTCCTGTGCCAATCTCTGTTTTATCATCTAAAATGTATGATGCTGTCAGCTGTTGAATCCATCTTTATGTTGTTTTGCTATGATTTGTATTGTATTGAGACTAATTCAGCTCACTCATTACAATTATAAATTAAGTTGTAATTCAACTATTACTCTTTTGCACTATTTTAACAATAGTACTTTGTAAACCTAGGAGTACTTTAAGTTGTGTTTTATCCAGAGCGAAGACTCCGACTGTTCCACGCTTACCCCCTCAAGTGGATGTGATACTTCCATCAGCCACCAGAGGGAGACAGATGACAAGACAGGGAGCTGCTGTGAGTTGTCCTAGTAAATACAGTTCATATATTGTACATGCATGTTTATTGATATATTGGTGTTAATATAATAATATATATTATATGTTATAAATAAGTATAAATATATACACACACACACACACACACACCACATATATATGTTCAAGCTATTTATACAAGCGTATATCTTTTTTCTCCTCCTACAGCATTTCAGGACTACCCCGACACCAGAAAAGTAACAATACAAAAGGTACGGCCTAACAGTTTGAAATAATATTATGCTTGTCTTTATTAGTGCTCCACACTGTCTTGGAGAGACTGCAGCACTGTCATGTGAATCACCGGTATTGTCTAACAGGGTCTACTGTGTGTGTGTGTGTGTGTGTGTGTGTGTGGTATCACCACAGGGTCCATGTGACTCCCTGGGCATCAGTGTTGCAGGAGGAGTGGGCAGTCCCCATGACAACGTACCTCTTTTTATTGCTACTATGGATACCAATGGACTGGCTGCCAAAACACAGCAATTACAGGTGGGAAGTGCCGATGTCTTTGTGCCCGTGTGTTTGTATTGCATTCATGACATTGTGGGGAGTCACCTCCTGCCTGAGGAGAAAGAAGTCAGCCCCCACAATGGTTTCATTTCAGTGCAACGACTTGATTTCACAGTTGAGATTTTAATTCTGAATGTCTTATTAGCATATTTGTAATGTCCAGATTTCCACATTTACAAGGATAACGACTAATGCTGCCTTTCGGTGCATATCATAGGTTATACTGAATAAAAGGGACAACACAAAAATGTATAGCACAGGATATCAAAATTAGAAATGCATTCAGTATATACGTCCCAAATCTATATTATTATCTAAAACCATAAAAAGAATAAAAGGTCATGGTTGGGTAAACGTTGAGGTTAGTTTTGTCGCAGTAGAGGAGCGGGTGTTCCGTAAGTCAATAGAATGTCCTCACAAATAAACGGTGTGTACGTGTCAGTCAGACAGGAGACAGGATCCTCAGTGTCAATGGTGTGTCCATGGAGGGAATGACTCAGGTCCAAGCTGGAGTCCTGTTGAAGAACGCCACCGGAACCATCAGGCTGCAGGTAACGTCACAGTGAGACATCCAGAAGTTCATATACAATGTACAATATACGGCAGTTCCATAATGTCAGCCAGTTTTGGCTCAGTGAACCACATCCAGCCTCCTCTGGGGCATTAATACTTTGAGAAACTCACCGAGACATAATTAAATTCATGAAAACGGTCTTTAACAAGGACTAAAAATGAGAAAGCTTCAGTCATCCCCTCATTATCAGCGTTTTGCACGGGAACACAAACCTTTAATTTGTAAATCTGACACTGATTCAGCCGTTTGTCTTCATGCTAATATGCCTCTGGAAAGGCTTTTGTTGCGAGAGAGAGAAAAAGAGGTATTTGTATGGAGCTGGATCTCAGTTGTTCTTGACAAGAAGATTGTGTGTTGAAAAAACAAAACATCAAAGGATTTTATATTTGTATTTCTCCACCACATTAGGAGGCAAGACAGTGTTATTATAGCAGCGGGATATCAGACAGTGATGGTGTCAGTGTTTGTAGGTGGCAGCAGGATCTGGTGGGTGCAGCACAAAGGACCACAATGATGTCCAGCCCAGCAGCGCGCCCCGATTTCACAACAACCTCTGGTAAGAAACTGCTTACTGACAGTCTCCCGCTGAGCTACCTATCATATTACATTGGTTCCCTCCTGGTTTATTCACTGAATAAGGAAAACGGCAGACCTCAGTTCCCTTGACGATAATGAGAAAGTGCAGAAACATTGGGACAAACGTGCTTTGGGGCAGAATGTTTCTCATGATTTGAATTTTGTGTTGTTTTGTATTATATTTGTTTCAGGCAATTTTCAGTTAGAAATACCCATTTCTTTGGGGGGGGTTAAGGGCCAGGAAAAGTTGGGATGCTTGAAATGTTACGCTTCAGAAACATGAAAATTGCAAAATGTCTGCAGTGGGCGGGGCCAACATTTCTTTTTTATGTCAGCTATGTTGGAATTTGTACATTAATGAACCTTGCAACTATGTACCAACTAGTTACTACATCGATTGATATTGCAATTGGGCTTGTTGGCTCTATAGCGCCCCCTAATTTTTTACTTTAGAATTGTTGAGGTTAGAGAATTGCCTGGAAACTCAAATAGATTTCCACATGCATCAGAAGTGGTAAAAATGTAATCGTATATTGGTCTTGGGTGTGGTAATGTCAACCTCCTACCTTTTAAATGTGAAATTTGGTAGGCAGATGTAATATCCCTAGACATAAATATAAAAGCCATCGTGGAGCCATACCCTAAGTTTGATGATTTCCTATCTGTCCCAGATTACTACACAGGATGAGATGAGAGTCCTGGCCTAAATGCATCTGCATGCCCATATTGAGCTACAGACCAACAGTACATTGCATGAACCAAGTTATAGGACATTTACATTCAGTGTTAAAATATGCCTTCATTTTGAATGATAAAAAAACATTTCATATTGAAAACTTCAGAATCTGCTAACTGACATTTTAGGAAAGGAAATTATGAATTGAAGCGGAACATTAATTACTTGTAAGGGTAATTATTTATAACCCTAATTTGTTTCTTATATAAGAAGTTTGAGCAACCATGTTACGAATATTACACTTCAGCTCTAAAAAGTGATAATTCTGGGTTTCTATCACATTTAATCACACAGTACGTGAGACATTTGCCTCTAGTTTCTCACCTAGTGTGTGTCAGGTGCGATGAGATACTTGGAGTTACACTCCCAGTATATTTCACTGGAGCGCTAGCATGCCCACAAACACACCTCCCAAGATTTACATCATGTTCCTGCAGTGCTCGCACGTACAAGACCATCACCCTGGAGAGAGGCTCCTCGGGCCTCGGCTTCAGCATCGTGGGAGGGTTCAGCAGCCCTCATGGAGACCTGCCGATCTACATCAAAACGGTGTTCAACAAGGTGAGAGAAAGTCCTCCAGGGAAACATTCTACAACGGAGATCCTGGTTCGGAAAATCTCAGCACAGCATGATGTTCACTTATACTGGCCAAGTGTCTGTGTTCATATCCAGTAAGAGAATACTCTTACTTGTGTACTTTGAACACCACAAGTATACAAGTTTACCAGTCAAATAGTCCAATTATATTGGAGAGAATGCAGACATTTCTATGGCCAATTTCTCCAAAACTAGGCAACTAAAAATATGTAGTTTTCATCTATGGATGACCCGTCCCTTTAATGATCCAGTGTTTTAAATATCCAGTTCATGATAGTTTAACATAATTACATTTCGTCTGACATTTTATTTAAGTGGGATCGGTTTTCAGTCACATTTTCCCTCAGTAATGACAGCACTATTCTGTCTTCTGTGTGCATGTGATGGTGTAAACGGACTAGTCTTTGTGCTCTGCAGGGGGCAGCCGTGGAGGACGGCAGGCTGAAACGTGGAGACCAGATCATTGCCGTGAACGGAGAATGTCTGGAGGGAGTGACTCACGCCGACGCCGTGGACATCCTCAAGAAGACCAAGGGGACTGTAGTGCTAACGGTACTCTCTTGAGACGCACAGCTCCATTGTTGTTAGATTTTTCCAAAGTAGCCCATGAAGTAATGCAGTTGCCTGCCGTAGCGCTGCCTCACACGGGGCACATGTGGACGGTGATGAAGAGGTATAGTTTTGTTTAAAATCAATAGAAGAGTGGATAGTGTTAGCGTAAATATATCTGGATTTGGTTTGGGAAGCTACCTCTAAGTGCAGCTGGGTGTGCCCATGTACACAGTTATAAAATCAATAGAAACTCATATTCCTGTGATTCAAACTAATGTGTTTATGTCATATGAATCTTCATATCCCCATCATATCTCTGTATTCACACAAACAGGATATATTTTAAAGCTACCAGATGCTCATAGAAACCAAAGCATCAAAGGCTTATATTAAATAAGCCGACTGGTGGTGATGTATTGTGTCCTAGTTATCCTGTTCAAGGTATTTATAACATAGTTGTGCATTAATATACATCATCATGTCATGTAAACACGCTCATGAATAAATGATGGTCCTCAAAGCTTAGAATCTGCCGACCGTGCGTATGAATGCTTGATAAGCATCTCTTAACACAGTGGGCCTCATTCACAAACGTGCATACGTGCAAATCTGTCTTTAAAATCCAGGATACATCTTTATTATCTAAACTGAATCTATGCAGCAAACAAATTTAAAACTGCCTCGAGACACGCAAACACACAAATGATGAAGACCCGGTCAACTTTCTTAAATGTGATGTGTTAAAATACTTCTTTTAACTACATGCATCTCATATTAAAGCTTCTCTCATTAAAAAAGGCTGCAATAGAAAAACTACTTAATTGGGCCAAATGTATTAAACAACTATGACATTGAATTAGATGTAAAGGAGACCTCCCAGTGTGCGTAAAGTGGGACAACAAACCATTTTTGAATGCAGTGAATGTGTTGTTTTTGAAAGGCTAAACGCCAACCCATATTCGTTGGTTTGAGGCAGAATATTTCGTTAGATAAAAACATTTTTTGAGTTTTGCTAACTTTGCAATGCTGTGGAATCATTAGAAATGTATGGATCATATGTGATGGGAAAATACAGCCACTGCTGGTATTAATGTCACAGAGATAATATTAGTGTAGTCAAATTTTTTATCTTCGCAGAAATACAGATTTACCAGAATGAATAGACGTGCAAAAAAGGTGCACAGAATTCAAATGACATAATGAAAGAAGCTTCAAACTATTCGAATTGAACAAAATACAATTATAAAATTTGCTAGTTGTCATCACTGTTACCCTCATTTCTGGGACATGTCCCACTTACGGATGTTTGTCCAATAACTACGTACTCTTTTGAAGCCTCGAGTTCAGTATTTTTCCCGTCGCCATCTTGGATTTTTGCATCCAGTGAAGGAAGTGACCATATTTGGACTGCTGAAGAGCAAAGGGTGAATCTGTCGATCAAAGTGTAAGAGTTGCACCCCGAACAGCAAGCTTACTGCATCTGGCACCTATAGTGTGAAGGTATTAGCTTCCAAAGTTAGCTTCCATAATTCAAGGTAAACTTTACAGCTATTCAAGTCATCTTAGTGGCTAATAGTGTTGGTAGCATTGTACTGACAGTAAAGAGGCCCTGGTAGCAACCTTTTAATCACAAGGTAGCCACGCCCTGAAGCTTTTTGTGACCAGTATTGCCTGATGGCCAGGAGAGAGAATGCAAGTTTAAAGGCATTTTCACATTGGCTTCACATTTCAGAACCGAGGGTTGCCACCTGCTCATTTCCCGCCTGCTCACTTCCCAGGCCTTTTTATTTAATCCTCGTCATCGTTGTGGTAACGTTTGCTTTTTTGCCTTCAACCTTTTTTCTCAATTTCCTCAGGACCTTTTTTGAGGGCCTTCGTCTTTTAAAACAATCTCACTGCTTTCTCCACGATAAACCTCTTAGGGCACGAGTCTGTCAATTCAGAACGATTCTTTGGTGGCAACGGCATCACATTTCTAGGCACATATTAGTGAATGAGGCCCAGTGTCACATGTATTTACTAGTCCCGTCTTCTACTGTGATCAACTCCTCAGACCCAAAACATGCCAAGTGCTTCTGCCAATCTTTTGTATGGCAATAAGCTTTTAGGACGTTTGCTTCATAAGACAGTTCTACTTTTACTCTTTGTTCTATTCTGATCATTAAAAGTGTGTCATGGCTGCTTGAATAATGTATTTCATATATGTAATACTTATCATATCAGTGCGCTTTATTTACCAATTTGTTATTTATCACTGTTTTCATAATCTGTATCTATCAGTTGTCTTTTAGGAGGTGTTGATATAGTGCAATCTTAATTTAGAAACCTTGTGTTTTATATGTATTTATACTGTGATATTTATGCTCACTTCAGTGATGTATGATATTTGGTTATTGTCAGTAGTCCTCCGAGCATTGTATAACATTGTGTTACTAAATGTACTGTGAGTATTAAATGTTCATTTGTTAGAGTTTGGTACACAAAACCTTTTTTTGTAGTTCTCTTCTGTTGTTGTACTTCCTTCCTGTTGTATCTCTGTGTAGAATGTTGCAGTGGAACGAGCAGCCACCTTAAATATGGTCAAAATCTTTCTCTCGATGCTCTTCGCTGCCTCTCTGGAATAACGCTGAGTCAGATAAGCTTGTGGATCACACATTGTTTGACTTCCAAATCCTACAGACGCAGACCAGAAAGAAAAGAATTGTTTGGGATAATCTCAGATTCCTGAACTGTTTAATGAGGACGTCTGTGCACACAGTTAAGTTTTTAAGGAGAGATGCTTTCTTTTTTTTCCTTTCATATTTTTGCATCTATTTCCAAACCAGTGAACTGAATGTTTCCATGGGGGGGGGGGGGGGGGGGGGGGGTTATCTCTCTCTCTCTCTCTCTCTCTCTCTCTCTCTCTCTCTCTCTCTCTCTCTCTCTCTGTCAAACAAGAATGCATATTCCAAATCACTCCAGTTTAGTGAAGAGTGTGTTGAGCAGTAAATCATGAAATGACAGGGCAGCATATACTTCAAGTACCAGGTAAAGGTACTCATTATGAAGAATTTAAGAATAATGTATTTTATATTATTGGACCTTAATAATTGTTGCATTACCTCACTTACGTGTTGCAGCTGATAAATGTAGGGCTATTTTATTATGATTTATACTGCTGGCTAGTTTGTGAATTCATTATATTTGTTGATTATATTTTGTGCCATTAATATTATATTGTATCATAAATATTAAGTAACATGGAACTAAATGTATCAAATAAATACGGTCGGAGGTGAATATGCAATTATCAGTAAAGTCCAACTAGGTCAAAAATTGTACAGTTTATGAGTAAATGTGTAGCAGTGAGGGTTAGTTTGAGAAAGTGCAACATCTAGAAGACGCAGAAGATATTTGTCTCAAGTCGGGACAGAAACGTTCTCAAGCAGAGTCCGAGGAAGACCTGTGCCATTTCATGTTTTTTCTTTTATCACAGAACTTTTATTGCTCGACTTACTTCTGACAACTTGACAAACAATACATTTGCACACAAATGTCTCATTTAGGAAATAGGAGGCATCTAGGGAGATCCTGTCTGGAGCCTGCACATTAATCAAAGCCATCTGTTCACATTGCAAGCTTTATTGAAACCCCGCCATCGCAGGCTGCTTTATCCTTCTCCAGATGAACAATTGCATTGCCTCCGGGCTGGCGTGAAGAGGGTTTTTTAAGATGGAGAAATGGCTGAATGTTTTTTTTCTGCATTTAACCGGAACGTTTTCAACAATATAATGGTTCTTCTTTTGTGAAATATGAAACTGTTATATCTGCTACTTTGTTTCACATCTAAAACCAAATCTATATTTTTTTTTATAGTGTGAGCTTCGATCAATTTCCATACAACTCTTGTGGGAGTCTTGGGGGGCGGCAGATGCACATCTTCCTTTTTTTCTCTTTCATTAAGCAAGAAAACTGATCTGCTGCTTTTCACAGCAAGGCTCAAATTCCCTTCCCCTCAAACATTTATGAGGAATATGCCAGCAGGCCACATGCTTCGGGACCTTTTCCACCACTTGGCCCTTCTTACTTTCTTTTCCATTGTGTAAAAAATCCACTGTGGCTGCAAAACTAATGCATTTTTCTGCGGCTGAGAATAAGAGGACTTCTACGAGAGCACACTTGTCATGAAAGGCACTAATGATTCCCCCCTCTCTCTCTCTGGGAAGGGGAGCAGTGGCCAAATGATTGTTCTGTGTTCGACTGTCACATCTACCCATATTGATGAATCCACAGGATTGTCTTTTTGCTGTCAGTGTAACCTGCTGGTACAGACAGGACAGCCAACCGATAGTGGATCCAAAAAAAAAAATCTTCTATCCATCCACTCCCATGAGATTCTAATTCAAGATACCAGCATGCGCTGCAAAAATGCCATTCCTAAGCAATTCAGTCCAGTTCTGAGTCTCAGAATGTAGCTGTGAGTGAGTTCACAGCTATCCAGACCAGGAGACTACTGTACATACTGGAGGTCTACAGCAGTTACAGTAAATTGCAGTTATAAATGTAAGAGCCACCAGTCCCACGTCATTTCCCAATATAAATTTTGACTGTCACAAGCAAATGAGCTGGACTGATAGGAAATGTGGTGCAGGGAAGCGTGTGTGCGTATGCCATGCCGTTGTATTCAGTGATATAGCCCGAAGCAGGAAATAATGCTGCATCATCTGGTTGTGAGTTTTAAAACTGCTGAAGATTTCCCAATGTGTTTAGTTTGATTAATTTGTTTCTTGTGTGAGAAGTTTAATTTTTTAATTTGCTAAAACGTATAATACTGAACAACAACATTGGTACCTCCCAATATTTCCAAACTCTGTGTAACTTTAGATTATGAAAGGTATCTTACACTGCAGCTCGGGCCCCTAAATGAGGACATAGCTACCACTCAATGGTGGCTACCGCCCACTGCCCTTAAACCTACAGCTGTGAAATGCACTCATTAATTTGGTCTACTAACTATTCCTGACTGATTGTAGACAAACACTACATATCCCAACACCCCACACTCCAAACTGCATCATAGCTTAATTTTGAGTGGGGGCAGAAAGTAATGCTGTGGTGATTCCTAAAGTAAAGTAGCCTAATTAATTTGTTTTTTTATTTAATACTTATATCTGCAATACACCTTTGAGCCACATGAGGGAGTGTGAATGTGTATGTTTTCAATTAAAAGCATAAAACCTAGCCAATTTATCAAAAAGGCAGTACAAACCGAAAAGGTTAATTTAAACACAAATAAGGTTATTAGGTGATTCTAAGATTTATAGATATGGCCTATTGTGATCTTGGTTGCTATGGTTTGTCATATTTTAAAAATTGTGTCCCCAGAAAAAATGTCTTTGAGGTTACTGTGTGCCAGTCATGTCTGTAAATGTTTTACTGTGTGATTTAATGGTTTCTGTGGCGGCATCAGGAGCCAACTGATCATCAATTCGGACCTTTTCACCTGTTCAATTGATGCCGTTGAAGACAAAATACACTCAAAGACCATAAGTACATCACTTCAAGTGTTTCTTAAGAAAGTATCTAATCAGCCAATCCTGTGGCAGCAACACATTGCATTTAGGCATGTAGTCATGGTTATGGTGGGTCCTAGAAGTGGTTGATGTGTCCTTCAACGTGGCGTGGTTGTTGGCAGAGATGTCAAAAGTACAGACATTCTATACTCAAGTAGGAGTACAGATACGTGGGACTCTGGTAAAATGACTGATTCAACTTATTTACTCAAGTAAAAGTGAAAAAGTACAGGCTCTGAAATGCACTCAAAAGTATAAAGTAAATATCTCTATGAATGATATTTCTACTGCCTGTTTTTTTTGCAAGGTAAACTGAATCTATAAGTAATCGATAATTCCCCGCAAATGCATTAAAACTAAAGTAAGAAGCCTGTTTTGAAAATGTGAGGAAGTAAAAAAGAAGTATTTTAACTACGTTAATTCTTACCTCTGGTTTGTTGGTTTGAGTATTTCAGAAACAAATTTTTTTAGAGACATATTTGATACTAAATCATCAGTGCCTAATAATCTCTGGGCTATGTGGAATATTTAAGTGGTGATACTGGTATGCACTAAGACCCACTGTTGCAAAAAAGGTTTTCACAAAATCCAAGAGAAAAAAACTCCTCTTTTCTTGATGAGTTTCCTGCACAGGACAACAATCTACTTCAATAAAAAAGGAATGCTGAACATGCCACTGAATTATGTTGAGGTAAAGGTGGACACAAAGGATCTCCAGCCTTGTTCCTCTAGTTCACCACTGTTACAAGTGTCTTCAAAATAGCAGCTTCACTGTGGCATTTCTGCTGGATCAACAGTCCATCGGGAGTTTAAAGTTGTAAACTGGAAGACTTTTACAAGTATACAATCACATCAGCTTGTTATCCAAATCCTTAGTTTAACTTCAGTTTTCCTTTCTCTTACTCTTTCCCCTGCATGCAACACAGTATTTTGCACTTAATGTGTAATATATGAGTCAAATACTTTGATTGCGGGGCTGAAAAGTACATGACTTAATGTATGTTGACTCATCTCTTACAGTAATGTGGCAGTAATGTGTTCTGGCCACATGAGGGCGCTGTGTGTGCTGTTATGGAGGACAACTTGATCTGACTACTCGGTGAGTAGCAACATTACATGTAAGCTTTTGAGGGTTAGCCTCGGGCTTCAAACAAACAAATTTGCGCCTGCAAACACTGCAGAGTGTTATCGGCCGACACTACAGCTGCATGCTATCCACACAGCAGTAGGCCCAGATTGAAGGCAGAATGAATGGGGGAGCAAACATCAACCCTAATAGGGTACTTGCTGTTCATCTTACAGTTGTTTGTATGCATACATTAGCACCATGTCATTGGGAGCTGGAAAAGAGACACTATAGAGGAGAAATAGTCCCCTATATTGTCTTCCTACCAGCAGTAATCTGCCCACTCATTATAAACTCAGCTGCACCAGCAGTCTGACTTCTGGTCTGATCACTTCTGCTGGCCCTTGCAATTTAAAGCAAATGCATTGACACAGACGCAGACTCGGAGTTTAATACCAGTTCAACTTTATTAGAAGCAGTCGGAGAATAAAAAAAACAACCACATGAAACGTTAAGGCCTCTCTAAAGGGGCAGCGGATTTAAACAACGGACTGTGATTTGTCCAACCTCCGTTCGTCCTCTGAGTAGCGTCGGAAAGTCTCTCCCAGTAGAGGCTCCAGGGCCTCGGCTGAGCGGTAGGAGCGGGACCGTGCGGCGCAACCGATGACGCCACCCACAACCGCCACCACCAGCACCACCGCAACAATGGCTATGGTGATGATCTCAGACACGGTGTAGGCACGAGCTATGGGAGAGGAGAGGACGGTCATGAGAGGTCAGTGGGTTCGGGGGATGTATGTGTGTGTGTGTGTGTGTGTGTGTGTGTGCATGTGTGTGTGCTGCTACCTACCTGGCCACTGGACCTCATAGGAGTATCCCAGGTTTTCTGGGGCGGCGACAAACATCTCAGCGTTGGTCACAGGAGGCCAGAAAGGAACCATGTTGAATCTCCGGTTGTGCCCAATAGGAGCGTTCTCCTCGGGGTAAACTACCTCACCTGCAGGATGAGAAAACCAGACCTATATGGTCTATTCTTCCTTCTGACTGAGTTTCTGTATCTGCGGTCTTGTCCGTGTACCTGGCTGGTGCCTGCTGAGCCACTCGTCAAAGATGGCATCGGTGAACGTGTGCAGCAGGACAAAGATGGGGTCGTTGGGCGAGAGGTGAGTCTGTCCGCCCGTCCCGTTGAGGAAGAGGTGGGCCAAGTTGTGGAGGCTGCGGATCACTGGGTCGTACATTCCCTGGGGGGCGCTGTAGCCTAGAAAATACAGACACAACAAAATGAAAGTACTGTTATACCAAAATTAGGATGAGCAAATGTTGTTTTGGAGCTGGCCATATGTGCATGTTAGTGGGGGGTGTAGTGTGTGTGTGTTTCTGGCTTCGTGCTCTGTGTAGTCACTCCAGTAGCTGTATGACTGAAGCCAATATCCTCTGGTCGATACAAGGATATAATTCTGACCTTCAATGGTGTTCCTGAAGCTCTCGGAGGAGGTGGAGTAGTAAGGCGGAGTGTCGAAGGCGTTGAGCTCCAGACAATCCAGCACGTCCTGAGGCTCTGGCAGCCTCTGCACCATGGGCCGGGCCACGTTGCCCGCCGGGTTCCTCCTGATGGGACTGCTCTCTGTGCCTGGGTGACGAGGACACAACTGAGCTCAGAGGTGATAGCATCTAACTCGAGAGCAATATAGTTAGCGCTACACTCAGAGATAACTTCAATAATGACATCCATTCTCGTATCTCAGGAACGTCCCGAGGGAATTTCTTCAACTCTGTCACAAACAGCCACTTGGATGCAGGTTTGAGCTGATTAGAATGTGGTGTTCATAGGTCAAGGTCACTATGACCTCACATCCTTCCCGTTCTCATGATATCTCAGGAACACCTTGAGCACATTTCTTCGCATTTGGTAGAAACTTCATTGATTGGAATTTGGTGGTCAAATCTTTGGCCAATCTCAAGAAGTCAAATCCTAATTTTAATGAAATGATTATATTAATAATGATGGTATTTTGTAAACTGCAACGTGACTGGTTGGCGGCGGCACACAACCACGAGATGGTAATTAGCGTGGCATTGTTGTTCAGATTCAGGCCATTGGTCCCGACGGAAATGAAAGAAAATATGTTTAGAAATGTTGTATTATTGAACTACTTTCTGATGCAGACTCGACTCGTTTGATCAGTCTTAAACATGACAGGATGGCAGTTTTTTTTTTTCTGTTTTAAATTATTCACCAAAAGTCAACAGCAGTAGTGAGTGGGAGCTCCGTGACTGAACGGAACTATTTTCCCCCCTTCTTGCATGCATGATCTCGTTCTTGCTTCTTTTTTTGTACTCCCCCCCCCCCCCCCCACCCCCACACACACACACACACACACAAGCACATAAACAGAAGGCTACATAACTGAGTTGTCTGTCTGTTTGAAGATTATTCCCTCAGATCAAAGGAATCAGTAGACTGCTAGATTCCTGTCTTCAACAAGCGCATGCACAAATGAGGCAACCCCCCCTAACCCATTTAAGGAGATGTTGCTTGTTGACGCAGGAAATACCCGGCCTGTCATGACTCTCCAAGGGGATTAATGAGACAGATCGCACGTTAGCCACTCACATGTTCCACCTGTTACCCAATTCCCTTTTTCTTTTACATGTGTAATCGTTCAAAAGGACTCCCCCCCTTTAATGGGGGGGAATTGCGTGAATTAGGTGTATTTGAAAAAAAAAAGGGAGTGATTTACGGTTCAAATCTGGTGCCGGTGTGGAATAAGATCCAATCCCTGCAAATCTGATCAGGTAAAGTGCTCACAGTGCTGTAAATCACTTGACCCGTTGGAAGTGAAATCAGGCAAAAAAAAAACAAAAAAACATTTCAAATTCCAGTGCATTTAAGACGCAGTAGGAAGTAGTTTAACAAGTCGGAGTAGTTTCAGACAAACTGTGGTAAAAGAGTGCAACATCAATGTGGCACAACAGCAGTGAGGTATTATTTATAGCAGCTTATGTTCTACATGCTCTCTTTACGAGCTCTTTGCCCTCTTTTCTGATGCAGCTGTGGCTCCACTGTATGTCAACGCTGCTCTCCTGCAGCTCTTACTGCGGCCGCGTGCCGTCCAGAAAGAGAAGGGTTGAGTTGGGATGAGAACGTGGAGGCGCCTTACTGTTGCAGATGGTGCCAAAGGTGTCGTAGTCCTCCACGCTCTCACAGATCACCCTCCACTGGGAGAACACAGAGTTGGAGCTGATGGAGCTCATGTCAAAGGAGCTCCTGGCTCCGAGCAGCTCGTCGGTGCAGATGTCACACTCACTGCCGCCGATGGCGAAGTTCCAGTAGGGCAGGGCGAAGGTCGGGTCGCCCAGCATGTCCTGCATGGATGGAATGAAGTCAAATATTGTTTTTTATTGTGTAATGATGCTGTTGAATCTCCTTCCTTTCTTGTTATCCACTGACCTTGTACTTTCAGTGCTGCTATTTTTTCTTCTCCTCACCATTTCCCACCTCGGTATAATTCTCTCTTACCTCCGTCTGTCCTCCCCCCTCCCTGCTCCCCCTTTCTCCTCCAGGACAGCTTTCCGCTCCCTCTCCATCTCTTCAAATTCCCCACACTCCTTTTCCTTCGTCCCCTTATCATCCTTTCTCCCATCCTCACTTCCTTCATCTCTCCATCAGCCCAAAAGCCACCTCTCCTGCCCCCCCTCCCCCCCTCCCCTCTTCTCACCTGCATGTCTCTCTCCAGTTGCAGCAGATGAAAACGGTGCCAGGTGACAAAACCCGGGCCCTCGTGGGAGAAGTCTACACCCCCGAAGCTGGTCTGGCCGGGGCCCAGGTAGGTTTTACTGACAGAGTAGTAGTGGCTCCACACAAAATAGTTGTAAACGGTGATGTTCTCGAACTGCGGGGTGTTGCCATCGGGTCCAAACACCTCCTGGTATCTACAGATGAGAGCAGCAGCAGGATGAATGTCACCTTGAGGGTTTTTTTTCCTCTTGTTTTTCAAAGCAGAAACAGTCTCCGACATATTAATTGAGTTGGTGCGGGAAAATATATGCCTTGTTGAATTGGAAGACACTGCATGTACATTTTATGTCTGTATGCAGCAGCCGACGGGGACTTGGCTTCAAATATAAGGCCCGTGGCTGAGATCCTGGGAGCGCCCGTTAATTCAAGAAGAATTCAATTTGTTTTATTAGGAGGCTAAAAGGGTTCTACTACCTGCAGCTGAGAGTTGCTTAAAAATTAATCTACTATAATCCTCAACTGACTTGGAAGGAGGTCATTCACAGATTTATGCACTGTTACTTAGAAGATTATAAATCCCTTTACTCCTTAAACTGATCATTTGCACAGCCACCTGCTGCTTAAGCAGAGCGTTGCCACGAGAAATTTCAGATTTCAATGATAAGTTTTACAAACACAGCATGGGTTCACCCGTGGCTATATCACAGAGCTTTCAACTGTCAAACTCAGCTAGACTGAGCCTGCAGGCCTTTGGGCAAAACTGGGCTGTCTGCTCCACAGTCCTGATACAAGACTAGAGACTGGATGAATTAAGATCAATCCCTCCAATATCTCATAAACAAGCCCAAACACAAAGATTGGAATAATGCAATAGATGTGGTTTTGTATGTACCGCCGTGTACAGATGACCAGGTCAGGGTGGACAGTCCTCTTAGCTTGGTCCAAAGCGTTCACGAATGCCCGCTTCTCACCCGTGCTCATCTGCATGATATTCCTCCTGACTGGAGCGAGGTTAACGGGGAGGAGGAAGATGGGGGAGAGCAGGAAGAGGGAGGGTTGTAGAGGTGTGGGAGGAACGAAGGAAGAGAGGAGACGAGGAAAACGTTATTAAAAATTAACACTTTCCTGAACAATAAATGTTGCCCTCATTCCCCTGACTGATGTATTTCCTGCATCTTTGCATCCCACTGAGATCTTAAAGGGTACATTCAGAAAAAAGAAAGTAAGAGCCTCCATTGTCTTACCCACAGAGATCCTCTGGTCACAGTTGGGTCCAGTCATCCCGTGTCGACACTGCCCACAGTTGTAGCCACTGAAGTTCCCGTTACACTGGCAGGTGCGGTTGAAAAATCTCAGCGGCCACCTCTCTCTGTCGTCACGGCCTGCATACGGGTACTGGGGTCCGTGGCGCCGGTTATCCGCCGCGATGGCCACGCACTGTCCCCTTCCTGTGCCGGAGCCACACTCATCCCCCGCCAACCCTGTAGGAGACGGGCAGCACTGGCCGCTCTGAAGACCCGCAGGGGTGACGCACTCTCGGGGGAACTGGGCCAGCGTTAGGGTGACACCCAGGGTCAACACCAGGAGAACCTCTCTCCACATGCTGCCAGAATCCAGAGAGTGTTTTAGATGGTTAGATGGGAGAGTGAGCCAGGAATAAAGTGGGGTAGGAATTTAAGAAACAGAAAGGAGAGTAGAGACATTTTTTTTTTTTCGTTTTACATCCATCCATGTTCTTCTAAAGCACTTATCGTGTTCAGGGTTGTAAGGGGCAGGAGCCTCTCTCGGCACCCGTTTGGTAAGATGAAGACAAAAAAAACCCCACTCAATCCGCCGCAGACACACACTTCAATTAAGCTCAAGAACAACTCACTTCGGTATGTGTTCTCTTGTTAAAGCCAATTGTCTTAACATTATTCCGAAACTTCACTTCTTACACGCCCCTGCAGGCGGTGTGAGTCATTATTCATAATTCACTAAGCCATTAGCTTTCAACTCTTCCAAGTTCAGAAGTGCTTTCATCAACAGACGGCGAGCGACGGTTCGCTCCAACCTTTTTTTGTGGTTAGATTTGCTCGTCTTTTGAAGCTTGTTGATGAGGATTGAACCAAGGAGGAAATAATAGTTTGGCAGGAGCAATTCTTTTTTTTAAACAAAAACAGTGATAACAACTACTGATGCAAAGTTTCCAAAGTGTTTTACAAATGTTGCAACTTTTACAGAGATACTCAATTCACAATAGTCAACCACAATACTCCTGTCATCCTACAATATTTTCGTTTGAAATTAAACTTGATTTAATTTCTTTAATTCTGCCAATAACTTAATTGGATGAATCTCATATCCACTTTGTTTGCAAAGGGTGCAGAAGCAAATCATTGACATTATTAGCACATTATTAAAACTAATGCATTGCTACAGTTCATTATGTGAGGGGAAAAAATCATCAGTGCTGTGTATTTCCCCTACCTCTGACTGTGCATGCTGCTCCTCTCTTTCTGCAGAAGTGTAGCCCCCCAAGAGTCGGCCCATTGCCCTCCCTTGGCTTAAATAGCTGCCGAGCGCATGACCAGACCTCCCTGGAGCTCATGTAAGCACACTCTCTCACACACAATAGCACAGATACAGTGCACAGTAGGCTACACACGGACACACTTGAGGGTTCAAGTGAATTTTCAAATACTCATTCATAGGCCTCATGATCATAACCCAAATGACGCCAGTCTCTCTCTCTCTCTCTCTCTCTCTCTCTCTCTCTCTCTCTCTCTCTGTGTGTGTGTGTGTGTGTGTGTGTGTGTGTGTGTGTGTGTGTGTGCGTGCGTGCGTGTGTTTGGCACTCGCAAAATCAAAGAAGCAACTGTGAGAAAGCAGTCACACTAGTTAGCTTGGTCCATTTCAACAACACCATGACGTTTCGTTATATGCGGATGACGATCAGGTGTCCGAGGGAAATGCTTGAAAGTGTATGTGCAAGAGTGTTCCATTTAATGCGATGATTAGTGTGCTTGAGTGGTCATCGTGTTCATACACGAGTAACTAGAGAGTGCAGAAAAATCCTTGCACAAATTCAACATTATCTTTTTTTATTTGGTACTATTTAAATCACAAACGACAATACAAAGTTCAGGAGTTGCGTAGAACCAAAAAACAAACAAACAATCAAATCAAGTTTTAAACTTCTCTTGAATAATGAAAAACCTTTACTTTTTTTCTTGTTGGCTAGAGTTCCTTCTAATGAGATTGTGCGGATGTGGCACTCTCTGGTACCGCCAAAGCACTTTGTGAATTACTGATAAAACGGAGAAATCGCTCATACCCACTGCCCCCCTTTCACATCGCTTTGTATATACAGCATGTGGTCAGTATGAAAAACGTTTCTGAGCAATTTTATTCTAAAGAGCTCACATCAAACTAGAATCAGAATATTTGTTTTTTTTTATCCCATTTACACACACACAATCTCTTCCATGCACGCAGAGTATTTCTATTTAAAACATGCTCTTCCTGTTCACTCATTCCATCAAGTGTGATCACCTGTTAATGCACACTCCTTCTTCCACACGTTCACACAGACGATGCAGTCATAAACACCAAATACAATTGTGTTACATATTATTACAGTCAGGGTCTAAGGCAGTCTGTTGGGTTGCTTCGAGAATTAAGGTAATTCATTGGGTGAATGGGTGAATTGGGATTGGAAAGTGGCTTTTGGGGGTTTTATTTAGATACAGCAGGAACAGACTAAACAGCTGGGTCCCCTAGAGGATGGAAGTCCTGAGGTCTTGCGAGGAGTCTGGACCTGGTCCGGGATTGGCCGACTCCTCTGCTGAGCTGGGCGGCAGGTTGGACATGGCTATCGCGTGCTCCTCTTCGTGCTGCTTTTTGTTTTGGACCAGGGTCGAAGCAACATCAGATGGGTCAAGCGCCGCTATCCTGGGAAGGAGAGGACCGTTGTCAGTTGCAGAAGCTATTTGATACAAATGAGAATAAGATCTGTCGTGCTTTACATGAGAACAAAGACAGGCTCATTGGGATGGTATACCCAGGGTAGCGGTAAAATACAAACACAACTTCATTTGGTGTTTTCATAATGGCTGTCGAACTGCTGCTAAATGCGCCGCGAGCCAATGCTAATATTTTAAACCGTGAGGTCTGTTTCTTTAATGACGCACCAGATGGAGAAGCTTGCAAACGGTGGTGGAAGAAGATATGCTGGGAGGTAATGACAGACCTAGATATAAATAGATCAGGTGACATTATTGACTAATGGCAGGTGACGGCGTCCTGGGTGGAAGAAGTTCTAAAAGAGCTGCGTGCGTTTTCAAATGCCCGAGTTGGTTCACCCTCAAGGGTATCAGAGCCGCTATCTTTAGCCTCATTCCAGGTGTGGAAAGCTAAAGGGCTGCATCTTACCCAGAATGCACTGGGGTCATTCATCACCACTGCTGTAATCTGGCAGAGTGCACAGTAGAAATCTGGATTTTGCCCTCACCACACGGTTCCAAAGTGTTGGGTTTTCTGGGTAAGGTTATGCCAGGTCTGTCATGTAAAGCCTTGGATCTTGGTTTTTGTTATTTTCACGTGTATTTTATTAAGAAATTTCTCTTTTCTTCTGTGACATTTGTCTGGGTGGGTGCATGTGCACCCAATGTGTTGCAAGTAGAGAGGGGAGGCAGAAAGAGACCATACACTGTGTATAAGAAGTATACCCTGCTTTGGCGTCTATTTAACTCAAAATGGGACCATGATTTACTAAATGTACATCATGCTGAAGTAGACTTCAAGTTAGCGATAGAAAACATACATTTATGGTCACAAACCGAGCAGTAGGGTATTTTGTCATAGATTATACAATCCTACTTATTTGTTACAAACAGAGGAGTCGCCCCCTGATGGCCAGTAGAAAGAATACAAGTTTAAGGCACTTCAGCATTGGCTTATGGGTCTTAGTTTTAGAACTGTGTGTAGAACCCAATACAACCCCAACTAATAATTTAGGGGATTAACACATTTTGCAAATCATTCGTGGATATGATATTTCTTATTAGCTTTTATGCTTTCCAAGTGGCTGGATGCATAATGAAAAGCCACCATTCTGGCTTTCATATACTGGATACCAAGTTGAGTAGAGCATTTATATACAGCATGTGAATACTGTTAACTTTGGTTTGCCATTCATCAGCGTGTCAGATAAACATCAAGCTAATGGACATGATTGACTTCCACACTTCACCTACACTCAGTTTGCTCCTCGTAACCTTGTTGTGCCTTTCCTGTTGAGATGATAGCGCTGCTGATTGTGTGTCTTTTGTCACAAGGACACATCTCAAGATGAGTCTGTTGACTGTTTAATTATTCAGCGTTGCTTTGTTATCAGCATGTCGAGGCACACATCGGATTTCTCTTTCTGTGTTGAACATACACAACTTTACATGTGAGCACATTTTCTTTCTACACACCAACTCTCTCAAATTTTTCCCCCCTCATTTCTGCATGGTAACTCTCTCTCACACACACATACACACACACACACACACACACACACACACACCTTTATCTTATTATTGATCCGAGCCTGCTAGTCTGATTAGGAATAATAGTGGGTATTAACCAGTAATGCTTTGGGTTCACAGCACTCACGCTCTCATGTGACCCAGTGAGCAGCCTCCTGAGCACATAGCTTAGCCAGGAGAGGATCAGCTGAGAAGCACACAGCCAGTGGTTCCTATGAACCACAAGTTTGCAGGTCAGTGCACAACATTCAGTCTGACGGCAAAGGGGAAAGCCTGACATCCGCCTAGTGTCGGAGATACTGTAGAAGGCAGTGTTGTGATGGCGGGCTCAAGGAGGGCAACCCCATCTCCTACAAGATTTCATTCACATACAATTGCAATGTCAATTGTGTTTCCATAGTATTTTCTTTATCTGGACCACAGTTTTTAACGGTTTGAAACACGTAGTTAACAAATGCTACTAATCTATGTAGTAAGGTTTAGGCAACTAAACAACGTGGTTAGGTTTAGTAAAAACATCATGGTTTGGCTTGACACAAACAGCGGCCTCCAGGGTGAAAGTCCTGTGTTTTTGACCACCCATCCACCCACTTCCGCACACACATTAGCAACTAATTTGTGATATTTTGAAAGCACATATAATCCGTGAAAAAATAAGTTTTCATCGAAATGTGATTCACAATGCAGCTTCGTTGTGTGGGAACATCATTTTTAGCAGATGGGGCTGAAGAGGAAAGCTAACTCGCCCAGTGAGATTGTGTTAACCTTGGAGCCTTGAAATAGTTTAAACCAGTCAAACGCAATGGGAGTGGGTAGATGTTTGTTTTCTTTTGAGGTACTGGTATTCTTGTGGGATCTAGTGGTTCTGAATGTCCTATAGAGAGCCTTTAATTTGTAATCCATCTGTATCCATATTGTATCCATCTACAGATGTTAGATAGATGTTTGTGTGTGAACATACTGTTGAGCGTCCCCATTCCCTGCAGGAAGTGTGTCGTCACTGCAGTCGCCTCCTGTGGCTGCCTCCGGTTCGACGCACCCTTCCTCACATGCTCGCTGTTGGGCTGTGGTGCTACACACACACACACACACACACACACACACACACACACAAAGTCTCATTGTTGACTGGTGCCTGTCTATAAATTAACTCCACGCTGACTTGGGCCATGTGGAAAAAAATAATTAAAAAAACCCAGCACGGCGTGTTACCAATGAAAGGCCATTCCCTCTTTTTTTTTGGTGAGAGAAATACTGAACCTATACTGAGCACAGTCTCCCCATGTCATCATTTATCAGTGTGGAAATGTTAGCTGCAGCGTGGGCAACATCAGAAGCAATCATGTACCAGCACTGCTGTAAGTCCCATCTGTGATTGTAGCGCTGTTGGTACCACAGCTAGCAATCAGATGGCTTATTTCAGCTATTAGAGAGGAAGCACAGGGATATGGTCAGTGCTTTACCATTAAAAAAAGTAAAGAGAGAAGAATTTTTCAAATACTGAGCAGCAACAATTATGCCAACGGATGGCAGGCTACAGAAATAAATGAATGTTAGAAGTAAAGGCCATTTGTATTGCACTTTCCACCACATCATTATAGGCTATAAGATCATCTTTTTTTCATGATTGCCCCTAAAGATTAAGTGCATATTAGCCGGTGCAGCTTACCTGTTTTTGTTACGACATTTAAGGATATAGATAGTGATGATGACGGTCTCCAACACCAGGAAGGCTGCAGCAGAAATAGCCCCGATCTTCCATGCCTCCAGGCCCAGCTCGCTTGTCTCTAAACAGATGCATTAAGGGAGGGCAGAAGAGGAGGAAACATTACATCCTCGACTGCTTTGCTACAACTAAATCAACCGTCCCTGACTGCACAAAAAGGAAGCTGTCCTTTGACATCCCATCTCTTTTACACAATCACATTACAGGTTTTCCAGGGGAGAAAAGAACATAAGTCTTTTCTATTTTCACGTCATTTTACAAGCTGTTTTGAGCCCAGAGGAGGATGCATGTGATGCATAGAGGCACAGAAACAGTAGTAAATATAGTAAAGTAAATATCTCTCATTCATTTAAGTGAGGCAGAAACAGCATATACTGTGTGATGGGAAAGTCCCAACTTTCTGGTCTTCCCCTCACCACTCAGTGTATTCAGCCTGCTCCACTGTTTATTCAAATGGAAAAACATCAACTTGGCCATCTGCATATTTTGCTGGCAGAGTCACGATCATCAATCATCTCCTTTATTCTACCCAAGTTTTAAGCTGCAGAAAATCTGCTGTAAAATATACCCAAAGCCATTTATAGCAGATACTCAAGTCCTGAAACCACACTTGAGAACACTATGTATAATTTTTTGTTCAATTCAATTCTACTACATTTTTTCTTAAATAAAGTCACCATTTTTCATGCTCTGGTCAATTTTGAGACGCTTTTGCTTACATAACATTTTCCTGTATACTAGTGGAAAGAAAACATTTAGGTTTACTACTCTGCATATTTGCATCTGTAGATTTATCCTAAATTCAACAAAAAAAAATGCATTAGATAATTTGTATATTTAAACCTAACATTTCAGTAAACTTGTAATAAAAATGGTCTTCATGTAAATCATCATGGTAATCTCTATTAGTTCTTTCTCATACTGCCAGTAGCACTTCTAGACACCAAACTTTCCAGTTTTATTCCTATCTATGCTTTTTCAGGGATGTTTGTTCATATATCATTCACGGCCTGATTTATAGAACTATTTATTCCTGAAAATTGGTGAATATTGCTTTTGTTTTGTTTTTTTATGCCTGTTGATAGTATTTTCTGATTTATGGAGTGCTAAAAAGAGATATCCAAACTTATTTCACTGTATTATGTAAAAAAAAAGAAAGAAAGAAAGAAAGAAAGAAAAATAGATGAATTTTAAACCTGGCTTTATAAAATGTGATTTAAGTTCCGGAGATTCATGGAAATTAACACATATTTAATAAGATAATACCTAATTTAGATATTTAAACATATAATTTCAGAAAAACTGAAGTGAAAAAAAATGGCTTAAAATTGGCTTCATGAACAACTGTGGAAGATTCATGGTGGTATGGTACTTTGATATCTAGTATTTTCCTTTAATATTCTGTATTATCTCCTGTTCCATTCACCTTTGTTATCAGGTGTATCTTCTACCAGCTCATTGGCCTCCCCTGGTTCTTCTCCTGTCTCGGGAGGTTCAGCCAGAACATCCTTCACAAAATGATCCAGCGTAGGTTGGGCCGCAATGGGGTCATGTGGCAAAAGGTTGTCTGTTGGGGCGATGATCTCATTGCCACCGTCGGATTTCTCATCCCTGAGGGTATTTTCTCCAAGCTCCACCCCTCCTAGGGATGAGCTGGGGGTGGGAGGCTGGCTCTCAGGGCTCTGCTCCATGGAGACTTCAGCACCGTCCTCTGGCCCGGGGGCAGAGATCACCAGCACTTCTAGAAGAGGGGTTCGGTATGTGACACACACATGAAAATGAAGGCGAGAGGTCAAGGTTTAGGGTTTGTAGAGTGGACCTATGGAATGTAGAATAATGCATAGATGTGCTGCAGCTGAGATTGGAAGCAGTTCAGAATGTGTGTAAAGCGTAGAACTGGTTTTGCATGTGTCACCGTATTCGTTGGGCTTGAAGAGACTTTTAGAAGTTTAACTGATGGTTAGTGCTAGAGTCTGGTATTCTCAAGTGCTTTCTACCAAACACTTGCTCATTTGTTGTCCAACCGGCACAGTAAATGTGGAGCGTTTAAACTCAGTATTTTAGAACATGGTACATTGTAAAGTGTATTAAAGGGGCTTATAATGTTCATTTAGAGGCTTTCCTCACTTAAAGTAGGTTAACATGAAAACAATGCAAGCTTAAACGAAGCTGCTGAGTCGAATGCAACAGAATGTTTAAAGACAAATACCATTGACGTTTTAGGATTTTGTCACCTAAATTATGAACAGGTTTTACATATTCAACATTTCAGATATTGCATTATTATCAGATAAGGATTTACTGAAAGTTAAGCCAATGGGGCCACTGAAATATGGAGCTCATTAGTAAAATGATTTGTTGGGAATTTTGAGGTTTGGCATGTTGTTTGTAGATTCAGCGGTGCACGGTGCTGGATCTCACCTTGATCTTCTTTTTCACTGTCATGTGAGGTCTCCAAAGCAATCTGCTCCTCTTCTCCTGCTTGCTGGTCACCCCCCTCGTTTGCCACTGATTCTCCTTTTATTACACCCTCTCCATACCTTCGACCCTCTTCTGCTTCCCCCACTTCTGTAGCTTCTGCTTCTACCTCTTCAGCAGCTCCTCCCTCCACCGATAAACGGCCTTGTTCGTCCTCTGCCTCCGGTTCTTCGGCGTCCTTCACTATGTTTACCTCCTCCTCCACCTCCTCTACGGGCTCTCCCACCACCGCTTGTGTGGTCTCAATCTCGTAATTATCGAAATGCGGGACTATCACCTCACCCTCCATGTCATTTACCTGAGTTCCCTCATTTCCCCATGCATCCTCTATCTGCTCCTCCTCATCCACCACCAGACTAGGATCAGACTCTACCGTGGTCTCCCGCTCTGGCTCTCCACCTACTGCCACCTCCACCACAGTTGGAGTTTCCTCCACCTCCTTCGTTTCTGTTTCGACTGCTCCTTTTTCTGCCAACAAAGCAACCTGCTCCTCGCTGTCCTCCACCCCTGCCTCCTCTACTGCTGCATACCCCCCTGTCTCTTCTACAGTGCCTTCCTCCACAATCCCCTGACTGATTTCAGGGTCTACAGACTCATCGAGAACCTCCTCTCTCCCTGCTTCTCTGCCTCCAATTTCCACACCTGCCGTGGTCTCCTCCACAGATCCAGTGGCAGTCTCCCCCTCCTCCTCGACATCTCTGTTTCCCTCCACAGCTACATTTTCAAACGCATCCACGACTTCTACCTCCTGCTCCTCCAAAGCGCCCACATCTTCACCCTCCCCCTCCGCTGCCTGCTCCAACACCTCAGCCTCTGTGTCAGTTTCAGTCTCTCCTTCTTCAGTCCCGAGGGCATCCTCCTCGACCGTCTCCTGCACCGCTGCCTCATCTGCGTTTGCCTCACCCCCTCCCTCCACCTGCCCCAGAGCTGCCTCCACCACCCTCTCCAGGAGCTCCTTCAACACTTCTTCAGCCCCACGACCTTCCACCTGCTCCGCGGCCTCCTGCACGGCCTGCTGCACCTCCTTCAAGCTCGGGGGGGCCACCACGGGTGCCACCTCTGCAGGGGGCAGCTCTGGCTCCATGGGTAAGGCCTGGCCATCTTGCAAGGTGACTGCAGTGGAGGATTGGATGGCAGAAGACAGACCTAAAGAAATAGGACAGAACTTTATTAATCCTGAAGAATAAGAAAAATCAATACAGTGACAACATTAATCTAACAAACAATAGTCATGAATATCAAGTGTATAATAAATACTTAACACCAGTGCAGAATAGAAGGAGATTGAAGGAGTAGCCTCAGACAAATATGTATTATATGATCAGTGGTGTGTGTTAGCTTCATGCTCATGATAAAGGTACATATCCAATGGCGTTATTGACTATAATGCTACACGTGTCTCCATAATCACTGCAAATTACGTTATGCAAAATACAGCAACATCCTGTATCCTTCCCACTGATTGGTTGATTATGTCATTATTCACTAATTCAAACTACATGGACTGATGGATTCCTGATACGCCCGTCATGTGTCGGTACTGTTGGAAATTATTATTATTATTATATCATTATGAAGTACATTTGCAGTTTAAAGTCAGGTGTTCTTCTGTTCATCAATATACAAAGACATCATCACATAGATATTTCAACCTTGTATAATGTCACCCTACCTTCAGATGTGCAGCGTTGTATCAAAAACAACACCAGGAATCCTTTCAAAAAGCAGTACTCCATGTTGTCAGAGAAAACATTAAAAAAAGAATACTCCAAAACAATCCCCAGTCTCCCTCAGGAAAAGCACTCTTTGTTTCCTTTGGTCGTGCTCAAACGTCAAGTGTGAGTGTGTTTACCAGCACCAGATATACACTGAGTGTGTAAACTCTGGATGGTCAGACAGTAAATTGGGCCCGGGGCAGGGAGGGTGATGTCTGTAGGTGACGCTGAGAGGAGGGAGGGTGAAAAAACGAACATTGCCATGTTAAATATTGCCACCCTGAGGTGTCTCCGTACCAGCAGGTGTCTCTATGGGAGTCGGGGGTGGGGAGGTAGGTAAAGTAGCGCTTCGGTGTTAAATGCTGTGGTGAAGCTCGGGCGGCATGTCACACACATAGTGAACTCTGGAAGAGCAATTATAGATGGCCTGTGAGTTTGAGGCGTGAGTGATGCGACCATTAGGGCTTGACATAGAGTTAGAGAAAGTAGATGAGCACAAAGATACTGTAAGCGACCGTCCGTAATAATATCACAGTACACCCGACAGAAAAGTAACGTTGTCTTGACTACGTGTTGGTGAAATAGATTTCCTCATGGGTGCGTGTAACAGGTGTTTAATTAACCATTTTATGCGGCTTTTCTTTCTACCGCATTATAAGTCTATGTAGCCGGTGTTGTGTGCATAGAATGGCACGGTGACGCCACGTGGTTTCCAACTGTTAGGTTACCCTACAAAGAGATCCACGTCTATCATGTTGTTATGTAATAAGAATGTTTAAGGTATATTGTGTCCGTCCCGTCCCACGATGGCAGAGTCCAAGGAAGAGTACAAGGAAATTGGAAGTAGGTGCTACATTAATTGGGATCTATCTGTAAATGTACAGTGTCAGCCAGACAGTGGATTGCTCGAGGCAATGAAAAATCCCTAGTCGGGTTTATATGCAGCAGAGTATTTATACACAAATTTGTTCATTGGAAAATATGATGAAATTTGTGTTTGTGTTAATGCAAAGAAGCATGCAGTCTTGTAAGATGAAGGATATTCTCGGACTGAAGTGGCCAAACAAACTGTCTACTGAGGAGCTGAGAGGGAAAGTATGGAAACAGGGTGTTGCAGAGTGGCCCTAGTTTTTTTTTTGTTTTTTTGCCACGCTGGCTTTGTGGATCTCAGCCCACCATATTGGTCCCAACTGGACTTTCTCAGCAACTTTTAGATGGATTACCACAAAGCTGATGAGAGAAATGATTCCCACACAATGAATCCTAATGATGTCGGTGTCTTT
Organism: Chelidonichthys spinosus; assembly: GCA_029853015.1. Lineage (NCBI taxonomy): Eukaryota > Metazoa > Chordata > Actinopteri > Perciformes > Triglidae > Chelidonichthys > Chelidonichthys spinosus. The sequence continues at coordinate 9,432,839 of CM056824.1, forward strand.
CCCCTCCTCTGCCATTGTGAGATTGACGTGTGTGGCTTTGAGTTAACTCCCAACTACAGAGTTGGATAGTGTCATTAAATTTGCTACCCGCATTCACATCCCCCTCGGGAGGAATTGTTAGCAATTTGTTAACCCTTTAGCTCCACATAGTGGTCAAAATGTCATTCCCATCAGCTGTTCAGTGCTAGCTAGTTAGCTTGCAAACACACTAAGCTAAGATGGTGAATATTATACCCATGATTTAGCATCGTTATTCTGAGCATATGAGCATACATTATGTCAAAAACATCACTGTCAGTGTAAAATAAGTATGAAGGTTGAAACATTATTTGGGAATTTTCGATTTCAAATGCAAAACTCTCATTTTGCCCCTCCAGTAAAGACATCAATCCTGTCCAGACGTCCATCTGGTATCTGAGTAGAAGACTATGAGAGGTCTTGCTTTGTTCCCTGTGATCTGGCCAACAAACGTCACCTTAAGCTTGAATGTAACTTCCCTTTTAATGAAATCAGCTGATCCTGACCAAAGGCCTCATTGACAAAGACCAGCGTGACAAAACTATAAAAAGTTGTCATGGAGCCAATGAGATGACGAGACCCACCGGCTTATTAACTAGCCGGCCCCTCAGCGGGAACGCTGACAGTCTGCTCCAAGCTATGGAACTAACTATGGAAATAATAGAGGCGTTTTCGCTGTCAGTGTTGGTAAGAGAACATGTCAGCGCTATTCTCTGTGGTCTCCGTGTTGCTTTTGAAGCCACGGGGGGGGGTGATGTGCACTGATCTCAGCTTCAATTCGACTTATTTGACAATTCAGTGGCAAATCTGCACTTCTGTATATCAAAAAGTCTCTGTTCTCCGTCTCAAAACAAACCACAGATAGAAACGGAGTCTGGAGGGCTTCAGAGGAAACAACAAAACACATCTCTGCTGTTTTCTTCTCTGCTTTACTTTGTCACATTCTTTTTGAAGCCCCTCTAACTTTATATTTTCTTTCTTTCTCTCCCTCTTGCTTTCTTTCATTCGTGACTGTGGAAGATTAGGTCCAAAAGGTTAATACGATCACATGGCTCCACATTGTGCTTTGTGCTACCAGGCAGTAGCACTCCACACTCAGCTTGTGACCGGGCTGGAGAGGGGGATTATTACAGTGATGCATGTTTGTCTACACACACACGGGCGCCTCTCTCACTCTTTAACACACACACAAACACACACACACACACACACACACACACACACATTCATTAAAGTTTCACCCACTAAAATCTTTGTGAGGCTTAATTTCATGTCCGCTTGTAAACTTAGATCTGTAAAACAAAATGCAAGACTTCACTGTTTTATTGGGCCCCGTGGGAACAAACTTAAAAGTTCAACCTCATAATTCTGCATCGCCGCCATCGAGGACCCAAAGAAACACAACTCTGTTTCTAAGTAATGGGTTTCCCAACAGCACCCTAAGTGGTGGGGTTACATGCTATTTAATAAACCAAAATGATGATTGTGCCAGTAGAGCTGGTACGTAGCTGTTGGAGCTGGTTGATGTTCAGGGCTGGAAGGACGCTGTGCAGCGCTGCGAGGCCATAGGAGTTGCTGTCTGTATTTCACACTTGAGTGTTGGAATTTCAGACGTGCTCTCCATGAAAATAGGGCGGTGGGGGTGAGTACCCAACACTCACCTCCGCTGCAGCGTGATCCACCGTCACCGAGACCGACCGCTGACAAACATTTTATATCTGGTCACTTCTGACACATTACATTGCATAACGCACAGTTTAAGGTGACACTCCATCGGTGATCTGGATGAAAAAAGGTTCTCTCATCGTGTTAACAAGTGGACAAAACATTATATAAAATGACAGTTGAACAATAATTTGTAAATGTATACATTATGCAACCTTTTCATATTTCAGTCTGATTCATAACAAAGGAGTTGATGATCTACAGGAGGATCCTTCATTGTTTAGCATTTAGCATTTTACCACCAGCTGCAGTAGTATTGACATGCCAATATGCACCATCTACAGGCAAGGAAACAAATCACCTCTGTATTATTGAAACGTGCCACAGGGGTGGAAATTTAACAGAAAATATCACATTTACTTCCATTACTGTATCAAAGTCAATTTGTGTGAACTTTGAGTACACAGGAACAGCAGAGGGGAGCCAAACCAGCAGCTACCACGGAGAAGAGGCAGCTGCAGGGCAGAACAGCTGAAGACTGACCGTCGTTCTGCATCCAGGCCAGGGTAAGTGGACAGTCACAAAGCACAACAACTACATAAGGATTATGGACTACGGTTAGAGTTTCACAGACTGATGAGTTCAACACTGTCTAGATGAGAAAACTGCCTCGCAATGTAGTTTTGCATATAAAAACTATGCATAATGCTTTAATACGTGCTTTTGTGGCTGCAGCCGCTGTGGATTTTAAGTCGTTTATACAGCTGCATCTCGTCTGCCTCGGTGATGTTTAATTCTGCTGTAGATTCTATAGGAATTGGCAGAATATTTAACCCGCCACAGTGTCACACACGTTGTTTATTTATGAATGATAATCAGTTGTATCCACTGGCTGCAAAGTGCCCTCTGTCGAAGTGGAATATATTGTCGGAGTGGACATTAGGGATCACGCTGGTTCAGGTTATTCCACTCGTGAATATTTATTGCAATTTGTTTTGTAGCCTACATTTTAACTCACCTACTACTTTCTAAAATGTAATCAAAGTACATTTTTACACAGGTTTTTTATACAATTGTACAAGTACAGTTGAGTATAATAATCTGATACACTTTCCATCCATGTTGGTAACACATAGCACTATAAAGAGCCCATTTTCACTTCTTAAGGGGAACGGTTCTGAAATTTTAGGTAGGTCATTCCTACATCTCACCTGTCTGCAATCTTACAATATGAGGCAACAGTGAAAGCTCACAGTGGATTATGGGTAACTTCAGTTTCCAGAGTAGTGGAACGGTATTTAAAAATGTCAGCGGGGTCCCAGAGGAAGAGCTTGTTAAAACCACTAGTGGGAGGGAGAGTTTGTAGAGGTTGAGGTCATTGCCAGAGGCCAGCAGGTGGTGCTATCAGCTTTAATAGGGCATAGATAATGAAGGCATGTCCATAATCTTACATAAATTGAGTATTTAAACATTTGAATAAAAAGGTTGCATAGACATAAGAGAACTGTGCTTATGATTGATACAACAGGGAGATGTTTGCAATGATGTCATTCACTATAGAAGAAGAAGGAGATCCATCTCACATCATCATCATCTCTCTCTCTCTCTCTCTCCTCTCTCTCTCTCTCTCTCTCTCTCCCTCTCCCGTTCTGTTCTATCTGTCTCTCTGTCTGTAGTTTCAGGAATTTTTTCAAAAGGATGTTCCCCAAATATCTAGGACATCTTTTTGGGTCACCATTAAAATGATCCTCCAAACTTATAAAACATGCAGAGAAGTTACCTTTTTTTGCATATATGGAGATCTGAGCCTTCCTGCCGAGCACAAACAACAACAACATCAACCAGTACCAACAACAGAAATAATGTATGCTCTCATTATTATTCCTATTTAGAGTTCTAATTTATTCGGCCTTAGTGGGGAACAGCAGTTTCAAAGGAAAAGCCCCATGAAGAGTGGCTTGTTGATAAGGCACGAAAGTTAAGTCAAATTATTCATTCTTTCTCTGTTTTTCTCCCCCTCTCTCCTCTTCGCTCGACACATGAAAACACACACTTCACATACACACATCACTCAGCATTGCCTCTTCATGCGGTGACAATTCACAATTAATTAGAGGGAATCCACATTTCCTTGCTGGTTCTTTTTTGCTAAGGCTCTATGATTTGCAGCTCAAAGCCATGCAGCGAAGCCCCAAAACCTCCCCCGTCAGCTCCACATGCCGGGAACAGCCTTCATCGCTGAGCGATTGACAGCCGCGTATGAGCCGCCAAATAAAGCATCCCAGTCAGTCCCCCTCATAAAAGCACAAACCAGAATAGAGCAGTTAAGTCATCAGCCGCTCTGCTTTCGTTCCCATCCGTGGTGTTGTTGTTTAGATGACATGATAATGATATGTTGGGGTTTTAGTGGAGACTGATCCTCACTGTTACATGTTGGAGTGTTTTTATTTGTGAACACTCGATGCGAGGCAGCCAGAGAGGGAGCACATTTATCCAACTGCTTTCACCCACTTCTCTCATACACTCCCACTTTTGTCTGCGGACATACAACTGTTTTCTTTATTTTTCTGTGATGTAAAAAAAGAAAACAATACCTCCCTGCACATTTGTGCTTCTCCTTGTGAAATGGAACACTTATATAAGGCACCATTGTGGATTACATAAATGTCTCAAAGTTATCAATATTTCATCCTCTGTGCGTTTGATGTGTTTGGTAATTGGATATTTATGTTATGGGCTCCTTCTCTCAAAACACCCCTTGCACTTTGGTATTTGTGTGTATGTATTTATAGTGCTCTCTATATATAGTCGCGTGTGTGTGTGTGTGTGTGTGTGTTTGTGTCGCCGTCTGTTTCGCTTTTGCAGTTTTCTTGGAAAGACAATGATGGCAGTCGTCTTAATAGTTGAGTCATTCAAGAAGAGAAATGCTCACTGTGGCTGCGTGTCTGTTTGTGAGGTGCTTCTTGCTCTTTGTGTGTTTGTGTGAAGATGGGACAGTGAAACCATTATCTGCATTGACTTGTGCATTATGTCATTTCCTCCACACTGGGATGGTCAGGGGAGAAGATAGCCGGGAGGGTTTTGTCTGTCTTGTTGTGTTGTTTCCTCAAGGGAAGACGGAGCTGGAGGTTCTTCTTTGATGAAAGGCAGAGAACAAGTCGTTGAAGAAGAGGAGGAGGAGGAGAAGCACTAGTATGGGACTCCTTAGTGAGAACTTGAGTCGAATAAATATTTCACGTTTCTGACAGTTTATGTGACAAAAGAATCGTCTGTGTCTAGAAAGTATCTGACAAAGCATCCAAGGGCCGACCTGGGTATCGTAGCACGGCGACTGAGTGGAATGACATCAAGGCGAGCGGAGGAAAGTGGGAGGAGGAGTCTGAGGAGATGGTGGGGAGATGGAGACCCAGCGGGGAACACGCGGCTGCAACTCCGGGCGTAGTTTCCTTTTGTGACCGAGCGAGGGCGATGTTGAGTTTTAATTCAGCGCTCCCAGAGGAGACGAAGGAGTAGCCTGCCAAGTCAAGAAAGAGAGAGAGAGAGAGAGAGAGAGAGAGAGAGAGAGAGAGAGAAGAAGCTTTGAGATGGGAACAGAGAGGGGGAGGGATGGTGAAACAGTGAGACAGAGAGGAGGAGGGAGCGAAAAGAAGGAGCCTGGCTAGTACCTTCACAGTCCATTACATCACTCTTCTATATGAGAATTCTCCTCTCCGGCTTACGTCAGTGGGAAAGACTCCAATCACACCGTTGGTACAGGAGCAACACCTTCATCATGCTCTAACACAACAACAAATACAGTCCTCACAGCTCCTAACACCGCAGAAGACGTGCGACATTTAGACGCACATAACACACTCACGCAAGCCGGATGATGTGAAATATACTGTAACATAGGGGAGAAGGCTGCAGAGAGGCAGATTGGCCCTCAGGTTGGTAAACATGAGAGCAAATGCGGCTCCTCATAGCTATTCTGGTGCTGGAGACAGCTTTACTGCTCATCAGACTAACAGCACCTCTGCCCCGCTGCTGATGTGCCTGCTTACCTGCCTGCCTCATCAGCAGTTCAGCAGAAAGTTGTCTCGGAGTGCACGAGAGAAAGGGAGAGGGGGAGAAAAGGAGGCGGCAGTAAGAGTGCACCAGGGCGTGAGTTAGTATGTGCGCATGACAATGTGCTGGCATGTACTGGCAAATATGCATGATTCTGTGCCCAGGTCTGTTGGTACATGGATGTGGGTTGGAGAGCTGGGACTTACAGACCTCTCTCTTTCTCTGTGTGTATGTGTGTGTGTCTGTGTGTGCATGTGTGTGTGTGTGTGTGTGTGTGTGTGTGTGTGTGCGTGTGCATGTGTGTGTGTGTGTGTGGGCTAATGATCCCGAGCCCTCTTCCTCTGCCATGTGAAAGCAGCTCAGTGCCTGGAGGTCCCAGATAACCTGTTTGTGTGATTCTGCTGCGGCTGCGGATATTCCGGTCTTATCATCAATCATTAGACTTTCTCGCTAGCTGTTTGAATCAGGTTTACCCTGCTGTGAACACATTTAGTGTACCAGGATCTGTGTGGGTGTGTGCGTGGGCTGGTGTGAGTGCGCGCGTGTGCGCATGTCCTGCTGCGAACGCAGATACAGCAACGCTCAGCACTGGACATCGCAGCAGGCAGCACCTGAGAGAGATTGAGAAAGGAACGTGTGTGCGTGTATGTGTGTGTGTGTGTGTGTGTGTGTATGGTGAGAAAATGCTGCTCTATGAAAAGATGGAGAGTGTAGAAAGGAGACAGGAGGAGGGAGTGGGCATCAACGGGCACCAAACAGAGCTGTACAGTAATATCCTAGAGAAACTGGGTGCATCTTCTCAAAGACACATGTACACACACACTTATACAAACACACGCACACACACACACACATCCAGGTGCTGTGGCTGGTGTCTCCTTGTGATGAAACAGCTACTCCCAGGCAGAAATAGGTCAGAGACCTCAGGGCCTCTAGAGTCAGGAAGACTGGCCTCTCTGTATATCTGTCTATGTCTCTCTCTCACTGTCTCTCACTCACTCACACACACACACACACACACACACACACACACACACATTTTTGTGTGTTTTTACTGGAATATCAGAATCTGTTTTATTGGCCAAGTACTTGCCTGGTTTTTAGTTCCAGTTTCAGTTCCAAGAACAATTTTCATGAAGATAGAAATAGACATAAAGCAAAAATAAAAAGAAGGATAACAACACTGAATGAGGTTAGGCATGAACATCACTATTATGTACATATAAGGTGAAAAATAGATGCGTATATAACTAGTCAGTAGAGTGCAGTGTGTCCTACTGCTGTGGGATTGAATCAATACCCCCCCCCCCGGGCTGTGAAGACGCCAATGAGCTGTACGGTGCCTTTTAACTCACTTACTTCTTAACAAACTCAACAGCAAGCGGCGATGTAAGCAGGCAAGCAGGTCAAAGTCGTTGTGCAAGATATTTCATACAATTTTTGCCAAGAACAAAAATAAACTCGGCCAGCTGTCTGCCTGCATAGCAGAGGCTGAGGTACAGCAGTGAGTGTATGGTAGCGCCGTTAGCGGTTAGCCTAACACTCTGTGCGCAGAGTGGCGGCTGGGGGTCGGTGACGCACTCAGCTGTGTCATCGCTAGTGGCCCTTAACAGCAATTAAGCGAATGAGGTCTTCGGTAAAATAAAACAGGCAATTAAAGGTGTTTGGAGAGTCAGTGCAACCATAAGAGGTTAAGCATGCAGCCACACACACACACACATATTATATTATACATTTAATAACATGGTATGTTGTGGGGTCAGCCTAGGCTTGGTCGAATCACAGTTCCTCCTGTCCACATGTCAATGTGTGGACCCTGAATCGCCCCCGATGGTCACCGCCTTGCATGTGGTCCATGAATGTGCCGATAGCAGGCAAATTGTGATTTTACTTTATTTAAATGTGTTTGCATTAAAGCATTTGATTAGACAAGGCACCACCAACACTATGTAAACTGTCATTTGCATGCAAGTGTGTGATTGGATGACAAACAAAACTATAATTTACATGCAAACGCAGCAGTTGGACAAGTACAGATGATCCACAGTGTCTATGACTTAAGGACCACAATTTATGGCTGACAGCCCACAGCAGGGCTGCATCGCCATGGAAATGAAAAGAAAAGAAAAGCTCACGACAAAATGATACATAATAAAAGTAAATCCAATCATTCTGTTTCAAGAAAGAAATACAATTTATAGAGGAGAACAACTGAGAAGAAGAAAAATCACTGTGACTTTAACTATATTTCATCTAAATATACTTACAAAGTGTAGAATTATAATTATGATAATGGCTTAAAACACCTTCTATTAAATTCCCATTACAATGACACTGATACTGAATAATAGCTCAAAGTGTAAAATGAAAAGGTCTAAAATAATAACCATCACCTGGTTCAGGGGCCGTTGACAGTAAACGTGACCCGTTTGAAATGTTCCCGGGCAAGAAAGACCACGAATGACCTCTGACCTGTTCCTGGAGGGAGTGAAAGAGAAATGAGAGCTTCCCTACACATTAGACAAGTAGCCTAAATACAAGTAAAGCCTGCAGGACGCCAAGAAAGACATTTTAGTTCAGAACAAAATAAATATCGCAGAAGACAATCATACGTGCCAGATCCGTTTCATAAAGTGCAGCAGTTGATGAGGTCAATATAATATACAATAATATGTGTTGACAAGAAAAAATGCATATGTGACTGAAACATAACCTGTTTGGCAGATATACAGTATGTAGTACATACTGTATCTTCTATGATGGTTATGATTATGTTTTATTTTTTTGATATAATAATTGTCAGATTATTTTAATGTCTGTTTTTCTCTCAGTGAGTAAACTGTATGGTTTTGTTAATTATGTATTTCCACCCTAAATTAAATTTGATCACATTCATTCCATTTCTGTTCTGGTTCAGGGGGATTGGTAGTAAAGAAGAGGAATTTTCGATGTTTTGAAACTGAAATGATGATTATTTTTTTCTGCAAAATATATTATATATTTAATTTTCCCAATTTAAAATACACCCTCAACTAACGACTGCTTAAATTCCTGCTAGCAAGCACTACCAGCACTACCTTTGACAGCGAGACCCTCACACGGGTTGTACTCTGGTTTTTTTTCCTCATCGCATAAACAAAAATATGTGAATTGATAACTTTTCACACATTATATCGTGGTGTTTTCGTGACATCCAGGCCAAGTGAGTCAGCAACCATGAGATGATGAATTTGTAATGAAATGTGTTGTCTACTTGCACAGACAAACAGGCACATCCACAAATAAGATGTCTCTCTCCAGGTCTTGTCTCAGTATCTGGAAGTGGGATTAGCAGTCATGGCCGAGGTATGGGAACGAGGCTTACCTGCAAGTGGGAGCCTCAGTCCCTCTGCAGAAGAGAGGGAGATTAGCCCCATACATAAACACACTGGGATTACTCACTACCAGGGATTAATGGATGCATGGATACACTGTTGGGTTCTGTATATTTACGCATTGATGTGTGCTCTGAAACCGGGGCGTCCTCCCTCCATGTTCATGCATCTTAAAGATTACTTGCAGTGAGATTACCTCCACAGAGAGTTGAGACACTTTCAAACACAGAGACCAAAGTGGAGGGGGGGGGGATTAGTCAGCAAATCCGAGTCGACACATGACAAACTGTTGAGAGATGCCTCCCTCATTCCAAATTTCAATCCTGCCACGTTGTTTACTTCTAAGTTGCGCCGGCGTCCGTCAGTTGGTCGCTATTTGTTTGTCAGAATCAATATTGGTATTTTATTTTGTATTCTGTTTACTTGCGAGTTCTGCCCAGTCAGTGAGTCGGTAGCTATTTCTTTTGTCCAAAATCAATATTTTTGTTACATCCTCACCTGTTAAGCAAAGCAGCTGACTTGCGGGGAGGAGATGTTATGCAACTTGGCACGGAGCCCGTCAACATGAACAGACAAAAGACATGTTTGTATGTTTGTGTGTGTGTGTGTGTGTGTGTGTGTGTGCGTGTGTGTGTGTGTGTGTGTGTGTGTGAGCGTGTGTGTGTGTGCTTGCGTGCACACACATGGCTAAGGTTTGCTCTCATTTTTGCAGGAGACAAATCAGGGAAGGGCAGTGATTCGGTGTGCCTCATTTGAAGTGCAACTCGGATATGTAATTGGTCTCCTGACACATGCAATCGCACACACTCACACACACACTCACACACACACACACTCGCTCACATGCATGCTCTCTCACTTGTGTTCTCTCTCACTCACTCAGTCTCTGTTTTCCATGCCTTTGAACCCATCAGAATGCATTAGCTGGAGAACAAAGACTGTGTACTTTGGATGATGTTGATTAGTCAATTACACAACAGGGAGTGTGATAAGAAGACTCCGGTGGATCTCATGAATATAATGCCTCGTTATGTCTTCCAGCAGCTCTTTATTTTTGAGCGGGGTCCCCCCTTGTTTTGACAGACCATATACAACGCTCAATCTGAGAACCATACAGGTTGTCAATCGCCATTTGGGAACGTCTGAGCAAATGAGGGATTCTTAAATCATAGCTATGATGCGCTACTTGGAATCACTCATGAAGTATTAACATTCATCATACTGAAGCGTCGTGGGTACCGCTGGGAGTACTTGTTGTGGGTTATGCAGGACATTTTTCCACGATGTAAAAATGAAAATCTTAACGAGGTTCCGCCACAATTACACAGCAGCATAAAAGATTACGTGCTGGAATTTCCTCTGATAACGGGAGAAGAAAGGAAATGGTTTCCCTTCCCCAAGTCGTGGTTCAGACGCAGCAACCAAATACAGTCCTTCTATAAAATACAATATGAGCTTGTCTTTCCCTTAAATCTACTTCTGGTCCCTGGATACATATGTCTTGACTATCTGTCAAATATTAGGTCAGGCATTTCAGAGGAGCCTTCTTCTCGTTCGTTATTCTCCAGCTTACTGAGGGAGACATGAAGGAGCGTCTTCTCCCGGCTTCAGGTTTCAAAGACGCGTTACAGCTACGCACTGGAAACAAAGCATATGTTTTCATCTCGACTTTTAAGAGAACCTACTTGCTATTTATATCCCATCAGCGGCAGAGGAGAGATGACAGCTTCTTCTCTTCCGATGCTCTCACTCTCTCTCTAAAATTTCTCTGATAAAAAGAATTAAGCAATCAGTCAGTTTTCTCTCCTCCCTATAGCACTCACTGTTACGCAGCATTGGTACAACTGTGTGTGTGTGTGTGTCCCTGATGCCTCACCTACGCATAAAAAGTACCGAGCCAGTTAGCTGTCATCTTTGGATGACAACTTCAACGATTCAAAGACATATTGTGCTTGTAAAGTGTTGAAATACACATCTCCATATTTGACATACCATTTTGAATGAAATAATATCTTTTCAAACAAAACGAGTGCCTTCCGGAGACGCTAGGTGTGAAGATGAAAGGTAATTCTGCCGTTGTGCTCGGGAGGGTGGGGAAGCACGGAGGCACAAAGGAGCGGCGGGGAAGTGAGCAAAAGGAGAGAAACACGCGGTCTGACAGGTGGCACACTTTCTCTGCCATGTTTCTCCCCGAAACCGATAATAAGACACCTCGCAAATTATGCAAAATAGAAGAAAAATCATTTAATGTTCTTCATACCTTGTTCTCATCTGCTCGACGTGCTGAACTGCAATGTGTAACGTGACTTCATCTGAAGAGACGCTGCCGGTCGAAGGTTTCAACATACTTCCTTTAAATATAGTTTATGTAAAAAGATTAAACAGCACAATCTCTATATTAACGTTTTCAAAAAAGACGAGTGCTCTTGACCAAAGAAACACACAGTCACCTGTATCATTGGGGGCGTTAAGGCATTGGGAGATCTACAGGTAAATCAACCTAGTTCAGTGGAACAATCAACAATACAAAACAACATGTGAATTACGGACACATGTTGATTGTTGATTATGGACACATTTTTCACACAAAGAAAAATTCTCTATAAGCAAACACATAAGTCAGCACTGAAGTCGACAGTATAACATTGCTGGTTGATGTGATGGGTTTTCAGTGTAGTGAGTTCCTGGGACCCACAGGTGGTCATTTGAGTAGGTCCGCAGTTAAGTTTGATAACTGAAACTTCTCCTGTCACAGCTGCCACTGTTAAACAGTGCAGTAACATGAGCCGGCCAGTGCAACATACATTATATTGTACTAGAATTTGCATCCATACATCCATCCTAAATGAGTACTTTAGATACATTGACTGATACATTGATCAACATTTGATCGTACTAATTTAAATGAATATGGTTCTTATTCATATTTATCATATAGAACTGTTCTCTTTATTTGATTTTGCAATTATAGCGCAATGCTTCTTCTTAATCATTCCGATGAGAGTTGAATGAATGGCTTCTTCGACAAATCTAAATCACCCTTGAGGCCAGACAGTTCATTTCGGCTTGAGATTCCAATAACATTCCATCTTAGAGGGCCATGTGAGGTTAATAAGCTTTGATTCTTTATTTGTAAGAGCAACTGTTTGTATCTCTCCCTGACATTGAGATGACATGGCCTCCTCCTCCAACATTCAAGGGCTTATGTCTCCTTAAGATGGAATTGTTTAAGCCATAATTCAAATGTTGGACTGCCCTCTGTAATATTAAATTAACAAAAATGAACTGACTGGCCTCAAGGGTGATTTAGATTGACCTAAGTACCAACAGTTTATTTGTCAACTGAAGGACTGATTAAGATTAAGCATCACACTATAATTGCAATATTCAATAAACTGCATGCTAATCTATCTATCTATCTATCTATCTATCTATCTATCTATCTATCTATCTATCTATCTATCTATCTATCTATCTATCTATCTATCTATCTATCTATCTATCTATCTATATATATATATATATATATATAGGAGTTTGCATGTTCTCCCTGTGTAAGGGTGGGTTCTCTCCAGGTTCTCCGGCTTCCTCCCACAGTCCAAAGACATGCAAGATGGGGATAGGTTAATTGGTGACTCTAAATTGCCTGTAGGTGTGAATGTGAGAGTGAATGGTTGTCTGTCTCTACATGTCGGGGTGTACCCTGCCTTCGCCCAATGTCAGCTGGGATCGGCTCCAGCCCCCCCGCGACCCTGAATACTGGATAAGCGGTAGAAAATGGATGGATGGATGGATATATATATATATATATATATATATATATTGACACAGGAAGGTCCATAAAAACAACACAGTCTATATAAAAACTATGTACAAAAAAACATACAAAACATTTAAGAAGGAAGCAAGTTTTTAAAATACATACAAGCTCGGGTCCAATGTTTCCAGAAGCAGGATGAGTACCTTGTGTCACTCTCTGTGAAACATCAGATAGAGACACAATAATCATGTTTTTAAACCCAGTCAATCTGCACGTGAATCTTTAGATAACATTTCTGACAACAGCATTAAAAGTGGGCACATTGTTTGTCACAAACATTTCGCCTGCACTACTCCAGCTGGGAATTTTAAGCAAAATTCTCAGAGCATCATTATATACCACTTTTCACATTACTATAATTACACCATAGGTGGGCAGTATACAGTGGAGTGCAGTATGTTTTGAAGAGCGATAATTTAACATCAGTAGAACACATGTGGAATTTTTCGTGCCAGCATGTTTGCCTGGCTATACAGTTCACCACACTGATGCTGCACATCATCATCATCATCATCATCATCATCATCATCATCATCATCATCATCACAGAGGTCATATCTTATCACATGTTATATCTGGGATATGTAACCTTCTTTACTACCACTAGTGATGGAAATTTTGATCGTATTTTAGTCCTGCTCAATGTGTTAAGTGTCCTGAGATGACTTCTGTTGTGATATGACACTATAAATAAAATTGAATTGAATTGAATTGAATTGAATAGTGGTTTACCTGCCAGTAAGAAAGAAGGGAAGACAGGCTTCATATCCTCCTTGGTTCTAGCAATCAGTACTACACTCTTTGTTGAGTTAAATTTAATGTCATACAATATGCCACATTGAGAGCATATTCTAAGAAGCCGCTGTAGGCCAGCACTGGAGGGAGACAGTACCACCAAATCATCAGCATAAAGCATATGATTGATAAGGCTATCCCCCACCAAACAGCGAGTTCTACACTCCTTTAGCTCTTTGGATATGTCATCCATGTACAGATTGAATAGTAGTGGAGACAGAATTCTGCCCTGCCACACTCCATTGGAGACATAGATGGAGAACATACTCATCCCCCACCTAACTTGCATAGTTTGGTGAAAGTACCAGAACTGCATATCCTGATTAGGTAAGAGGGGACACCTCGGTCATGCGGTTCAACAAACAGTTTCCCATGATTGACACAGTCAAAAGCTTTTGACGCATCCAGGACACACATGAAGACTGTGCTATTGCGTGATCTGTACCTCTGTGCAATTTCTTTCATACACATACGCATAAATGTAACTTACAATTATGAATGTTATTACAGTTGTGGGATATTCAGTTACAATTCTAGAGTGTTTAAGTATAGTTCTAGAATTTAAAATTATAGTTCTAGAATATTAAGTTATTTTAAAATGTTAAATTGGAGTTCCAGAATGTTTCTAATGTTAAATTGCAATTCTTTAATTTTAAATTACAGTTCTAGAATTTTCTAATCCGACCGGCGGCGATTTAATGCAATGTCCTCCATATTTCCCTCTGCCCCTTTCACTCTCTCTCTCTCTTAATAAAAGGCAAAAATGACCCAAAATAATAACAAAAGAGTATCTAGCTTCTGTATGGTGACGTATTTCTGAGGAAAAACAGGATAGACAGGCGGAACATAACATTGGGAGGAATCAAAAGATTTGTTCACGACCAAATTATTATTTTATATTGAGGTTTTTTTTGGCATATAGTGTTAAATAGGTGCACAATATAACCAGGGATGTGATCTAAAAGGTTAAAAGGGCAAGTAAATGGAAACTAATTTTTTTTCCATTTCAACAAAACGTGCCACTTAAAATTTGGAAAACAAATTCATATTTTGGTAGTGATCATCAGGCCTGTTTAAAAAAAATTGTTGCTCTGTGAAAGTGGAACATAATATTAATATTTAGTATTTTTATAACAGCTGTATGTATTAGGGGATTACCTCTAAGGTTGCATGAGGGAGCTCCCACTAGGCAGCCACAAAAGTTATATCATAAAATCAAGAGAGAAATCAATTTAGATCAGACTGGATCAACATTCTTCTTGCTCACTCGCCTCTCATGGCTTCGGTACTTTTATTTATTTCTGTGATTTCAACGTGGATTTGTTGTTCATAAAGTAGCATTATCGGTGAAAAATAGGGTGCGTCACCTGGTTGATTTGATCGTGAGTTTACTCCTTTCGGCTTTTTAGAAGTCACAGGATGCTAACCTGCATTTTTTATGTGACATCACATTCAATCTATAATGTCATATAATGTAATTTCAATTCAAAAGATTATTCAACTTCGATTGCTTTGTCAGTTATATCCCCAACATTAATAAGGATTGATCAAAGTTGAACTGGACACGGGCAGAAAAGGCAAATGGAGAAAATCCAATATGGAAAGATATCACCTCTGAAATATCTCTATAATATTCAGAACAATTACAGCGGATAATAATAATTTTCTGGCCATTAAGTGTTACACATCCTCATCTAATGGGATTCATCTAATTACGCTGTTTTCTGGTTGTTGTCTCGCCTCTGGGATCCTTGACTGTTGAGTTCTCTTGCTCTACCTCGCCTCCAGGAGCCCTGCAAATCTGGAGATCACAGAACCTGAGGAACATTTTAATGGCTGCTGAAATGAGCATCTCTTCAGGCAACAGCCTAACTTTCTCCCACTCAAAAACTTTCCCGGAGCATTACGTGCAACCCATCGTTGCCTACCACCTTTCCTTCATGCTTACATTTTGTGACTGATAGTAAGTGGAGCAGAGAGGGGAGTTATTTCCATCCCAACTGCTTCGGAGACCATCTATAGCTTAATTGCCTTCAGGGGTTTTGTAATGTTTTATATTTTGCATGAAGCCTTCAGCACATAGGCTGTTCTTCGCAATATCCATTAGCATCAGATATACAGGAGCTTCCGGAGCGTTATCTGTCTAGACTGAAACCTACCGGTGTATTTCTGGTCAATGTTCAGGTTAATGTTTGCTGAGCTTGTATGGTCGACTACTTGAAAATGAAGCGGTTGTTGGTGCCATGCTGACATGTCACTGAAGCACACGATGCCTCGATTTTATTATGTCCACCAGCAGGCACAGTAGACCTTTTGACATGCCCATGTGCCATTAATAACATTAAGCGGAGCCATCATTAAAGTTAAACACCTGTGCTTTTCCATCTGTGACGAGTCGGGAATGCACAAATTGAGGAGTTCTGTCATGAAACTAGCAAGTCATAATTATTATTAGTAGTATTAAGTAGTATTCGCATCCCATTCTTAATCCATAGGGTTTAATATGACGTCGGTCCACCCTTTGCTGCTATAACAGCTTCAACTCTTCTGGGAAGGCTTTCCACAAGGTTTAGGAGTGTTTATGGGACTTTTTGACCGTTCTTCCAGATGCGTATTTGTGAGGTCACACACTGATGTTGGACAGGTAGGCCTGGCTCTCAGTCTCCGCTCTAATTCATCCCAAAGGTGTTCTATCGGGTTGAGGTCAGGACTCTGTGCAGGCCAGTCAAGTTCATCCACACCAAACTCTCTCATCCATGTCTTTATGGACCTTGCTTTGTGCACTGGTGCACAGTCATGTTGGAACAGGAAGGGTTCATCCCCAAACTGTTCCACTAAGTTGGGAGCATGGAATTGTCCAACATCTCTTGGTACACTGAAGCATTCAGAGTTCCTTTCACTGGAACTAAGGGGCCAAGCCCAGCTCCTGAAAACAACCCCACACCATAATCCCCCTCCACCAAACTTTACGTGTGGCACAATGCAGTCAGACAAGTACCGTTGTCCTGGCAACCGCCAAACCCAGACTCGTCCATCAGATCGCCAGATGGAGAAGAGTGATTCGTCACTCATTCCAAGAAGCTCTCTACACTGTTCTTGAGGTAATCTGAAGGCCACATGAAGTTTGGAGGTCTGTAGCGATTGACTCGGTCAGAAAATTGCCGACCTCTGTCCACTATGTGCCTCAGCATCCCCTGACCCTGCTCCATCATTTTACGTGGCCTACCACTTCTTGTCTGAGTTGCTGTTGTTCCCAATCCCTTCCACTTTGTTATAATCCCACTGACAGTTGACTGTGGAATATTTAGGAGTGAGGACATTTCCTTGCTTTTATACACCTGTGGCCATGGAAGTGATTGGAACACCTGATTTCAATTATTTGGTTGGGTGAGTGAATACTAGTAGTAGTAGTGTTTGTAACTATGATATAAATCGGATGTTCAGTCAAATAACCCTGCAGACAATTTAATGACAACATAAGATGAACACATTGATGAGGAGTTGATTTAAAAGAAGTGTATCTCTTCCTAGGCACAGATTATTAGTGGCATCTGGAGAAAAAAAATACTTGTGAACAATCCTGACATGATGAAAATAATAATAATCATGAAAATAGTGAAACTTGCTGCCTGAGTCTTGCTGCCTACAAGAGAAAGACTTTCTCATTCTTCCCACTCAGCATGTGTGTCATTTCCCCATCTTGGCAACTAAACAAAACATTCTCAGTCAGCATGCAATATTTTTCTTATTTTTAAATGTATTAGTCATGCTTATATCATGAAATGGTGATTGGTGACAACTGTGTTTCATTTTTACCATACCAGTGTTCCTACATGTCATTGTCCACTCGCAACATCGCCCACCTAGCTTACATAAACCTTGATGTTGTTTTGTCCATATTCAATAAACGTTACAGAATGTACCTGAAAATGTGTGTCAAGGTTAGGTAAAACTCACCTCGTCGTTAAAACCCTCCTTCTAGCTGAAATTTGAGTTTGAAATTTAGTTCTTGTCAAAAAAAATGTTTCCAGGCGTAATAACACATTATAATAATAATGCAGATTGACAGCTCAGAGGGCGGAACCAGAAGTATAAAGGTCAACGAGCTGAAAGTTGCTCCTTGGGCTTGTGTAAATTTAATGCTCGTACTGATATTAATCAACAGTCACCATAAATGAATCATTTTCAGTTTCTCCCAGTACGTATTCCTCATATTCATACTGGGACATGTTGGGAAGTTCTTCTTTGGCCAGTATCTTCTTCTCTACATTGAATCGTGGATCGTAAACCAACGTTGAGCGGTATCTCAAACAAGCTTCAAAGTCCAATGAGAGCCAGTCAGAGAACATTTGGCCAATGGGATGCAGCCAAGGGAACATGTGCCGAGTGAGTGTGCTTGTTATTGTGGTCGGTGTACTCCGAAATGAGACTCTCTTGAACTTGATATTACCGGCTAGCTCCACCCGGACCACTTATGTAAACTGGAAGCAGCCGGACATTAACAACAATTGCACCCAGAACCTGCTTCTAGCTTCGGACGCAGAGGTGATTTGATATCAATGTCCACATTTTAATGGCTTCTATTAGAGTAATACAGTCATTTGAGATAAAATAAATAATGCTGTGATCTTCACAAGGTTGAGTTACCTCAACCCAGAGATTTTAATGTTTCATAAAGTGTTTTTACACACTGTTTCAACGTGAATGGCGGTGAGCAGTGGTTAAAACAGGGACGCTGAGCTCTACTAAAGTATACACTGCAGACACTGATGCACACAGGATGTGTTGAAGACAGAAATCTCTGCTAATGAAGAGAAGTCAGAATTAGAGTGGTATGATCCTTTAAACCTCACATATATATATTGAGTGCTTTTAGTTCATAAAATCTTTCTTAAAGGTTTGTCACACAAGTGTGCACACTTTGATCCAACATTTCCATACTTCCAATTCAGTCAGCCCGTTTCCCATGGTCATATTATATTTTTTTCATAAACACTATAGAAACATATTTAGCCTGTTCTTGGTAAGCACACGTCACATTATTAAATATAATAACTTTTGAGAAGTGCTATTATTAATTGAGGAAGGCCTGCTACTTATCTGAACAAATCAATATTTTAAAGACCAAAACATCAATTAAATTTGCAAATTATATTTATAATAAAAGAAAATTTCTCCCAAGCATATTCATTCTCTCACTGTCTTTGTGCTACTGAAGTGTAATGAAATGACAATTTGCTGTTGGCAGAGTGAGATCATTGAACAGGATGATAGTTCAGGATTTAATGGCAGTTGGATAGATGCCACAACTCAAAAGAACCCTTTTGTCTATTGATAGTGCAGAAGGTAAACTGCATTTTGAAATCCGTCAATAGCTAAAAAAATGGTTATTGAACAGCTCAAGCCTGTACATGTGTTTGACACGATGATTAGTCTTACTTGTTGTAAAGCTCAATATGATGTGATCAGGCACGCTGTCAGAACGGTGGCTCCATTCACACGGCAAGATCTGATTGGTTTTCTCAAATCAGATCTTTAAGACAGACTATTTGCTAATGATCAGATTGGATTTGTATCGGGACATTGCTGACCTATCTGCATGGTTTACAAAGACGTAGACGTCAGTAACTACGTAGCTACACTTGTGAGGCGGCTTTCCAACCCAGAAGTGTTCGCCTCCAAACTACTACACTGTCAAATTGCGGCACAGGCTTGTATATACTGCAGTGTTAGTGGTGGAAAGTGAAAGCGGAGTGAAAGTGCCAGCATACAAGTCACCATAGCATCTGCTCACTGTTGTTCTCCACGGTTGTCCTCCGTAGCACTCTGCTTGGTAATTCAATGATGGCTGAACGTTCTGTTTGGCCTCAGAGAAGCATGGAATCCTTCATCATATTGTAACACTCTGGAAAAATAAAGAAGTCAGACATTGGCTTTTTACACATCAGCAGGTATATGACATGATTTATGTGTCACTCCGCTAATTTCAGTCACAGACTAAAGTCCTGTTAGCACAGGGTCAGACCAGGGGACCTCATGTGGTTTAGAAATCTCCCCTCCACACATACACACACTCACACACACATCTGTGTTTTGTGCGACGTATTCACACGGGAAAAGCAGTATTTTACTCAAATTTACTGACATTATTCCCCAGGTATGATGTCGAGCATCTGACAGATGACATCTGTCTATATTAAAATGATTATATATCACAAATATTTGACTATAGAATACTTATATTTCATATTATAATTTAATGATATAGGCCTTCTTTGATTATGTTTGGAACTTCATTCATATGTTTGGAACTTTCTCCCTCTCTTTCACTCATACAAAGAGCAACGTAGTGATCTGCTGTCGTCTCTGTAATCATTTGTATATACGACAGACATCCAAAGCTTCATTCAAAAAACTCAATCAAAGCTTCGGATGGGGGGAAAAACCTGACATGCAATACAGCCCTCGTTTCCATATTATGTAGCTTGATGAGCATCCTGAATATGCAACCAATGCTGTCAAAACAATAATTTATAATTGCCAAAGCATCCTCCATGATTCTCAACGGGGAACAAGACAGAACAAGAGTCACACAGAAAAATAAAACATTGCAAAAATTCAATTCACAAGGGGCTAATATTACCACATGGCCTCTACTTTTCATGAATTATAACAGGAAATTTGCAGATGAAATTTTTCTTGACAAATTTAGGATGTGGCAGATTCACTGGAGATCACATATTACAATTATAATAAATAAACTTCTGTTTGTAGCTCTTAATCAAGCTCATTTCCCTCATACCCTCTGAGAAATAAAGGCACTAATTAAAACCATATAGGGTTCTTATGCTTGTCCTCATAGGAGGACCCTTTTTGGTTCCCGCTAGAACCTTTAATAAAGGTTTCACCTGGAACCTTTTCAGAGGGTTAAACCTAGAGCCATCTGTAAGTTCCACCCAGAACCCCCTATGTAAGGTTCTTTGTAGAACCTTACATGCAATTGTTCCACCCGTGTGCAGATTCAAACCAGAACCTTTTAAGGGTGCTAACAAGAGCTAACCCAGTGGGTTCTACAGAGGCTAATCCAGTGGGTTCTATGGAGAACTATTTTTTATATTCCAAGGATTTAATCTAAAACCCTTTTATATTTATAGGGTTATACCAAGAACCCACCATTGAGGTTCCACTCACAGTTTTTGTGCAAGGCTATTTTGAGGACTACTCATAGGATCATAAATACCCTTACCCTGGTTTTATTTAACGCGTGAGACTGCGTTCATGATACCATATTGAGTTGATGTGTTCCAGCCCAGCCAACCCCACTCATGGTTCCCAATCATCTTCCTAAAAGGGTTTTTGATGGAACCCCTGAAGAACCTTTTCTGCCAAAAAGGGTTCCTCTGAAGCAAATCAGGAGGGAAGGAAGAAGCATTTTAGAGCCCTTATTTCTAAGTGTGTGAGCTGGTACCATCACTCTGCTTTACTGCCAGGCTAGCCATGTCTAAGATCATTTAGCATGCAGGTTATACTTCATCCAAAAAAAGAACTGCACAGAATACAGAAAAACGGTTCCCTAAGTGTTAACCTGATATCCAAGAGCTTTGAAACATTTCTGCTCTGACAGTGAAGATAGATGAATGATTTACAATAGTTTCATCAATTTCATTATTTCAATAACCCCTTGTTGCACTGACTAATTGCGTTCCCTAAATTGTGATCACTCATTCCTGAGCTTCAGGAGGCATTAATCTCAAGAGACTTAGCCACTACATTTGTTATTAGCGTAGAGTTTTTTCTACTTTCTCCTCCACCTCAAAAAGGCTGGAAAATGATCTTCCATTACTGTGATCACTGAAGCCTAACAAGAAAAAGTCATCTTATTCAAATCCTCAAAGGTTTTGTTCATCTATTAAGCCTGTGAAGTGAGCGGTTGGTAAACATTGTGCTGCTCATCTAAAGTTTTCTTTCCCTAGGTCCTTGTTCTTGCATGAGCTTTTCCCTGTATGCAAATATGAAACTATTTGCGATGGAAGTTCTGTTCTGTATAAAGCAAAGCGTCACAGGTCATTGTTTTTTGCAAATCATTTTTGGACAAATACACTTTGGTTTTCATTGAGATGTAACTTATAAACCAAGGTGTTGACAGCCTTCACACATGTGCACGTACAAAACCGCCCAGTATTACAAAAAGGACTTCCTATGCTTTGTTCCAAAGTGACAGATTATTTGCCATTTTTAGGTTTTGGCAACATTAGACATTCAGTGACCAACCCTAACACCCTCAAAACAACATTCACGTACAATTAAAGTGCACTTCCAATTCCATTTCCAGGGGAAATAATTTTTTTGTGGATGCAGTTTTAATCAGTTTGAAACACTAATTGTACAAAACTACATAGTAAGGATAAAGCAACAAAACTACTTGCAAAACTATGTTTGTTTTTTATACATTTGACTAGGCTATGTAATATATTTTAAATGTTTTCATGATTGTTCATTCTAATATGAGTGCATATATTATTCTGCATGATTTACAGCTAATGTTGGAAATAGCTGGAGTACACTAGATTTAAAAAGTTAAAAACCCAGTCCAACGTTGCCAACTCTTTTCCGATGAAAGTAGCTAGCAGCACCAGCTCCAAAAGGCGCTAAAGCTAGCGAGAACATTTCCATGTTGGTAACAAGGACAGCCTGTCCCTCCAAAGCAACTCCAAACCGATCATCAAGAATGTAAATAACAAACGATTGTTAGTATTCAGGCCGAAATTAAATGATTGGGCTGGCAGGAGTTGCGGTCCTGCATCAACCACAGA
This sequence comes from Chelidonichthys spinosus, assembly GCA_029853015.1. Taxonomy (NCBI): domain Eukaryota; kingdom Metazoa; phylum Chordata; class Actinopteri; order Perciformes; family Triglidae; genus Chelidonichthys; species Chelidonichthys spinosus. The sequence continues at coordinate 9,455,371 of CM056824.1, forward strand.
TACCTAGTATTTGATTTATTGATTTCAACCAATATAACAAAATTACCAACCATAGCTTTGACAGTAATGTATTTTCCTCAACATGAAGTGCTGGTTTGTCTATGTTCAACTGGTAACATTGGACCAAATGTCTGGATGTCAAAGGTTTGCTAAAAGTTCCATTATTATAGAATCAAAGACATGTAGTACAATCTATGTTTTGTTTAGTTTTATCCGTTGGTTTGGTTGAGAATTATTTTTTTGCCTAAACTCTCGAGAGTGGGAGAAAAGAGAGACAGTTCACCGCGTTTACCGTGAGTTGCTCAGTCAGGTGGTTCAAAGACTCGGATGTTTATCACGCTAACCTTTAGTGACACACAATTTATTGTTTCAAATTGCCGAGATTGAGCAATGTGTTAACGTTCACCAGACTCACCACCTTCCTTATAGCATAACCTGGAGCGTGTGCTTTTTTACTACCTCTATCAAATTTAGCAAGCCATTTTTACTTCTGTAACCTTTGAATATTATGTTTTATTGCTCTTTCAAACACAATGAATTACTTATTACATAAACAACTAGCCGATCTACAATGCCCCGGTATGCTCGGACCGTAATCACTCCTCCTACCTCCGTTGTCAACCTTGTGTGGTGAAGGCTTGAGCCGGCGACCGCACTGCCAAAGAGCGATCAATCATGTCTCAGGCGAGGGCCCATGAATTTGCATTTGCACTTGGGTTTTGGAACTTGTGGAGATGCAAAAAAAAAAAGTACTACCCTGTTGGGAAGCATTTTGTGGAAAAGACAAACAGAAGCACATATAAACAAGAGGAGTGAGATTATGCTCCGCAAATAACAGGTTTGGAATTGTTATTTCGACTCTAAAAATATCTACTGTGATTGCTAATTATCTGAATGCCAGAGTGGAGATTCATTTGCTAGCAAAACCACTAGGGCTTTGTTTCAGGGTCTGTTTTCACCTCCATAGTCAGTGTTGTGCTCTGATTTTACAATTTCTTAAAAGATAAAATCCCTTTCTCTACTTGGACAGGGAGTGCTTTGGGTGATCTTTTATTTGCTAGATTACACACTTACTGAATGAAAAGGTCATCCAAGATGTTTTCATGTATCTGACTTTATTAATTAATATAGGTGGATATACAAAAACATCCATCCTATTTCTTTCTGTAGGCCTCCAGGATGAACGCCACCACTCTTGAAAACACCTCCTTCTGTGACAACTTCTTTAACACCGGCCTCACAATCATACCCAATCTAGCCAGTCTGATAATCCGACTCCCAGTCAATATCTACGTCCTGCAGCAGATAATATCAAGACACTGGATCACATCGGAGTTCTACCCTCTCAACGAGGCCGTTTTTGAACTCATCATCTGCGTAGGCGACATTTTAGGAGTAGTTGAATCTGTTTTGATGAACGCATATTTGAGGACGTGCAGAAGGTTTTTCCTGGGATTCACAGTTACAGGTCGTCCGTGTCTTCTGGTGCTGATTTGTCTGGAGCGCTATCTTGCAGTAGTCAAACCTGTGTTCTTCCTGAAGTTGAAGCCACTGAAGTACAAATTGGCCTTCTCTGGGATCGTCTGGTTATGCACTCTGGTTTCTTGCTCAGGCAGTATCTTCATGACTTCGGTATTTTACAATGTGACTGTGTGGCAGATCACCATGTGTTTCATGGTGAAGCTTTACTGTTGTGTTGCTACTCTTTACGCCCTGAAAATGCCTCCTCCAGGAGAAGGGGTCAGGCAAAGAGAGGGGATGAACGACACGAAACTGAAGGCTTTTAGGATAATATTGATCATCACAATGTCGGTTATCCTCATGTATGTGCCCTTGGTGCTCTCTATTCTTTTACAACATAACTTCACACAGCAGCAGTTTGCCACCACCCTAAATGCTTGCTACATCTGCACCGCTGCCTCAGGGTTTGTCCAGGCTTCCCTGTTCCTCCACAGGTCTGGAAAACTAGCTTTTATCAAGTGGCCGTAAGTTTGAGGATCAAAAGCCACGATCTTTAATGCAACATGCAACATATTTGCTGCTCAGCAAATCTATTCATTGTGAATCACAATTAATGTCAAGTTTATCATAAGGAATAATTTACGCTTTATATGTTTAAATAACACAGCACGATTCACTGTATCTCAACCTGAACGTTTATGTAAAGCTACAATATCATCGACAAACAATCGAATCATGGTCGTGAGTTTGTGGACTTTTGTGTGTTTGCATATCATTTGCAAAAGGGTTTACATTAGCGCTCCAGTTTTACAAACAGCTCACTCTCGAGTCTTTTTCAGAAAGCATTAGGGTTGTGCTGGTGCCAAAATAATTTGCTTTGAAAAATCTGTTTAGATTGGAGCCAAGATCGGGGATCTTTGTCCATTTTCGGCAACCAAGACTAATTTGTTTGCGCTGGTAAGTCGTTTCTTTGTGTTTATCCCATCTGAACTTCTTGTTCTGAGAAATGTTGTTGTCCATTCTGTGTGTAGACTCAAACAAATTGTGAGTGGCTGATGCCAATATTTCAACATAATTGACTGTATCAACCTGTGGCTATCAGCTATAGTATAATTCATAAGCTATCAAATTATTTTTGTTGTTTCAGTTTACTATACCGGCTAATGGTGAATATTGAAACCGTGATAAAAACAGCAGTCCTACTCAATAGCCATGTATTATTGTTTGATTGTGTTATCCTTGCTCACCACATATATACATGATCTAATAATCTTTGTTTTGCTAGTCACTGAGGGAATTGATTTCCCCCCCCAAAAAAATATTTTCCACTCGAAAAATAAAAGCATGGAATAGAAAAGAATAGAATACTGAAATGATTCTTCTTCTTTTTATAGGGCAGCTAGATGGCAAGATGGATGGAAATCACAGTCTCCTGGATATTGAGTCTCATCTGATGCACTGTGCAGATATCCAGCTTCCACTTGTAATCAATATATTTCTTGGTCTCCCTGCCAACATATGTGTCATGTGGCTAATATTGGCAGGGCCCAGAGATAAAGCTGCAGAAATCTGTTCTCTTAACCAGGCTGTGTGTGAAGTTGTCACCTGTTCATCGAGTGCTGTGTTGTTAATTGTAATGAATATGAGACTCTCCGATGTCAGGATTTTTACTTTCTTCTACTATAATGTGCAGTTTTCCTGGGTATTATTGCTTTCAGGGCGCCCGCTGTTCATGACTTGTGTCAGTCTCGAGCGTTATTTGGCAGTCGTACATCCTGTGAAGTTCCTAAAGTACAAGCCCTTGAAATACAGACTAGCCGGAACGATCATTTGTTGGCTGATGTTGCTGGTCTTTTATATGATAATTGTATGGGTACCATATCCAGGCGCTCACTACATTATGTTGGGCATGGTCTTCACCTACTTTCTGTTGCAGCTCTTTTTTTGCATTGAGACACTTTGTGCACTTGTGAAGCCTGGACCAGGAGACGGGACCCAGAGGAGCCACGGGATGAGCGGTGCCAAGCTGCACGCCTTCAGAATCATTGTCATCATCTTTGTAACTACAGCTCTCAACCATCTACCCTTCATCTCTTCGATTGTTTTGGTCCGTCATATTTCAACAGAGGACAGTTCTAAACTGTTTTGCGCCGCCGCCTACACTGCTTTGGTTTCTGGATTTATCCCTCCCCTCCTCTACATTCATAGCGCTGGAATACTGCAGCGTTGTATTAAATATATAGCATAAACATCAGTAACGCTTAAAAGATCAAAGTCATAAATTTGAACATCACACTAGGCTACCTCATTCAACAGTTTGGGAAATACCTCAATTTGCTTTCTTTCCCAGAGTGAGATGAGAGAATCAATAAGACTTGTGGAGGAGCCGTGCCAGGAGGCCATCAATTAGTCCATCTTAGCATAAAGGTTAGAAGCAAGAGAACAACACATCTGAAGCTCCTAAATGAACACCTTGCACCTTGATTGTGAAATGTATACTTAAAAATACATTTCAAAGTGACAATTGTGGTTTGAGGGGGAACTTATGTTCACAGATGTGTTTTTGTTTTTCCTTAATTGTGGTCTGCAGGCTTTCTTGGCAAGTGTGACACATTCTAAAACATTACCCCATCTGAAAATCCCTTCCCCCTGCTGCAGTGATGTACAAGTACACTCGACAAACGTTAAAGATGGACATTTTGACTTTTAAACGAGCGATCCAAATATCCACCAACAACCTGACAGAAAAGTGTGATTTCAAATTCAAACAGCGGTGTGTTTATTTTGACTATGACTTGATCTGTCTTGTGATACGATGTGGGAAATATTACTATTTGGTTTAGTTTAGTTGTAACAGGAATGTAATCCGAGAGTGTGTTATCTCGTGGTGACTCGACACGTTCCATATTGACTGTGTACCGAAGCACCGCAGTGTCTCTCAGTTTCTTTTAATGAGCTTGCAGATTGTTTCTTTTTTTTATTCTTACCTGCCCGTTTTTCTCCATTATTGTTGTTTTTCAGCATCGTTTGCCTTTTTCTCGCTCAAGGACAGTGTGCCGGCATCTGTGAGTTTTTAGAACTTGGTGAATCGTGTTTCTGTTTTGTTTTTAAACAGTTTGGACAATTACTTCACAGCTGATCGTTTGAATATGCAAATACCAGACCCTACACTCAAAAACCTGTCTCTTTGTAACTGAATAGAGGTGATGAAGGAAGACACGTCTCAAAAATGTGTAACATTTTATTTCTAAGGTTTTGCTCTGACACACTGGAGTCATACTGTGTCGTTTGTTTGTAGATGAAGAGCTATTGTGATTCTCTTCAGGTTTTTTTCATCTAAGTTTCATCAAAAATTGTTATGTCTGTCATGTATCTTGTTGCTCTGGAAATGATCTTACACTAAATTTGTAATTTAAAGCCACACGCCTGTTAACACTGAGTCCTGGCCTTTTCTTTGCCTCTAACTCTGCTGAGTGCAGTTTCTGTGATGAGTTAGACTGAGAGAGACTGTTCACTAGAGCCCCTACACACACCACCACCACCACCACCGCAGCCACCTGCTTGTCATGAACGGAGTCTTTGTGATTGACGCAACCATCTCATCTGCCTTCCACTCACGCCCAGTAAACACCGCGCCCCAAAAAGCAGTGTCCTAGTCTGTTTGATGAGAGCAGATCATAAAGTTGATTTTTAAAGTGTTCCGAGAGACGAAGTTTTTTCAAATTTGAGCGAGAGCTAGAAATCACCTCAATTAAATTTGTTCCCGGCGGCAAATTACAACCCCGCCGTCACTGACTCACAGCTCTCCTTCAAAAAACACGAGAAATACTAGAATGTGATTTACTTTTCCTTTACGGTCTTCATCACCCCCTGTTTTTTTTCTGTTTCCTACTTTCCTCGTGTCCTTCCTCGAGAGCTCTCCGGGTTCAGTGTTCAGTTAGTTCGTCGTTTTACACTTGCAAATCGTTTCAAGGATAAAACGTGATCGTTCCAGTGAGCTAAATGTCACAGCGTGCACCAGCAGTGTTTTTCAGAAAACTTTCAAAAAGCATCAGCTCCCCACAGTGACTATGGGGAGCAGTTTTAACCCATTTAAAAAACAATAAAACAGTATGTCCCTGTTATTTATTAAAGTTATGCATGTGATGTGCTGGAGGAACCAGCTAATTTGATCACTTTTCACCAATTCCCAGATTGATAAATGAATGTAGCAGTAGCAGTGTGACTGCTACACTACTTGTTATGATCTGATGTAGGTTAAGTATTTGGTATTCAAATAGTATAACGATGCAAAGCAGTCACTCGGGTTTTGGTGTTGTGCTCCTCGCGTTGTTTTGGAAAGTAAAGGTTTTAAGTGCAGCTGCAGGCTAGCCTGTTGGCAGCTGTATGCTAATGGCTCGCCTTGTTTGTGACGGCGAAATCAAAGCAAGTCTTCTTCTGGTCAGTGCTGGCCTTCAGGCTGCCCGTTTTAGGAATTTGGTGAGGAAAATAAAAATAAAAAGATTAAACCAATTTAGGTATTGCCAAAAAATGTAATAAAAAAGACTCCTGTGTCAGCAAGTTGTTCAAAAGTTAACATGCAATAATTTGAATTCTGTAGTAAAAAAAAAAAAAATTAAATTGGGGGCTTGAGAGGTTAAAAAAATGTCCTCTGTGACTTTCTCACGCAAACACAAGATGTTGGATCAGGACGGACTCAGACGCAGAAATCTGCAGAATCTGCCACAGATGAAGTGATCGTCTCGGCGTTTCGCTCTAATCACTTCAGATCTGTCACTCTTTCTTTGCACCTCAGACTCCCTTCAACTTCAACTCCCCCCCCCTTCTCCCCTCTGCCCTCATTCTTTACCTTGCATTTTCTCCCAGAGCTTCTCTTTGAATCCTTTTAAGTGGCTCTTCACTTTCTTTTCTTTTTCCTTCCTTGGTATCAATCCCCCCTCCCCCCTCTCTCTCTCTCTCTCTCTCTCTCTCTCTTTCATGCCTCTCCTCCCTTCCTCTCCATGTAGGCTGTGTGATATGTAAATGCACAGACAGCTGCTCTCGTTCTCCGACTTTTGATTCAGCCGCCGCCGTAATTAACGGCTCCGCGAACTGTGACTCATCCCAAACTAGGTGAGAGCAGCTCTGTCAGCCAGCGCTGCACACTCTCTTTTCTCTCGCTGTGGTCTCCTCTCCGTCTCTCAAACACACACACGCACACACACACACACACAGACACACTTTCAAGTATTTACTGAGACACTTGCACAGCAGCGCCCCAAAACTGACCGTAAAACACTTGGAGTCATCTCTCTCTGTCCTCTCCTGTCTCGGTCTTCCTTTCCCTCATTCCGTCCTGTCATATTCCTCCTCCTCTGCTTTCTCCTTTTCCACTACGCCTCGCAGTAACTTCTCTGCTCTCTGGCCCTCTCTTCCTCCCCAAGCCTACTTATCTCTTTAATGTGGATATCAATTAACATGGGGAAACTGGGACCTCAAGGCCCCTCGGAGAATTAATGCATAACATCTTAAGCCACAGAGACAGGCTCCAGTGTGCTCATCTGCTCCCTCTCCCGTACTTTTCTCTTTCCCCTTCCTATTTTTCTTCTATAGTACTTTGCCTCGGCAGAGCACGAATGATTCATTATCTCTGAAGCCTCTTCCTGGGTTTGGAGCTGCTCGCTGTTTATACAGTAGCAGGAAGTTTTATGTTACGTTTGTCTAATATGGCAGGGGTTGGTGAGTTGGCAGTATGTTGCAAACATATACCCTGTTTTGACAACATGGCAGGTGTGCAGATTTCACTATGGTAATAGCTCAGGGGCCTGTGTTGGGTTGGGTATAAAAAAATGACTTCAAGGCTTCAATGTGAAATGAGCCAATTAAAAGAAAACTAGTAGCCACATCATAAAAGTGTAATAAGCAGAGCGCCGTCACATTACTCTTCCTAGTAATATTTCAGGTTGCACAGTACACTGCTGAAAATAATTAGTTGTGTTTACCACATTTTTTTGACTCTAAAAAAACTGGTGGCAGAAGAGGCGAGACGCTTTGCTTTGTTATTTTTGATTAGGTGCCACTCGCAGATAATAATATCACCATTACGAGCATAAATCTAGGTCAGGATCTCCTGTCTGCAGCCAGCGAGCTCGACAAATCTGCAATCTGTGAAAGCACTCGATTAGAAAAACATGATAGTCATCAAATTCACGGGAAAAACGATTTCATCCTGTTACTGATGATAGTGAGATTTGACTGAACCAGCAACAGGTTTCACTGTTTAATGCAACGTTTTTGAATAACTATTGCCAGCATATTTTGATTCACTACTACAAAAACATAGCAACCAAACTAGGGTTATGATCCAGCCTGTTCTCATTAAGGGCGTCAAATACCGTCACACAAGGGACCCTGTTGCATCTGTACAAGACACACGGAGCTTTCAAGTAACTTCAATTCCCAACCTTCCTTGTCATTATTAGATGCTCAGAGAAAACGCTCTGGGAGTTTGATCACATGCGATAAAGACCAAAATAAATGCATCCAAACAAACACAGGACTTTCACCCAGGAGATCTGTGTTCATGTCAAGTTACGTTAGTGATGTTTGCGACATGCTTTCCATACTACTGTAGGGGTGGGCGATATATCGAGTATACTCGATGTATCGCGGCTTGTTCTACATGAGATGTAGTAAATGACTATATCGTGAACATCGAGTGTATGTTGTTACGTCAGTTTCTAAGCCGCCGCGGCCGAGTGTGACTGGTTTTAGCGCAGCTCTTTCCTCTGTCCCGCTCACAGACAACAGAAAAAAAGTCACACCCACTAGCTCAACTTACGTCACATACACGCGCCCACACACACCGGCCCCGCCTTACGTTAGGGGCTGGGGGCGGGGTTAACGCTCAAGGCAACGGGGGAAAATACTCCGTTGCGGAGTGCGGAGTTTTACTAACGTTACTGTTCCCGGTAAGTTTCACTTTTAAAATGTTTCAACTCGTTGCAAACCAACGACACATTTCTGTTTAGTTTACCAAGCTAGTGATTACGTTCGTAACAGCAGCAACTACTGGCTTTGCTTCCTCGGGTAATGGAAGCTGACCGGCTAGCTAGCCGGCTAGCGGGATATTGCTAACAACAACGTTAGCATGCCACTTTCTGACTGCCGTTGGCTCACTAAACGTTACCAACATAACATAACATCTGTGTTCCCAGCGTCGTGGACACGTCTGTGATTAAACCGCTGTTCTCTGGTTTGTGTTTGTAGAGCTGTCGGACATCGGCGATATTGAACAGAGGTCCAACCTGCAGATGACTAAACATCAAACACTCCGATCTATTGATCACACACTGTTCTACACTTTAAAAAAATGTTGCGATTTTAGTATTTTGTGTATTTTATTGTTATTGTATTATTTGTATTATTGTATTATTATAGAAATAGGCTACAGTATGTAGGCCTACATCATGTGGCATTATTTATTTTCATTTACCAGCTGCTAAAAGCTTATGTGCATTTTGCAATTGCCTTGAATAAAAACTGTTTTGTTAAATTTAACTTCGTTGTGATTTACCCCTTTTGCACACAAGTTTAAAATTGTTCTAATAGAAACCATTAATGAATACAGTATAAATAAGAATGGTTTAATGCAGACATATGTTGCAGGGACTACTAGAATCATCATACTGGCGTGACTATGCATCAAAGGGTTAAATTAAGCATTTTTAAGTGCTTTAGAGGAAATGTCAAAATATCGAGATATATATCGTGTATCGCGATATAGCAAAAAAATATCGCGATATCATTTAGAGGCCATATCGCCCACCCCTATACTACTGTTAAGTTGTTTTACTCAGTTTACGTTTTAAACACAAGCACAATGCTTTTTCCTACACCTATTGTTATGTAAACCTAAGTGTTTGAATTCACAACGTTAACCACGTGTTCACCGAGTTGGAATGAAAGTGTGTTGTATGCTCAAAGTTTATTACAGTCGTCATATACATACATGGAATTTGACCACCTATCTGAAGCATGAAAGTGCAGCAGGCTGCTGGGGAACAACTCTGGGTCTGGTGTCATTAAAGGACGAGCCGCTCTACCCACCGAGCCACAGCCGCCCCATTCTTCCGTTGCACCTTTCGCCATAAACATCACACCGCCTATTGCATTGGCACCGGATGCTGCTATTGCATATAAATCTTGTCCTGCAGAATCAACTGACATGAACCTCAGTCCTACAGGCAAGCTGGCTGGGAGGGCATCACACAGATGACAGGTAAATACGATTTTTCTGAAGTAACTTTAGCAGTTTTAAGAAGTAATGAGCAATGTGATTATGTTCGTATGGAATAGTGTTGATGTGACAGAGATCAGATTAGAAACAAATAATCTTTTTCCCAACAGTGATGATCATTTATATTTCAGCGGCTCTTTGCACCAAATAATATATCAGGGGTTTGAAAGTGCAGCTGCTCTAAGTCGTTCACTCCGGCTGCTTTACTTGAACTTCAAGCGTTCAGAACTGGCAGGCTGGTGTGATTGTGTGGACTGTTTGCTGGAAAAAGGCCACAACTAAGCACCAGGCACCCTGATCCACAACCTTCAGTGCTCACCCACTTTGCGATAGCGCACCCTTTTCTTTTACAGCAGAAACAGTGATTCATCGTAGAGAAGCACAGGTGGAACAATAATGTGAACGATGACTCTGTTCTATTCAAGTGTCCCAGTAAGCTGTGACTGTGTGACAGTGAGCCAGCACACTCATAATACCTGGAGCCTGAGACTGAAGCAGCTGAATGGAACTAAGCCATTGTTAATTTGATTAGTCACACCTGTGCTTTCCCTCCTAAATTAAACAGATTCCCTTTAAAATGCAAGAGCACCATTAGAGAAGCAGAAGAGGTACTGGCCATCAAAACATTTCAGTACCGCCCTCCACCACCAGGGCCCGTCCTACCTCTGATGCCACCCTCCTCTCTGCTCTGATCAGGAATGGAGCAACGGACCTGTGGCCACAGATCCTTTGCCATCGGCCATGTGACCGTTGAGTAGTTTGTTTATAGCCTAACGTTAGCTATACTTACTGCTGGTTCACTCTTCATCCATCCATCTGGGGCCAGGTGATGGGGGCAGGAGGGCATTCCAGATGCACCTCTCCTCAGCAACGCTTTCCTGCTCCTCCTGGGGACCCTGAAGTGTCCCCATGCTGGATGAGATATAAGATGTCTACAGTGTGTTCTGGGTCTACCCTGGCACCCTACAGTGTGTTCTGGGTCTACCCTGGTCCCAGTTGGTGCAAGCATCCTGACCAGATGCACTAACCACCTCAACTGGCCCCATTTGACGCGGAGCTCTACTCTGAGTTTCCTCCAGATGTCTGAGCTCCTCCCCCTATCTCTAAGGCTGTGCCCAGCTACCCTATGAAGGAAGCTCATTTTGGCCGCTTGCATCCACCATCGCTACACAAAGCTCATGACCATAGCTGATGGTTGGAACCTAGTTGGACTATTAAATTGAGACCTTTGCCTTCCAGCTCAGCTCAAATTTCATAAAAGTGGTGTTCATTGTGAAGATTATGTTGCTGAACAGAGTTTATTTGCCGCAATAATCCCAAGTCCTAATGGGGAAATCCCATTAGTTATTTGTTGAAGAAATCAGTGCAATGCTAACTTCCATGTTGGCCTTCAAAAACACGTCACATTAGCCACATAAGCTAGCTAGCTACTGGTTAATTTGGATGCTAACCAGCATGTGCAATATTGTACTTTTTTGTGTGACAATACGAACTTCTGTTTTATACATTAACATTTCTGATCTCTCATTACCCTACAGTATGAATAATTCCGTGCAGCACAAGACGCATGAGCAGTGGACACTGGGGTGAACAATAGTGTTATATAATTAACAGTGTATTTCACAGGAAAGGCTCAGAGGCCACAATCACCGAGGTGACGCAGTCTGTTTGGTTACTGCCTCCCTCCATCATAAATATTTTTCTTAAACCTCCAATATCCAACAAGGTGACTTGACCTTATGAGGTTACATTAGGATTCTATTTTCTGCTGTGTGGGAGCCGGAGGTGCTAAGGTCAACAGTGAAACGACTAAATCAATGTCTTAACTGAGACACAGTTGGGGAGGTGATGACCTGTATAGGAAATAGGGTAATATTAATGGCGTTATTGATAGTCCCAGTCATCTTGAAACAAAAAACACTTTAAGTCGTAAATCAACACCCTCCCCTCCAATTTATCCTCTCACACACAGACGCCACTGTAAGATTTTTTTATTATTATGGAATAAAACGCTTTTAGTATATTTTGCGTTCTTAAAGTCCCAGTCGGCAAGTCAGGCGGATGGAGGGCACTCTGTTAGATTTTGAATGTTTACAACTCTCACGCTCCTCCCCCAAGACCACCGAGCTCCTTCCCCTCGACTTCGTGCCCTTTGAAATCCCTTAGATCACGTCACCTTTGAAACGCGGGTCCGATGTTGACTTCACGGGCATTGTCGCAATCTTTCATTTTTTTCCTTCTATTCCACCGGTGTTTTCTTTTCCTTGGTTGTTTTACGGGGCGTACCCACCAAACGCGATGAAACTTCATCACGCGACAAGATTACATGTAAAGTCAATGCAAAGACGCGATTAGACGCTTCATTGCGCCGGGCGACGCGATGGACGCGATAGCGCGGCGCGATGGACGCGATGGACACGAAAAATCGCTTCATCGCTTCATCGCGCCATCGCTTCATCGCGCCATCGCGCCATCGCGCCATCGCTCGAGTTGAAATAATTGAACTTTTGCGGTGAATTCGCGTGAAGACGCGCCGCGACAGCCTATCAGCGTTGAGATCGTCACCGACGTGCTGACGTACGGACGTCCTGGTGTTCCCTCGCTTTTTGCCACAATATTTATATATTATATTATATTATATATTGCCCATAATCAAAGTTGGGGGGCGCACGCACGCGCGCACACACACACACACACACATACATACATATCAATCCCAGCTCTTTCATCTTTTTTTTTTGCGATTGTTTATCACTGGGGCTTATGGCCGGCTATGAAGCACCAGTTCTGGGCAGAGCAGCAGCTAAACCTCCCGGTCCTGTACCCTGGTTAGCAGGTCTTCAAACTGGGCAACAGTCAGCCTGAAGTACCGCTGGAACCGGCCGTCGTCCAGGCGCAGCTCCTGCAGGAGACGGTGGAACTCGCCGAGCTCACGCCGCCTCCGTAGGGTAGCATGCACCCAGAACCGACATCGGCGCCTAGCCCGCAGACGAAGCTGGGAACTTCTCCAGAGTAGATACAGTGCAGCGATGGTGGTTATCTCAGCCATGATCGACGAGAGAATGAAATGGCGGAAGAAATGTTGTTGTTTGGGCGAGCTCGTCGCGCGACGCGATGCCGCGATGAGGCGTTTTTTGGCATATTGGACCGGCGTCAAAACTGGAGCGTCTAGCGCGACGCGATTTCATTTGTCGCGCGATTAAATCGCGTTCATCGCGTTTGGTGGGTACGCGGCGTTAGACCTCCTCGGTTTGGTTTTTAACCGAGGAATTGGAAGCTTGTTGCTACTTCCCTCCGCCTCCCCCCTGTGATAGTAGAACGACCCGAGGGGGGAGGGGCTCTGTGTGTGCACGAACACAGCCCTGCATGCTGATTGGACAGGATGATCCAGGCACTGTCGGATCTTTGCAAAACAAACAACAGGCTCTACGTGCACGGAGAGGCGCGCTTTTTTTTTCTAAAACCGGATGATTTATATTGTTCGGAGCGTAGTGTCGACTTCGGTGAATATGATCAAAAACAAGTTGCCGACTGGGACTTTAAACATTTACACTTAAAAAAAAAGGGAATGTAAATGAATGCTGGTAAATGAATTGTTCAAACACTCCTTGTGTCCTATCAATAGGAGCACTTTAAAACCACACACACACACACACACACACTTTTTTGCTCTGACATCCAACCACCGATGTGGTCAAAGGGTGAGTTAAACCGCCGCCTCCAAGATAAAATTCAAAACTAATCAGAGCCGATCCCATTCATATCCATTATGCTCTGAACTGGATCGATAGTGACAAGGTCTGCAGCTCATCGCTCTGGGCCTGTCAGCAGGGGAAGCCCTAATCTATGGGAAGATGGCTGGCCACCGCGCGGGCTGGAGGAAACACGTATAAATGAAACATGGATGTTTATCAAGCTGGATCAGGATTTATTTAGATGTGTGTGTGATTAAGTGTTTGATGTTACTCTTTGAACACAATGTGAGCCAGGGCTTTATCGGATGGGAGGGGGGGCTGTCTGTGTGTGTGTGTGTGTGTGTGTGTGCATGCACATATGTTTTGCCCCCCCCCCCCTTTATGGTGTTTGCAACATGCTTTTTTTCGTCTTATTTAAACCATGTTGCTTCGGTACCCCCTGAGCTTTCAAACCCCTGGGTGGTCGATATGGCCTAGTTTTGAATTTCCTGCTGCACACGGAGAGGCACACAAACAACTGGCACACATACAATGCACCGTCAGCCCTGCTCGCACAGCGGCAATACAGACCTTGTAAGCGAATCGACAGAACATGTATGAAGGCACTTTGTTCTTTCCATTTTTCGCTCCTTCAGAGGAAGAAAAGCAGAAAAGCATCTGAGGAGGAGAGACGGAGGATGGAGGAAGGGAGGAGGGAGGGAAGGAGATGAAGGAGGGGGGGGTATAATAATGTGTCACAGTATATGGAGCCGAGCCAAGACACATGCCGTGAATAATCTGTGGTGTTTTTTTGCTGAGCCGGTTGTTGTAGCATTAAAAATATAATGCCAAATATGTCCCAGTGTCTGGCTTTGCCTTAATGACGACAGCCCAAGGGAAGGATAATTAAGACAAAAGGATGAGGAGTTTTCCTCCATATAGTTTAATACTTTTCCAGTGGGTCTTATTCAGTGTACTGTACATGGTTTTTCTGTTATTCCAGACCAAGCTGTCTTGAGAACGGCTTCACACGAGATCTTCTGAATTTTCACGGCTGCATCTTTCGACACAAAGGTTCAAACTGCAGGTCAAAACTCTACTTTATCCGTTTCTGATTTTTTTACCAATCTCCAAGGTCTGTGGCTGTTTGATACGTACAGTAAAGCACAGGAGCTCTGGCTGCCTAACCAAGCCTGCATTAAAAAAAAAGAGAAAAGAACGGACAAAGAGCTTCCTCTTGTTATTGAGGTGAATCATGAAAGCGAATACAGATGGACAGATGGATACAGATACGACGGCGGGTGCATGGCAATGAGATTCATCACCTTGAAATCCAGGTTTAGACCTAAATCTACTGAAGTGTTGAGTCCCAGAGTGTCTTAAAAATACTGCTCTGATGCCAACTTTCACGGGGATGGTCTGAAACTTTTAAATCCGCCAAGTAAAAGCACTTATAACACCTCTGCCCTTCCTCGTGACTTTCTCCGTCTGCCCCCCTTTCCGCAAGGAGACGTGAAAACCATCTGTTTGATTAACCAATTATCTAACTGGCCGATTGATTCACGTGTAGGGAAGCGCGTTTCAACGTGGCCGCCGCTTTAAGTAAACACTTTCAACGTGTTTAACATTTGATCACACGCGAAAAACAAGAGCACGGATCAATATTCCAGCAAAAATGATCCCACATACGTATACATGCCGTACGGATGCACAGAGGTACACAAAGCTGACACAAACACACACATTTCATCCCACATGCTCTGTAAATAGAGAGCAGGATGCTGCAGACGTTTGGGTGCATGAACAAACGAGAGAGAGAGAGAAAGGAAGACGGAGAGAGAGAGTGGTAGGTGGACGGATGAAGTGGTGACTCAGGAATGAGATATGAAAAGAAAAGATTCAGCATTTGGAATTCTTCTTCTTCCTCCTCCTCTTCCTCCTTTCTCCTCTCTCATTCTCTCTGCCCACAGCAAAGGTAGCGGAAGACAGGCCCGGATCTCACCCTGACCTTTGCCCCCCGTTCTACTCGCACCATCCATCTCTCTCTCTCTCTCTCTCTCTCTCTCTCTCTCTCTCTCGCTGTCTCTCGCCTCTCGTTTCTATTCTCTTCATCCTCCCGCAGCCACAGTGTCCAGCAGCCTGCCACTCTTACTTTAGTGGGCAGCAGCAGTCGCAGATCGCAGTTAATGAAAGAGAGGATATTCAGGAGAAGGGACACAAACCTTCTGCCTGCAGAATTCTTCTTCTTTTTTTTTTTTTTACATGAAAGTATAATATGAAGGTGGAATCAAAAAATAATACTACTGAAATGAAATATGACCGTGGCTGGCACAGCCGCCTCGCACCGGAAGAAATAATTTGTTTAAAAAATGAAATATTACACTAAAACCATTTTTTTTTGGTGTGTAGCTTTGAACTCCCGCTATCATGAAATGAGAAAAGTGTCTCCTGTGTGATTTGGATGAGAGTGTCAGAGTAAATGCTTTCGTATTCTACTGAAAGTATTAGACATCCTATATCTTTAACATACCCATACCGTGTTTCTGGCATGTCTTCATCGTGTGCACACAGGGTTTCCTCCAGGGGAATCGTGGGTACAAATATGGAGTTGCATTCTCATAATCACGTTAGTTAGCAGATGACTGGCCTGAACAGCCACGCTCATTAAAGGGATAGTTCGGAATTTTGCACATATTTTCCAACTCAGCCGGTGTGTTCGAGACGTTTTCAAAAAATTTCATTCAGTTCTTCTAGTTGCCGAGTTCGCTTGTGCTATAGCTAGCGCAAGTCAATCGTTCTAGCTAGTATGGGCAATAAAAACACTCATACCGACTCCACAGTGCACCCGAGGCAAATCCATTGTAACGGCAGACTATCGATGTACATATCTGTGTTGATAGAATGTTTGAAATAAAACCAACCTTGCATTTTTAAGGATTTATGTCTCAGCAGCCGCAGCAGCAGCGTGTCATACTTCCTAGTAGGCTATGGCAGCGGCGGAGTGATATCACCTAGCACTTATAAGTTACCGGTTCTATTTGTTTACCTGCTGTCATTGCTACAGACGCAGAGTAGCCTGCAGTGGTAGTTTCTTCAATCTCACAGAAATGGACACTTTTGGAGAATGTACTGAAACTTTTGAAGACTCTGATGAGGAGTTTTTTTCCACCCAAACCCAACCGTACCTGTACGAGCCTGAATATACAGAGGAAGAATTGCGCGAGAGGGATGCTCAAAGGGCAGAACGTGAACGAGCGTCTGTGGAGACCGAGATAGCCCCCGCTGGAGCTGAGAACCGGGACCGAACAAACGGAGACTGGTGGTGCCAGGAGGGAATCCCCCGCAACACGTCCGAGGGTTTACGGGTCATTGTGGGTTCGCGGGGCCGTGTGCTGCCCGGTGTATGAGTGAGCTCCCAGAGCTTTTCAGACAGCCTTGGGGGTATAAGTGCCGACAAATCGGCGGTGTTCAGGTGTGTATTTACCGGCTGGATTCCGAGCAGCGTGTCTTAGAGTTTTGAGTCCGACGGAGCAAAGTAAAATTCCGCTGCTGCTGAGAAACTAGTCCCTCAAAAAATGGATGATTCATGTGATGCGAGGTTAGTTTTGTTTTTTCAAATATTATTCTATCAACACAGATATGTACATCGACAGTCTAGTGTTTTAATTGATTTGCCTCGGGTGCACTGTGGAGTCGGTATGAGTGTTTTTAATGCCATGGAGCTAGAACGATTGACTTGCGCTAGCCATAGCACAAGCGAACTCGGCAACTAGAAGAACTGAATGAAATTTCTTGAAAACGTCTCCAGACGTCTCGAACACACCGGCTGACTTGGAAAATAGGTTTTATGTCCAAAATTCAGAACTATCCCTTTAAATGTATGGCATTTGCTGTGTGGAACAGAGCTTTTTTTCTGTACAGGTTAAGACAATAAAAGTGAATCCATTCATTTATTTGTTGCAGTACATTTGTCAAAATAGGGAAGTATTAGTGTGTTTCACCAAATGAATGTGGTGGACCATAAACACTGCAAGTGCACTAAGTCTCTGGAGCTCCACGACCCGAGGTAGTGCAAGTCTGGATGTCGGCCAAAGAGTCCCGGGTCATCTATCGAAAGCATGTTTGAGGAACCTCGAAGAACATGAAGTTGGATCCAGGTTGAAGTTATCGCCCCTGCTCTCTCTTTCCCAAATTAAAATACTCTTTATTGATGATGTAGCCTAATTGGCCGAGGATATTTGCAAGGTCGGTTGTACAGTGATTTTAAAGTGATCTCTTTCAGGGGGATCATGCAATCGGTCTTGTGCATAATGTGAGTGAGGGATGAGGGAGTGTGCATCTCTGTGTCTGTCCGGCTAATCTCACATTCTGCTGTGGCAAACTGCATCATATTTTTGGGCGACCAGTTATAGCTGCACACTCAAAGACCTCTGGTTGTCACACCTCACACTTTCTCTAAACACCTTGTGTTTTTTTTTTTACCAACCACTTGACTGCCTGCTGACTCCTCACTCACCACTGTGAACCCGCCCCCAGCAGGACAGGGCTGCTAGTGTATCACCCACACCCGGCCGCCACTCTGTGCAGTTTGCTCTCTTTTATTGCTTTGGACGGTGAGTTTGGCTAACACTGTTGAGTACGTTGGCACCACTCAGTTACTCTGACAGCGTGGTGAGTTCCGTTTTATTTTTGGCAAGATTTTATGAAATGTCTTACACAACGACTTTGAGGCGATCGCCTGCATGGCGCCTTACAGGCCACTGGTGTTCAGAGGGGGGGTGCACCTTCCTAGTTGTATATTTTTTCTGCGCGCGTGTATGTGCACGTGCGCGTGCGTCAGTCCCCCACATTCTTTCCTCGCAGCCGTTCGCCTCGGGGCATGTTGCCTTTACAGACATACATCAGTCTGCATCGTATTGTCTTGCAACCCTAATACCTCTGATGCCTTTGAGTGCTTCTGTAAAAATTTGAATTATTTTTCAAGACTTTTATGTGAGCGCACGTCGTATATTTCCTGTAAAGCACGGGGCGCCTTGTGCTCCATATCCTGACCTAGTTGAATAACTTTTAAGGGGTGGATTGTTTAATTCAATTCTCCGTATCCGTCTCTCACCAATGCACCTCTGATCTCTCTCTCTCTCTCTCTCTCTCTCTCTCTCTCTCTCTCTCTCTCTCTCTCTCTCTCTCTCTCTCCTCCCTCCCGCTCTCTCTCTCTCTCCTCTGGAGCTTATCTCGGTGCGCATCGTTAGCATCAGTTTGAAGTCAAATCTGACAGCCGCTGCCTTGTCCGGTCCTTTTTTCCGTCTGTCTCCGGCTCGTTTCAGAGGTACAGTCCCGGATTAGCGGACTAAACATGTGTAATTATTGATGCACTTTTGGGGGGTGGGTGGTAGGTGTGTGGTTTGGGAGGGGGGTGACCTCGATTGCCGCCCAGGATGTGAGAGTCCACTGGCTGACGTGTTTCTCCTCTTACCTTTCTGTCTCCGCAGCTGAGTCGGGACTGTGGGAGCGCGTCTCGTCGCTGCTTCAACTTGGGGCGCAGAAAGACGGGGAAACTCCTCGGGATTCTCCGTACACCGAGCTCTCCTCCGGATGTTCTGGTGAGCACACTTTGAGCCAACGTTGTTGCTTGGTTTTCTTTTCTTTTCTTGTTTTAAAATCTTTTTTGTTGCAAACATTTCCAAAGTGCTCCATGTGATTGCTTTTGCGGATTTGCAACGGGCCGTCTCTGAACGCGCCACTTTAGTTTGTCTTTGATTGAAACGACACTTAAGACGCGTTTAATTGAATTGTTTGCTCGCTGGAGAGAGAGAGAGAGAGAGAGAGAGAGAGGAAGGAGAGACAGCGTGATGCCGCGGCTCGTTCGCTCGGCTCGCCCCCAATGTTTTACCCCGCGGCGGCGAAGTTCGCCCGCCAACCGTGCGTGGGAATTAAACGTGGCGAAGAGAGTGAAATCCAGCCGGCCGGGGTGAGGGGAGGGGGTGGTTAGGAGTGTGAGAATGAAAGAAACATTTGAGGGATCCCTCAGGGAAGTGCTCCCCTTCTTTTATTAGAGGGGTTTTATGACTCTTTTATTTCTCCACAATGATGGCATTGTCTGATATTGTTGTAAAGCCTCTACTTGATATGCTATTAGGCTACCGGTGCCATCACTCCCCATCATACATAAATATATATTTAGATATATACTTCCATCCTACTCCACTGCTGTCTGTGCTGTGGGCAGACTATCTATGGGGCCATTTGCTGCTTTTTTTATTGTCCTGTTTATCAATTAAGCTCATCTATAATAGCAATATCACACTTCCTCCAACATAAAACATTACTCTCCCACACACCATCCGCTAGCATCTCACCTCCCACATAGCCACACTTGCTGTCCACCGCCGATTATCTGATGATGTGCCACCATTTGCACTAATAGAGGGAGAGAGTCCGCTAGTTAATGTGATGACAACAGGAGCTGCACAACGGAGGGCTGCCTAAACGCTCATCAGTGGGTGTCATTTAGGGCAGATTGGGGGAAGCCATAAAGACCCGGAGGAGGTGACAAAGTGCCTGCGGAGGGTCGCCCGAGTAGTTTGCCAAAGTGTTTTATTGTTGTACAGTATAGGGCCGTCATCGTGGAGAGTGTACCCAGAAGTGTGTGTGTGTGTGTGTGACATCTCTGCTCAGTCATGTGTGCAAGGAAAGAATAAGCGAGCAAAAAGAAAAAGAGGGACAGAGAGAGGGAGGCAGAGAGAGAGAGATTATGCTAACTCAAAGTATTGGAGGAAGAGGAAAACCCATGTAAGCAGTTTTTCTTTTAGTTTCTATATTTATATATTTAGCTGTCAGGGAGCCTCGCCGATGATACACACAGTTTCTCCTGGCTTTGACGTGCTCGTCACCACCACGTGATCTATACGAAAGAAGGCCACCGCTTGTTTTATCTCAGCCATGCGACCACAAGACAAACAAGCGGGAGGCTAAGAGGATTGACCCAAACACGACCACCGACTTAAACGCAGACGAGGGCGGCTTATAACTCAGGTAATGTGAGGTGAAATTTGCTTGGACAACTCTTAGAAGCTGGAGGTGACAGAAGAAGACTACTGATGGACATTCAAGATGGAAATTCAATCACGAGTGTCTTGTGTCGTCCCTCGTCACGTTACATCCTGTACACTCGTTCGGTGTGGTATCAAACCGACGTTTCAGGAGAGATAATGGCACATATGGCCCAGCAGTCAAACCCCCCCCCCCCCATCAGCGTTCATGTCAGGTGAAAATACGACGGGGTATTCTCAGGTGTGCTGACATGGCGCCGCTGATGGCAGTCAAGATGATGATGATGGTGGCAGTGTGGCTCTGGCTCCTAATACACGGTGTTCTCATTCCCTGTTCAGACTTCTACCTGAGAAAAGTAATTATATGTAATTGGTATATAACCCAAGTAATCGGGAACGTGCAGGGCTGCCTCTGAGGAAGTCGGGTGAAGTGGTACAAAGAGCAGCAACGTCCATGTTGGCTGGCGGTTAGGGTGGATGGGTAGGTGAAAAAAACGCTGGACTTTAACCCAGGGGACTGCTGTTCATGTCCTGTGTTATCCCATGTCAATGACTTATTCTACGTTACTTACCTTATTTATTTGAACTCAAACCACAATCTTCGCCAAAACCCAACCAAGCAGTTTTGTTGCGTAACCTGGAACACAACAACTGCTGTATGAGAATGTCAGTGATGTAGTCAAGACAACCTAAACCAAGTCATGTCCAAAGCCATAGTCTCCCCACAGTCATCACAAACAATCATTGTGTAAAGCGTCCTTGGGTTTCATGAAAGGTGCTATATAAAATCAAGTTATTATTATTATTATTATTATTATTATTAGAGTGCATTGAGGCCCAGACGATACCAAGACTTTGAGAGGTTGCGTCTAATACCAGACCAGTGAAATGTGAAATATCTATGCAAACGATAGGCACTCCTCAAATTGATCTGAATGATCCACGTTCACATTAAACACGCATCGTTCACCTCTTTAGTTTCCATATGAATGTACCTTGAGAAAAATCAGATAAAGACATTACAGAAGTGAATCTATGACGTGTACAAATAAATCAGACAATGCACAGCCACTTTGGTGATATACTTGCAGTTGTGGCCTTGACCTGTCTTTGAAATAAAATCGTCTTTGTCTGAGGCGAGACAGAGACCTTCAAAAATGCGTTCCTGAGACCTAGACCAATCCGGAGACCTAGACGTGTCCTGAGTACTACAACGCTGGGACACGTTACTTAACAATACCGATCATGTGATTAACGCTTACACTGATAAGAAACTAGGTGGCTTGCTTGCATGACATCACGTTGATAATGGTGTTCCAGTGCTGCAGTCAGGAGCGGGGCGCTACACCAGAATAAGATCAAAAGGACTTGATTTCCCAGAATGCTCCTCATTTTAAGAGCTGTGTGACATATATTGGAACAGAGGCAAACACCGGGTTAGGGGGCTCTCGCAACAAGCAGACAAGTTGAGTATCTTTTCACAGCATGAAAGAAGGGATCAAGTCGTATTTGGTGTTTTTTATTAAGATGGTGGGCTGGCAGCATCAACACACTCCTAAGAACATGACACTCCGTGCAAAATGGTGTTGGCATACAAAGCCAATCAGGATTTTCCCCAGTGACAGATTGAGTGTGTGTGCGTCTTTTTCTTTCTTTCTTTCTTTCTTTCTTTCTTTCTTTCTTTCTTTCTTTCTTTCTTTCTTTCTTTCTTTCTTTCTTTCTTGTACTCTCAGACACACATACTAAATCTCATCTCACGGCTACATACGCACTTAATGTACTCTCATTTCTAACACGGACAAACGTGACAAACAGAGCATTTTCATAAATAGCAAAAAAAAAGAATTGATGCAGGTCCAACAATCCCACTTCCCTCAACGTAGCTTAAGAATCTAAGTGTGTCTTTGGATGCATCTGTCGTACAGTTACGTGGCCTTGGGCTCAAAGCTATCTGAGTGCCGACACACACACACACACACACACACACACACACACACAACAGACACACATGGTTCTCTTAGCAGGGACTGCCCTGGAATGCTGGCACCGAACCAAAGAACTGGTGATAACGAGGTTGAAGTTAGTTCGGATTTTAGCTGCGCCTCAACCTCCTAACACCCTTTCCAAACCTGATTCATCCCAAAATGTTTTTCCAAGAGAGGGAGATGAAAACATTCTCTCCCTCTCTCCCCTCCCTTCTTTCATTGCCAAATACAGTTGAGCCCTTCCCCTCCTCCCTCCTCCCTCCTCCCCCTTTCTTTTACTCGCACACATACACACACACACACACTATCTGTTTCACACCCCGTTCCTCCCTCCCTCCCGATCTCTCACATCTCTCTCTTCTCTCCTCCCCTGGCACCTCAATGTGTTTCTCTTTAATTGAGATGCATTTCAATGTGGTGCAAATTAGCTTTCTACAGCTCCAGTCTAAACTTGCAACCTGTGCGTGTGCGCCTGTGCATGCGTGTGCGCGTGTAATCTATACGTGTGTGTGTGTGTGTGTGTGTTTGTGTGAAAAGAATTCCCACAGTTGAAAGTGAAGGCGCTAGCTTCCTGTTCGTTTCTCCAACGCATCTTCTGATGCCTCCTCTCTCCCACCGTTAGTACAGCGTTGATAACGTTGGACTCCTTTAGTTTGTGTTTCTTGGCTGCAGGAATGTACTTTTTTGCCCCTCCCCAAGGATTTGAATTCAGTTGTGTGCCTCTGAGAGATGACAGTGCATGGGAGCTCATTAGGCAGAGGGCCAGGAATCAGGAGGGTCAGGGGTTTTCGTAAAGACATGTTTCAGTTATGCAATGCTGGTCTCGCTCAGCTGATCTGATGCTGTTTGGCTAAAGGGAACGGCTGGCCGGTTGGCTGGTGGTATTCTGTACACTGTGCAGGAGGGCACAAGTGCAGGGCTGATTAAGTATTAAAGAAATCCTGTTTTGAGTAACAAGCTCGTCGTTAGTTAGTTTTCGTGAGTTTTCTCCTCTTTCCAGAAACTTGAAAATTATCCCAAAAAAAACAACCGAAATACAAATATGTATTCGTACGTCTGCGGAGTGCGATATCTCAGGAACGCCTGTGAGGAATTCCTTCAAATTTGGCACAGACTCTCGTGGATGAACTGACTAGATCGGGAGGTCTGCCGCATTCTCACGGTATTTTCAGGAATGCCTTAAAGGATTTTTTGTCAAATTTGGCACAAACTGGTTAGAATTTGGTGGTCAAAGATCATTGCAACTCAAAACAAGTTTTTTTGGTCATAACTTGAGATTGAATACGCTAATTGTGGCAATTTCGCAGAAATGTCTGATAGGATAAAATGATGACGGTGATGCCATTTAGGACCCATGGATGTAAACTGCAACATGATTGGCGTACAATTCTTGTACAAAACTTGTGAAATATTGGTACGTATTAACTTTTTCAGCCACTAAGAACCTATCAAAGGACGCAACTTTGATCTGCCCAAATAGAAGCCCAAGAACTGAACTGGAGGGATCAGTATGCGGCCTCAATACAACATGTATCTGTGGGGAAAGAAATCCCGCCTCGTGGCAGATACTAACTCGCGGCAGGTTTTTCCAGGTGGTCTCTGGCATGGGCATGTATGAGGGAGCGAGAGGCGTCGTTAGGGAGAGTGATGCTGACAGTGAGGTGACCTTGGGGCTCCCAGTCTTCCTCCTGTCGATGAAGGGGATGACTTAGTGCCTCCCTCCTCACCCATGATAGCTCATTTATTATCATTAGGCACACAGTCAAAAGATGCTGCTAGGACCCTCAAAACAGAGTGGTAGTCTGCGGGCATGTGAGGGAGAGTGAGAGACAACAGGACAGAGACTGAGAAGAAAGTCTTATCCCTAGAGCATACCTGGCCGTCAGGCCGCACTTGTCACAGGTGTGCCCGCCTTTTGTGTTGGCCCCCGAAACGCGTGTCCACCCGTATCTTGATGGCGGACGCGTCGCCTGTCAGTCCGCATCTACGCCCCGCCGCCTGCTCGCCGTGCAACATAAATAACGGCCCGTGCCATAACCCTAACCTTACGTCACCTCCAGCCAGCCGGCGAGCGCCGTTGTGGTATATGGGGACGTCAGGGCTGCCTCTGTGCTATCGTTTCTCAGCGTGATGGATGGAGACTTCTGCAGGCCAGTCAATACCCAATCTGAGCCCCACTGTCCTGATTTAAGATACAGCAGCACCTAGGTGACACACTCAGAGGCACGCCACTTTAATCACTCTGAGCATCAACTCTGCACCGCCAAGATTGGTGTGTGGGTGGGTTTAGTGTGTGTGTGTTTGTATTAGGAGCTCACTCAGTCAAGCACTGCTGTAATCACATGGCGATCGGCAAGTGCCTGCACTTCTGACAGAGTTAACATTTCTTTAGCATCTAGAGGGGGGAACATAAATAACATTTGCAGGGGGGGAGCTTTGCTGCGTATAGCTTAAGGAGGAACAGAAAATGTAGAAATCAAAGTTCTCATCTTTATAGACTTGTTATTGTTTTGCCAAATGGAGGAAATGACATTTCGGCCTGGATTAGATTTGGTGTTTTATTCCAAGCCACGAGGGGAGGGAGAGGGGGGCCGGCGGGATGATACGAAGCATGCAGGACTTGGGAGACGTGACTCGGCTACTAGGCTACATGGTTGAAGTGATTGATTCTGTCTCCAAGTCGGCTCCAAGTCAGTGTTTAGTGTTTCAATGTTTCACCAGGGCCACCACCTTTTCTCCAACCGTAACCAGTTGGCTGAACAAAACGCTTATCGGAATTTCATTTTAGTCAGAGTTCACATTAATGGCGTCTCACGCCAGGATGGAAAAGTGAGACTGTTCCACGAGTGGAAAGGTGGGCCACCGAGCTCGGCGCGTACAATCTCCCCCACTGTTTCAGCTTCTGGGCGCCTCATGCGGGAGAGAGTGCTTTGGTGCGTGCTGTAATCAGGGGAAGATTGTGTTTGTATGAGTGAACCGTTGGGCATCACTACTTTATCAGAGAGTAATCTGTTTGCACTGGTTCAAATTATTCCCCCCTTGGCGTGTCATCATTCACATACATGCTCCACACGCACTTACTTGTGTACACGGCACAACACGCAGGCTCTCATCCGCGTCCGCGGCCCCTCCCCCCGCCCGCCCCTCCACTTTGGCTGTTAGTCTAATTTATGAGGTGCCGTTAATTTGGCCTAAACGCTCGTTGCGAGACCTCCCTCATCCCGCCATCTCTCCTTCTCGTCCTCTCTCTCTCATCAGTCACTCGGCCGAGTAAATCAGAGGGGTGGTATTGCACAGCAGGCAATACATAGACTGGACACCTTGACTAATATACCGCTGTCCTTCTTCCTCCCCTCCCTCCCCCAGTCTATCTAGCTCTCTCGCTCTCTCCATCTCTCTTTTCCCCGCTGTCTAAATCAAATTTGGCTCCCCTCTTCTCCTCTCATCTGCTCCCCTTGTAGTTTTTGCCTCTTCCTCATTACTATCTACACTTCCTTCACTTCTGTGCTACTCTTCCCCCTCCCCCCCACTGTCTCCATACTTCTGTCCTCTGCCTCTCTTGCTCTACTCTCCTTCTTCACTCCCTTACCTTGCTCCTCCTTGCCTCCTCCCCATGTTCTTCTGTTCTCATGTTAGGTGTAAATTTAGAACAGAAGGCATGAGGGGATGCTGTGTGTGTGTGTGTGTGTGTGTGTGTTGTTGTGTGTGTGTGTGTGTGTGTGTGTGTGTGTGCATGTGTGAGAAAGAGAAACTCTACATGAAAGCTTCTCTGAGTCCCCATACAGCACTCAGATGGGGCTGATTAAAACCTAAAGCCTTGGTTTTCATCCACATTTAGGATTCACATAAAATTCGATAAACACACTCTTGTGCTTATACACACACACACACACAAACACACAGACTTACACACACTTACATGCACGGATGCATTCACACATTAACACATTTGCACACATAATTATCTTAAGATTTCTTTCTTTTGCTCCCTACTTCTGTTGTCCTCTTTTCTTTCTCAGTTTTTCTGTCAGACACACACACTACACTGTAGTGACCAGATGGGGCCTCATTTATAAAGCTTGCGTACGCACAAAATGGGATGGAAACGTGCATATGCCATTTTCCACGCAAATGTTGTGATCTATAAAAACCTTGGCGGGAAAGTGTGCATACCTGTAAGCAAATTCTGAGGCATGCGTACCGGTACACACATTCTGGAGACTGGAGGGGAATCAGCGACACAGATGGAGCTGTGGTGAACTGAAGTCAGATCGTAGGAAGTAAACGTGAGAAGAACAATATAATTTGATGACTCGCACACATTTAATTTCACTCCAAATCATATGTTAGATCTTCGTTAAACTTTTGGGTATTGGCTTTTGGGCATACGTACAACTTTTAGTAGCATCTATGCACCGTTTTATAAATAAGGCCCCAGATGATTGTGATTGTGGTCAATGAGTGGGAACACAGGTGTTGTGTGTCACAGCCATTGCAGTGAGCCATCATGTACAATACTTGGGCCTTGCATTCTAAACTAGCATTCTTTGAACTGGCCATCAGGGGGCGACTCCTGGTTGTAAAAAGAAATCTGATTGTATAGAAGTCTTTGAAGAAATGGCCCTTCTTCTCACTTGATTTATTATCTCAGTAAACATTGTAAACAGGGTTTATGGTCTCAATCTCAAGTCTTCTTCCATGATGTTCATTTGGTAAATGATGGTCCATATAGAGTCCCATACTTAACGGTGTGGTTACCTTGTGATTGACAGGTCGTTGTCTGATCTGGTCGGCATTGTCCATGTCGGTCTTTAACCCTTTCAGTGTGTTTTCAGTTCATGAAAGTTAAATGGAAAATTTTCTTCACTCAGCAAAATCTTATTCTAAGTCTTATAGTGTCATTTCTGGTTGCAAAAAAAAACCTAAGATGCTTCTAAATGGCAGTTCATAAATGTCCGCATGGTGACTGCATCCACTGCAACCTTCTAGCCTAAACCTAAAAGGAACAGACCCATAGTCAATGTAAATAATGACACCTGTGTTTTCCCTCTAATGTCAAAATGGCTGCTTTGAAAGAGGCATCTTCCAATATAGGGGAAGTGAACGGAAAGAGCATCAGACAAGTGAGAGTCTCACATTGCTTCAAGTCCCCTTTGTTCTCTCTAATTCCACACACGGCACACACTTGGGAGTAACCCTGTGCTGTATGCACTGTTCTGGACTGCCCAGCACACCTATATATCACTGTCCACCCCCCTCTTTCTCTTGTCTTTTGGTGTCTTTTTTCCGTCTCTCACCCCGCTCTAAAGCGTTCTGAGTTTAATGTCTCTTCATTTTTTTCCTTCTTCTTCTTCTTCTTCTTCTTCTTCTCACACCCATCTGTCGCCCTCTTCTCTGTCCCTTCTCTTCTCTCGTCTTCAAATTCCCATAGCACAAAGGGCTTAGCTACCTCTCAATAAATGTAACAACATCTAGCCTCCTGTTCTCTGCCACACCCCCTTCCCCATCACCATCCCTACCTCTACCCCTACCTCCCCTCCTCTGTCTGTCACTTCTCCCTCAGCGAGCTTCTGACGAGTGCACACTTACAGTCACAAGATAAAGCATACTACCTCTGCCTCATCCCTCTGTGTATTATATAAAGCCACGGTGGTTATCATTAGGTAAGAAGACCTTAAAACAATGCCTCATTCTATATAAAGATCAGGCTCACTTTAGAGCAAAGAGTTGACCTAATTAGAAAAGAATAGAAATGGAATTTTTAAGGTCTGTGACTTTTCATTAATTTCTTTTTCATAACAAAACCTTTTTTGCATTTTAATTTGTGTTATTGTTTACTCAACAAGGATAATGCTAAATACATTTATTGCAGCAGATATAGCTTAATGCTATAATGTTCATATCAACGATTTTACAGCAAATTAAAATAGTTAACCTCAACAAACAAAGTCAGATATCTTTATTACAGGCAGATTTAAAAGAGACAGTACCCAACTTACTGCCCTAACACCAGCAACCTTAAGCTTAATTCAATTTGAATGCAGCATAGCCTAGCTTTGTGACTACAAATCTGAGAATCCTTCTGATATTTCTTTTTTTTCTCTCACTAGAATGAAAAAAGTACTTCACTCTCTGATATTAAATGTTGAAGGCTGCGCTAAATGAAAAAGAACCAAACATTGTGGACCAAACGCTTCACAGCTCCCTTCATCGTGGGCTCTTCGTGGTCTGGCCTTCAATGGCATGAAATAATGTTACAAACCGCTGTAAAGATACTACTCCAAACAATTAAGGGAACACTTCAATCTCACATCAGATATCAATTAACAAATTATGAAAGTTGAAAATCTGTACTGATGTACATTCTAAAATTTGTTGAGAACAAAATGACATAACAAATGTCAGTGGCAACCAAACTCTTCAACCAGTTGCGGCTGGATTCAAAATCACACTAAATTAAAATCACAGGCTGATCCAACTTTCATACCGGCAACTCATAATGGGCCTCATTTATCAAACGAACGTACGACCGAAAACCGTGCGTACGACCATTTCCACGCAAACTTCGGCATTTATCAATTTGGACGTAAGCGGAAGCTGCGATCAGATCTCACGTCAGGTCTGAGCTCGTGTACGCAAATTCGAGTCTGTGGATTTGCGGTGCAGCACAGCAAAATCTGGCGTAAAATAATGAACAAACCTCAGCTGTCATTAAGCATAAGCAGTCACATATTTAGAACAGATCAAAACGGATTATTAAAACGAAAACATTTCTTTTAAAGCCCATGTTTTTACTGATACCACTTTCAAAAAATTAAACAATGGGATAAATAGCCTAAGATGACAACTAATAATTACACATTAAAATGTGAAAGAATCATAAATACAAGCAGAAATGTGTGTTTGCAAATTAACTAAAGGCAAAAATGTGTAATTGTTTTTGTTTTTGTCCGATGGGTGTGACAGAACTGGAACAAAAATGAAAGCACCTGTTGAGATAATCATCGTTCCACTGTGGTTGGTCAGATGTTTATTCATTCCCCTATTTAAACAGATGCTTTGACAGTTATCAAGTCTTGATGATGGCAGACTTGCTTATTTTGGAGGAACAATACGCGCGTGTCAGACGTGAGCGCGTTTTCAGGGACCGCAGGGATCTCTGTGTCACCTCCACCACTTATGCCACAGATCGACTCCGACCCAATTAAGGAGGCAACTTTTTCCTCCGTCCCCGTCAAGATCAGGCTGGAGTCTGTTTGGCCTCCTCCAGTCTGCCTGATGCTGCGATGTTTAAACGCAGCAACGCGTTTCTTGGTGGCCAGCTTCATATCCGACCATTTTTTCTTGACCTAAATGTAAAGAATTGTTTTGATCAGTTAGCAGACAGACATAAGCTTTTAGGCTGCGGATGAAAAGATTCATTTAAGTCGTTAGGCATGGGTTAAGTTATTGAGAATATTCAAACCTCAGCTGGAGTCCGTTCCTCTGCGGCAACGCTGTTGACTGCCTCCGTTATCTTTTTTGTGAGCCCCTTTTATGCCACCCTTCAGGCTGCCAAAAAGCACTGTCTTGTTGTGTTCCACCTCCGATGTCAGGATGCCGATCTCCGTGTCAGAAAAGTTTCTTTTCTTACCCATGTTTCGTCTCTCCATGTTTGACCTCAGTGGGCGAGGCCTCCGAAACAGGAATATTTATGGGCGTAACATGTTAATGACGATCGAATTCAGCCGCCGCATTTATCAAGGCCCGCTCATTCGTACGCTGAGATTGGTCAGATACGAACGTTTCATAAATCGCACGTGTGTCCTGTCGTAAGATCAAATCTGCGCTCAGATCTGCGCCCGTTTTCACGCAAGATTGATAAATGAGGCCCAATGTGACTCAATCGTGTGTTTGGCCCCCGCCTGCCTGTATCAACTCCCAACAATGTCTAAGCTGCTCCTGGTGAGTCGGGGGACGGTCTCCTGGGGCATCTCCTCTCAGACCTGGATCAGGGCATCAGTGAGATCCTGGCCAGTCTGCTTTGGCGGCTGCGGATGCACCGATACATAATGTCCCATAGGTACTCAATTGGATTTAGGTCAGGGGAACATCAGGGCCAGTCAATGGCCGGGCTAGTCCTGCAGCAGGAGGAACCCAGGGTCCACTGCACCAACCTGGTCTGGCAAATCACTCTGAGAATTTAATCCAACAGCAGTCTGGGTACCGTTGGCTATGACATGGAGGTCTGTTTTATCCTCCAAGGATATGCCGCCCCAGACCATCACTGACCCACCACCAGACCAGTCCATGCTTACCGACAGCATAACCACGCCGTTTCCAGACGCTTTCACACCTGTCACATGTGCTCAGTGTGAACCTGCTCTCATGTGTGAGGAGAACGCTGAGTCAATGGTGGACCTGCCTATTCTGGTGTTCTCTGGCAAATACCAATGTAGCTGCACGGTGCTGGGCTGTGAGACCAGGTCCCACTAGAGGACGTCGGATCCTCATTTCACGCTCACAGAGTCTGTTTCTGACGGTTTGGTAAGAAACATGTACACCAGGCCCTTGAGACTGTGCTGGGAGACACAACAAACCTTCTTGTGTCCTTACGTATGGATGTGGATCCTGCAGGAGCTTGACTACCTGTGAACCTGATTGGGCTGCAGGTACCATCTCATGCTACACCTAGTGACCAGTACAGTTTTTCTTGGAGTTTGTCTTGCTTTTACCTCCATTACACCTGTTGTCACTTTAATTTGTACCAAATCAAGTGAAACTGATTCACAATCACTTCTACTTCCTAAATGGACAGATTGATCTCCCTGAAGTATATGTATGGTTTATACTGTGATGAATAAGTGTTCCCTTCAGTTTTTAAGCAGTGTAATACACCAACATTCACGATAAGCAGAAAATCCTTCAAATTTGACTGTTAATTAAAAATGTCCTGAGTTATTCTCTACAGACATTCTGAACACTTTTCGCTGTGGAGTTCAATGGTAGATCTAATAGCGTCGTTTATATTAAACTCGGATTAAGAAAAGCAGAGCTGCATCAATTTGTCAATTGATCCGTCACTTGACAGAAAATTGATAAGAGATTAATAACAAAATGTTCAGGGTCCAACTCGTCAAATGCAATGATTTGCTGGTTAAATGGAATATTATCAGGTTTCAGAAAGTTGGTTGGACAAAAAAAGATTGATCGATTAATTGGGAAAATAACTAATCAGATTATTAATCAATATAATCATTAGGTGGACAGCAAGGGTTGAATAAACATAAAAAAACGATATCTACTCATATCTACATCTGAATAGTAACCAAAGTAGAACAGAACCGTAGATTTGGAGGCCTTATAGTGTACAAAGAACAGGAAAGGTAAATAGTGCGTCTCATTTTTGATAAACATTGTGTACTTATACAACTGCTTTGTGAAGTTTTAGTCACTGATAAGTACATTCAGGTCATGTTCTTTGAGCTCAGCAGCATAAATCAGGACTTATCAGCTTCTGACAATAGTGGCAGCCTGATGAAACAGTCAGATAAGTGCAGAATGATGAAATTTTACCATATACTTTTTTAACTTGACTTCCGGGGATCGCTGGATACATCCATTATTTCACCAGTGAAAAGCATTTAACACACGCATAATACATGCGGTAATGGCTTTACGCATGTGAAAAGCACATCCCTTATTTCACAACTCCCTGCCCGCCAGGGTTCAACACCTTCCACTTAAATAATGATTGCCCGGACCACGCAAATCAAGTCCGAATTGGGTGCATTTTCTTGTGTGAATCCATTACGTGTATCCCTGTGACATCTCCGGGACGCAGGCCAAGTGTCTCTGGCTGAGCCATCTCCATTCGCTATGTGTCTGTTCAGTCATCCACACAGAAGACGGATAGAACCACCAGTCTGCTCACCCCTCCAGTCGCACCAATGTAATCAGACCTCAGCAGCCATAAAGCACCGGCTATGGACACCCTGCCCGACACACACACACACACACACGGAAACACAATCCCCAAGTACGCAGATCCAAATGAATGTATGTAAGTGTAGACTCGTGCATGAGCTGTGAGCACAGCTCTCAAACATGGCACTGTTACATTGGTGGTCCTCTCTGAGGTGAGACGTTCTGCCCCACATCTCCCACTCTGCCGGGGTAGGAAGGATGTCTTCTGGCCAAAGGGTGTTCTTCATCATGTTGCCCATCCTGCCACCGTTATATGTGTGTGTGTGTGTACAGATGGACTACCGTCTGAGTTATGTGAAAGCTTGTGTCTTTATCTCCCTCTCTCACTGTCTCTTCCCTTTCCATCACTCTTTTAGCACCTCCATCAGTGTCTGTTTCACCCCTCTCCACCGCCTGTGTCTCGGGCCATTTTGTGTCTGTTTGTCTTTTTTGTTATCTTGTATCTTTTGTTCTCCTCCTCGACAAACTAGCAGTCAGTGTCCCTCCCTCCCTCCCCTTCGTCGCTCTCCCTCTCCAGCTTTTGTGGTGTGAACGATGGCAGATGACTGTGCTTTAGGAGATTTACTGCTGGATCGCGTCTCTGTCAGGTGTCGAGACGAAAGGAGAGCGATGAAGGTGGGGGAGAGTGGGAAGATAGAGGAGGACATGGGGAGAAGGGGAGGGAATGGAGTCGGCAGATGAGGGTGAAGAAAGGGATGAGAAGGAGAAGATTGTGTAGAACGTAGAATGAAGTGGAGCAAGAAAAATGAGAATGAGTATAGAAGAGAAAGAGCGGCTCCGCTGTCCTTTTAAAAGTCTCTGAATATAATTTGGCAGAATTGCCTCACACTCGGATATTACACCCTCTCTTACTTTCCCTCTTTTTCTCACCAAAACATAAACACACAAACTCACACAAGTGACACAAACAAATTAATTAATGCCGTCCACTTCCAGGTGAAACCTGTATTCATGCCGGCCAGAAACCAATCTGTGTTCCTCTGTAAATGCCCAGATCGGCTGATCCCACGTTCTGGTTTAAAAGCGACTCTCTCCGCAGTTATGCGCCGCGGGTTTTGTGAGGGGTTAAAGTTGTGGCTGAAGGGTCACTGTGAATGTTTCAAACCACTGAAAGAGCATTCACACTCCTTAATGGCTCCCAAGAGGAAACATAATGCACACTTCTTCAAAGGCCAGGCGCACTGCCTGACTGCAGAACATGTATTCACAGCACGCACACACACACACACACACACACATACACAAACACACACACACACACACAAACACACACACACACACACACGCACACACACACACACACACACACACACACACACACAAACACACACACACACACACACACACACACACACACACCACCAATCCGAATGGAACCAAATCAAGTCACAAGTTATTTGACTTAAGAAAGTGGGACAGAAATGAGTCCTTACGCCCAGAAATGAGTCAGCATTTTTGCACTTCCAGTTCCCTTGTGTCGAAGTAGGCGGCAACCTCTGGTTCTGAATAATAAAGCTGATGGGGAATTGCCTTAAATTTGGATTCTCTTTACTTGCCATCAGGGGGTGACTGTTGACCATACTACCTGATTATTATCTCTGTAAACGCTAGTTTCAAGTCTTCTTCAGTACACCATGATGTTCATTTAGTAAATAATGGCCCTAAAGCAGTGTTTGCTTTAGGGCGGAGCTACCTTGATTGATAGGTCGTGACCACTACCAATGCAATTAGCTACTAAGATGACTTTAAAACTTAGCTGTAAAGTTGACCTTAAATTATGAAGCTAACTTTGTGAACAGCTTCACACCACATGGAGCCAGATCCACTACGGTTTCTGACCAGGGTGCCGCTCCACACTTGTCTTCATCTGATCCATCCTCTTCCTCATTCCAAATATGGTCATTTCTGTCCATTGGGTGCAAAAATCCAAGATGGCAAAGGCCTAAACCATAGTCAACAAACCGAAGGGTGACGTCATGATGACCACCTGCCACCAGTTATATATAGTTTATGTCTCAAAGTCTACGTTTTTGTTTTGTCTGTGGTTAAAAACAAGTATAAGAGATTATAACATTTTGTTTTACGATATAACAATCACATTTTGAATCCTTTACATGTCTCCAAAAAGGAGACTCCTAACACATGGCTTGTCTGCCCAGACTTGTGTACAGTCACGGTGATGCAACCATCGTATACACTCTCTATACAGCCTAACGTTAGCCTTTTACTTCTGGTGATTGCATCCACGTTTCAACAATCATAAAAGTGGCTCTCATTTCAGCCTCTTTCTGAACAAAACATCTAAGTATCATAAGCATGTATTTACCACAGAGCTTTTTTTTCTGCAATGATCCAAAATCTAATTGAGAAATCCCATCGGCTGTCTGTCGAGGTAAATATGCTAGGCAATGGGAAAATCTGCTGTACGTATTCAACCACCATATAGCAGATGGTCACATCGTCAAGTAAACTAAAATAGTTCCAAAAACACATTGCTCCTCCAACAGATTGAATGAACGGTATCTGAAGATCCTGTTTGGCCGCGTACAAATGATGCCTGAATTCAATTGAAACATTACATGAGTCCACTCTCAGTCGTCTCATTCACAGATTTAAGTGCAACAATCCGTATTAGCTGTGTTATCAAGAAACGGATCATAAAGTGCAACCGCTCCACATCCTGAAAAGG